>JASJZH010000004.1:0-625000 GCA_037178975.1 Oscheius tipulae | reverse complement strand
GAACATGGGATTCTTGGTATAGCATGCGACGGGGCGATGGTTACATAGGCGAGATGTATGGAACTTGAAAGTTTGCAAAAATTCTCGGCTCTTTTTCACTTCCACCATTCCATAAAAACTTTTGACAATCCCAATGAATATTGTATCGAGTCACGTACCCCCTTAGGTGATAGGCGGAGGTTAAATCGCTTTCTATATGGCTAAGAGCTATCAGGAGAGGCATAGCGGTGCCATTGGAAGTGACATACGTTTTTACGACAATAGTTTTTGTGGCACGGTCGAAAGTAAAACAATTTCTTGGGACAGTCAAAGTGCAAAAGAGCCGTTGAATTTATCTTGAGAAAGGAGGCATTTGGGAGTAGCACATAGATATTAGGCTTCGCTACTGTTCGGATAACATGTGAACATCTAACAGCGTATGAAAGAAGTGAAGTTTCCGGGAAAAATACGGAAAAATGTGTTATGTAGCAGTCATACAATATCAACCGGTGTTGATTCTGTAGTTGAGATACTGTTGAAACAAAGCTGACATTTAAGAGCTTGTTGATACAAACTTGTTACCTCTGAAGGCAAAGTTCAGGGATATGACAAGATAGGTCAAAGAGAAAATGAGCTCAAAAAATTCTCTAGAACCAACTTGAACAATAGGCGAAATGAAGCAGGCAGAAAACCTAAAAATGTTTCACAGACTACCTATATATTTGCAAAAATCCTTCGTTCGTACAGCAAAGTATCTTGAACAAAGTGGGGAAAGGAGATTAGTGTTGCTCCTCACGCTTTGTGCTGGGTCTCTTTTGCTTTTGGAGCCTGTTGCTTGTTACACCACCCGAGAGAGAGTCTCTTCCTCTCTCCCTCATTCACCGCTCTTGTTCGTACGTCATCGTCACCGCCACTATAAATCAAATGAGTCGGAGGACCAACTGGCCCCGTCGACACAGGAACTCTATATCAGTGTGCCAATTGTGTGCAAATGTTGATCCCCTTTTACACAATAGAAGTGGGGAGACAATTGAGCAAAGAGGGGGGAAGCTATGACAGGTGTTTGGAAGGGATGTGATAATGTTGATTTGTGTGGTGTTCTCGCTGAATCGACTGATTTCGGTCGAATCGAATCGACTGATTCTTATTGTTTCACGGATGTGATAAAGCGCACCACGAAATGTATTCGGCCAGTAAGGCACGAACTTTCTCATCCGAAAAAATTCTATGGTGAACCTTTCCCCTCGGTAGCAATGTTTTTTGATTACCTGGCACATAGGGCATTCTATCTGTACTGTACAGCGTTTCGAGCAACTTTCGGGGATGTTTTCAATAAAGTTCACATCGGTTTAGGACCGACTCGGTCTCTGTCCCTGGCTCTATTGACTTATTTGAAAGCAGGTGGTGGTTCCAAATAGTAGAAGTCAAGATGTGGCCATAGGCTTATTAGAGATGATACGATTGTTTGCTTCAAGAATGTTTCACTAGCTGGCTAAATTGGTGCAGGCATCTGGTTGACAATTCTAGTAACGCGCCCTACCCCACAAATCAAAATGCCATAACAAGAAATAAGGTTTCACTGCTAATATATAGACTTACAGAAGTGATGCTCATAGCTTTCCAGGAAGTGAAAAGCTTGATCTTTAACAATGAACTCCCACCACATACTTTTGTCTCATCAACAATACTGGTCTCGGGTTGATCGATCGTTGCAGATCAAAGTCGGGGGCAAACAGCTCAGCAACAAATCAGCAGTCGGCGTCAGTAGAAGAAGCTGATTTTGAAAGCGCGGTAGTGATTGCACGACCAGAATCATGTCAGTCTTTGGTTTTTGGCTACATTCTCGACATAAAAACGTTCAACATGACCACACTATCTCTACAGTTCGAAATAAAGACTGAGAAACAGGGAGACAGAGCTACAGGAGCCCTGAATAATTTCTATGGAAGCTAGTTCGTTTAAGTTTCAGCACCAGCTTATATGACTATGAAACTCAGACCTTACAATATTCCATCCATAGTATGATCAAAAAATCCTAAAGATTCACCAAACTGTCAAGGTCTCTGCTCATCACCCAACTTTGATATTGACATTCAGCGTCTCCCTTCTCTATAATTCACACAGAGGTGATCGCTGAAACAAATAGAGCGCTTCAGTAACTTTTGACTTTCCCGCCACGTGGATAATTTTAGGCTGCGGACCCTTTTGCCAAAGGATTGTTTGTTTGGAGGATCAGAGTGCATCAAGTTCGGCTGATGACCACTTTTTATTAGCAGCTCGATGCGTCAGACGGACAAGATTTGATCTGTAGCGTAGTGGTAGTAGACAAATGAGAAAGGTCAACAAAGGTCTCACTCACTGTAATCTCACTGTTCCTCTGTCTCTGTCACACTGTCACATTTTGCATATTGCTCGAAGTAATTTTTACTTACTGTAAGCCACGTCCCAGTTTCTGTTTTCTATCTTCAAGGATACACTGAAACAAAAAAGTTGCACGTCAAGGAACGGAGACAAACTGGGATGGTAAAGTAAAACTTTCCAGCGGTTGCGTGCCACCAACGAGGTACAGTTGAAACTATTCTCACATTCACCTTGAAACATTGGCCGATAAACATGGAACACTTATTTTCGGTAGTCTGACTATGAGATTCGACATAACAAATTTCCTCCAATGTCAAAAATACCGGTTCACGAATGAACATTTCTTTTCAAACCTTACCAAAGTCTTTAGGGGAAATGTCAGGGGATAACAGTAGTGTAATAGTTGAACCCGTATACCGTACCGTATAAGGTTCTGTTCAAATTCATACCATACGACACAAGAGAATGACCGAAGAAAAGTCAAGGAAAAGTTACGTCAGAGGAAACTAGGAGATCGGACATTTTTTCAGTCGACTGTAAAACATTCTTCATGTTACAGCTTTTGGATAAAAGACAGTAGAGCATTGCATGCTTCTAGCTAGATGTGAGATTTAACCGGTTCTTGCTTTAAACGGGAAAGAAGTATACAGATGAAGATAGATTGCGGTTGGAGCCACATTTGCTGAAATGCTGGGTCGCGCCGC
Source organism: Oscheius tipulae (assembly GCA_037178975.1). NCBI lineage: Eukaryota > Metazoa > Nematoda > Chromadorea > Rhabditida > Rhabditidae > Oscheius > Oscheius tipulae. The sequence goes on along the minus strand of JASJZH010000004.1, from coordinate 621,956 downwards.
GCCGAAATCAATTTCGTTCGATTTCAACTTGCTGTAGTACCAATTCATGGAGAGGGAGAGAGGGAGACTGGAAATGTCTTCTTGATATATTCTCTCGATATATTTCAATCCAGTAACTATTCCGTACATTATATCTGCACTATACAAGGAACTGATTGTAGCGCGACCCAGAATCAACAAACCTGGTTGGAACATACTCGGGATTTTTTTTGCTATTCTAAGCAATACGATAAACATAAGAGCCTTCCAGCCCTAAAGTTCCATCTCATCATAATTCTAATAAGTTTTTGAAAGTCTTTTTTTACTTCTAGTATAAAGGCAGGGCTAAAGATTTGGGTGTACAGCTGAATTCATTGGCGATCTTTTGACAGGATTTCTGCACTCCTTAGGAAAGTCAGTTCTCTTTTGTGCTTCTCTGGATGATTACTTTCACGTGTAGAAGTTATCAGACGATGGTTGCTTACATAAAACATAGAAATTTAGTCAATTTAGGCTACAAAGCATTCATGTTTCAACTATTCTATATGGTCTGAAGTGGCGTGACGAAACCATTTTCTGATCTGACTGATGGTCTTATTCAACGTTTCCTGTCTTTTTACGTCCATGACCAAGCAATTGAAGACGATTTGGGTTGCGCTATCATTCCAAGCAAATTGCTAACCCAAATTACCTTCCTGTATTTCTCAGAGTTTCGACTATTATTGTAACTTTGTGTCATGTTTCACTCACAGCATCAAAGCAGGGCTAGAGAGGTTCAATGTTGTTCTTTCTTAGACAGCACATTGGGGATTTCAGTAATTTTCATATTTCAGTGAACTGCTTTTTTCGTGTAGAGAAGAACAACTGCCTCTCTATCTTCCTACCTCATTATCTCTCTTTTTTTCTGTCTCACTGTCTCTCTATCTCTGACTCTCTGTCTGTCTCAAGTTCCGTGGTCGTCTTGTTAGAGACAGATAGTACAAAATCAGAAATGGCTACGATTCCGAATCCATATAGTCTACAGTGAGGTTTAGAAACTACTCAAATCGGAAGAAATGTTTATGAAAACCAGTATTCGCTAAACTTTGCCAATCCTACAGTACTACCCTCAGTCTGCACTTTTTTTTCTGAATCAACCCTAAACTTTTATTTGCCAAACAGTTAGGCTTGCCAATGAGATTAATTGTGCCTAGCGAGGGGGGAGGCGGGAGTCGAACGGTTTCCGTCGACAGTCAGTTGATCTTTTGTCTGGGATGCTCCTTCGACTCCTTCTGCCTCTTCTGGCACTTTTTATTCTGGCCGGAGGACAAAACTATCAATACCCACCGTCCTATAATTACGGTCAGCCGTCGGGATTGGGCCCCACAGGAATTCCGACTGATGACGATACATGTGTGATTCGTAAGGAATGGACAGGACAGCGTGAGTTTTTTGAAAGATACAAGAAGACGGAAAGCAGAGACAGAATAACAAAGAAATGGAGAGACAGAGAGAGACAGAAATAGAGAAATAGAGATAGAGGCAGAAAGAGGCAGAGAGAACGCAAATGGTCTACTGTACATCATACACCCCAAGTTGTACTGAAACAGCAAATTACAAATCGGGAAGCAATAATCATTCTCGGAATGAGGAAGTGCTTTATGGAAAAACATCTTTTCAATGCTCGACCCTCAAGACCAGGGTATACATCAAAGAGAGATATCAGTGGTGAAACATTTTTATACATATACACATTATTCTATATAACTGCTGGTGTAGAATGATTAGAAAATTCGTGTTTGGTCTGCTGATGCTCTAGTGTTAAAACATACTTTATACGCATTTTACGTTTCTCCTGTCGCCTGATACTTCTTCTGTTCTTTTGGATATAAAGGCTCTAACTAAAGCATTTTTGACTAGCAATGAGACAAAGCAGTAGAAGTGAAGGAAAAGAGAGAAATATTGTAGATCCGATACGTCTTACAAGAAATTTTTCACAATACTACTTATTTTTCTAATAGCGTGAGTATACTAAAATCATGAAACATATTTTAGCGGGTTTGACTTTAGTACCCAGAGAATCATCATTTCTCCAGAAGCTAGTGGAGCAGAGTTTTTTTGCTTTAAATCTTCACAAGGATCTTAGCAAAATGTTACCTCAACCTTGGCTATTATCATCCCCGTGAAATACAAAAACTTTCCATCTTAACTTTCCATCTAGAGAAGTGCCAGTACGTGATCGAGAACCAGGACAACTGCGAAGGAGGAGGCTATCTGCTTTGGTCACGTTATGTAACCTGTAGCCACAATGTTGCTGCAAAGGTTTTCATTCTTTCTGGATCTTAAGTATGCAATTTTCTAGATCTTCATTATCTTGGCAGCTGTTATCTTGCTCCTCGTCCTCTTCCTTCACATTTCCACTGCAGCTGATGAGTTCTTCTCTCCGAACATTGCAGCCATAGTGGCGCATCTGAGAATCTCGGAGAGTATCGCTGTAAGTTCCATTGGTACTAAAGGCCGTTTTATAGTCTGGCTATGCTTCCAAAGCTGTGTAGAAACATCCTCAAAACAATTGTTGAATTGTAAAATTTGGCTTACCTTAGCTTATTGGTTTATTTTCTTTAGTGATGATAATAGTTCGGTGAAACATTTTTTGTTTTAGTCCTGCTTGATAACCGTTTCATCATTAAGTTTCTAAGCAAAACATTTTGTTTATTTATTTATGCAAGAGCGTCTATCGAATTACAAAACCATCGGTCGCCAATAAGTAAGGTCTAGATGAAACATATTTTTAGAACAATTTCCGTCTTTTGTTTCCCGGCTAAAATATAGTGTTTTTGACCCACAAATAAGTGTATTTACAGGGGTTGGTAACTTTTTCGAGTATGCATTGAAGAAAAGTCGTATGCCAAAGCTACAACTCGTAAAACCTAGAACGTTCAGACTTGGGCGCGCCACTGCTCCTCTGACGTTTGTGAGGTGCCTGGTTGAAATGTAGCGTTTTAACTGTTTTTACAGTGTTTTTGAGACCCTAAAAAAGTAGATTTACAGGGAGTAACATTCATGGCCTTCGGAAACGGTGCGCCGGATATATTTGGTTCAATCGCCTCAATCCTCTCAACACCAAAGCCCAAGGCGGATCTGGCACTGGGAGCTTTATTGGGTATGTTGGAGTCACCGATATAGCAGACATTCAGCAAACTGAAAGTATCAACTTCTTTCCAGGAGGCGGTCTTTTCGTGACAACCTGTGTCCTGGGAACTATAATCTTCTACTCGAAGCCATTCCGTATCCACAAGTTCGGGCTCATCCGAGATCTGATCTTCTACCTGGTAGCAGTCGGCTGGATCCTATTCGTGTTTCTTCGTGGTGACACAGTCCTGCTCTACGAGCCCTTGGGTAGGTTTATTACTATGTATTTTATAGACGCAAACGGTCAAAAGAATAGTTTTCAAAAGAGGCAAACATGTAAGCGACTATATATTTTCGAACTGAATCCAGAACGTTACTGCCCCAAACGTTGCTTTACATGCAGCACAAACCACGATAAGTTTTCAACACGAACGCTACAAAGTACAAAAACTGAACCCGGAACACAGTCAGGCTGAAAGCAGAAAAGAACAAAACTTTCAGTCTACCTCGGCATCTATGTCCTCTACCTAGCCGTGGTCATAGTCGGTTCTATGCTGCTGAACAAGTACAAACGGCGACAAGTTCATGTCCAGGGCAGTAGACGCTCCCGTCTGAGTTCCAAGGCCAGGCATCACAGCAGTCGACGTCGAAGTCACCACAGTTCACGTCACGCCTCGACCAAAAGAGCCGAGTCGCTTTCTGTTGTCCCATTTCCGGAGCCGGGGGTCTTCACGATTGAAAGTCTCGACCTGGACAAGGTTCCGGAACTGAAATTCGTGGACGACGTCGAGGATCAGGCGCAGAATACGGAGTCGGAGAGTTATTGTGAGTTCATTTTGTTTCAAGGCGATATAGAATGTAAATGATCAATTTGTGTTTGTTAAGCGTCGAGGGTACTTCAAACAATAGGTGAAATTCCGCTTACGGTCGTTTGTTGTTTCAAGCCCAGAATATAAATGGGCAAGATCCTAGTAGCTGTTTCCTCCACAGCTAGCTTGTCCCCTTGTCTCTTGCCATGAAACCACTTGTCAGCTTTTTGGGACAGGCGTCCCGCTAACTTGTCAACTAAATCCTTGACATGCCAAAACTTTCCACCTTTTGGTGTGCTCACTGACGGTCCATCAATATTTATTCAAACTAGACGCTCTTTTTCATGTTACAGGTGAAACATTGATTGATCTTTGAGAAGAAAAATAAAATTCAGTTTTCAGCGGCCGGCGAGGAAGATGACGAAGACCCTCCGGAGAGCGAGGATGTGATCGTGCTCCATAATCATGTCTACGACAGAGGAGATGCTCCTCTGGGGGAGGAAGATGGTAGGTTTCTAGTGTAGTGAACGATCTACTATGTTTAGTAGCCCACTTAAAACATAAAATTATTTAAACTGAAATTCCAGAACTACCTCCCACCTTCTCAAAGTCCTGGAAGTGGAGTGATATACCCAAGGATCTGGCTATTCATTTGAATCCATGGCCCAGCACTGAGGACTGGAACGAGTCGGGAAAGGTGGCCCGCTTCATGTACATTCTCCGTGTCCCGACCCAAGTCATACTGAAAGCCACTATTCCACGTCATGAGGATGGCTGGTCCAAGCCTGTCGTACTCTTCTACTGCTTAATAGCACCACAGTTTTTGCTGTTTGCTATACATAGTGAGTTCAGAGACAGAGACAGAACAAACGACTCCTTTCAAGTGCTCACCACCTCTCCCTTCCACGGTTCTCCCGGTCTCTATGTCTACGGCTTTGCCATTTCTGCCATCCTCATCCTCCTCATCATTCTCTTCACTCGAATGGACACTCCTCCCCGCTACCACAAGGAAGTTGCCTGCTACACGGGCTTTGTCCTAGCCGTGGCATGGATCTACCTGACCGCCTCCGAGATCGTCAACATTATCACCATGGTGGGTGTCATGTCCGGATTGAGTTTCGAGATCCTCGGCATGACAATCCTGGCCTGGAGCAATAGTCTCGGAGACATGATTGCCGACCTAGCTGTGGTGAAGCAGGGATATCCGAGGATGGCCATGGCTGCAGCTACGGGAGGACCTCTTTTCAGTGAGTTTTTGGATTTTTCGAGCCTGGAGCAGGAGAACCATGTTCTAAGAAGTTTTTATATAGCTTGATGTTGAAAAGTGAAACGATTTTTGGCACAGAGTCGATAGAAACTAGCCGTAGTACGTACGCTCAACTATTGTGTTTGTTAGTTTCAGAGGTATACATACTCGTAGTGAAGCAAAAAAGTCACAAACATGCTCTGGCTACTACGAGCGCATTGAGAGTTTCATTGAACTGTTGGATGGATTTTTTTTCAGATTTTTTACTTAGTGCCTGTAGAGAAACATCACAAGACTTACAAAGTCTACAAGACGCATGAGGGAAACATAGAATGCCATTTATTGTAACCGGTACTTTACATACTCATTTTTCGTGGGTGAAATAAGTGTTGCAATAAAGTGAACTTCGAAAATAGCAACAACTGAGCTTTTTCAATGGTAAGCATTGCTGAAACCTGAGAAAAAGAAGCCGATTCGATTGCCGGATCACAAAAGAAAAAAGCAAAAACCTATGGAGGCTACGGGGTTTGAACCCGTGACTTCCTGATTGCGGATCAGGCGCTCTACCACTGAGCTAAGCCCCCACTGTCGTGGAACGTTTCGGGGAGAGAGTTTGTTCACTCCGCCTGGTGCATTTGCCAGCACGTAGGGGGGAGACACTGATGGGAGAAAATTGTTTGTTCAGCGGGGAGAGAAGATGAATTTGGAGGTAATGTTTCTGTTCTATTGAATGGATAAAAGAAAAATTCAAGCGGGTATTTCAATTGTCTGACTTTCAGCGCGATAAAAACTTATTGCGAAACACAAAACTTTCCAGACCTTCTCATGGGCTTCGGGCTGTCCTTCACCATCGCCAAGGCCAAGGGAACCATCATTGAGGTCTGTTACTGATCTTACACCAGAAAACAGTAGTCTTTAGGTCTCCTTCTCTTCCGCTCTTCACTTCGTAGTCATTTTCCTGTTTGCATCCCTGGCAATGTCGCTTATCGGTGAGTTTTATCAGAAACTGGGGCCTCAGAGAACGGTATAAAGATCACAATAGAATTTTCGAACTGATAGTGACAGAGACAGAGCGACAAAATGGGGGTATTCAAAAAATGAGAGAAACAGTCTCTGAACAAGCTTTTGCTTCTGAAGAAAGTTAAGAAAATATCTGGTATAGGCTCCTCACCATTCTAATTCCAACTAACTTCGTTTTCTAAACTTGAAAAGAAGATTCATACGATAAGAAACAGTTCTTGTAGCATATTATCCGAAAAAAAGATAGCAAATTTGCTTCCGTGTGGCTCAACTCGAAATTCCAATTTTTTTTTGTTCCATCAAAACCTGATAAAAACCATCTAATGACTGAAATCATTCACCGGTGGACAATCGTCGCAAAACTCCCAATTTCCAGCAATCTTCGTCTTCCGATTCCGCAGCTCCAAGTACCATGCCATGGCTCTGTTCCTCAGCTATGGAGTCTTCTTCGTCCTGGTCATACTGTGCGAGGCCAAAGTGATCAAATGGACCTGATCTCCTTCTCCCCTTCCTGTTGTGTATATTTCTGCAGTCATCCCATATTCTAGTCCCCGTCGGGTAGTGCAAGGCACAATGCAATTGAATCGTATCATTCCTCCCAAAAAAAACAAATTATTGAAAAATATGTCGGAGAAAGAGTGCAGGAGAATAAATAGCGTTATTTCACATCCTGCTCCACACAGCATTGAAGAAATACAGTTGACAGCTATATGCCCAGGTGGTGAAACATGAAGTTTTGAGAAATGTCTCCTGCTTTCCTTATATTCAAAATTATGAACTGTAGTCGATTTTCAGTTTGGGAAAAAGCATCCTACAACTGTCGAAACTAATAAAACCAAAGATAGAGACAGAGGTTTCCAGGACGGCTCGTCAGATTGGCTGTCCTTTTCACGGTACTCGTATTGGTAGGAGCTTTTTCTGCTGTAGTAAAGTTGACGGTAGTTGTCTGAGCCGCGGTGCTGTAAGAGATAGGTTTGTTCAGGTTCAAGGACTGTCGATCATCGCCCCCAACTAACCTCTCACTTGTTGTGACTGCCGTACTCGTCAGATAGGCTGTTCTTTTCGCAGCAGGAGATTCCTCGGTCGTTGTCCGGGTACTTGTCGTTGTGGTAGGCTCGGAGCTCCCGGTAGTAGTAGTAGTCGAGGTGCTTGTAGTGGTAGTAGCTTCTTCGGTTGAGCTAGTCGGCAGAGTCACATACTTTTCGCTTCTTCCATACTGCAACGTTTGTCCATAGACCATTCTCCATCCAGGCCGACAGCTTCAAGAATCCTGTCTGACCGGTTGAACGAACGAGCAGTTATTCTGGTTCGTGTAAAAGCAGAGCAGGTCGGAAAGAAGAAGTCACAGTCGCATCCCAGCAGTCCAAAGATGCTGTCTGTTTGCTGCAAACTTTCGAAGACAAAACTTTTATTTTTTGAATCGCAATTGCAGAGACTTTCATGAAGAAAGTTGATTGTTTTTTAACTACAAAACATTTTACAGTTTCAAGCAAGTGTGTTGAAAGTTTTTATAATCCCCACAATTCTCCAAGTCGACAGCTGGGATGCGGCTGTGGCTCCTTCTTCAGCTCTTCGCGACTCTTCAGGCACTGGTAGGTCTAAAAATGATATGTCAGAGAGACATCAACAGTGGGTTTACTGCAACACTTTTCAGTACACTGCCAGCTCTGTCACAACTGGAGTGTCTCCAGCTTCCGGGCTTGACACGACAGCCACGAGGACTGAGGGTCTCGCTACAATAAAAATAGCTACTGGTAATCCAACCACGAGTAGCAGCGAGGAGGAATTCGACTCTATGTAGTAAGTTTCTTCCTTTCTATCTCGCAGTCTCCCTACCCCACTAACCATCATTTTTCAGCACGATCTTCATCGTCACCGCTGTGTTCCTGTTCGTGGGCATCATTGCCGTCTGCACTGGGTGTTTAGTCCGTCAGAGACGCAAGAAGAAGTTAGCCGAAGAGGTAGCATCCAGCCCTCCGCGCCAAGAATCCCAGAAGATTCCGATACGATCTCCAACAGAGAAAATCGGCAAGTACTTCGAGCCGTCGGCCAGCACCGCCAGCAGCAAGGGACCCAAAAATGACGGCTCGACAAAGTCACACGTTCCGCGTGCTTTCTACGAGAATTTCTGTCTGAAGACAAATTGGCGCGATGTGACCAGAGCCTCGCCCTACAGTATGACGAGAGATGACAAGAAGCCATCGGATTCGAGCTATGAGAACAAAATCGAAGTTGTGCCGGACGGAAGATGGAACGGCTCTCCCTACGAAATCCATTCGCTGGAGCCGTTCGTGAAGATGACCGAAAAGGACAAGGGGAAGAAGAAGTCGCAGAAGAAGGGAAGTAAGAAGAAATAGAAGAGAGTTATTTGGAGTGGACAATAGGAAAAAGGTAACAAAGTAGTAATAAGTCTTCATTTATCTGTCGCTATCTCTCTGTCTCAGTATCCAATAATTTATTGTTCTTATCATATCTTTTGTCAACAATGTATAAATAGGAATAGTCAAAATATCATCGACCTTAAGCCTTTTTGAGCAATGAGCACATCCCGAGTAGGTGTCCAATCGACCGTTTTCTTCTTCGACACAGTGACTGTGAACAACAGCAACTGGGCATTGCTTGAGGGCAGCACGACTGATTCTGGGGCGTGCAGCACGAAGACATGGCTGTGGGACAACACGACTGAAAGGCATTGTTGCAGCAAGGACTCGGAGGGACTGGTGGAGCTGAGCAGCAGAGCGGGGAGGACTGAAAATTCGTCGGTTTTGGTATGGCTGGGAGACCGAGACAGCCTGAAAACTGAGGTCCGGCCCTGGATCGAGCCGGGTTACCTATACTATACAACATACAAAACTTGAAACCCACCAGTCTTGGATGTTTGAAAACTGCGATAAAACTCACCGATTGGCATCCATTACCGCCTCCACAGCCTCCCCCACAACCAGTTTGACCTCCACAGCCTCCACCGCAAGATGGCTGTTGTTGTTGACTGCAGCCTCCTCCTCCTCCACCTAGAATTTCATTGTAATCGCTGAAAAATGGCCGAAAGTTACCACAACCTCCACTACAGGGACTGTAGTTGATCGGCATGCAGATGTTGCCCTGCTGGCCGAAGAGCTGACCACCACAGCAGGAAGATGAGGGGGTCTGTAAGAAGGAAAATTTGGTTTTTTAAGCATACGACTATCGAAGAACGAAAAGCCACCAGTCAGCTATGCCACCTATGCCACCTGGTCGGCGGTTTTATTGAGCTCCGGGTCGTGCCAAGAAACTCTCCAAGGAGCAAAAGCAATAACTTTGTTTTTACAATTAAAGCAATCAAAACAGTAGCACGCTAACTCAAAAAAGTTTCTTCTTGCATTAGCTTGACTTGTCTCGACAGAAAAAGTCCACAAACATTGTCAAGTGTTATCCCAGATTAGAGTTGACTTGTGTCGCAGACGGACGCCTCTTGCAAATTGTAAAGGTAGGAACGAAGGATAGTTAGAAAGCTTCTAAGATAATTTTGAAACATAAAAGCTCCGAAAACACTGAAGTTTCAGTAAGACACAAGCTGGGAAAACTGAACACTCTGTCTGTCTCTCTCACCTGTTGGTAGGACTGTGACTGTTGAGGGAATGCCGGCGGCACTGGCCAGACTCTTGTCGGTTGATGATAAGGCAACGGCTGTACATATCCTTGTTGCGGCTGATAGATCGATGGAATCGCTGCTGGAATTGGAGCAGGGGGCTGTGGCTGCGGTAGTTGGAGAGCCTGGAAGTTTTTATACTTCGAAATTGTGATACCCCCTTAACACTTTTTTCCTGATTCCGTTCATTGTTTCACTGTCTCCATAATTATTGTTCAGTCATTGGAAACAATATGCTTTCCAGATTATATTATTTAACTTTGCAGTGTTTTGCAAAGTTAAAGCAGGAAAAATGCAACCTTGAACCCGAGCTGTTTTCTGTTGCGCACCTTGAGCACTAAATATGCTCTCGAACAAAGCCGGCATTTCCGGACCCAAAGCTCATGTCTGGTTAGAACAAATATCATACTGTTTCACGTTTGACTCTTAACAGTGGTGTGGCTATACCCTCTAATCGCAAGACCCAAAAGCCGAATCTCACACTCACTGGCTGAGGAATTCCGACAGGTTGAGCTGGAGAGACAGACTGCGATGGCAAGAAGGTCTGTTGTGGCTGTTGTGGTTGTGGCTGAGGCTGTTGGTAGGATCCTGAATATATCGTGATTCAAACCCTACATATTTTTTTCGTTTGGCGAACAACTGGAGTTAGTTTGATGGTATTATGAAAAAGCTCGCCTGAGTGAGAAGTCTGCTGCGTTCCTACTGTCGACTCGGCATTACCAGACACTGCCGGAAGTTCACTATTAGAACTGGTGGCATAGGAAGCGGGTGCGACCTGAAAAGTTGTGTTTCAGGGTTTGGTTATGAAATTTTAGTTGCAAAAAGACAATGGGTTTGTGATTCATATTATTCTAAGAGCTTGTGTGTAAAAAAAAATACTAGCCTTGATCCTTGTATCAGCATCTCCTTCACCACCTTGTACTTCTTGAGCATGTTCTTCTCTGAAAAGCTGTCTCAATTTTTCGGTCTCTTTGTCTCTATCCGTCTTTCAAACAAATAACTCACGTCTCTGTATTGATATACGTCGTCGGCTTGTTGTGCTCCTTCTGGTTCGCATCAACGTTTGTGTATGAGCTCTCATCGCCAGGCAGTTCAGCTGCCGGGACATAAGACACGTGAGGAGCCACTTCATGGGCAGTTTCCTCGTCCCCGGCCGAGCCGGACATTGAATAAGTTTGAGATCCCGTAGATTGGGAGCTTCCAGCTGTGGCGTAAGATGAAGACGAGGCTGTTTGGGAGCCGGTTGAGCTAGAAGAACCAGCAGAATAAGAGCTTGAGGAACCGGAAGAGGATGAAGATGAACTTGAACTTCCAGTCGATTCCGTTCCAGCTACAGTCTCTGCAGCTCCACCAGTATTTCCAGTTGTGTAGTATCCAGCGCTGGAGGCAGAGTTCGAGGAACTACCATAGCTGGAAGAAGAAGCCTCGGAAGGAGCACTCGCAGCAGAACTGTAGCTTCTAGAAGATTCTGAGGCTCCAGAAGAACTAGTGGATGATCCAGACGGATAAGAAGATCCTGAGGAGCTACTGGATTCAAATCCGGAGGCTCCAGAAGAGGCAGGAGTTTCTTCAGAGCCAGAGGAATAGGAACTAGAGCTACCGGAAGAAACTGAAGAGGCAGAGGAAGCTGAAGAAGCAGCGCTGTAGCTCCCGGAGGAGCTGGAGGAGCCTAGAAATTGGAATGAAAACAGGGACAGTGACAGAGAGACAGAGATAAAGAGAGACAAACGCAGACCTAAAGAGGCTTTAGAAGAAGATTCAAATCCAGTACCTTGTTCTGAACCAGAAGAATAAGCTCCAGCCGATCCAGAGGTACTTTGTAAACCAGATGAAGAGCCACTGTATCCACCCGAAGAACCGATTGCTCCGCTTGACCCGCTGTAACCACCAGAAGAAGTTTCAGAGCCGTCTTCAGTGTTTCCAGATGATCCTGATTCACTGGTATAACCTCCCGAGGTACTCTGAGAGGCTGAAGAGCTTTCAGATCCGGAAGAATAGGTTCCTGAGGAACTGGGCGATGGTAGGGGAGCCTCAGGAATTGATTCTGTCTCTCCGGTACCAGTGTTTGAGGTTCCAGAAGACCCATAGCCTCCAGAAGGACTGGAAATATCCTCGGCTTCCTCACTCTCCTGGGAGGCAGCAGCTACTGGTTGAATGGCTGAGGAGCCTGACGAGGAGAAGTCAGTTTGGTGGGAGCCAGATGAACTGCTGGACGACTGGGAAGAACTGCCAGAAGAAGATACTGGAAAAGTTCGACTTTCGTGGTAATGAATCGCATGCGAAATGAGAGGACTTATCTACTACTTCTGAAACACAAAACTATCTAAAGCTTACCTTGTAAGCCTGTACTAGTTTGTGCAGTCGAGTAGGAACTTTCTTCTTCTTGTTCAGATTTTGGGGCAGAAGGGGCCGGAGCCGAATATGGAACGGGTGCGGCAGGAACAGGGGCTGAAGGAGCCGGAGCCGGTACTGGTATCGAATAAGAATGTGCCTCTGGAGCTGGATTAGAAGAACCATAGGAACTGGAAAGTGGTGGAGCGAGTTCTGGCTTTTCGGATTCTGAAACGGTTCAATATTAGGGATGTCCTCTTTGTTTTTGTGCTACAGGCAGAGACGGAACTGACCCTGAGGAGCAGCAGGGACAGGAATCTCTTGAGACTCGGGAGGAGGGGCTGGAGCAGATTCTTCGGGAACACCATAAGATGCTAAAAATTGGTTGTAATAAGTCGTTTTGGAAGCTGTAAATTTGTTGTGTTAACTTTAGGACCCCCTCACCAAAAACATTAGCACAAGCTGCTTTGCTTCACTCTGCTCATATATACAGAATGATACAATTCGCTCTACTGGATAGCGTTCTCATTTTTGAAAACTTACTTTCTTTTGAAGCAGGTTGAGAAGCAGGAGCTGCTGAAAGTATTTTTTGAGAGATAATGGAAACAGTTTTACGGTGACTGGGAGCTGGAACACTGGAAGTAGAAGGAGCTGGAGCTGCTAAAACTGTCATTGCTACGATTCATAAACGGCATGTATTAAATTTTGCGGCGGGCGGTTAGCATTATACATGAGCAACTCGAGCCAAGCCAGGCCAGTTTTGGCCGACAAGCCGGCTTGATCAAGATGCCTTGGCTTGGGTCACCTTAGGCTTAGGATACAAGACACCCCATCAAGCCGGCTTGACTTGCTTTGGTTTGGCTTAATCGCTCCTACCAAGTCGGACTGTTTCCGGCTTGGTAGGATCATTTTTTCGTATTGTGCCCATTTATTGGTAGCTTACCACCAGAAATGAACAGTCTTTTCAAAAATAAAGCACTTCGACTGCTGACGAATCTGAAAATGTCCCCCATAAGCTATACGTGCTCTTATAGAATGGTTGAAACTTACAATAACTTGTCTGTTGATGTGCGGCAACTGGAACAGTTTCCGGAGCTGTCGGAGCTGGGGCGGCTGGAAAAACTTTTCATAAAATACATTACAATCAATTTTTGATTGAAAACCAATGTCCTATGAGTAATTTTTTTGAATTTATCCGAAATCCTTTTCTGCAAGCAGTGAAACATAATAGTCAAATAATTACAATAGCTTGAGGCTGGAGCTGTAACGGGAGTAGAAGCCGGAGCAGGCCGAGAAACAGAAACAGCTGGAGCTGGGACTGCTACAAATGGTTACCGTAACCAAAAAGAAAGTGAGAGGAAAATTACTGGAGCTTGAAGCAGGCGCTGATACCGAAGCTGGAGTCTCTGGTGCTGGTGTCTCGATCACTAAAAATTAGGGTATGGAAAGGGTACGAGACAAGTTTTCGAGTCAAAATGACATTTGACAGTTCTGAAATTTGACCATACGGGGTTTCAGCGGTTTTTTAGGTTTCAGCTGTGACATAAGAAGCCTATTTGAAACTGGTTTCCATTATGTCCTGTGCAACATTTACTAACAAACTTTATTTTTCGTCTTGCGATAAAAGTACATCAACTTTTTCTCATTTTGGTTTCACAAATCCAGTGGATAAGTTTGTGATTGCTTTCCCGCAATGAAACTGACATTTTCTGACATAAGTGTTGCTCAACAAATCAAAAGTTTCAAGTTTAGTATAAGAGTGTTCTAATAGAAAAACAAGTCGGGCATCGGACCATACTGGCCCGGATTGAGTAATTGTTCCGTTTCAGTACAACCTGTTGCGGGCCAAACTGGCCCGATTCAGAAAGACGGCTGCGCCTGTTGCAGCCCTAAGCTAAAAATGTCAGCTTATGTCGGCTGGTGTCAGCTCCTAATGTCCAACGTCAAGTTTAGTAAAAAGGGACTTTCTGCTATGCTACTGTCATTCCCTTTTTGAACGGTTTGAGCTTGGAAAGCACTACAACCTTGCAGAGCGGTGAATCTTTGGAAAAAGCCATATTGTTCCGGAAGAGTAGCTTAACTTTTAGAACTTACCCGAAGCATAACCTGGAGAGGCAACTTCTGGCAAGGGAGGTGGTTCCGGAGCAGAGACGGCGACAGACGGACCTATAAATTGGCACAACATGAATCGACAGCCAAGGTAAAAAAGGTGAAATATCGGAAGAAATTGGTTACCAGGAGCGGAAGGAGCAGGAGCTGAGGTGCCACCACTGCTGTAGCTCGCATCTGAATTCATTTTTGAAAAAATCAGTTTCAGCAACTTATTGAGTAAAGTCAAGCGTCTGCCCTTTTGTATACCACTTGAAACCTAGAACCTTTAGAGAGAGCGTCGAAGGTTCTTTTCAGAAGCTGATCATCCAACGGGGTTTGACAGTACTTGTGACTATGTGACGCTAATCGGCTCTCTTTCAGAAGTTCACAGTTGTCTTTACTTCATATCGGTACTTTCTCAAGCCACGTGGCTTCTTTAGAGCTTCTGATACAAAGGTTTTTTTGTTTCAACAACTATCAAGCTGAACAGTCGTTCTATATTCACGCATTCGCACTGTTTGCCCAAGACTCACCACTCTCTTCCGTCTTCTTTTCCTCCGTCGCTCGTTGTGGAGCTGCCACGGGAGCTGCAATTGCATTTCCTGGACTGTCATGGTCACCTTTCAGTTTTTTAAACTCAAGCGGTGGAAAAGCAGTAGAAGCAACAGGCATAAGCACATTAGCAGCCTCCACCCGTACCTTCTCGATTTCTAGATTGTTCTCCTTCTCGGGTCGAAACCCATTTTGGGGTCCTGAAGGGAAGAAAAGCAGGCCGAGAGGGTATTTTGGAATCTCGGGAAAGGGTCGTTGAACTGTGGAAGTTTCAGAGGGTACTGTAGATGTGAAAACGTGTTGGGACCTTTCTTCCGACTCATCCACGGCTACTGTAGTTACCGTAGGTTCATCTTCGCTGTGGGACCCAACCAAGGGTGCTGACGAGAAGTTTGTAGGCTTCTGAGCTACTGTATCGTCTTCCTGAGACCCAGACTCAGGTTCTTTGGGACCTGTAATGAAGCTCAGAGCTTCAATGTGTTCTTTTTTGTTGTTTTCGAATTCATTTGGAGTTACTGTAGCTTCGTTCCAAGACTCCAATACTGTGGTCTCCTCGTTGCGAGACCTTCCTCCAAATTTTGGTGGTTCTTCAGTGACTCTTTGGGTTACTGCAGGTTCCGTTCGAGAATCAAGAGGGGTTACCGTGATTCCCGCCTCATTTTCTACAGGTCCCGGAGCGAAGGTCACCTCTTCATGTGTCTCTTCGGTTACTGCAGTGATTTCCGTCTCCTTTTCCCGATAGAATTCAGTCATCCGAGGTGGTACGGGAGCGAACTGGGACATCGGGACCAGCTGTTCCGTCTCCTCCTCATAGTCTTCATTTCCTTGAGCCACTGTCTTCATATTCCTGTCCATTTTGGGTCCCTTGAGGAAATCCAGACTCATAGAAGTTTTCTGGGTTGTTGTAGCCATTGACCCGGCCAGAGACCCTGGTGGTACCTCGACCGAGGTCTTGAAGCCACTGAAAGGAACAGTCAGCTCAGGTTTTCCTTCCCAAGGAGGAGAGATTCCAGGTGGCATGGGTCCGAGAATGTAGACGGGAGCTTGGGAATTGGATACTGTAGGCGAAGGGGCACTGTAACCTTTTTCATGTCGAGAATCAAGCCTTCCAGAGAGTACTGTAACGGTTTCTACTGCAATACTGTGGCCTCCTTCGTCTCGAGACCCTGGACTGGATACGGTGACCACTTCCTCTGGGTTACGGTATACCTCTGCGCCTCGAGACCCATGTGTTCCAGAGGATATTGTATTCTTCTCTTCACGACCGTTTTTACTTTGAGGGCTCCCGGTACTCTTTTCCACTTGGTCGCTATAGTTTTTCCCAGCCTCAAGGTTTTTCTGGGATATTGTAGCTACTTCGCCTCGAGACCCAGCGACTGTTTCTTTTGAATTACTGTAATCTTCTTCCTCTCGAGACCCACCATCGTCCTGCTCTGAACCAAAAGCAGAAGCTGAACTGAGGATTTTGCGTCAGTCAAAGCTGGGTGTTAGGTGCTAATCTCGAAGCCATTCCTCCTACCTGTCTCTCCATTTTCCTGGTTATTGGCACAGGGGATACAAGCCTCGGCTATGGCCTGACTGGTCTTGGACTTGGGGGCAGAACCATCTATGGCTTTGGGAAGAGCGTAGGGAAATACGCGAGGGGAGGAGGGTACGGGTCCTGGAAGTTTTGCTTACTTTTCCTTTAATTTTTATTCGGTGCCACCCAGTCATTCGAATGTCAGCAAATACAGCCTAGTTCATAGATGCAGACAGTAAAGCAAAACCTTTTTGACAACTCTTTAGTCTTTATTTGTGGAATGTCGCCAGAACAGGACAGCAAAATGGGCCCATTATGTCATCTTCTTGAAACATAAACTTTTAGGAACGTGCCCGAAAAGACGTCCGAGAAGGCAGTATTGCCTGCCCTTCTCTTTTCTTTAGGTAACTGCCTGGTACATAAGTAGTTTGACAGCTGTTTTGGCATTGGTAGAGACACTCTTTTGAATGACGAGCTGGGTGAAGCAAAACATTTTTTGCCCACTATGCTCAAAGAAACATTTTTCTGTTTTTGAAGGACAGTCAAGAGTATGCCCATTATATAGCCTTCCTGAAACCTAAGCTTTTTGAATCGCGCAAAATCTCAGCGAAGACAGTTAGATTTGGGTTATCACATTTTACTGGAATAAGGTTTCCAGATTTCTATTCCTACACGTTATGAAAAGTAAGAGAAAAATGTTAGTAAACACACTGTGAATGAAAATCGGTGCTCCGAGGGGCGGTCGCTTCCAGATAGCTAGTCTGTAGCTGGTCGGTAGTCGCATGGCTCCTTCACCTCTTACCTTCCCGTCGTCCTCGAAATTTCTCGGAATTGGAGAGAGGCCTGTATGGTAGATTAGTTCACAACACACATTAGTTTCGAACTATCTGTCTCTCTGTCACACTGTCTCGGATTAGAAAAAAAATTACCATCATAGCCCTCAAACTTGACGACGTCGGGTGGAGACCAGCCGCTGAGAGAGTTAGAATCTGGATCTAGGGTTAGCGAAACTCGGAAATTAGTTGGGAGACAAAATTGTTTTTTTTTCGAATTTTTTTCAGCCTGTATCGATAGCAACTTTTCTCAGTCTGACCGGATATAACAGGTATCGTGAATTTAGACCTTGCTAGTACGACCAGAGTGGTAATGGAACGATTTAATATCGGCGGCCTGATTCTTGTACATTATGTGAAGCCTCTGTCAATCTATCAAGCATAATATTTGTTTCGAAAAAAGGTGGCATAATAAGTAAACATGCAATAACTATGATATGCATGTTTTTGTTGAAACATTACCAGTATGACTCTGATTCTTTTACAATTGCAATGTTTCTATTATCACTTTTTCCACCTTTGTGTGTTTTTTTTTCGTGACTGAGAGCCGGGTCTTTTGGGAAAAAGTGAAACATATAAAGCTACCTGAAACACTGTAGCCGCTGTTCTCCACTTGAGACGTCGCCTGAAAGGAAATGAGTAACTGTTGTACCGAAAAGCTTTCATGTTTCACTCTCTCCATATAACAACTAAACTGCTAAGTTTCTTACTCATGGCGGTGAGCGAAAAGATTTATGTTAGCCTACCGAAGCATAGTCGATAGAACGTCCTTTGGTGAGCTTCCTGATCTCGCCACTTCTCCTTTTCAGCGAGGCTTGAATGTCTGGAAGACGGAATCTTAGAGAGTTTTGAAAAAGGTATTTTTTTTCAGGAAAGTTCAAAAGGAAGCCCTTAACAAGCCTAACGGTAGATACTCTCCAAGACGTTTTTGTTCAAAGCACTAACCCTTACTAATCAGCTCTTCCTGTGACACCCCGCTCTCAATTCCAGTGTCAACGGTGGTGTGGGAGTCGAGCTTTCCTTCAGGGATCGCATATGGTTTCCCCCCATTTGCTCCGCTCCAGAACTGCTCCAGAACCTAAGCTTTGCTTGTTTTAGAAGGAGCGGGATGGAAAACCTGGTCGGATTGACCCAAATTATTCACAGAGAACTTGTGCTTGCTGCCAGTGGAAGAGTGATGAACCCATTCGTGAGGGGCTTGTAGGAATCTGTCGAAATCCTCGTCAGAATCGGGAGCTGCATGACGTTTACTGTGAACTGGGTAGGGAACGTCAATGCTGAAAATGTACATTATTGTTGCCTGTCTTTCTCTCTCTCTTTCTCCCTCTCTCTGTCTGTCTCTAGCCTCACCTGTGCCTCGTAGGAATATCCGGTGGCGGGAAGAACTTCTGTTCCGAAGGCGGAGGTATAGGATTGAATACAGGCTGTCGCAAGTAACCAGGTCGTTTGAGTTCAAAGACAGCCGCCCCGGCCGACTCACTCACGAGGCCATAGGGTGAGGCAGGTTGAGGAACTGCGACCTCCTTAGCTGAGGTAAAAGTCAAGAGGACGAGGAGCCGTGTCGCCGGATGCATTTGGGGACAGGCTTGGTGGGGGAGGAAAAGAACGGGCTGCTGGACCTGACTTGGAAGGGGCGGCTACTCTCTCTCTCTCTCTCTCTCTCTCTCTCTCTCTCTCTCTCTCTGTCTCTCTCTCCCTACTGGTTCTTCAGACAAACGAGGGCAATGGGAAGAGTTGGGATCTAAGGGATCAAAGGAATGTCTCTGTCTCTTTCTCTGCCTCTGTCTGTCTCCCAACCTTGTGTTCCCCGTCGCCACCCCTGATGAGACATCCAGTAAGAAAACCAGCTAAAGCGGCGTGTGGATAAGCATGGTCTATAATTGATAGCTAACAACTTCTGCAGTGTCATGTCATTGAAGATACCAGAGTAGCTTGTCCAGTTTCACTGTGATCCTTAGTCTGTATCAAAAACTGGTAAGATGTTCCCCCTCAAAGTACTGAAAATTGGAAATATTTCGAAAATTGGAAATAAGGAAGTCGTTGAAACATTGTTTTAAGGAACTGATATAGAGGCGCTGACGCTTCAACTCGTGAACCTAAAAAACCTAACAACAAGCTCAGAGAACAGAATAACTTTATTGGAAACTGAAACTCACCGAAAACTAAAAGCCTACATGACCACTACTCGATGAAAAAAAAGTTGCTTTTACAATGTTTCGCCAGTAATTCATAAGCAGGAACTTTCCCTCCACTTGTCCTCCCTATAACATGGTAACTTCCTTCGGAACACTGTCTCTCTTCCAAACAAAAACTTAGGCTAAAACTTTCGGACAGCCCGCTCCCCTTCTGATTAATTCCCCTCTCTTTTTCTAAGCCCGACCCCCTTTCTCCCTCTCTCTCTCTCTCTCACTCCCTTATCCGATAGTGGTACACTTTTTCTAAAGGGGAGGGGGCGTGTTTTCCTAGTCTAAGCCTAAGAAAACCCGCCACGCCACTACAAGCCGAAATGGACAGAGTCATAAGGCTAACTGGTAAGCTGGATACGGCTAACACGAGACAGAGAGACAGGCTCCCCCTGATGCTATCGGCGCTAGTCAATGTTTGTGGCGGCGGAAAAGGGGGAGGAATGGTTTCACTGGAGAGGAACGTAAAGAAGGTATCAGTTTGAAAACGGTTGGGAGGCTTTTATAGAATGCTTGAAACAGCAAATTTTTTGGAGGAACCTTTCAGCCTGCTATGTTTTATCGATGAGAGTTGTACAGTATGGTTCTTCAGCTTGGGAAATAGTGGGTGGTTGAAAGCAGTTGAATGTTCAAAAGCAATCCAAGGCTAAAAAAGAAGGAGAATGACTCAGCCTATCTTTCTCTCCTTCTCTCTGTTTCTCTCTTACTCCGTCATTGTTTCTCTGTCGGTCAGTCTATGCCTCTGTGTCTCTGTCTGTCTCTCTATCACTCTGACCCTCTTTCCTTCTGTCTTTCTGTCCGTTCCTCTGTCTCCTCGTATTTCAGTCTCTCTCATTGTCTCTGTCTTCCTCCCTCACGGTCTCTCTGTCTCTCCTTTTCTCTCTTACACTGTATCTCTGTCTATCCTTCTGTCTTTCTGTTAATTTCAGTTACACTGTTTCTTTCTCCCTCCCTTTCAGTCTCTCTTTATCTTTATCTCTCTGTCTCTCTTTCTTTCTGTCTTTCTGGCTCTCTGCCTCTTTATCTCTCTGAGCAGATACCTTTGTCTCTGTCTGTCTGCCTGTCTCTCTGTCACTCTCACTGCCTCTGATTTTCTGTTCATCTGTTTCTGTCTCTCTGGCGTACTCATTCTGCCCATGAGAAACAAAATTCGCCGTCCAATTTCTGAGTTATTGTCCAACTCAATTAGTCGCAACAATTTGCAATAACAAAAAAAGTTTTTACCAAAAGGAAGATAATGTATACAAGTAATGCTATCGCCCTTTGGGGCTCAATGCCAGTAATAATCCGATTCTTTCAAAACTGCCCGATTTCTACTTCCTTCTGTCCAACTGTCGTGACCTTTTCCTCCCACTTCAACCTGTCCGCATTCCCTCCAATTGAGGTACCGTGACAGGAGCAACATCCTCCCAACGAAGCTACTTCCCGAACTGACTCGATTTGGCTTGACTTGCCAACAATTAGTGTGCGCACAAAATAGTGCACATTAATTGGCAATATTGGGTTCAGACAGACAGACAGACAGACAGAGACGCGAGGACATTTTAAACTAGACAAGGGATGCTAACGCCCCTTGGGGCTCAATGCCAGTAATAATCCGATTCTTTCAAAACTGCTCGATTTCTACTTCCTTCTGTCCAACTGTCGTGGCCCTTTCCTCACACTTCAACCTGTCCGCATTCCCTCCGATCGAGGTACCGTGACAGGAGCAACGTCCTCCCAACGAAGCTATCTCCCAAACTGACTCGATTTGGCTTGACTTGCAAACAATCAGTGTGCGCACAAAATAATGCACACTACTTGGCAACATTGGCTTCAAACAGACACACACACAGACAGAGACGCGAGGACAATTTAAAATAGAGATACTGCGTATATACATTATCTTCCTTTTGGAGGAAAAAGCTTTGTTATCTGTAAAGAATTTTGAATGTTGCTTTCCAGTTCATGAACTGAATTAATAGAATCTTCTCATGACTCCCATCTAGTCCCTCTACTTCTTCTTTAACTTTTCCCTCTTCTTCCGAAAATTAATAAAAGTAGAGACTCCGTGGAACGACTCTCTCTCTGTCAGGGATCAGGAAGTGTCCGCGAGGTCGGAACTTCCCTGATGACAAGAAAAAGACTCGAATGGGGTACTTGAAACTGATGAAATGTGGACAGTAAGAGAGGATGGGAGAGGGACAGAGAGACAGGGTGAGGGGTATAAAGAGTGAGGTATCCACTTTTGTAACGGTCATTGCGACATTTATGCACATCAAACTCAGCCTCTATTGTCGTAATCGGACAAGAGATTAAAGAAGGCCTGAACATTTGAAGCAGAGTTCAGATATCCACAGTACCCGGAACAGTCCACTGGAATATGTTTCTTGGCAATGGGAAACATTTCAAGCAAATCGTTGAGAGAACGAATGTTGGCATGAACAATGAGGCGGTCAGCAGTTCTTCGGGAGCCATGAGGATGAGGAGAAAGTTGTTGTTGTTAGCATCGTGGTAGTATTATTGGATGCTGTATGGATCCAACAATAGTTACCACGGTGCTGATAACCGACCCGGTATGTGGACCAGGAACGGCTCCAATAAAACTCTCGGCTGATTTTTTGCAGACGTAGAGACAAAGAGACAGAGAAACAAAGAGAAAAAGAGAAAAATAGAAAGAGAGACATAATACAAAGAGACAGATAGACGGCGAGACAAAGAGACACAGGCAAAGAGAACGAAAGAGCGAGAACGATATAGAGACAGGGATACAGAGAGTCCTGTCTCTGAATGAACGATCCAACCTGCACAAACTGTTCCTATCTTCTCTACATTGTTTTCTTTCAAAAAGTTCAAAAAACGAAAACTACTCAATAATCTGCACAATAACTGTAGACAAAGAGAACACTCGTCGCTCATGCCGCCTCCAAAACAGCCGCCTCGGAAAGGATACCAAAAATCGTCAGAAACCTACTCTACAAGTGATGTAGGTTTTACTCGAGTAATCTCTCTGTCTCTGTTATTGTCTTGTTACTGTAGCTGTTACCCAGTCCTGACGCCTAAACCAATGTCCCTTGTAGACTATCAAGTTCACTGCCTCTCTCACAAATCCTAAGTTTCCAGTCTATCCACCTCGGAAACATGTGCGCCCTGGCCGCCGAAGGAAACCTCGAGGCTATAGTGCGCGACTACTTGGCTGATCAGAGTCTCGTCATCCCGGACAAGGACGGCAACATTCCGCTTCACCACGCTGCCAAGTTCGACCAGCGAAGCGCAGCTCGCGGTCTGATAGCTCTTTCCATGCCACAGCAGACCTGGATGGTCAAGAACCATGCCGGGCAGACTCCCCTGGATCTCGCGAGTGCCCGCATCAAAAAAGACATGAATCTGTTGAATCTGAACACGCTGGAGCAAGACAATCATCACACGGGTGTCAATCATCGCTTCGTCACCGAGCGCATGGCCAATCCGAAGCCGAATCACAAGGTCCTGGTTAGTCTGGACGGCGGCGGAATCAAGGCAATCCTGGTGGCCGGAACCATTCTCGCCATTGAGAGAGCCATGGGAGACGGCGAAAACATCATATCCAGGACGCATTGGATCGGAGGCACGAGCTGCGGCGGCATCATCAGTCTGCTCTTCGGATGTGGTTGGTTCCTGGATCTGTGTCTGCCTCTGTCTAGATCCCTTTTTTCAGGCTACACCTGTGACCAGGTTCGTCGTCTTTTCCTGCGCGAGAAGCTCGAGGTCTTCTGCGGCAACAACGGTCACTACTTGCCGAAGCACGCGAGCAGGGGAATCGAGAAGACCCTGAGGAAGTACCTCGGCAAGCATACCCGTCTAGCGGACATTCAAAGCCACAAGATCATGGTCACTTCGGCGAAGATTCGTGACGTGCCGGCCTCCTTGGTCCTCTTCCGTACCTACGCGCCCGACATCCCGAGCAAGGAATTCGAAAAGTACGGCTACCTGGATCCGAAGGAGATTCTGGTCTGGAAGGCCGCCAGGAGCACTTCAGCCGCCCCCGTTTACTTCGACAGCTTCCATGACCACGCGGATGGGGCCATCGTCTGCAACAATCCCTGCCTGAACCTCATCACCGACTTCCATAGGCTGAAGAAGATTGAAGAGTTCAGAAAGATTGTGAGTTTTTTGTTTCAAAATGGACGTATACCGTATTAAGATAGCCTTAGACAGAGAAAAACTAGTAAGATATTTCAGGCCAATCACGACGAAATCGGTGTCATATTGTCGCTCGGAAGCGGCCACGAGCCCACGACCCCGCTCGGCGGAATCGATCCGATCAAGTTCAAGTACGCTCTCGGACGTCTTTGGGAAGGCGGAAAAAAGCTCTTCACCCTGTTCATGAATCAGGCCACAAGCAGTCACGCCGTGCTGGATGGACAGGCTCGCGAATGGGCTCACAGTCTTGGCATTCCTTACTTTCGCTTCTCGCCGAAGTTGACCAAGGCCATCGAACTGGATAACACGAACATGGAGGACATTTTCGACTTCATGTTCGAGAACGAGGTTTACCTGACGACGCAGGTCAAGCACGAGCTTGAGGCGCTGGCTCGTCTGCTCAAGACCATGCCGAGGAACGAAAAGCTCAAGCAGACGAAGGACATCATTCGATAGGAGGGGAAGGAAAAAAAGGGCAAACTCAGATATCAACAGTATGCAAAATGAAGAGAGATCAATTGGTGAGTGTTTTTTGACAGAGAGACAAAGAGACACACATACAGAAAGACAGAGACAGGTAGAGAGAGAAAGAAACAAAGAGGCAAGGAGACACTGATAAAGAGAGAGAGAAGGGGGAACGATAGAAAAACATTAGAAAATAGCTAGATTCCAGGGGATGGGAAATCACTGATTCCACTTCATTTTGAGCTCAGCCAGCACGAAAGCCTTGACATTCGGATCCTCTACCCGATTTTCCACATCTTTAAGCGCCTTCTCCTTATTCTTGTGGCCTGAAATATGATTCACTGGTTCATGTTTGCACTACAACAAATACTTGGTGATGTTTCAACAACACTATAGATCTAATGTACTTGGAACATTTCAGTTTTGTTGATGCTTTTGAATCGACAACATCGACAATGTTTCACTATTTTTACATAGTTGCCCTGTCATTTCATGCTCATTCGAGCTTCGCTAGACTAGAAAAAAAAATCTTTTTTTTTGTATGAAATGAAAACTTTTGATAGAGGCTGTTACTTTTTAGGTGACCATATAAAAACTTACTATAGTAATCTATCAACTTGTAGCCATAATCCAGCCAGACACAGTTGGCACATCCAGATCCACAACAAGAACCTTCTGGTGGCGGATCGGGTCTACTAAGAAGTCCCTGGAACAGTTTCTTTCTCAAATATTTCAATTGTCTTACCTCTTGATTGCAGAAGAGCCGTCGCAGTGTTGGACCCGTTCTTATCAACAGTTTGGACATGCACTGGAAACTAGGGGCTCAAAATTTGATGGAAGTGCTCTAAATTTGGATGAGTACAGTTGAGGTAAAAACAAGAAGAAATATCATGGTGGACGGGTTTTTCACCCCCTCGAAGTGATACAGTTGTAAGTAAAAGTTGGCTGAAAAACAACCAAACTTTGAACTTGGCTCAAAGAGAATGTTTGTTCAGATAGATCTTCAAAATTTTAAGGCCTCTCACCTTCCGGGTTTCAGGACAGATAAGAACAACAACTACGTAGAAGCAGGGTCAGCTGTGATGATAGAGATAGAGATGAAAACAGGTCTTAAAATAGTGGAAGAAACCCCTTGCGTCAACAAGACGGGAAGAGCAAGAACATTGCGTAACATTTTCATTGAAACGTCGATCTGTGAAAACGACTCGTTGAAATAGCAGTTGAATTAGAATCGAACGCTTACCCTGAGCCACAGTATAGCGAAATTACAGACCTATCGGATTATCCTTCTGCCCTAGGTATATGAAAAGTTCTCGACATGTCGAACTGAGAAGCGTAAACTATAAAGGCAGACGGTATTTAGAGTTTTTTTTCACATCGAGACAGGTTAAATCATGCGTATAAAAAGATAGAAAAGTTGCTTCTGACACCCATTCATCATCTGCCCATCTCCGGATATCGTTGTGATGTCTCAGTAGGAGGCCTTCATGGAAGTGAAACGTTTGGACACACTTCTACTTTTGTCGTCTGTTTCAAAAAAACAACTATAAAGCCTGTACGAAAAAAAAACCTATTGTTGGAATTAATCTCCTGCGCTAAAACTATTTGTTCGCATGAGTTCTTATCGAAGCGTGTAGTCTTACCCAGCAAAATTTTCTTATCGTGGGTTGTCTTTTGGATTACTGGAAGGCCCTATCACGATTACGACAAGTAGAAAGCAAGCTCTCCGTTTAAATTTTTTACAACTTTAGATGCTGCACATATTACAACATCCCTATGCCTTTCCTTACAGCCGAGAAACAATGCAACTCAATTGGTGGAAACTATGTCAGCGTTCAGAACGGCTTTGAAAACATCTACGCTTCTCGTCTCGCTGCTGTTGCTAGACGCCAGCCAGCTGCAGCAGTGTGGATTGGGACCAACGACCAAATTTCAAGCTCCTGTTCATGGACTTACAACACTTCAATGGGTTACACAAATTGGGCTACTGGTCAGCCGGAAGCGGGTTATTCTTGCGGTTTCATGAGAAATCCCGACTCGCAGTGGATGTAAAAATCGTGTATTGTATGAACAAATTCGGCTTTCCGGTCTGGAGCTTGTAATAGTGCTCTGCCATTCGTCTGTATTGTGGATCCAAACATTCCCCAGCCAGGTGTTTGTCCACCTTGTTCACCGCGTTTAAAGAGGAAACTGACATAATGATCGTTCTTAGTCCCGGTATATAACAGATGTTTTTAATAGGTCTCTTCTTGTCCTGGTAAAATATTCGAACTGAATAACCACTTGATCCGCTTCAAAGGGAAGACCCTACTCTTTATCAGTAGCAAGACATGCTGCTCTTACTTGGTACCCTTCTAGCTTTTATCTCTACTTCTTTGGCTGCATGCCCAGCAGATACAGTCTACGAGACCGACTTCAACAAGTATAAAACCAAACTTCTTATTATTGAAAAGACTTTAGATGCTACAAGTATTACAACACCCCTATGCCCTTCCTGGCAGCCGAAAGACAGTGTAACTCAATAGGTGGAAACTTGGCCGCCGTTCAGAGCGGCTTTGAAAACAGCTATGTTTCTGGAATTGCTTCTGGTGCATCGGGGCGAACTCCGAATTTCTGGATCGGAGTAAATCAGCTTCTATCTGCTTCGTGGTCATGGACCTACAACACTTCAATGTCCTACACAAACTGGGCCCCTGGACAACCTGGAGCAGGTTATCCATGCGGACTGATAAGAGATTCTGACTCCAAGTGGATGTAAGGTTCACAAAAAATACGACTAATAAGTACAGATCCGGGGCTTGTAACAGTGCTCTGCCGTTTGTCTGTACTGTAGATCCGAATGCAGATATTAATCAGCCTAGATATTGTCCCACCACTACCCAGCAAACTGCGACGACCTGTCCTTCGGCTATTATGTGTCCAAGTTTGTATCGACAAATTCAGTATAGCTGTTTTAGATGATGCAGCCTGTACAGATGAGTATAAACTTTTTACTGGGAATTGCATGTGTTACAAGGTACATTTGTTTTCAGCGAGTTTTTTCAAACTTTGTTCGCTCCTGGAAGTACTTTCAAGTTCAAATTACAGCAACTTTCCATGGGCGGGCACTTCAATGAATCTATTGCCATATGTGCAAATGACAGTGCAACTTTGGTCAAAATCGACACTCCAGAGCTCAACGATTTTATATTACACTCAATTGGATATAGTGGGGGTCCATGGATCGGTCTACAATGTTCAGCCTCCTTGATAAACTCTTGTTATTGGTTGGATGGTACCATTCCGATTTACACTAACTTCCAGAACGGAAAGTCGTTATTTTCTACAACTTTATAACGAATGTTGATTTCAGTCCAGGAAACGGCTACAGTCCTTACTACTTAACGAGCAGTTTTTGGTACGCTGATCCTATTGGCATGGCTGAATCAACTGTGTGTCAGAGACGTCAGAATTCCTCTTTTAGTGTGTCAAATATGTTTCAGCTTCAACCAGAGCATCGTTATCTTACAAACAAAACGAGCTTCCCGAAACTGCAAATTCGACAAGTAGCTAAATATCAAGACGCAAACAACTTCTTGTCAATAAACTGTGCTCCCAGGCCAGCTTGCACTATTTCGTAGGGATTGCGAGGCCACATATTCAAGAATGCGAACAAAACTTGGAATTGTTGCTTCTGTGTACTGTGCTCAACAGTCATGACGGAGTTGTGCACTCTCAGCATTTTCGTAAACGGTTTCAAAAGCTCTGTTCTCAAGTAGGAAATCAGTGCCAGTGTTGCAATGCTTAAAACATGTACATCGTGAGCAGAATAGGGAAGGAGTATGCTCCTAGGATGGTTCCACATTCGACGCTGAGGAGATATTAATTCTTGGCCAGCCATCTAATGAAGGCTGGCCAGGAATAGTAATTGAGGCTTCAAAGGAAAGAAGCTAAAGCTGTTTTTGATGAGTCCCTCCTGTCCATAATGTATCAAAGAATGAAAGTGACAGAGACACATAAATAGGTCGAGTTGTTCCCAGCATACTAGATCTGTACTTCCCATGCCTTTCTCAGTTCTACTGAGGATGGAGCATCTTTAGCCTCTTCCAATAGTCTGGGGGAGTGTCCTCTTACAGGAGAGCTCATGATTATAATCGATATTGCTGGTCGCGTAATAAACAGGCTAGATAAAAGCTAGAAGGGTACCAAGTAAGAGCAACATGTCTTGCTACTGATAAAAAGGTCCTAGAACAGTTTCCAATTTTGCCATTGTCTCTATCTCTTCACTTCTCAAAATATTTCACATATGTTTCATTCGTTTCATATAGATTTGCTTTAGACAACTTTCCGATTTGCCGAGTCGCCAATGCATAAAATGTCTCTGTGATTTCTCTCTCTGTCTCTTACTAAGTCTTGTATCTGTGTGTTTGTGTGACCGAGTAGCAAGGACGCAGCTATAGCTCCGCATTCAGGGCTATGAATCGTAGCAACATGGGTTCAGTCCCCGACGACGTTTTTCGGGTTTCTGAAAGGACGGCTAAGCCGTCATAGATGTCTGGTCCA
The DNA here is from genome assembly GCA_037178975.1 of Oscheius tipulae. NCBI lineage: Eukaryota > Metazoa > Nematoda > Chromadorea > Rhabditida > Rhabditidae > Oscheius > Oscheius tipulae. The sequence continues at coordinate 593,486 of JASJZH010000004.1, read as the reverse complement.
TACTTATACTTCTGATATTTTCGCACAATATGTTCGATGAAGAAGTAATCATACACAATAAGGACAGCAGTAGAACAAATCTGGAAGAATGGAGGGGGTCTTCGGAAAAGAACAAGAACAATTTGAGCACAGAAGGGGACAGAGAAACGTTTCAAGAAACTGTCATATTTGTTTTCTAGAAAATGGGGAAGGACCCGCGTCTTCACAAAAGATAGTTGTGTGTACAGTTTTTGTACAGAGGGTAGACATGGCAAGGACGGTTTTGTTGTGTTTGTTTTATATGAAAGAAAAAAGGGGAGCAGCACCAAAAATGGGTTAGTAATTAAGGGGGAAGTTACTCGACGCTGGTGGCCTTGAGCATGGCTGCAAGCTCGTCCAGCTGCGGCGAGATGGAACGGGTGTGAGCCTCCGAGGCAAAGCGGCGAGCAGACATGACCACGTCCGGAGCATCGCTGAGGCTGAAAGTGAGGATTTTAGTGATAGATAAAGAAAGCATTGTCTCTGTCTCTCTCTCTTCCTCTCTGGGATTTAATGTGTTTCTATAATCTGAAGATTTGCGAAGCTAACACTCGTTTTTAGAGCACATTTTTTATATTAATGTTGAAACATAAAGTTTCCTAATTCAAACTTGACTACTCATAATGAGTAAGCTTGGAACTCGTTTTCGCTTGTCTTTGTTGTTGTACATATTTTTTTAGATAGTTGTATCAACCTTTGATGAGATGTAGCATTGAATATAGATCTATTTTACACTTTGCTTTATGTCTCCTTTATAACCACCAGAAATCTGAGACATCTATTACTCAGCAGAAACCACCGCTGGTAATAAGAACTTAGGCTTACCTTGACTGCTGATGACTCAAGTGCTCATTGAACATCGAATTTAGTTCGTCTCTCAGACTTCCAGCCGTTGTTGTGGCTAGGCGACTAGTATAGTCACAGATCTGACTACGGGTCTCGGATTGCTCTCTGAAACAGGGCTTTGGTGGAATGTGACTTTGAAACATACCGAGGGAGAGTACCTCTGGCATCCAGAACTCCTCCTTCGTGAAGAGACAGTCGTTTTGAGGATGGAAGGGTGTCACTACTAAAAACATACTGCTTCTGTCTCTTTGTCTGTCTGTCCGTCTCTCTGCCGCTCTGTCCTTATCACTCACATTGGATAGACTTTTCCATCGTCCCGACTATTGAACTCTCTCCGGACATGGTGCAGCTGGTCCCGAAGAGAAGTCACCACAGGAATACGAATCCGAGAGGATGAAGCATTAGAGGTTTGGGAGAGTATGGAAGTGTGAGAGGCTGGACGATCTTGTTCCCAGATCGGTCTAAAATTAGTGTTTTCCTAGTTTGGAGAGGATACCAACCTCGGCGGAGAAATAGTAGGCTGCTGCTGTTTCTCGAAGTCTCTGCTCTCCCTGGCAGCAAACTTTGCATTCAGTTCATTGGCAATCCGATGGGGCATATCCGTCTTCAGGATCGGAGAAGTCTCTTCGGACATCCTGCGCAGATACTCGTCTATGGCTGACCGATTCGAGGATCTGCAGATAATTGTGGTTTCAGAGTTTCCATAAAAGATCGACAAATTTACAGAACTTTCTCTTAAAAAGAACAAACAAACCCACCTGCTCGAGATACTCGGCTGACTCTCCATCCTCGGACTCATTGGTTGTTGAATCGTCGAGTGAGTGGTCTCTCTCGGAATGACCGGTCCCTCATTTTCAGTGCTGACTGACATATCGTAAGTACTGTCAAGCATCTGATCTCCGGAACTTGTTCCCACAGTACCATTCCTAGTTCCTGGAGCTTCTTCGTCGTCGGAGAGTACGTCACTGAAAGATACGGAAGTTAGAAGTCTAGGTGCGACCGCTTGACGACGGCCAAACCCCTAGCATGCCATCGAAAACTAGAAATATTTGGTTTTTGAAGTATGTATGTTTCAAAGATGAGATCTAAGAATAAGAATGATATATATACTCATCATAATACTTGTTTACCAGTTTAACATATTCAGTTCCAAAAAAAAACTCACCCATCGTCCATGTAGCCGATGTGTTCTGGCTCCGTATCGATGGCGAATTTGTCATAGATCGGGCCGTCCAGCTCGGCTGGAAAGACTTCAGCAGAGTGGATGATGAGGTTTCGAACCAGCTCGTTTACGTAGTTATGATACACGACCTGGAAGAATCTGATTGTTTTAAGTTTTAACAAATCTATAAAAGCCGAAAATTTCTTGTAACCCTATTCGGACTACAAAAAACGCTGAAACCCTGAAACATCAAGAGGTGGTTCAATGGAAAACTTTGACAGTTTTTTGTTTCAACCGATTCCTAATAGGCGTGTCTGAAAGTCGCAGGAGTCACGCGGAGGCTATTTCCCCTAGAAAAAAAGAGTCCTACTTGATCTTTCCCCTCAGGAATCGGCAGCAGGGTCGGTCCGAAGCAGATGGCCAAGTTGTGCGGCTCCATCATGTTCTCATCGGCAAATTCGCAAAGATGGGAGAGGAAGCCGAACAGGAAACGGAGCAGAAGAATATGAGAGATGGGGAGCTTGTAGATGAGCTCGTTGGCCTGAAAAGTTAGCGTAAAGTTTTTATTTTCGCAATGTTCAATGTTTCAGCTGTACTTTACCCCTTTGATACAATGGGATCAGTTATTTCAGGCGACCGAGCATAAACAACCAAAAACCCCATGCTTTTGTTGAACTCTGCGATATTCTACTGCGTGGAATGGTTTACACCTTTTTTCTACTATGAGCATGGCAAACATTACAGTTTCCAAATCAGTTATAGTTTAGTACTCCGTTTGAAACATTTTACTGAATTTTTTTCTGGTTTTATTGTATATAATGTTTCAGCTTTCCTTCTTTATGCCTTGGATGTAGCCGAATCACTGCTCTGCCAGAATAAACTTAAAAATAAATCATAACGTACCCTTCTGATGAACTCTCCGGGTGCCTCGGCCTTGGCACAGTCCACGAACTGATCGAACAGGAAAATGGGGAAGAGCGGCTCCCGAAGCTCGCGAAGGTACAGCTTCAGGGCTCCAGCCACAGAATTTGTCTCACTTCCATCAATGAGTTCAGAGAAGGCGTCTTCTCCTGAAAATTTGAGTTCAACGCTTCAGAGTCATACTTCTGTCTCTGTCTCTGTGCTTTTCACGCCTAATCACCTTTCTCGTAGGCATCCTTAAAGCGATTGATCTCGGACTGGGAGCCACTGACACGGAACAGACCCTGGTTCCGAAGACTGAACCGAGAGAGATAGCCGATGGCGGAAGTAACGACCAGTGGGATTGGCTCATGGGAGATTTCGACGTATTCGTCGAGACTGCCGCCTGGAATATGGTGCGTTTCAGCCAGTAGAGTCGTATTTCTATTGTGAACAGTCAGGTTTCGCTATTTATAGTTTTGCTGAAACACAAATTCTACTTTTTGCTACTAGAGGCAGTATCGATCATTACAATAGACAGTACGAGTACATTAAGAAATAACTTCGTTCATTCAATTTTTGAGGCTTCGAGCTTCGTGATTTGATTATATCCTCGATCAAAAGATATAAGAACACTGCTCAATTGTTGCCTCGGCTTTGAGGTTGCGGTGAAACATTTCGAAAAATAGCATAATGACCCAACAGCGTATCTTTATATTTGAGATGCTCTTTAGAAATTGCGGCGAAACAACGATTTTATTTAAAAGAAAGGTATGCCTAATTTTATACTTGCGTTGAAACCAGGAAATTTCATGTGAACATTTTCAAGTCCAAAAGAACATGGTTTCTAGGTCAAGTACCCTTGATTTGGAAAAAAGCAATAGTTACAGCTATTCCTAAAACCAGTTCAGCCAATCACGTAAATGACTTTAGACAAAAATCTATAACGTCTACGTCCTGTAAGTTAATGGAAAAAATAGTTAAAAGACACATTGACAAATGGGTCAGAGCTAATAATATCATTCCTATGCAACAGTTTGGGTTTAGGGCCAAGAGTGGCATTGACAATGCGTTGTGCGCTGATATTCCCGATTGGCAGTATGAACTGAGTTCTAAAAAGTCAGTAGATGTGGTGTACTTTGATGTTATGAAGGCTTTTGACACAGTAAACCACACTATTCTCCTTGAATTATTGAAAACCTATGGAATCAGAGGAAATTTATTCAGTTGGCTAAAATCCTTCTTGACTGATCGCTTGTTTTGTGTTAAGTTTAACACTTCCTTTAGTGATTGGCTTTCTATAAAATCCGGTGTTCCTCAAAGGAGTGTTATTGATCCTATTCTATTCAATCTCTATGTAGCAAACATCATACGATTCTCAAACCTACCACGTGAGGTAAAGATTACTCAATTTGCGGATGATGTTAAACTTTATATGTCATACGATGAAAAAAGTAGTTTGGAGTATAGCTCCTTACTTCAGAGGTCCATAGATAGCATAGTTTTGTTCTTTAGTAAGGTAAAACTGAAAATTGCTGAAAACAAGACTTTCGTTTTGCATCTGGGTTCTAAAAACCTCAAGCATCTGTATCATGTAAATGGTTTTCTCATCCAGAGTAGAGATTCTGTACGCGATTTAGGAATACGTTATGACAGTTCGTTATCATTCAGACCCCAGTATGTTCATATGGTTAAATCTGCAAATATAACTATGTTTAGAATCTTCAGAATATTTCTAACCAATGATCCAAAGTTGCTAACTAAGCTCTTTGTTACTTATGTTAGATCAAGATTAGAATTTGGTTCTTTAATTTAGTGCCCTCATCTGAAAAAAGATGTAAACGCAATAGAAAAAGTTCAAAGAGATTTTTCACGAATTCTTTGGCTGAAAAACCATCATGGTGCGTCATATAGAGATATGCCAAGTTATGATTCTCGCCTATGTAGCTTTAAACTTTGCCCTCTTCAGACTAGAAGACTAGTCAATGACCTCCTTTTTGCTCGAAAAATACTTTTAGGTGTAAGTCATACTCTATTATCTGATCTGTTCATCTTATGTCCTACAAATGGACGTACATCACAGTTCAAACTGTTACCTAAAAGGGTCTCAGTTAGGTCCACTTCAAAATACAAATATTCCTGTACTTACAGAATATCACGGCTTGTAGAAGAGAATGATATTTCTTTGAGGATAGTTTCAGGGCGTGCTGGCTTAGTCCAGTACGCAATTCTCCATTCAGACGTTTTATCAAGGACTATCAGGGATTAAGAAGACCTTTCTGTGATACCTCCCCTTCTCAAACCCCCCACCTTAGCATGGTTTACAGGAAGTTCTTGGTTAATATATAGTCCCTGTCCCACGTAGAAAGGGTGGAGCGCAGCTCTGAAGGGTAAATGGTTTACGACCTCTACCTCTGTTCTGGAAGAAGACCAGTATCACGTATGTCGATAAATTCATAGCGCACCTACTACGGCAGGAGGGTAGATTCTCTGCGACCCAGTTAGGTGTGATTGGAGCCTAGCTCTCACAGCAGAGTTTCTACTAGACGTCCCGGTATGTGGGCACAGCCTCGAGTGTTTCAAACTATATTATTCCTGTAAGAAAATTCCTGAAACCCTCTGCTACTCCCCAATTTTTTCCCCACCATATTGTATATAACCAATGTTTGATCCATCTGGACAAATGAATATTCTAATCTAATCTAACATCAACTATTACTTTTAATGTTTTCAGCTTATATCCCCAAGGAAAATTATGATGTTTCATGAAAAATACTAATGCTAGAGATTTTGACTAAGAATGTTGTCCATTCTCTCTATTTTCTTGGAAGTTTTGTATTTTTGTTACTAAGAAAATTTTGCGTTTCGCCCATTCTACTAAACTGAAATTTGATCCATGGGGCCTTTGATAAGCTAGACAATCACCAAAAACCCACCGAAGAGCTTCGGTCTCGGCTTGCTCAAGTCGGGAGCCTGTCCGATTCTCTTGGCCTTCCTTCTAGTCCTGTCCTCGCAGGAAATTATCGAGTCCCGGTGCTGCTGGCCATTCTCTCTGGCCACTGCTTCAGTGATGGACCGAGAGCGGGCAGCAAGTCTCTCAATCAGATTGCCGTTCAGGAGGAAGTACTCGAACTTCTGAAAACCAAATCTTTTCCTCTAAACTTTTCAAGACCATCAATGTTTCACACTTAGGTTATAAGGTCCCACAACTACTACTATTTACTTGTTTAGAGATCCGGCCACAAATAAAACTAATTCCTACCTTCAAGTAGTACTGATACGTAACCAGGACGTCGCTTCTCCACTTCCCCATATCCTCCTGGGGCTCCGTGTAGAGCTGATGAAGCTGTCTCTCGGAAGCCTCGAGACTCTTCCAGACCTCGTCACTCTCGAATCTCAAGCCATCGAGACGTACTTCGATCTGTTTCTGTCTGATTCCAAGCTCAATTCCCAGAGATTTTTCGGCAGAGACAGTGGCGATCGAGTCTCCGAGTTGGGGTCTGAAATAAAGTTTGGTATTTGGACTGTTAGAACTAGGACAAACCTGAACTCGAACTGCTTCGGGAGCATAAAGATGGCGTGATGAGCCTCGAAAAATCGCTGTTTGTCAGCCTTGGAATCGAAACTGGAACGGAGAGTTCCCAACTCGGCCAGGGAGTTCATCTCCCGCGTGGTTATGCGCTTGCGGGCCTCGATTTCTTGTTCTGAAGTAAAGATGAAAATAAATTTATTTCAGAGTTTGTACAAATACAGGAAGTTTTCGTCAGACTTTGCTCTTTCACCTCTTTCAGACTAATGAAAAGTCTCTCTGTGGCTCACCCAGTAATGCCTTCATCCAAGAATCCATCCCGAGATCCATGCAATCAATCAGATAGCTCAAATCCACGGCGAAAAATCGGTGTAGGGCAGTATTGGCAGCCGTCACGCACATCAAATACTCGTTTCTTGCCTTGGTACACTTCCATCGAACCAGCTCGTACTTTTCTCCCCTCTAAAACGGTAGCATTTTGGCGGGAAAGTTGAAATATACCCTACCCTACTGCGATACTTGCAGATATTCTTGTACTTCCTTGCAGTCTCAAACTTTCCGGGATTGGCCTCCTCGTAGCGACGTTTATCATCGTCGGCTACACGATACTTCTTCTCGACACCGTTCAATTCGGAGTGACAGAGCTGAAAAAACATGCTGTAACTTAAATTGTTTTGCTTTTTGTGTCTCTATGCAATGTGACTAAAACTCATTTTTTTTAAAAACACAATACTACGGAAACACCTTCTGCGAAAAATCGTCCCTACCATATGGCTATGCCGCCCTTTCGGAAACTCAAAAAACATCGAAGGGGCTGAACCCAAGTTTCTACGAATCATAGTCCAGCGCGCAAACTGGGGCTATGGTGGATGTCTGCGCTCCTGTGACTCACAGACAGACACCGTTACGCTTTAGTAAGAGGAAGATAGCATTGCTATTGTTCTTCAAATTCAGACTCCGTCATGAATAAACTTTGTCGGCCTGGCAAGTTTATAAAGTAGGCGTGAAACATAAAAAGTTACTTTTGTCACTCTTCTTATTTAACAAATTGAAAATTTTTCATCAAAGGTCCTGGTCTAACTACTTGTTTTTGTTCGGGAGAGCATATACCACTACCATAAAACAAATTTTTTTAAATTTACTTGTACATTCGGGACTCGCATTGTTAGCTGCTAATGAGATGCCCTCGAAACACGACAACAGATAGAGACAGGAAAGATAAAACCCAACCTGGTATGTCTTCATAGCCGTGTGAAGTTCCGTCAAGACTCTGTTGATCTCACTGTGTACTCCAACTCCAACTTCCCGGCATCTTTTCGAAAGCCGGACCAAGTCGTCACATCTCGAACTGATACTGGCAGTGAAGACTTTCTGGTACAGGTCGGCCAGAGTCTGGAAGTTTTAAAATTTTCCTGGTTTCAGTGATGGAATGAATATCCGGTCTCCTGCTAGCAGGCCCCCGAGTAAAGCCCAAATATTTCTTCACCGTCGACCAAGCAATAACAAAATTTTATAAAAGTGCATCACTTTATACTGAACTTGTAACATATAACTGTTTTTAATCTTTTCGGTGCAGTAACTTTCCTTTTGAAAAAAGTCTCCTTCATAGCTCCTACAACTTTTGTTTCAACGGTACTATAAATATCAGGGCTATGGAAAAACTTTGATTTCAACGGGAAAATTAATCAAAGAAAGAATATTGGCAAAAAACTGTACCTGTTTCTGAGCTGCCTCCTCCTTAGCATCGTCGACCATTTGTTGCCATGTCGTACAGGCAGTGTGCTGGGTCCAAGCATCTCTTCTGAAATCGAACTATTTTCAATATTGTTTCACTATCTCTGTTTCAGATGGTCCCTCTGTAAAACTTTCGTTATCTCCCCCAGACTAATCGCTGCTAACGTCCTCTCCCACAGCTCCCATTGTTGTCCCCAAACAGTTTAGTCGAGGCTGTCTGTGGGCCTAATGGCCCGGTAAGCGATTAGCCCCTTTGTGCAAAATTGCGGGAATTTCGGTACGAGGAACGGTCCATAGATCCCTCAAATTTCACTCTCAAAAACCAGCTAATCAGTCCTCACCGGCCTCCCACTGTGCTGGTGCTTTTTCAGCCTTGAAAGCCGCCGGCGGGAAGCCGGCGCACTGTCATAAAGAGTGAGAAGAGCGGAAATAATTGGACAGAGAGAGAATACGAGATGAAGGTCTCTGTGGGTCTCTGACAAAAAATAATGTGGGAAATTTGAGAGAAAATGAAGTGGTTTTTTGGATACTTGAAGCAAAGATCGACCAACTACTATAGCTGGATTAAAAGAAAGATGTTCTTAAAATCTGGAGTCCAAGTTTTTATGTTACAATAACTTCACTTAGTCGGGTAAAGCGCCTCGATTGACGAAGCTTACGAATGTATGACGTTATGAATGATATTATGAAAGAAGTATACTAGTTTTCTTGAAATAATAGCTCGAAGTTTTTGTGTTTCGCGATTCTTATTAATGGTTGAACCCGATTTTCTTTTGTTTCCAGAACTTCCGACTCCGGCCATATTTTACACCTCCTTTAGACAAACAACTATTCTATCTACTCCATTACCAAACAATAGCAGCCTCCTCCCTCTTTTCACCGCAAATTGACTCACCTGTTCTTCTCGGCTTTGTGCCTTTGCATGATACTCTTGGCCAATTTGTCCAGCTGCTTGGCGTGCTCAGCTTCGAGCTCTCCGCTGAAAAAATATTGCAAAGTTCTAAGACAAAAAGACAGAGACAGAAACTGAGAGACTTACCGTCTCTTATAGTAATCTTCCATTTCTTGCAGAACGGCCACCTGGGTCTCTGTCCTCTCTCCAAGAACCTTGAGTTGTTCAGTCAACTGAGCCTTGACTTCTGAAAAACTTTTTTCAATTCTGTCTCTCATGTTTTTGTTTCCCTTTTGCTCCAAGTTAATTGAGCCTCGTAGAAGATTTTACACCGGCTGGACATTGGAGCAGCGCGTAGATTACCCAGAGCAGGGGAACAGCTGCCCTTCAACTCACGGAGTAGAAAATATTGGGATGGTCAGAACTTGTCTACATGCCTCTCTTGAATATAAGAAACTTGAGAGAAGAAAATATAAGATTTCAACTTAATCAGAGCGACTATCACTGCGTTAGGACTCCTCGGTACTAGACCTAGGATGAAACATAGAAAAACTGGAAGGGTTTGTAAATTCGGAAGAATCGATCTACTCTTATTAAAGTGCTAAGATAGCCAGAAGTTCTTTTCGCCCGTTTGATCAAGAAAACCAAACCAAAACGCCACTCTGAGGGGAATTGCGTTAACAGAGTTTTGCGAGGAATCCCGCTATTACTTTCTTTCATTTCATAGTTGCTTATACTCTCGTTGAAACATTACAAGTTTCAGCAAACCTTGAATTAAACACAAGCAATTTCCAAAAGGGTAACCTTATTTTTAGAATTGGAGCCAGTACTTGAACTTTTCCACTTTTACATCGGCATTGAAACTTTACCAGAAAAAATCGAGTTACGTAGATAGTGTCAAAGAGTACAAGTTTTTCATCGAACAGGCACATCGTTTGCTGCTTTGCTGTCGTCTGCTCTTAGATTGAGCATGGAACATAAAGGAATGTTGATAACTTTTCAAGTATCTAATATCTTCCCCTTGTAACGAGCACAGTATTGAACATTCCCGGTCCTATCTCAACTGTGAATCCCAAACAAAACAAGCATGAATTGTTCGAGTTCTTGAAAATGTATTCCGTCCTTTCCACAAACTCCACATAAGTATATACTCTTAATCTTTGCGGCCTCAGTCTAGTTTTGAAACACATTTTTTCCAGTTTTGAGATGGTCAAAGATAGCGCATTTCTTGGATTATTCCGACTTTGAAATATGATGAGTAAAAACCAGCCAGTATTGTTTCATGTTTGTGAAAAAAATCAAACTCGTCCAGAAATCACCCCGTGTTGCGTTCAGGTTGAGAGCTGCTCAGCGCTACCCCATCTTTGAAATAAAGAGAGAGAGAGAGAGAGAGAAAACAAACCCTGAATGTGGACGATCTGGCAGTCTAGAGTGAGAGATGCACATAGCGGCATCTTTAGGCTCATTCTTCGACTTTTTCAGCCGAAGGGGGAAATGTCCAAAAATTAGTGTAAAGTGACCATTAGCAATCAAAATAGAGGAAATAGGTGGGAAGCTCCTGCTTGCTGACTCTGGCTCACTGGCATTACATCACAATAGGCGGGCTCTCACCCTCTACCTTTTACACTTTTCCGCTTCGTATTCACCTGGGTCCATCTATCTTTTTGTCTTTGTTCAGGAGGTGCGCACAAAATTTTTGAAATGACGGGCAGACTCGTATGTAATGAACATTTCAAGACGTTTGGCGTTTTTTCGCTTTGCTGAAACAACAAAAACTGATTTTCGCTCTCGACAAACAAATACTACTGAGGTATCCACGCTCATTTAATATATCGGTATTCACTGAAACACATTGAAAAAAAACAGTGCTAACGACAGAAAACCTTGCGACTTACGTGTTCGCGTTTTTCAGGATCAAGACGACTTTTTCTGACTTCCCAATGCTCTGCAGAATTGTAAAGCAGATCACGGGCTACAACTTTACAGAATATCGGAAAGTCAGAAAAAGTCGTCTTGCCCCGGAAAAACGATAAAACACGGTTCACAACGTGAGTCTCATAATCACCTTTGTCAAAAGAAGGGGCATCAACATAACGCAGCCTGGTAACTTCTCTTTCTCTTATGCACTTTAAAACATGGAAAGTCTTACTCCAAGAAAATTGACTCTTCGACTCCTGAATAGAGCCCCTGTTCCTATTCATTCCTGACTGTACAAAACTACCCCCTCCTCCTGACAAAAAAAGCGTCCCCACTTTGTCGGCCAACCATCGCACCCGTCACCGACCCCATAAAAGTGTCAGACTATCTCTGAGCGTACCTTTCGCATGGCCTTCGAACTCGTGCAGAATGGCCTTCTCCTGCTTGTGAATGCTGTGCTTCTTGTTCTGTTCCGTGGGGGCTGGGGAGGGCGGTGGAATGCTGCCATTTCTCTGCTGATTTTCGTTTTCCTTGTTGTCGGATGTGGAGGAGGTGTCTGAAAGAGTTTTTTTTTTGAAGAAACGTCAGAGTCGTATCAACCTTGACAGGGTTATTGACTTTGGGTAAAACAGAAAAAAACCAGAAGTCAAATAGTTTTCAAAACTAGATTGAAACATATCTACACGTCGACCGAATATGCACAACTTAGAGAGAGTCGACTTTTCGCCGAAACCAAACTTGGATAAATATGCTTCACAGACCTTTCATGATTCTTCCGAAGTCGTTGATAGGTTCGATTCCTGATGAGAAGTGGATTCAATCTGATTACTCGTATTCGCAGGGCGAAATCATCAAAGCCCTGCAAATTTATATGTTTCCCAAGTTCTGTATCGCTCTAGTATTGGAAAGCTCAAAACGTTGATAGAATGGTGAAACATATTAGTTTCCCAGAAAGGTTGCAAATTGGAATTTTTTTTTTTTGAAAATTACGAAAAATCAATGAGCTTGAACTTGGGGTATTATAAGATAAGGATGAAACATAAATAAATCTAAAAATTGGAAGAAAGCCCAATGATGCTTTAGGTTTTAAAATTACGTTGGTTTTTTAGGAGGAACGCTTAATTGGAACTCCTTCCAGGTGCTGACAGTAAAGGACGCTGTGAAACAGAAAAGTTTTCAACTCTATGCACTATTGTATTGTTCCATCCACGCCAGAGAATCGAAGATTTTGGAAAACGAAACTATATAAAAAAGAACCAAGAAAGTACTAAGTTCTTCGAAGAAAGGATGCAAAACCAAAAGGATTCCCATTTCGTGAGGATGACGAAAAGATACACGCACTGTAAACTAGCCAGAGTGGCGCCGCCCGGTGGGGCTCTCTGAATCATCTGTATATCATTTTTTCGAGGGGCGGGTAGCGAGAAAAAGGTCAGAGAAAAATATATAAACAATGACGAGGAAAATGATGAGGTGACGAGGACGGGTATCAAACAGTTGGATCAACTAAAAATTGCACGGAAACAATGAAAGAAAAAAAGGACGAGCTAGATAGAGACAGTGAAACAAAGTTTTTCTTTGGGACAAACCTGGAGTGACAGTTGAGACAATTACATAATAGACCCGACCACGGTTCATCTTGCTAGGACGAAACTGTTGACTTCACGCGGATAAGGCCAAACTCCCTGTTCTGTTTACTATATCGAGGACACTAGTCCGAGTGAATCGTCCTAGCAAGGTGAAGTGTAATCTACATTACCTTGCTATGACGAAGTAGTACTGAACAGGTCTAATACTATTTTGCTCTTTAGAACATCACAGGAATAAAGGGTTGAATGATGATTCGTCCTAGCAGGGCCAAGTAGGTTGTACTTCATCTTGCTAGGATGAACAGGTATTTGATACGTCACTGCTTTCATCTCTCGAAACTGGTAGTTTTTAGTCTCTATGAGCAAGGAATACCTAGGTCTAGTCAATCGTCTTGGTCCCAAACGAAACGAAATTCATCCTAGCAAGATGAAGTAGAACCCTGAGCACGACAAGTTTTCCGGTAAAAAAATAGACTTGCCAAGTTTAGACCAAAACAGTTTTGTTTTCCGTACTGAGGAGAGAACAGAGCGAAAAACTGGGCAAAAGTTCACAGGTATAGAAGCAGTAAAATCAAAAAGGAAGTTCATGATAAGGCACAGCAATATTTCGGATAAAAGAAACTTTCAGAGCGTTGAAACAACACAGAATATAGCTTACCGAAGTAATCATGATACAGGAATCTATCGTGGAAGAAATACCGAAAATGTATATATAAACCAAAGCACTCAATTCAAGTTACAAAGTTGATGTAGGACACTAAAAATCTGCCGCTTTCTAGTGGTTTTTCGGGTGCCGGGCCACCTGACCAGTTTTTTTAGCACTGGAGCAGACAACTACAACTTCATAGAGCTTGTCCTACTAGAAAAAAACATAATTTGAAACTGCGACATCAATCGTGGAAGCATTGAATGGTGTGGATAAACATACTATAGACCTATGTCATGAAACAAAATAGTCACTCTATAAATTAAGGACTGCATATTTCAGGTCGTGTTCAGAAAAGCGTGTGCACAGAAATGGGAGGGACTAAATCGATGACCGGGTCGCTTTAGAATCAGCTGTGCTCAGGCTGTTGAAAGCTCTCATATTATAAACACTGAATATAGCAAAGATAGTGAGTCATATACTGTTAGCAAAGGGAGGACTCTCAGCCCCTCTACAAGCGATTGGAAAAAGAGACCAACTTGGGTAAAATGACTAAAATCGCCTCTAAATGACCGAAGACATGACCGCACGGTATTTTTGACACCGGCAATCGGTTTTTCACCCTATGCATACTCCCGCATATGGGTTTTACCGAAAACAAACTGACGAAATCCGTCGATACCCGGCTTAGACGATTCTTGTGTTTCTTATTGTTCATATCTCCGTTTCTAAGAATCATGGCATTGGACAATGCAGATTAACAAAACTAAATAAACGCTAAAGACAGAAGAGGGTGAATCACAAAGAATCGAACTTTAGAAACAAAAAAATGGGACCCATGCAGCGGTGCACAGATCTGTAGGCCTTTATACAAAAGGTATGTAGCCAGAAAAAAACAGAAACTTCGAATTTTGAATGTCAGAACACAACAAGAATGGATAGAAGTGGGATAGCGTAAGTCTATAGGGAAACGTTGAAACCAAAAAAAAATGTTGTGAAAGAGTAAGGAAACTTCAAAAAATTGAAAACGACCAGAGGAAAATAGTGGAAAACTCGGGAAATTTGCTATCACTTTATATAAAATAAGCGAAGCCAAATAGGTTTCGGATTGAGCTACGAGAAGATATCAACGTTAGACTTTGTCAATTACTATGACTGCAATCCTTACATAGAATTCATGATGTCAAATAGTTTCAAGAACTGAGCCATGTACGAGGAAGTGCCGAGCAAAGAAATTTTTTTCTCGCTGCTTTATATGGAAAGTTTAAAACCAAAAGATTTGCAAAAACACAAACACAGCCAAGTGTGTTCCTGGTCCGCCGGCTCTTTTCTTCTTTTTGGAGACGACCCCCTTCACGCGTGATAAGATAACACAGCTGGGCAGAACACGCACACACGCGAGCGCGAGAGAGCGAGAAATCCTATTAGCGACGGCCAAGTCGAGGTGGAAAAAACGGCTAGAGCCTGGAAGCGCGACGGGACAAAACTCGTTACACATCCAGAGAGAGGCGCGAAAAAAGAACAAATACGAAACATCTGTGGTCTAGGAGAGGGTATGAGAAGGTGGCAAAAGAAAAAGTGGAGGTTTGTTGATCTCTGCCTCTCTGTCGCTCTGTGTCTCTGTCTCCTTGTCTCTCTATTTTTCTGACCGGCAAGGCATTAGGTTTCTAAATTTCTTGTCACTTTTTACGTAAGGAATGGAATATATGCAGTTTCGAACATAGCTCGATCACAGAAAAGTGTCGTAGCAGAAAATTGTTGGTCAAGAAAGTTTCACAGAGGAATCAACGATTCGCACAGATCATCTTTCCTACACGGACTCAACGAAACAAAAAAATGTGCTTTTTTGCAACCAGCGCAAGCAAATGTGTCTTTTGCAGCAAACGCTACTCGAAAACGAGTGTTGAATCTCAATACTTTCCTGGGTCAAACCGAGTTGAAAAATGACGAGTAAAGAATCATACAGGGGTGTTACTGTTCAAGTAAGCCTGATAAGTAGCTCAGGGATGCATCCTCAATATGAGAAAATACTAAATTCTTCGAAAAAACCACACTCGAACGGTTTTCCCCTATAGTGTTGGTTATACGGTTTTAGTGGGTTTCCTTGGTACTGGAGAGCAGACGGAGAATGTTTTCCTTAGTCAGATCTTTTCCGAAAAATCGATGGCTAGGGAATGAAATCATCCGATATGACCAGCCAAAAACAATAAACAAGCTGGGGAGATCTTGGAGAAAAAGTTCGGGTGGGATGGCGGACACATAACAGAAGGGAGGTGTTGCTTACTAACCCCTACTCGATCCTTTTCATAGCCCAAATGACCTTGACACTTGGTGTTAGAGTTCAGTGAGATGATGAAAAGGAGAGGGAGAGGTAATATCGGTATCAAGTACGAGCACTGATACTCGGAGGTGTGAGTGTGGTGAAGGTCCAAAGTGTCTCTGTCTCTTTCTTTGTAATGGGTTCCAATCTGATATGACCACGGAAATGAGACAATAAGACAACCCAACGTGTCTTCGCGTTGTGTAGGCCTGCTAGAATAGTAACAGTTCAACAGGCTTTCTAGCTTTTTGATGTTTTGCAAAGTTGTAGAGCAGATCAATTACTACAACTTCGTAAATTATCGGATTGCTGGAAAGATCTGGATTTGCACTGGAGGAACTGTTACTTGGCATCAGGTATGTATTCAAAACTTTTTGAGAACAGAGAATATAGTGGAGAAAAGCAGGAAACTGCTATTTCAAGAAGTCTTGAAAACTTTTGTTCTTCAAAACGTACATTTGAAGCTACACGAGTAAGGAATTATATTTGGGTTGAAAAAAGGGCCTCATTATTGATGAACAGTATTACCAGTATTTATAGGCTGTTTAGAACATTTCCTTTTCCAAACTGCGTATACTGTCCAGCTCAGTTTCATTTCAAGAAGAGAGCAAACTGATTCAGACGATGCTAAATTCATCTTCTCAGTGAAACAAAAATATTTCGGATAGTCACTATTAGAAAAATGAAGCGAGATAGATTTCAATGCTTATTATAAAGCGGCCTTGTTTTTGTGGAAGTTCGTTCTATTGGAGGAGAGTAACTTTCACAAAACCAATTTTTGTACAGAGAAATTCATGACCTCAGAGTAATTTCAAAGCAACTATATCCCTCGTTGCTGAAACCACAAATTTTCGCGTAGATCTACAAGAGCAAACTGAAACAGTACTTTTCGTGAAAAGCTTATAGAAGGCTTGAAGCAAGAATCGATAGTTTCGGGAAGGTACATAGGGCACCGAGACCTACAAAATTTCCTCAAAGATGCCCCAATATGTCCATCTTCACTCTCTCCCCAACCGACAACAGCATGTGTTTACCCACGGGCTCATATCTTGACTAATCTCAGAACCAAATATATATTGCACACCCTTCTCTTCACGCCAAAAATATCAGGCTTTGGTCAGGAAAGGAGGCGGCCAGAGACAAAGTGACAGGAGGAAATGGCCTTCCAGAGGCACATAACAAAGTGGCGCGCAGACTGGGAATGACGGCGGCATTTGTGGGAACATGTGCCAGAATGGACTGGACCTGGGCGGAGGCACAGGGATAAACTATATGGGTTCGCGAGGGCACTTATTGTGCTCATCGGGCATAAGCACACATATGGTTCAGGGTCGTAAAAAAGGTGGGTGAAGGCAGAGACAGAAAGACAGAGACAGAGAGGGTATAGCGTCATCTTACATGAATGATTCTTCAAGAAAGAGAGACGACGAAATGCGTCAGTTAGTCAGCTGCTGCCTGTAAAATGAGCCGGCGACGGTTCCGAATGCGAACAATAGAGAGAGAGAGACTGCAAAGCCCCGAAACGGGAGGCAGAGAGAGAGAGAGAGCAGGTGGTCGGAGCCGCACCAAAAGAGTTCGACCTCCCGCGCATTCAAATCAAGTGTGTGCTCTTTAGAGAAAGGCGCTGAGAGGGGACCCTGTTCACAACAAGGTCGAGAGGAAGTACAAGAGAGAGAAGGACAGATCCGATTGACTGACAAGAGGTGTCGATACCTGTATCTCCCCGGTTCGGAGAGAGGGAGAAAAAACATTATGGCTACGGGTTTATAGCAGGAAGGGGGAGAGAGGTCACTGACCGGTATAGATAACACCAAGTTTGGGAGGACTACTCTTCGTTTTTCCTTTTGTGTTGGGAATAGACGAATTACAAATGGCAGTAAAACCAATTTTTGATTTATCATAGGGTTACAGTGAAACATTTATCCGAAGGCTCCAGTAGAACATCACGAGGTTCAAAGACGTCTTATTTGTAAGGACTAAAACATGAAAGCTTTGTAGAACATACCAAAGTACTCCGAACTTTTAAGAATGTAGAGAAGCAAACAACCTCAAATATGACACTTTTTGGCCGGAATGCAAGAGAGACCCAAAGCTGGATCCAAACTTTCCTTACATTTTACCAAGTAAATCGTTCAATCGTAGTTCTTTATTTCTAACATTTTGGACAAAAAACAACAATTTATAGGATCTGGATATAGTTTTTCGAGAAACGCGAGACAAAAACAAGGAATCCTAGTCTTCTTATATCCAAAACTTGAAACGAAACCCCAACAAAAACAGATATCCTAGCCTAAAAATACCTGTTTTTACCCCGGAGGCAAGTAGGATAACAACAAAGTTCGAAAGTTTGTTGTTCTAGCCCCCATGCAAAAACAAGAGATAGGTGATCCGGCTTTTTGTCATGTTCACCGGGGGAGGATGTAATAAACAAGAGTGATTAGATGTCCGAATTGTGTAAAGACGCCTGATGAACGAGGTGGTAGGAAAGGGAATGAGAGAGAGAGAGAGAGAGAGTAAGATGACCAATGGCTATTAGAACTGACTCATACCTTCTTGACCCTTTTCGGGTGTCTATAATAGTGATTTTTCGCCTTGTCTATTTCAACTGTTTTATAAGACGTGGTTCCATTGACTCAAAACTGATATTTCGATAAGAACCAAGAGCAGTAGTGGAAGTTTTATTTTTAGTTTTATGACAAAAGTGAAATAATAGTTTCTTCTGGATGGGGGAAAAGTTCGGCTTCAGTATAATAAGGGGATTTCAAAACAAAAAAAAAGAGTTTGTTCGGGAATGCCCGATAGTTTATAGAAGGCAAGTGACTCATTCTTATAGCCAGGAAAAAAGCTTCTTATTGAAAAAGTTGTAAAATCTGAGAAATTCCAAAGTTTCGACAGTACGCAAATAAAAAATGACATATATTCAAAAGAAGAAGAAGTGCAACAAATGTTTCACAAACATAGTAAGATCTAGGAAGTAGCAGCAGAATCGCTAGTTGATTGCATTGAAGTTTAAAAAAAACAATACTACATTGAATACCTTCGAAATCCATAGGCAATAAGGCTTATTTAAAAAAAAGGAGTCACATATGTCTTGCGTAAGGTCGTGATAAGAATAAAGAAACTAACGTGATTTGATACGTCTAACAAAAAATACTGTGATCCTATATGAAGAAGAAACTTCCTGGTTTTGTTACCAAAAAAAATCGGATTGTAATGCTTCACAAACTATACAATAGTGTGAGTATATTAGCTGCGAAATTTCGGAAGTTGGACGGATTACGCGACCATGACGTACGGTGAAATTTAGCACCAAAAACTGATGATTCAGAAATGAGGGTCATTTGTGCCCCATCAGCTGTATAAGAATCGTTGACCGCGCACGCAAATGTTTTCTCGAGAGAGTGGATCGCTTCAAATAGTTCTATTCAGAACAAGGCGAAGCATTGAAAGTAATGTGGAGAAGGAAAGCCAGAGAGAAAGAGCACATTGGCATTCTCTCTTTGAAAATTAATGCAGTTACGCGAAGCAGTGAGAGAGACAGAGACAGAGACGCGGACAAGTAAATGGCTGTGGTCAGTGCAGTGGGCAGCATGGGGAGAGAGAGAGACAGCGCGCCGATTGGAGAGAGTCCAGACAGCACGAGAACCAATTTCAAATATGTGCGGTCTTGCCGCGAAAAAGAGCTGCGTTCGTTTGGGAAGAGGGTCGAGGGGATAAGGGGATGTCTCGCTACTGTGCTTTTGCTGACACTTTTTACGCTCGTCGCCATATCTTCACCTGAAAAAAAACAATAGTTCAGTGTTATAGAAAATATGGCAACTTGCGCACCAACTTGTAACCATAGGCGTCGATACGCAGCCATTTACAAAAAAAGTGACGTATCGACACAATGGTTAAAAGCTGGTTCGCAAATTGCCGCTCTTTCGACTTTCGGCTATACGGTACTTTCGCATAGCGGTTACTGACCAAAGGCGCGCGCTGTTTCCACGCCTGGCTTGGCCAGGTCGCCAGCTACGTGAAAACATGACCTAAAAGAACACTTCGGCCACGTTTTCAAAGCCCGAACTATTTAAGCAAATATACTATTTCTTTGTTAGAACACCTTAAAGCTTCTTCTCAGTATTCCCAACTCTCCGCTAAGTATACTATATTCTCAAACATTTTATTTCCTTTTGTGAACCAGTAGTTTTTGGAACAGTTCTCGAGGGATACTTGTTTACTTTTTTAAACCTGCAGCTTCAGACGAATGCTTTCCGTCTACAGAAACGTAGTTATAAGTACATTTTGAAACACAAAGACTGCTGTTATCACTAGAAGTCGAATTGGGCATATGGATTGTTTTAGCAGGACGAGACACAGCCGATTACCTTTAATATTCATCCATGTATTATATACTATCGTTGAAACAAACATCCATGTTTCACCAAAACCACTCCTATTCCGAAAAAATTAGTGTACGTCTTAGTAAAAAAAACATCCAAATAGTTTATTTCATGACATGCTCTTTGACATCTAGATTGGTCTAGACTATCTCCTTTTCATTATAAGGCTCAACTGGTTCCTCGACTGCTACACTCCTTGTCAATCTAGACGGTGTGGATCGGACGAAAGGGCTTGCAGACGAGGTACTGCTTCCAGGACGACGGACTGGCAAACAGGAGAGAAGAAAAATTGAGAGAATTTGGCGCCAGAGTCTGCAAAAAGATTACATATGCTGTATAGTCTGTTCAGGAACGGGGTTGACTGGCTGCATACTGTAGAGTTTTTCCCCGCAGGACAAACAAACCCACCTCGTGAAGAACCCTACAACCTTCTGCCACCAGTTTTCTCGCTCCGACTCTATTGGAGCTGGAGAGGCCATGTATCTCTCTTCCCTAAACCTTTATCTTCGAGCCATGAAACACAAAACTGACTCTTTGACGTTGACAGTATTCCTTCGGACCAGAGAAGGAGGATCAGGCACAGTATTCTCCTCATGTTTGGGCCTCTCATGAGGAACCATGATTACTTGTTTGACCCGACTTGGGAGCCTGAAAAGTTGGAATATGTTTCAGGAATAGTGTATAGCTGAAAAGAAGAAGATGAGAAATAGCGAATTTGGGTGATCTCTACTATTATCTCATTTTTCATTCACAATTTCATAATTCTCTAATTCCGGGAATATTCACGGCTTTCGGCTATGCGGTACTTTCGCATAGCGGTTACCGACTCGAATCCCAAAGCTCATTGTTAATTGATCCTGCGACTTCATTGGCCTATTGTTGCTTCCCTCCTAATGCCCTATACGAAGTTTTCTTGAAACATTCAAAGCTGAATGTTCTGCCTTCCTGAACCAAGATTTTGAAGGTGTTCGTCAGAGTCTCGATATCGTTACAAATAAACCCACTTGACATGACTGACAGATCCTCGAATCGGAAGGTTTCTTGTTCTTGAAGTTTCTTCAGAGTACAGAGGATGGACTTCCTCCTCCCAAAAGGGATCCTTCCGCAGTTCTGGCGGTCTGTTGTAGCCCTGGTCCACAATCATCAGACCCATCTGAAAAGAAAATCGGATTTGTAAATGGTTCTTGTCTCAGAGTACATCAACTGAATAGCTATCTATATATCCAATACATGAAAAAGTTCTAAAGTATTTCACCTATAATTTCACGTCCGTTTTTGGTTTCAAAATGTGGTGTTTTAGATTATCAAGAAAATGAACTTTGAGTTCATAGTCGTAAGCGGTTCTTCTTCACCTTGCTAGACCGAAAATTTGCACTTTTCAATTCAAACCTATACTTGGCAGGTGAAGTTAGCAGACTATAGCCGTTGCCAGTTGTGGGGTCTGTGGTTGATTCTGTGTGTTTGTTTATCTGTTTGTTTGTCCGAGGCCACGAAACAAATACAAAGCAGAAAGCTGCGTATTGTTGTTGTAAATTGTTGCGACTAATTGGGTTGGACAATAACTCAGAATGGGACGACGAATTTTGTTTCACATGGGTAGAACGAGTACGACAGAAAGACAGACAGGGAGAGTGGCAGAGAGACAGGTTCACTGTCACTCTATTTTGACAAACAGTCTCGAAAGCCAGTAGTTTCAGTACGACATATGCATATACCGTAATATTCCTGTCAATCAGAGCATTGGTCTCGAAATCGTCGTCATCTTCTCCGAACGGGTTCAGTAGAGCTTCGATTACCTGAAAGCACATACTTTTCTTGTTTCAGCATCTCCATAAAAGCTCTCTTCCTCAGGACCTACTGTTGCGTGATTGTGTTTTGTTCCCGCCACCATAAAGTATTTGTCTAACCTTCATCCATCCCATGTAGAAGGCAAATTGGATGACGGTCATGAAGGGAAAGTATGCATCAATTTCGTTGATCTGTTCTCGCTCCGAAACCACATATTGTCGAGCGAAGATGGAGACGAGGAAGTAGAGATGGACGGCTAGACAGACTACCTAAAGATATTGAATGAGCTGTTTTTCGACAAGATGCCTTGGTAGTCACCACCGAATCTTCTTAGGTTCGCTAGTGCAACAAGTAGTAAAGTAAGTGGGACGGAGCTAGTATTTCAACTATTGTTGAAAGCAAAAGTTGGAAGCAGATTATGTTTTTGTTTGGAACATGAACGCAAAAACGAGTTCACCGGAGGTTTTAGAACCTTTTGAGAACACTTGTTTTTGTAATGAAAGGCACGCATCAACGTTATCTGCTTACCGAATTGTATACCGTAGTCTTCAAACACTAAGTTTGCAAAAGCGATACGTCTTTATATCTTTTTTTCTTCACCATCGGAACAAAGTTACGATTGTACTACACTATTCCATCCCTACTACAACCTAATCTTGAAACAATAAGTCACCTGCGGATACATGAGAGGTAGCGGAACCCAGTCGTAGTTGCACACCCATTCCAGATCAGTCCTCCAAGTTTTGATTTGCTCAAAATTAAAAATGTTCAAAAAAAAATATTGGGTAAAAAACCTCCTGGAGAGAGACTTTGAAGTACTCGCTCTCAATGTGTCCATGCTTCCAGGCCTTATAGGTAATATCCAAGGCCCAATTGGCCGGAACCCAGTATCGGGGACTCTTATCCCCGTACTCTTCGTAGATCTTCTTCTCGTGCGGCAGCATGAAACCACCGGCCACGACCGTGTCCAGGGTCGGGAAACGACGACGAACTCGCATACATATGTCGCGGAAGATGAGGACCTGAAAAGATTTGAGAATTTTTGGAAGCTATTGACTGTAACACTTTTTTTTTTGATACTGTACAAGACGGTTGAAGCATAAATGTGCGTGAGCCATTTCACCAGTTTTACAAACAATGATCGGGCTGAGCATTTGGAAAGATTTCAATTTTTCGTCACTAAACTTCATCTACAGATAATAACACGTTTTCTCTAGTCTATATAATGCAGAAAGCTGAAGGATAAAAGTATGTGAACCATTTTTTCGAACAATGAGGTCTTGGAGAAGATTAAAAATGATTAAAGATTGTTACACGATTTGCCGTTTATGTAATATTGAAGGCTAAAACATACAAGATTACATAGCCTAAATGAGCGGTCTACGTGTGCTGCAGAATAACTTTTGCATTTAAAATCAGCAAAAAACTATGTAACACATTGTTATTACTGTATATGACAGTGGGATAGAACAAAAAACTTTTAGTAAGAGATGGGAGCTGGCATGGTCCGAGCTTCGAAACATTGTCAAGCGGAAAAGATAAACTCTCTTGGAACTGGAGATTGCATTACATTTTCACTTCCAGATAAGTCAGGAAATTGAAGCATACATGTCACAGCATGGTGAAAAACGAAAATGTTAAAAAATTGTTACGAGACCTACCTGTATCAGTTCACAGTAGCGAAGAAGGTTCCTCCTGTACCTTCTGGCCCGTTCACAGGTGCCTCGAAGATATAGGGCTGTCATCAAACCGACACTGAAACGTGAAAAGTGTTCTCTTAATGTTTTGAAAGCTTTTCGTTTCAGCAACAGTATAACTAAATAGCTTATATGCAAAAAGTAATCGGAAGTATCTATGTAGTCGAAAACAGTACAAACAACAAACTTGTCGATGAAGCCAATAGTCTGGTACAGTTTGGTCCATCTGTTGATGACCTGGGTACAGAAGAAGCCGAGAACCAATTCCAGAGGGATGAAGCTCATTCGGGCGTCAAAGTACCGTATTGTGGCTTCGAATTTTCTGGAAAAGACCAGATCATGCGTTTCGCAGTCAGGTTAGGGTTTCTTGTATCGTTACGATACCTACCTGAATAACCCTATCGTCTTATTCTTTTCCGAAACCTCTACGCGCGTTGTGCCAAAAATTACGTCTCCAGGCATTTCGAGCCGGGTTTTTGGCTCGGGTCGAGCCGAGTCGAGTCAAAACAAAGCGAAGTTTGCAAGTATAATTTTCTCTGTGGAAATGTTCTAATAGGTGGTGGACGACTGCGTCAAATAGGGTAAACTACTTTTCTAGAAAAAAAACATCGCAAGTTTGGCATGTTTATCGGAATGCCATGTTTGTTTGTCCAAGTATAGTATCTCGCCGATATATTGTTGTTTTGAAAAGTTTTAGGTTGGATTCTCTGGAATTCTTTCTTTTCTGTTTCGAAATGTTTCAACAAATGTATGATACCTCCCAAGTTTTGGAAAGTCTGGCTGAACTACTGAACAGTTGACTTCCGAACATGGTTCCGAGTAGGCGCGAAATAGACTGGGCAAATATTATATGACTTATTGAAGTTACTAGGCAAACAGATGGATGGCTAAGGTTTCGTAATTGTAACATAACCAGACACCTGCCATTAAGAAAAGAAAAACAAAAATTTGAAATAGCTCCCAAATATATAGACTACTTGAAACATTTTGAAAGTCACATGAAATTTACTGTCTGTTGACACTTGCACCCGCGAGCTCTCGTAGACTGACTGAAACAAAATCAGTTTCCATCTCAAAAAACTTTTTTGTTGGTATTGTTGTCAAAAAAGATAGTTTCAAGCTGCTGAAACTCGGTATTAACAAATATTCATACGTTCTTTTAGCTATAACCATTCTTTGAATCATTTTAAAAATCATTCTCACTTCTGTCTCTCATCTGACAGTCCCAGTCTGTAGATCAGCGAGATTGCGGCGTAGAGTACACAGTAGAGGATGACTTCCAGATAGACTGCCTTCCAAATGGAGCCCTTCCAGCACCAGAGCAGGTTGATGAATGTCCATGGTTTGGACTTCATGATGGCTTTGTGGTAGTTGACGGTCATTTTTCTGGAATATGGAATATGCAGTAGTTTTATTTTTTGAATTGTAGGGCTTCACATTTGGGCTTTTTTCTGTGTGAAGAGCATATTTAGTTGTCAGTATAAAGATTAAGTCGAACAGGTATGGTCAGTTTTTTTTTCCGTTATGTGCAGAACTTGAAACGTTTGAACTTTCTTGCAGTCCCAGAACAAGACCAGTTCGGGGTCAAAGTTGCTTTTTTAAATTTTGCGATGTTCTGCAAAGTTCACAGAAAAAATGCTACAACTTTGCAGAAAATTGAAGAGCTGAAAAATGTAGTCTTGATCCCTTGATTTCTGTTGCGCATCATGAGCACAAATGGTTTCGGCTTGCCCGGGCCTACGGCGTATGTCTGATTATATCTTCTTCGTTGATCTGTTGTTAACAGGTTAGTACGGCAATGTTCTTTTTTGCCTTTTAGGCTTTTCCGGTGGTTCTCATCTTTACTACCCAGAAATGGACAGTTATTAAGTATTTTTGAAACCAACAAAATTTCGAAGAAGGAAGAAGTAGTATTTTTTTTCAGATGCAAAAAGAACAAGCAACCCGATTGTACTAACCATTCATGGCCACAAGAATCAGATTCATGCAACTTTATGTTTTTTGGGTATCCTGGCAGGAGAAATGTTTTTAGGAAATTTGTTGTTTCAAAACTTTTAACGGTAATAGTAAAATTCGCAAAATTCAAAACACACTTTTTTGTACGGAAATCGAGTGTTCAGAAAGTATGGGACGACACAACGACATAAGAAAGAAAAGAATTTACGGAATCAAAGAAAGTCAGACAGAAACAGCTGATTCGTCTTCACAGCCCCTTGGTGAAAATGGCGGGAGAAAATTGGCCTATTTCGGCCGGTGATTGTGGGAGAAAAGTGACAATATCAAACAGAAAGAGACAGACACCAGAGGAAGGAGGCAAACACTTTAGCAAACAGAACACGACAGTGTCCTACTTGGTACGGGAGGGGACACGTCTGGCAGTGTGTATGGAAGCGATCTTTGGAATAGTCTCGACTCTTTTCTGTCTCTCTGTCTCTCAGACTCTCTGTCCCTCTGTCTCTTTCTGTCTTTGTTTCTTTGTCTTTCTGTCACTCTATCTCTCGATCTCTCTATCTCCGTGTTGCTCTGTCTCTCCGTCTTTCTGTCTCTAAACTGTCGGTCAAAATGGATAAGAACAACTAGAAAACTGACTCATCCTCTCCCCTTTCCATTACACCGAATCTTTCCATCCCTTTCCTGCCTGCCGCGCGTCACTAAATGGACGTCATTCGTTAAACTTTCATACCCCGCTTCGGGTCAAAAACACTCTTCATTTCACTGAAAGATATCTGTAGCATGGGGGTCAAATCACATGAATAATAGCGAAGTTAAATATCAACCATCTTGCATCATTCTCTGTGTCGCGTAGACGTTTTGAATGAGGCCCTTTGCCCGCTCGACCAAGGTCTCGATGTCGTCTTCTTGACGGACTTGCATTACCTGAAAAATATGAAGCTTGTTGCGTGCATCGATAAAGGCACAGAAGGCACCCTTAGTTCGCGTTATAATTGTTTTTGAAACATAAAAGTAGAGAAAAGAGCGTTTTCCAAATGGGACTCCCGAGGATACTGGTTGCGCACCAACCTATCCCATGCTACGCCATGTAGTATCTATACTCTCCTTTTCGTGAGAAGACTTTGGGTATCTGCATAAGTTTTGAAATCCGGCTTGAACGCAGTGAAGAGAAACCTTTTCCGATCCCTTATAACTCTTTTTTTGAAACAAAAAGCATAGGATGACAGTGGGAACTAATCACAGCTGGTACTTTTGATTCGAAGCTAGCCCGACCGAGATAGTTTGCTATCTCGGTCAAACTGACTTTCCTCAAAATATGTTTCACGTTTTCCTAATCACGCAAGAGTTTGGAACCGCATCAATACGACCATGATGGCTTCATTTGTCAAGTAAGCTGGAAAATATGACTAGACCCACCTTCCCCACCAGCGTGACCATAGCAAAGGGCAGAAATCGCTCGTAGGCCTTCCTCACAGCCTCCAGGGTGATCTGTACGTCTCCTGTCCCGAACTCGTTCAAGTGGTAGTGGTAGACTTCCAGGAGAGAGGCTGTGCATTCCAAGCGGTCCTGAAACGAGTTGTTTTACATCTTTTCCTTTGCTTCATCTTATCTCATTATGAAATGTTTAAAGCAAGAATGCAATTTTTAGGTTTGGGAAAGATGCCACCAGCGATTAGTTTGCGCTCGAACCAGGCGTATAACTCTAAACCATGAAACAAAAGAAACTTTCTATTATTTCGTTTCATATCTCTCTAAAAACCCACCTTTGTTGACAAGTTCCAGCAGATAGCTTTGGCCAGATCCTCTGCAAAGCAGCCGGAATGACACTCTAAAAGTTTGTTTTGTGTTTCACAACATTTCTAACCAACCTGTCCAATCGATGAGAGCTGTCACCTTGTCCTCTTCCTTCAAATCAGTGAAAACATTGGGAGCGTAGGGTTCCCCCTGGACCAGGACTCTAGGAGCCGACAGCTCGTCAGAACTCTCGGTCGCAGTAGAATGGAGATATTCGGTAGTGAAGTATTTGGCTGTGTACTGGAACAAAGATGTTTTGTGAGAAAACGGGTCTGATTGCTTGAAATGCTTCAGTGCCAGTGTCAAACGTTTACAAACTTTCGGATTACAAACTTCTTCGAGCAATGAATAAATTCTTAGTTATAAAAATTCCGCTAAACACAAAAGAATAGGTCCGAATGACCACGGCTTTAGGTTTCAGCAGTACGACATATGGCTGGAGTTTTGGAGGACACCGGTACAGCCGTGGTGTCTCCCCATCAAAATAATCAAACTTTTCAATGTTCTACAAAGTTGTATTATTTTCCGAGATCTACAACTTTGCTGAACATTGTAAAGCCGGAAGAGGCAGCGTTGACCCCGAAACGAAGCTGGTAGCCGCGCTAAGTTTCGAACCGAACCGGACCGAAACGTAGGCGTGAGTTTCGAACCGGCCGGTTCGCACGCACAGGCCTGCGTACATCCTCGAAAGGGGGAAACCTTTGCTTCAAAAAGAGATTGTATGAAATCGGAAAAAGGCCTAGTGCGAAAAATGTAGGAATTCTTCGAATAGATGAAGCATTGAAGAGATTGGTGTTATGAATCATAGCGCTTCAAGTTCGATGTCTGTCGATCTTTTTTGGGTATCTCAAATTACAGCGATACCGTCAAAGACGGCTGGTTTTATGTCAAAGCGTCGGACCCAAAACTCACCACAAATCTCGAATGTTCAATGTCATTATTCTCGAAGAAGTCCATCGTCTTGTCAAAATCGCCAATGATGTAGGAGTAGTAGGACGGAGGTAGGTCTGCTATCTGGAAACTTTTTTTCTTGTTTCATTGTTAGATTGTAGGAATGTAAGGGGGAAAACTTTTCAATAAGATGTGTAGAAACGACTAAACTTTGATTCCTTTTTTTGCTTCATCCATTCAAAAGGGGTCATACAATGTGAGTAAAACGTTTGTCTCTGGTTAGACTTGACGCAAAAAACTTACCAACGTACTCCAAGAGGAATGCTTCATCGATGTTGAATGGATCAGAGCCAAATGTTTCAACAGGTCACTGACCACTTCTACACTGAGTCCTCTCACAGCTTCTTGCTGTGTGCCTCTCTCCCCAACATCTTCCATTACTACAACTCCAGAGCCGCCGCCTCCTTCTTTCCGATGCTGAAAGGGGTTGGTTTTAGCAGTTCTATACAGGAGGAAGATGTCCTTGGAAGGTAGCCATTTGACCTTGTGATCTCTCTGTCCAATATGTTCTTTGCAAAAAAAAGGTGTAAGCTCGTTTTTAGGTTTTTTCAGGCAAACTGTTTATGAAAAATCTATATTTCTGGTACTGGTCATCTGACTTTTTGGCCAAAACACTAAAGATAGAACTGATTATGTTTCACCTGTATACTTACACTGCTAGCTATAAGGTTGGACAGATTTGGCGTCTTACTATCGCTAGCTTTACCTATGGTTTCACTGAAAAAGTGCAGCTGTTACTTGATCACAATATAAGTTTGTTATGTTTCAATATTTTTATAAAGCGATTATCACAGGGTAAAATATGATGATTCGGTCCTCAGAGTTTCAAAAAGTGGAATTGTTTGTACAGATGAATAAAGATTTAACATTGGGTCTCGAATTAATTTTGGCGACTATCTCCGTTTCTTACCGAAGAATCGTTATAATGATTTCCGAAAACTGAATAATACTACCGTCTAGTACATCCCCCTTAGATTTTGGCTGGTTGGTGGGCTATGGTAATCTTCTCGTAGTAGAGAATTCAGTGCTGGCTATACTGATCTTCCCTAGATTTATCCGGGTTTGATTCCATTATGCAAATGGACTATTTCTATTGATAACAAGCTTAGTTTCCGTTACCTGACCATTGACTTCAGTTTTCAAAGTTCTAGAGCGCGTTCAAAGTTGACTTGCCGCCTAATATTGGCAAACACTTTTCTGGAGAAAACAACTTTTGGACAACACGCTTTGTGCACGGCACCAGTTTGCAATTCTAGTATCAGACCGACCTTGATATGAAAAATTTTCGGCGCAGGAATCTTCGGGAAATGCTGGGTCCACTCGTAGACGTTGCACTCTCTCTTGAAGAGCAAGTAGTGGTACTTCCCGTCCTCATCGTCGCGATTCTCTCTCGGAATCGGTAGTTTCAAGATCGCAGATTTGGGCAGATCCTCATTCTCCCAGCCAAATGTTACCCGAATGACTAACGAAGTGGCGTAGTCTGAAACATTTACTGTTTTCTCGATATTTCCCATTTCTGTTTTTTAGTACAAAAAAAATATATTTATGTTTCAGAAAGTGGATAAAGAGGTCTACTACCTGCAAATTTGTTTCAACTTGTAAACTAATGGTGGCTAAATTACCGGAATGTAGTACACAAGTAGTACATGGTCTCAAAAATATTCGTGTTTCAGCATATCGATAAGGCGTCTAATTATTTAATTATACATATACAATAATCCTTGCCTAAATTTTTAATACTTTTGATACTTGCTAAGGTACTCTGTTACAAAAAGGTCTACTAATGTTTCAGTTCTACAATAAATCCTGCCTAACACTTTTGATATATGCCAAGTTACTCTGCGACAAGAATGCTGGTTCGTTATCTCTGTCAATACAGGGATCGCGTTTTTCGATAGAAAGAGCAGACCTTATCCTTAAGTTTTGTTTCAAGCTGTAGACTAATATAATACGCACTACCCGAATAGGGCGGTGAACGGTTCATGCTTCATATGTCAAAGAATTGTGTCTCAGCAATTGTATAAGTTGTCTAAGGATTCAATTTGTCAATTTCTTTTATCTGGGTATCCTACCCTTCTAAGTTTGAAGACCAAGGACATATTTCGCGCTACGTTTCAAGTTGACTACAACTAGGTGTGGGATTATCGGACTAATGATCTTGAGCTGCGTTTCTCTCAAATGTGACAAAATCATAAACCGAAACCAACCATTGAAGTTCGGCCTGTTCAATCTCTCTGTGATCCACTGAGGTTCCTCTTCCACATCTTTCCCGAACTTATCGGACATTCGTTGCAAGAGCCATTGTAAGGTCACATCCGTATGACACAGATAGTCCATATTCTCTTCAGTCTCATTCTCTCCAGAGCGCTCACTGAAAGAATAGGCTTTTTGTAGTATGTGTGTTTACTCGAGTCCCTAAAATTATCTCTCCCGCTTCGCGCCTCACCATATCCGAGCGGAAGTTCCCCCCGGAAGAGGCTCGTTTTCAATAGGGCCCAGGGTTGGCGTCATTGAAAATTGGCTGTTATTCAAAGGTTCTTTGCTCCGAAGAGGGCAGGGAGAGAAACAAACTATGACAAAGGAAAATGACTCCAAAAAGTGATGTCCATCACTTTTCTTCTACCAATCCAACACTGACAACACTGAGACTGGTTTTTGAAAATTTCAAAGACTTATACAGAAACACTGAAACACAAAACCTTTAGACTATTCCCTAATTGCAAATCTCTTGTTTCAACTCTTCTAGTAAAGGATGCATGGGAAAAAGTCATTCTTGCAACAAGACAATGCTCTTCTATAAAAAAGTTACTTTTCAGTCTGGTACCGAAAAGTTCGGCTTGGGTGTACTTTGACTGAAAAGAAGCCCGACTGTTTTGGTAGAAATGGAAATAGTGATTATTTTTGTCAGGCAAAACCAGGACATCCGTTTACCAGCCAGTCCGCCGATCCACCCACCCCACCTCTTTAGTCTTATTGATTGATATAATTGAACGCCAGAAGCCTAGAATCTGTTCTTGTGACGCCTGGATGACCAAAACAAACCCTTGAAACAGTGTCTTACCTATTTTTACCCCCAAGTAGCAGCCAAAACTCCCCTCCATCCCCCTGGACGTCCCGCTGTCTCTCCACAGAAAAGGTCCCCCTTTCATAATTGGGACACATGTACTCACCTCATTCCGTCCGAACTAATGTCGTCAAGTTCTTTCGGGATCTGGAGACTGGCTATACTTGGACGATAGTTCCTCTGCTTGACAGTGGCTGGCTCATTTGAAGGGTCGCTCGGAGTGTTTCGATCGGATTCTGTATCGGGATGAGGCTCGGGCGAGGAGGGACGGCAGCCCATTCTGAAAAAAAATAACTTTCGGAGAGGATAAGAATAGATAAGAGGTAGGGAAGGAAATGCAGGGAGACCAGAAACATTGTATAGCCTGAAGCCATGAGCAAAAACAGATTCCGAATGGCCTAGAGCGGATTCCTATAATTGTTTTGGTGCAAAGTATGAGGTTTTTAACTTTGCTTCAATGGAAGAATAAAGCTGGTAATACATGATCCAACAAAAAGTAGAATAATTCAACATTTCGTTGGCGAGTAATTTGTTCTCTCGTTTTGCATCCTTTTCATTTTCACCAAAATTGTCTGTTTGGAAGAGATTGGGAGCATTTGATCCATAAAAGCCTTGCAACAAAAAGGAAAAGAATTAGAGAAACACTATAGATGAATTTGGCTCATAATACTTTACGAAAATTTTGGCTCGAGCCACAAGACAAGACAAGTTGGCTTGTGACTCGAACCAAGCTAAGCCGTCTCAAAAAAAAACCAATTCAAACAAAACCGAGTAAAGCCTAAATTATAAGAAAAGAGACCATATCGTTTGTGTCAGCCAAATATCAGATTGGCTTGGTTCGAGGTACTCAAGTGTAATGCTCGTCATAGCGAAATTTCACAGAGAGAGAAAGAATATACTGTTATGTTCCTCTGTGTTTCATTAAAGCTTGATATGGCTGTGAGTGTCTGGGGAATTGCTATGTAAGTTGTGATGTAGCGTAGGAAAAATGACTAAAACGCCTCGAAGTATAGAGTTTTTGACTGCCAAACTTCAAGTTTTGTTGGCTATGTTTTGTACTACAAAAAAGTGGTGTATATCCCGTCGAAAGCATTGAAACACTTATCAGATCTGAAAGGTATTTAGAAAATTAACATGTTGCCGAACATTAAAAGATGATCACAGAAACAGTAAGCCCCAAAAGAGAACAAAAACGTGAACATTCTCTCCTCTGGATGACAACACGGCGTTCAGCGATGTGGAAACGTGCCCCCAAAAAGGGGGCTGTCCCAGAGACAGAATGTCGAAGATTGCTCTCTCTCTCTCTCCGAGCCTCCGAATCCACTCCAGTTTCCAGAAATAAGACTTGGGAGGCACTCTGCCGTGAAGCCACGTGTCTTTACGCCAAGTCTCTCCAGGAGGCGACTAAGCGAATGGGAGAGAGAGAGAGGAGGTCGAGTGGAAAGAATTGTGGTAAGAGATCACAACTGCAAGCTGCCAAGGTGGTACGGGCGAAAACTCCGAATGGTTTAGCTTTTATTCAGGAAAATTTTTGCAATATAGTAAGCGTGAAGAAAACCAACAACAAGCGGATCTATAAAAACGTTTACAAGGTACTGTGTCGATGAAACAAAGGAGAAACTCTGAGAGCACAAATAGATTAAGACCATGCACTAACAAATGGTTTTCTTTTGATATCCTAGTACGTACGGGTGAGAACGGTTATAAAGAGATAAAAAAAACGCTGAACGAGAAGCGGACCTGTTCAAATCACAATATACCGTACCGATGAAACATATCGTAAACTATCTCCTGCCCAGATGTAGTACGAGTAAGATCATGTTCAACCAACAAGACATTTTTCTGCTAGTCGAGGCTGTCAGGTGACAAAGTGCACTGCGCGTAGCGCTACGCGGTGGTTTGGTTCCGCGTTGGCTTAGTGCGCGCGCGCTAAAACTGAAAATTTACCACCGAGAACCTAGAAAAAAAAATTGGGTTCGATAGGTTAGAAAGTTAAATTTTTAGAACCTACCCCATTCCCAGCACGCAAACATTCAGAACAATTGGATAACCCTGAAGGGGTCTTCTGAAGGTTTTTTTTTGGAAAATGCCAAAAATTTCATATTTTATTGAAAGAAAAAGCAAAAAAAAACGGGGCAATAGAATTTTGTAGGCAAATTGGGAAAGCCCAAACCGCGTCTCATTTCATCGTTTTGAGAAAGTGTAGTGGATCTTACGTATACTGAAAAAATTTCGAGCCATGGGTCGCGTTTTTGCACAATCCAAATCACCCTTCTTTTTGCCGTCGCTCTTTTAATTACGATGAAAGAGATTTTTATAGTTAGTCGAGAATGTATGGGTAAAATTTCTGTTTTGGATGTTCAAATGCTACCAGAACTCGCGGATAGCTTTGTGTTTGGGTGTACTAAGCAGCAAGTGAAGGTGGAATGCAGATAGCAGTGACTCATAAAGAAACCATGTTCGGTCACAGACGATTTTTTTTTCGATCAAGGTGTCATTCGATAGCTCTACGGTTGAGAATACCGAGGTAAAATCCCAAATTTGGATCAAGATATTGCGCAATAAAAAACGGCGCACCCCACCATCGAGGTGCCGAAAACGAGAGGCACAGGATGATGAGCAGCAGCCAAAATGCTGGGATGGTAGAGGGGTGTGCATGGCGGATTTATGACCGTCTGCCCTTCTTGGTCGGACAGGCACGAACGCCTTCCACGGAACAACTTACAGCGCTTCTCATAGTCTGTAACGTGTTGAAATATTCATGGAGGCTCTCTACTATATTGAACACGAAATGTTTCAAAATACCATTCTAAGCAGAAGAGGACAGAAAATAGCGGATTTCGGACAGACTGGAGAAAATACAAAATTTCTGGGGATATAGAGGTAGACATACATTTGGCAATCCCCTCAGTCTCCCGAAACGAAACGTCACCCTCCGTGACTCACTAATGGTTCCAAAACTCTCTATTGTGGCCTGAGGCTTCTATTGTCCAACTTTGGGAGCATATGACTCCTTGAAAACCAATAACAAAATGACTGAAAAGTCCCGAGGCCAATTGTCGAGTTTCAAAGAGCACAAAACTTCGCCCGGAAGTTGGCCCAAAGGGGAGCAGATTGCACGGTTGACGTCTCGCCGATCTCGCCGATTCGGAAACACGACGTGAGACAAGAATAGATAGAGGCACACACACGAGAAATATGCGAGCGGCTGAGCAGAGTGGTCTCTGGTGTTATAAAATCTGTGAAACAAAAATTACTACGCTTGTCCGAGCAGTATCTCTCTACTACTAAAGCGCAACGGTGTCCGTCTGTCCATCCGTGTGAACCACGAAACAAAAGCTGGCAAGTCATGGTATGACAAAAGTTTAGTTGACAACTTTAGAAAAAACATGGCAACTTCTGTTATTGGAGAAGCAATGAGGAGTTACGACGGCCGAGTCGTAACCTCAAGGTTCTCGATCTGCTGGTTAAGCTAGATCGAGGTCTTATTACTAGAAAAGCACCCTCTTTCTTCAAACAAAATTTATTCAGCCTTGGGACTCGATAAGTCCAACAATCTGATAATAGACGGGTAATTCAATACGGGGAAACAGAAGAAACAATAAAATAAAACTCTCGACTCTAGATCGAGCGAGAGAAAACCGAACAACCACAAGAACAAACAGAAAATCCAAACGGTGGCGCTCCGCGCGTAAAACAGAATGGTTACGGTGTGGCGGGTCTTTGAAAAGTGAAATATGACGGGAGGGACGAAAACGGTTGTGGTTGTTTTAGGTGGGGTAACGAGAATAAAATATCATAGGAATACCGGCTATGTGACAAAGCGGCTCTGCTGCCTGTTTTCACTAAAAACTCAAGATAAAAGTGCGGCGAAGCCGTCGGAGACGGCTGGTGTTAAGCTGCAAGTTTAAAATGGTTACTATCAGGCATCGCAAAAGATGTTCGCGTCGGCCAGGCCGGGTTTGTAAACAGCGCGCGCCTTTGGTCAGCCACCTGACCTGGCTGGCCAGGTTTGTGATCCCTGTGTAGATAGATCTAGATCGATGCCAAAAGTTCTTGTCTCTCCTCTCTATTCACATTTTCATTTCTCATACAAATTTACATGGCAAGTTGATAGAAGATCACAATTCTTTGGAGCGAGGTACTGATGGCAAGAGGTATTTTGTGAGGTATACATCGTATCTACACATGATATTTACAGGTGAGGCCTATTTACATGCACGGGGCGTTTCTTTGTCGAATCTTCTGGATCAGCTGGTCAAAGTTCTCCTCGTTGAATTGGTGAGATCGGTCCTGGACGACACTTTCCAATGTTTCCATGTTCGGAGTCACGGCCTTCTCGATTTTTCCCTGAAAAGACCGACTTAGAAAGAGAAACAAAGAGACAGGGAGACAGACAGAGTGACAGAGTGACAGTGAGACACAGAGACAGAGTGGCAGACATACATAGAGGAGAAGAAGAGGAGCTGTAAAAGACATAGAGAGATAAAAACAGAGGGACAAAGGAACAGAGAGACAGTATACTCACATTGTAAGAGACAGAGAAGATCTCAAAGCCCTGTCCAACAGCCTCTCTGGCCATTGCGACCGGGTCGGGCCCTTTGTTATTCCAGCCATCCGTAAAGACCACAATTACCTGGAAATGAAAGTGTGAGGCCCAGAAAATTTGAATCTCACTCTGGTAGCAATTCCAGGTCTGGCTCCTTCTCTCTCTTTGGTCTGGGTGAGGGCTTCTTTGATTCCGGCTCCTAAAGTATCAGTTCATTAACTCTTCGCGCACTTTCTCTCTGTCTCTCTGCCTCTCTGTCCCTCTCTGTCTCTGTCTCTCAGCCAACCCCTCAGCTCACAGTTTAGTTCGAAATGTCATTCAGACTTTTTCCCCTTACTCCCATGAATGATACCGAGACGACACTAACATACTCGGTAGTAATGTGTGATATAAGTTAGCGATGGCTAACTAGACGAAACCCGTTTCGTGCCAACGTAGTCGGTCAGATGGCGAGAAGTGTGTTTGAATTTTAATTTGATAAGACAGTGTATGGAGCGGGGAATGACCAGGAAGTTTGGTTTGAGAAAGAATGGCCTACCCAGAGCCGTAGTTCCTCCTCGACTAGTACTCTCCCGGATGGCCTGAACCACCTCTCCACCCTCCTTGTATCGCTTCAAGTTGAACCGAACCCTCGTCCTTCCGACAGTACTGAAGCTGACCAGGGCTACCTGAAATTCGACTTGAATGGAGGAAGTACAATGGTCGGAAATCGTCATAGTAACCTACTGAAACAAAACAAAAAAAAACGTGAAAAAAGTAAAGAGGTCATTTTGAAAAATGACCTGCGTGTAGTGAGGTCCAACTTTGAGGGCATTGACCAGTTTCTGGGCCATTTCTTTGTAGAACTTGTAGATGGGATCCGTGGTCGTTGAAAAGTCCATCACCAGGACGAGATCCAACTCACAACCTAAAGCTCATCACTATCTCTGTCTCTGTCCCCCTACCAGTGATCGGATTGGTAGTCGTAGTCGTTGTGGTCGTTGTTGTTGTTGTAGTCGTGGTTCTACACTTTTCCTGAGCCTGTCTGAGCAATCTCTTGGTGATGTCCGTTGCCAGATCTCTTCCTCGATGCAGAACAATGTGGTTGATGTTGCCAGTAATGTCCAGCAGTTCCTGTCTGGAAATGAATAAACTTTTGCAGTTTTTTATTTCAAGCTCGTGATATATAGGATTCTCTGATTGTAAACCAATAAGTACTTCTGGCACAATAATTCAGAATTTGACTTACAGCTCCGGAGTCTTTCTTATTTCTTCTGTTTCAACCTCGCCACCTATTTTAGCACAAGCTAAGTTTTGTACTACTATTTTTTGACAAAACATTTCTTGTTCACCATTCTCCGATCCATGACATGATTTTTGTTAGACTAGTTTATGTTTCCCTATTGATACTTAGGCATTTTCGAGTCGAAACAGTACCGTTCTCTCAAACTTTGTGGGTGAAGAAGTTCGTTAGAAACAGACCATTTCTTGCTTGCTTCTATCCAAACTTGCGTTCACAAGAGTTTCACATGTTTTATTTTTGGTACATATACAACTCGGGTGGTTTCTTAGCTTTTTTTCGTGCCTTTGTGTCGTAAATACCGAAAGGTTTTAAAAATTAGAGAACCACTTATGTTTCACTATTGGTACAGGTCTAAGATGCTATCTGCTGACACCATCTTCGTTCCTCCTCATTCCAACAACTTCTCTTGTTTCACACTGTCACTGTTATTTAGTAGTACTATCGTACGGCTAATTCCTTCCAAAAAACACACTTGTCAACCTTCTCCGGTTCTCCCGTGGCCGCAGCAAAGATCCACGTATTGGCTTCTCGTTGGAGCTTGAGACCGGCCGGCTTGGGGTCCACTGCTGACCTGAAACAATTATTTTTCCATTTAGAGAAACATAAAACTGACCGTCCATCAGTGACAACAAGAATTAAGGTAGGAATGGTCTTGTTTCTAGTTTGCATGAGCTCTACGGCTTTTTCGAGGGCCTGAAACTTATTATGATGAAACTTATGGCTTCGGCAATGCTAAAAGATAATTGAGGTGAAATATTGAAAAAAAAACTTCGATACCCGTAAGATGTTTAGTAGATGTTTTGAAACCAAAACTGTCACTAACCCTGGGAGGACTTAGATAGTAGAGATTTCTTACAGAAAAGTGTCAAATACTAAAAGTTTGCGTTTCAAGTTTTACTTTGGGACCTCTACGTTAGACTTTCAAAGCTACCTTATTGCAGGAAGGAAAACAGTTATAACCGCTAGAAGCATCTTGTAAGCTCTTGTGTTTCAAAGAATCCTCTAGAGGCCTCGTTTCATAGGATGTTCAATGCATTCTCGGGATTCCTTTCTTGAAAAATTGGCATCTTGAAAATTGCTAACGCTGAAAGAAAAATGTGACCATCAAAAGTTCGGTTGTGTTTCAAAGGAGGTACTTCATGAACAGTTCCTTGAGATTCTTAGTACGCTCTCGGTGACAGCAAACTTTAGCAACATTTTTGAAACTTCTCTGTTTCAAAGTATCTACTAGAGCTCTTCAGTGTCCTGCCACTCAATTCCTCCTCTTTTAGTTCTAGCAAACTAATATAATCTATCATAGCCACCATTGCGCCACATGATAAGGAGCTCTTGTAGGAACTTGTCGATTTGCAAGAATTTGTGTTTCGAAATTGGTACCTAATTTCTCGAAGGCAACAATTTCCAACTTTGATACAGCTTTTTTTGTTTCAAAGTACCTACTAGATCGCTCGATTACTTTTCACTCTTTCTCTTTGACCAAAAAAACGCACATAGCATCCTTTGGAAAAATCTCAAAAATTTTCTGTTTGAAGGATCCTTTAGACCGCTAGCCCATCTGAGCAATTCCATGCTGTTAAAAACTCACAATTTCCGTGTTAGTCGTTCCTCCGATGGCTCTCAGTCCATTGGTAACCCTCACAAATTCCTCATTGCTCTTGGCGAAGTTCCAGCGGAAGATCTCTCTGCGATAGCTGTTCCCGGAGTAGACAATCATCGCCACTCTATGCTTTTCCGGTCCAATTTGGAGCTCTTCAGAGACATCGATGACAAACCGCCGAGACTTGTTGAAGCCTCCTTTCACAGAGTCCGACCTGAATAATGAGTGTTTAGAGCCAAAAAGAACATTTTTGGTTGGAAGACCAATTCGCTACTCATCATTCACCCCTTCTTTGTCTATTACGTTTGAAACATTTTTCAATTAGTACAGTAGGTTGGAAAGATATTCTCACTTAGTAGGTTTCCGTGAAACAAAAGTTTTCAAACTAAGAAATTGAGTTTCTTTAGTTCTTTTTTGACAGGTCACTCTTGAATATACTAACTTTTCCGTTTTGTGGACTTTTATTTTGTATAGTGAAACATAGCACGTGACAGATTGTTCCATGTTTCAGTGTTAGTACAAGATTGCGGCTTCACCGTCCTTTCAGATAGGCGAAAAACCTCGGCGGGGATTGAACCCAGGTAGCTCTGTTTCATAGCGCAGTGCTCTAATCGTGAAGCTATGACTGGGCCTCGCCCCAGCGACAGCGGAGCAGACAGACATACACTGCTGCGTTTTAGAGTAAGAGAGATAAATGTTGCTTTGAAAGTTACAGCGAACCTGGAAGTTGACTTGAAGTTTTAAAAATCATGGATTTTTACAAAGGTAACGGAGGAGCACTTCGACGATCCTACTAGGAATATTGACGTTGAGCTTGAAACATAAAACATGCTAATTAAACTCCGACCCATCAGGAAGAGCTGCATGTTCAATCTGGTTGTTTCAGATCCTACTGATATACAGTGCTAACTATATGTATTCACTTTTTTTGTCCATACCACTTCAAAAACCGTAACAAAACGTAAACTATATGTATCTCTGCTCACTGCCCTAAACCCGATTCCACGACCCTTTTCTCCTCTCCCAGAAGTCAGAAACCACACCCGAACCATCTTCTCATCCAAATTTAGCGTCCAACACACATTCCATTTTTTGATCCATGATCAGAGAGTCAGGAGAGAGCGAAAAAAAAAACTGGTTCCTGTTATCAAAACAACACTGATCAGGGGGGTTGTGTTAGTTTCTGAAACAACTGGACGAGCGGGCCTTGAAATGGGAGAAGAACAGAGGAACCACGAATTCAGCCAATTGGGGCAGTCAGAACAAGTCTCTTTCGAGATTTTAGCCTCACACTATTGCTTCGACGAAGCGTTACTTATGAATGTGGTGAAAACACAAAAAGTTGAAGCCGCCTATTTCTGGAACAAGTTGTAAAAATGTTTCAGCTAAGTTCTCCTCGTTTTGTGGCCGTGGTGAAACAATGTAAACGTAGCATTTTTGGAAATTGGCCTGCTTAGAAAGTACCAACCCATACAAACTGTTCTGCCAGTTATTTCTACCCCTTATGTGTATGCTGAAACAATGCAAAGTTGGAGAAAGACTGAAAATAGTTAGTAACGTTTTATAAAACGGGTTACTAAATTATAATACTAACTGGCATTTCAGCAAGTTTGAAACTCGCCACTACGACTAACAAGCAAAGTGAAGCAATAAAAGTTTAGAGAGTCCAAGAAAGTAAAAACCGTAAGTTCGGTACTTGAAGGTGCCGATAGTAAAATCTTGAGGGAATGTGCAATAGTCACCCGGAAAGAGGCTGAGCTGGTTTTCAAAACTGTTTTGATCGCCCTGCGATCTGGCCCGTCGGGAAGCCTCCGCGACGGTCGGCGTCGCAAGACCCCGCTGACTCACAGAGCTCTCCAAGGATCTCTGCCGTTGATTCGGATAGTCACTTTACCTTTACTTTACTGATCGATCCATTGAAGCCAAAATACATACTTTGCTTATAACGTGTGGCTGAATCACAAAAAAAACTCGGCAACTAAGATTTTTAAAAGTAGGAGTACCTGTCCAAGACGATCAAAACATTGAGTTCGCAGGCCACTGGGAACAGTGGCGTCGTCTGTGGCTCCACCACCAGCCATGCTGCCGCCTAGAAAATAGGGCTTAGAGACTGGAAATAGGGCCAGGTTCCATTTTTCTTCCGGGATTGTTCGAAGTATGTGTTTCTATTTGAATGTACAAACAAGAACTCAGCTTCCTATAATCATAACTTTAAACATTTCAGTCGTTTTTCAAGATTCTGAGACTATGAACTGTTCGTAGAATGGAACTGTCTGATAATATAGAACACCGTAACTGTTTTTGAAAATGTTCCTACCTATAATATGGAAATGATCTCCCAGCCTGAAAAATGGCCTTTTTTTAATAATAGTGCACTCAATCTGGTCACTTCAAAACCCTATTTTGAGTAGACAACGTGATTTTTCAGAGAACATTTAGCAGAACATGCCAAACCTAAAAAGTTGGGTTTTGGCGCCCAGAA
Organism: Oscheius tipulae; assembly: GCA_037178975.1. Lineage (NCBI taxonomy): Eukaryota > Metazoa > Nematoda > Chromadorea > Rhabditida > Rhabditidae > Oscheius > Oscheius tipulae. The sequence continues at coordinate 552,397 of JASJZH010000004.1, read as the reverse complement.
GAGCCCGCGAAACGAGGGTGAGGGAGTTTACCAACACAAGTTCGCATTGAACTCCCGGTAAAGACTTTCCCTATGGCTTTCCGCCCTTTTCGATTCCCTAAAGTCTTCAAAAACATGTCTTTTTGACATTTTCTGGTTACTGTCTCTGGCAAAAGACTCTCTCTGGATCCTGTTCATTCTCCCTTTCACAGAGAGAAAGAGAAAGTAGCTGTGTGTGTGACTTACGAGAAACAGTAGACGTAGGAGAAAAGTGGTAGCCGTCATTATGGCGTGTCTCTCAGCTGGGGGAAAGGTGGCTACTAGCGGTCGGGCCACACCCCCTTCCCCTTTGGACACAGAGGACAGTACACTGTGTCTCGTCTCATCAGTTCGCGGACCGTTTCAAAAACTGCTTTGAAACTTGAGAGAGAGAGAGAGAGTCTGTGTTACAACTTCTCGACCACTGGAATGATTGATGGTGGTGGGAAAGGGAGAGATGGAAAAATAGTTTGACTGGGAGTCTGAAGAGGTGGGGGACAGAGAGACAGAGTGACAGATAGACAGAGAGACGGACGGAGAGAGAGGAACGAGACAGAGAGACAGCGAGACACATAGACAGAGCGACAGATTTACTGAGAGACGGAAAAACAGCGAGACAGCGAAGTAGAGAGACGGCGACAGAGCTACAGAGAGACTGAGAGATGAGGTTTCATTCTGTCGTACGAGCCAGGCTACAAAACTTGGCCAGGATTCTCACCCGTACCGTATCGGCTACACGGAAGCTAATTGTTTGTCTTGAAAAGTCTTTTCTTCAGGTTCCATCTTTTGAAGCCGCCCATCTGATGATTGCAGATAAAGAAGCTGTCGACAGAATTGATGTATGTTTCAACTCAATTCTACTAAAAAGGGTAGACAATGAACAGCCCGATTTTCACACCCGTATGTGTAGGCAGAGTTAGTTTGCTGCGTTCGCAGAAGAAAGTCGCTTCCTTCCGCGTCTCTACTTGAAGACAGTAGACTACTCTCGCCCATCAGTAGCCTGGACCACCTGGTGGCGTTACATGTCCGAATTGCTCCGTCTAAGGATCGGATCGCTGAATTGCCGAACGCTACGAACAGACGCCCGTCTTGCTGAGCTGAACGATGCCCTTACACGACGTCGATTTTGATGTCATTGCTCTAAGCGAGGTCAAAAGAAGAGGACGAGGAAGCCAAATCGTGCAATCGACAGGACATCTGCTGCTACATGACGGTCAGACCGGATTCATCGTGAACAGAAGATGGTCTTCATGCGACGATTTTGCAACAAGATGTGGCGAGAACTGGGTACAGATGGCTAAGGTGGATCCCGACAACTTCAGACAGAGCAAAATGCGACATATCGAAATGATATGATAATCGTAAATAAATAAATAAATGTGTAGGCAGAACGCTCTCTTGTCAATTTTCCTAGTCTGGAAACACTTGAAACCTTCGGAAAATTCTCGCAGACTTTGATTTCAAAGAGATCCGCAACTTTTCAGACTCCAAAATCGGAATTTCCAAATGAATTCCATACCAATTCCACATAGTTGAAAAAGAAATACAAACATTTATGTCGTACCCATAGAAGAATGGAATTAGCAATGAATGCTTACAATAAACGGCTATAATGACATCGTGAGAAAGGAAATATGGAGAACAATCACAAGTATTCGTCCAAACTTTCCACATAGTCGTCAGGGTTGATCTCTGTATGACGACTGCCACTTGGCTCAGAAGAATGATGATGGCTCAACGATGAGGAATGGTAACGAGCCTGGTATTGAACGATTAGAAAAGGCATTATGAAACATTTGTATCACGCAATATATTTGCTATTCAAAGCAAAGTTAAATTGTGGTTTATACGAGGTGAGTAAAATATTTAAGATTTCACTGTGGAGGTTTATAGAGAACTAGCAATGGGATTGATTACTGCAGTTATTCTATGAAATCTCAAACCCAATAGAGTCATAGGATCATGAGCTCGCCACTATCCAACCAAATGATGCACTGCGGTTTATATGACCCTCGTGGAACATTTGAAGTTTCACTCAGTATGGTCAGGTCCCGAAAAATAGGTTTCATAAGGACTCGCCTGCGACTTAAAAAAATAAAATTCAGGAGGAATTCATGATAATCGAGTTTTTTGACAATGAATGATGTGGAGAAAGTCAGGAAAGAGTATTTTGTGATTTATGTAAAGAACATGAAACACAAGTGATGCTATTCGCCCCTAGGGGCTCAAGTGACAGGTATAACCCCTGATTCTCTTGAACAGTGGTCTGTTTCATTCTCTTCTGTCACCCTGTCCAGATCCTTCCCTCTCATTTCAACCTGTTCACATGTCTAGTCAAGTTACTATGACGGGAGCAACGAGAGAGAGAAACTTTTGGACATTTACAATTAGACCAGCCGTCCCTCAGTCTTGACTTAACCCCCAAAAGCGGACTTGTCAATTTAATTCTTCTCATCCTATGACTTATCAGCTTTTTTTCTCGTGGTGACGCACGGACGGACGGACAGATACCATTGCTTTAGTAGTAGAAGATTCTACGAATTGTCCTTTTGATTTACAGGGCAATATTGCGTCAAAAAATCACGATACAAGAAATGCAGAAAGGCGTATAATTCAGCCAAAGTTCTAGCAGGTATACTTCACCCGTGCGGAAGAATAAATAGGTCCGTTTATAGACGGAATATCAAGCAGGAAAACTCTAGGCCCAAAGGCCAATATAAAGTTAATGAAACATTGTATGACGGAGTGCTACGTTTGTTTAGAACGCAAACACTAGACAGAGAATACAAGTATTGATGGTTGTCAGTCATCTAACAGCATTAAGGTTTGAGTGAAACAAGAATGTTTTGCTGGCTCTCTTCTAACAGTTCGATAATGTACCTACTTGCACGTCCAGTCAGAAGAAGTGAGTGAGATTGAAAGAAAGTGGTGGTAATACAGATTGGTAGAAGCAAAGGTTTTTCAACAAACCTCGTTCTCCTTTCTGTCCCTTCCTCCAGAAGAATGGTGAACCTTGTCTTCTATCTGGCTAGAGAAACGTTTCATTCCAATTTTGAGACCTGGCTGTTGATTGGCCTGCTTCACTTTTTGGTTCCTCATGTCCAGGATCTCATCTTTTCTTTGGAACTGTAAGGAGAAAGTAGGTCTCTTTTTCTCTCTCACTGTCTTCTGTATCTGTATTCTATCTGTCTTTCGTTTCTCTGTTACCCTACCATTGGAGCTGTCCTCTTCCACTCGTCGTACTCCTTGAATCCCATAACTTCGGTTCTACAGTGGTAGAAAGTGGAACCGGTTGGGAGGTGTTCTGGAACTTTTTGACTAGCAAGCGAGGGAGCAGTGATAACTAAAACAGCTGCGTTTCTTTTGAACACTTGCCGAAACAAAAAGTATGTCATTCCTGTTTCGTGAGCTGCACATTACAAAGAACTAGTTGGTGATACCGGTAAATCTATGCTCGTGTTCTCTAATATATCGCTATTTTGGAGGAACATTGGGTCATTCTTTATCAATGTTTGCTGAAACATCCCGACATCTATAAGGTTGACCTATTTGAAATGGTATTCCTTTCTGTTTCATGGATCGAACGAACAGAGCGATTTTTATCCACCCGGATTAGTTCGGAAGCAATGCTTACATGACAAATTAGCTATTCATGCGTCTTTTCAGAACACTTCTAAAACACCTGTTCGAGCTATCAATTTGAGTTTCTATCTTACCATGTGGCAGCCCAACCCCTACTTTGATCCCGATCCACCAGCTTTTCATATTTGGCCAAAAATAATTACCCTGTTTGATGTAGTGGTGGTCACTCTGGCAATCTACTGTGTCGCCTTCAAATCGCCTGTGCAGATGACAAAGAACTACAAACTGATGCTGATTTTGAACATTATATAGTAAGTGAATCTAAGAGATTCATTTAAATTAATAAGCTTTCATCTCTGGACAGTCAACCTCCTTGTGCTCGTCCTTCCACTAGTTATTCTGCCTTATAGAGGCTTCTATGCGAAGGGCTTTTACTCTTATTTAGGAGTTCCAGAATTATGGCAAGTCGTGTGCTTAATGTTTATAGGAGTATGTAAGTAACGTATAAAAATTCTGTACTACAAGCTTTAGTGACTGGAGTGTCCGTCATCATGCTGTTTGTCATCAGAATGGAATTACTGTTTCCGAATAAGTTTCTGCTAGGGTATTACCGCTATTTGAGTACTATCATCAAATATGGCAATCATCTTTTTGCGCCAGTTGTGGTGCCATTGATTTGGATACCGTCACTGCTGATGACAGATCAAGCTGCTGCAAAGAACCTTCAAGCTCAATGGCTTGGAAATATTACTGAGCTGTTATACGACGAAAAGACATTCGTTGTTGATCTTACTAACAATTTTTGGCAGAAGCTCTGTATATTTATATGTGGAATGTATTTAGGCATCTTTTTTTGGAGTACTATAGTCTGCTCATATGTTTCTTTTCATATTCTGAACGGACAGAAAACCAGCATGTCAGAGAAAACAAGAGCAATGCACCGGAGTTGGCTGAAAATTCTCATTGCGCAGGTTGGCTTTGCCTAAATACAAATTTGATCAGCAAGTCTTCAGATAGTTGTGTCTGAAGGATTTTTTGTAATTCCGACGAGTGCCATAGGCTTGATGTTACTCTTAGTATCAAATAGGGCAGATATTTACGTGTATCTAGTTCTTCTATTAGGATGCGGATCGCCTTCTGGCGCAATTACTCTACTCATCATATCTAGACCTTATCGTGAATTCATTACTGGGATCTGTGAGGCACATTTTCTCCATAAATAATGATAAGTTTAGTCAAGGGAAAAAAGAAGAGTCCACCGGAAGGATCGGGCCACAATATTGTTGTGGTCAATCAAAGATGAGATTTTCTACGCTAACACCAAAAGTAAGTAAAGTAAAGTATCAAGCAGTATTTTCCTAGTGGGTATAGCCTGATTGTGAGGAGCCCAGTAACAGCGGGCCTTTCCAAGTTGCCCTAGCTTTTCTAGGGTCTTTACTTCGTAGCAAGTTTGTCCTTGAGCCGATGATCAAACTTAGGAGGAAGGAGAAAGAAATAGCCTAATAAGGAAGGATAGAATATAACAGTTAGATTGTTTTTCTACATGTTCATTACGCTATAAAGTAGAGCCAAGACTAGTCAGGATAACCCCAAGGGGCTAAGTCGTATTCTGACCATGAAAAGTCAGAACAACCATTATAGGTACCATAACAGCCCACGGTGGTCCAGCGAAAATTGATCACTCTCGGTACTTCTATTGGTTCAGCCGAACGGCCAACTCATTAAATCATCTGTGATAACAACTTCTTAAAAAAAGATGCTCACTTCAATTGTCTACTAAGGCACTGACCAACACGTGTTAATTTTCTAGCACTGCGAGACAAATCTAACGGAATAGTAGAGTCCAAGAAGGATACCGAAAAGCTACGTTCCTTGTTTTCTGTTGATCCTTTATCGGTTTTCAGCAAAAGTTTTCTATTTTGATCAAAACATTCCTTGATTTGTTCTAGTAGTTTCCTCGTAGGACGGATCTCAAACTAGCGAAACTATCAAAAGGCTGTTTTCAATACGCCTTGAAACAAAACATTACAAAAGGACGTCAAGGGTTGAATTGTTTTGGATTTTTCAGTTTGCTGTTTCGCGATCTCCATAAAATACATGAATGCATAACATTGCAGCTGTTTGTATCATGACACCATTGTTTGGAGGATCTGTATCAACTATTTGTAAAGTACTCACCGCTGTCTACTTTTATCTGAAGAACTGTCATGTCCATGCCGGCCAACGAGCGGATAATGTTCAACATGGCTTCACATTCCTTGGCAGAGAGTAAAAATAGGGGTACCTGTAATTTTCGTGTTTCAACCATTTGTAATAGTAAGGGATTATCCCCACTATTACATTTGACAGTTCTTCCGTGAGGGGAGGGCTATGAAAAGTTTAGAGTTTCAGTCCATTGTCGTATCAAAAGTAGCGGTTTCGCAAACGTTTCAGACATGGGACTATATTTCCAAGTATATGGCACTGGAAATCCTCCAGTACCTAGCAATAAGACTACACTTTTCTATGCTTCAACTGTTGCTTGTAAAAAATGTCGCATCTTGGGAAGGCTGTTACAGTGATGGGCACAGTTGTTGTATTTTTCAGCAAGTCCTTGTATATGACCCAATTTTGCTATAGTAAATCCCTCGGAGTTTTTGGAAAAACAGAAAACCTACCCGAAACTCTCTAATGAGAGCATCTTCGAGCTCCCTCCACCCGAGATCCTTGAACTGGGCAGTTGGCTGATGAGAAGGATGAGAAGAAGCTGCTGGTTGGACAGCTTGAGAGCGTTCTAAAAGGGTCCGTTAGTTTTGTATGGTAAATGTTCTTTCCTCAGTGGGTCTTTTAGCTGCCAGTTCACTGCAATAAATTGCTATTTAGAGCTTTTCTTTTTATTTCACTACTTCCACTACTTTGTCTAGTCGTGGTTCTAGGGAACTTCAAACTTTTGTCTGTCCCCCCGAAAAGATCACCTTGGGTAAATAATATTATTTTTGGAAACTTCTATTGTGGATTTTGAGGACGAAATTGTCTAGAATAATTGCAGATAAGTTTTGCGAGATACTTTTATCCTCACGTTGAAGCAATAATAGTTGAAGCAATGACATCCGATTGACCATAAGAGCAACGAAGAAAGATCATGAAGGATCTTCTGTACTGGATGAAACCAAAAACTTTAAAAAATACAGAGGCTCGGTATATTCAGAGAGAAGGAAAGTTGGGAAGAGGGGAATGCGCTACTTTTCAAAAATGAATGTACAGCACTACTAAATTGGAGATGTTTCAAAAGAGCCACTGTCGGAATAAGATTTTTTGCAGTCGGCAGAAGGAGGGATGGGCAGAGAATATTCACGTGACAAGACTCAAAGATTAGAAAGTACGACTTTAGCTAGTATTCACACGCTAAAGCAACAAAATTATGATTCTTTCAGCACTGGATGAGCATGAAAGAAAGGTCAGAAATGCTGTTGAGTGTTGGATGAAACAAAAACTGGGTAACACTTGGGCTGGCAACATCTTTCGTTCAAATTTTTGGCGCGAACTTTCCGAATTACTACAAATTGGGTTGGTGCTTGGTGTCTCCTACCCATTTCCGAAGTTTCCTATCTTTTCCGAACTCGCCGTATAAAATAACGTCCGAGAAATTGAAACGAGCCGAAAAATAGCAGAAATAGGCGACTTATATAGAATACTCTCCTATACGCATATTTCTGCTATATTTCGCCCAGTATTTACAGGGGGTTATTTTACACGCTGAGATAAAAAAAAACATAGTTAATAACAGAAAAAATGTAAGATACCATAAAACTCGGTTCGAAATGAATTGGGAATATCGCGCTAAAGATTTGAACGAATAGTGGTGCCTGCTCAAGTATTACTAAAAACTGTGTTTGGTTTTTTGGTTTTCTTTCCTCTTTGTTTCAAAAAAAAATGTAAAGACTAGAAAGTATCACAGAAACAGTAGCTCGAGCGTAGTAATTTCAAAAACCACGAGCTGTCGATAAAATTTCGTACAAAAAACTGTCGAGTATAAAAACCGAAGGTGTACTGGCATTCAAATTCGTGTCAAGACCGTCAAAAACTTTGTTCTTCTCCAAAAACTGGCGGTGGGTTTGCTTCGCCGTTTTGTAGCCAAAAGGTTCAAGTTTCGTATGTTTCGAGAACTCTATATAGCTTCCAGAAAAACCTCGTGCTTCGATAAATGTGACCAATCGAATGATAAACAATGAAAAAGACATTCACCAATGACCATCTGATGCTTGATGCAGAGTCGTCTCCCCCACCGGTGACCAATGTATTTGACGGTGAAGAGGGTGAACATTGGACTCAAGACCGTGGTTCCGTACTTGTAGAGCAGATCTCGGAAGGGCAAATGGACAATAGGGTCGAATTTCTGAAAAGAATCTACTTTTGTTTTTTTTTGAATCTACTTTTGTACGTCAAGACTGAAAAATGTTTCAAAGAGTATTCTAATGCAACTATTAGATTGGCTGTTCCGTTTCGACAGGTGTCAAAAATAACAGTTTTTCCCCGTCAGAAACATTAGATCGGGTCAAAGTGTCAGGCATACCTGGCCGAAATGTTCGCGTCGGCCAGGTATAGGCAGGCCAAGTTTGCACGCGGACGCCCTGGCCTGGCTTGTAAACAGAGCGCGCCTTGGTCAGTAACCTAGTCCGTCCTGGCAACTACACTCAGGGTTGTCCACCGGATCCCTGTCAGTAAGATGTGAAACATACAACAATAAGAAAGATTGAAGGGTACCAGGACTGTGCGAAAGTACCGTATACCTGAAAGTCGAAAGTGCAGCAACTTGCGCGCCAACTTGTTATCATTGAAGCTTGGCACCCATTTTGAACATATCAGTTTGTGAAGAGATGTTAAAAATGGATGCCAAGTTTTCTTGGTTAGATCACTTTTCTCCGAATTTGCGTCTTACTGTCGCATGTCGGGTCAACTGGTACGGGCCTGATGGACAGCCCTGCTTACACTCTTTTGGTATAGACTAGAGGCTTCAAGAACTTCCCGGGAGTACATGTATGCAACAGAAGAGTTTCCAGTTTCATCATGGAGTGACCTATCGTCTACCAAGTTCCAACTTGCGGTAGAAAGTTTAATTGCAAGTTTTACCGAACTATCTTTTTCGTTCACTAATTTTAGAATTAATTTTTTTTTTCAAAACTGAAGTTTAGTAAATGAACGATGCTGAGAGTTCCAAGACTAAACAAATAAGAAAAACTCACAATCTCTCGTCACTGCAATAAATTCCTCGATCCTCTGTTTACACGCGTAGAGAGCCAAAGGGATGGACTGTTCTCCACAGGCCTGGACCGCCAGAATGAGCTGAAATGGGATAACCATCATGTAGACGAGAGAGGCCAAACAGGAGGCGTGGGCAAAAGCGGATCCGGATCTGGAATAGGTCGAAATTTTGATAGTGAACAGATTGTATTCTGAACTGTTACAAGAGTTCCTCCTTCTCGGCGTCCAACTATTCAGTTTAGACAATGAGTTTCTCTTATAGAAACCATGAAACATTCAAGAGACTGTTGAGCTTGTGAAAAAGTTTTCAATGTTTCATTCACTGTATATATTTCGAAAGCTTTTCAAGCATTGATTATTATCTCCTTGAAACTGCATAAATTTTTACTTTTCAATGTCTTTTTCACATAATTCTAATCGAAGGAAAATGCTTTTGAAACTTTTTAAAGAAACACTGATGGTAGAGAGAGCCAAAAGTTCATTGTCAAAAGCGATTTGTTTAATGTTTTCACGAATGTTTTCACTGTTCCTTTAAAAACCCTTGTCACAAAAATCAGAATATTCTGCTTCTATGGCCTATCAACTGTTACCACATTTTTCTCCGACTGGCAAATTTGTTCATGGCCGGTCTTCACTATAAGCTGGAATATTTTGATGACTACTTGTTTACCCGTGAAGGCAAATGTTTGCAATCAGTAATGCTAAGTTTGGATTTGAAGTCTACTGTTTTGACTCTATAAGGTTAGAATGTGATTCCGGCCCTCGCGGGGCAACCTGTATAGTCTCGGGACTACTCGAGCAGCGTTGAGTTAGTCAAGCTACCCTCTAGGATTACCGGGATTCAATAGACTCAAATGATTCAAATGCAACATGTATGGTAGCAATGAATATATAAAACCCAATCCAACTGTTCTATTGTTTCTTTTCATATTAGGCCAATCCTCTCTCCTAACTGAACCACCTAGGCTAAGAAAGATACTAGTCTATATATCTACCAGCATCTCGACAACTTCGCTTGCTGGCTTCTCTTTTGGATCCGGTGAAACAATATAGATGTTGTCACCGGAAAAATTCCTAACTGTTTCACGGTTAGCAAAAAATTGCCATTTCATATTCGCTACTAGTTGATTGTTGTTTTTCCTTGTTAAAACAGTAACATGTTTTCGAGACTTGTGTTCAAAAAAGAACTCACTGAATGTTAGTGTCCACAGCTTCCCCAAGAGTTATCAATTTTGTGATACCTTGAACCCAGAAATGGGTTGTGATGCGTTTCTGAACCTTACCACCCCAAGCTTTATTGACGGTTGATGGCCTAAAAATTCTTTTTATGTTTTTCCCCTCTTCTGGCTCACAGTTCTGTGCCTTGTTGACCTCCTGTAGATTGAAGCCATTTCCTAGCTTTTGACACAATACTCGGAACAGGGGAATAATGGTCGAGTGAACAAAAGGCTTGCAGACAGATGGGGCGTCGCGGAGTTGACAGAGAAGAACCATGTCCTGGAATATGTTTTGGTTTCAACTGGTACCACGTTTTTGAGTCCAATTATATGTGTTTTTGTATTTTTTTCTCAGCGGCATGCCATCAAGCACAAATTGAAATCAGTCTGCAAACAAGAGAACGCCGTGATATTGAAAAGGTCAGAGAAATGCTCAGAGTGTTTACACGAGGTTCAGTATACAATAGTTGCTGGTGATTGACCGTCCCCTAGTCGGGTATGACTGTGTCAGAGTTCTCTGACCCATTTAAACACTGCATATAAATACAACGGACTCTCTGTCTCTATCTACCTTTTCTGCTTCACCAAGTTGTTTTATAAGATCTCTACATTCCGGAGCACTTCAGCCTCCCGACGTTCAAAAACCATAAAACTGACCGAAACAGACTCTATCTCCTGCACCGTGATCGGGAATCTCATCCTCTTTGTCAGTCTCTGCTGTGGCTCTTCCAGAGTATAATTCTCGGTTTTGGCAATCTTCTCCGGCGGTAAGTCTTTCGCTTGTGCCGGGGCCTTATCCCATGGGTTCGTTCCAAAATCTAAAGCGATTTTGTTGCACATTACGTTCTGTAACCCTTACCGGCAGGACTAGGAACCCTAAAGATCTCCTTCTGGTGAACTAACGGGGCTGTGGACAAGGATTTCCCGCAAAACTTGTTAAACAGACTGTTGATTTTTGAAGTGATGACCTCGGGACGGCCTGAAAACCGTGGACTGGGTATGGCGAGAAAACTACTGTTGAGGAGAGAGGTTCCGGCTTCGGAGGCATTTTTCGCTGAAGAATTGGGTCCCGAGGCGAAAAAAGCCTGTTTCACAGGATCCAACAAGCTGGAAATTGTTTCTGGACCACCGAAGTTTGGATCTGTCCATTGACTGGTGGGGGCTCGGAGAAGGTTGGAGGCTGGCTGAAAAAGTTGTCATTTATAGTTTGTGTTACTTTCAGAACAAAAGAAAGCCTGTTACTTTGTGTATCACCCAGTACTTATATTCTAAACAATCGCTGCTTTTCAATTTTCCTATTCTTCGTCCCCACCAAAATAACTTTTTGACCAAAAAGGAGAGCTGTTTTCTGTCCTATGACAATATTCTTAAACAAGTACCCAACCAGATTACAGAGCCGTAGAATCTTCTTTGCGGACCTCACAGCCCGTGACAATCGTTACTTAGCACTCGTGATTATTTTTCTCATTGCTTCAACAGTTCCGTATATACAGACAAATCTGGAAAAACTTGTTGATTCCGTCTCGTTTTTCAACCTTTGATATGTGTGCATGGAAAACTCACGGCAATCTTGGGTGGAGCTGACATTTGTCCTCCTCCCACATCTACATGTACTCCATCAAAGACAGAGAAGGCCGGCTGATTCTGCTGATTGGTCATGGGTATCGGTCTGGCAATTCCTGCTCCATTCTGCTGTGCCAACAACTTCTGGGCCTTGAAGGCCTTGGTCCTCGAAAGCTTGTTCTGTTCCAGCTCTTGTTGTCGGGCCAGGAATTTCGGGGAGAGGGTTCTTTTTTTCTGAAAGATTCCCATGTTTCCCAAGTCTTTTGAGGCATGTTTTCGGCTCAAGGAGACTAAAATTTAGCACCCGTGCCCACAGAACTTACCAGCCAAGACGGCTGCCTTCTTGCAAGTTCCGACAGTCAGGAGATGGGGAGGGAGACAGGTGATTCTGGCGAAGAGTTTCCGTTTCTGGAAAATGACGCAACATAAAATTTTGTTATGATATGGAAAGAAGTGTCTATATGTTACCCTGTCTCTTCAGTTTTTTCTACACTTTTGAAGCCAAAAAAACCGTCTACTCTTGACAATGCTTCGATCTGGGCACCCAGAGATATTTGAAGTTGGTCGCTAAAGAAACTATTTCTCTCGGAAATATTATTGACCAGCATTTCCTCTCTCGAAAAGATCATGTTTCTCAGTTTTTTCCACTACTACATTCCCTATAGTTTCCGGTACTCCTCTGGTACTGTTCAACAATGACCGAAACATAAAAGCTCAATTACTATCGTTCTCAGCTTGACAAAATCCAAATACTGCTTCCAAGCCTGTCCGGTTTCGGATTTGGAATCGAACCCAGATCAGATTTGGAGCAAGAGATTTCCAACGAGACCAGACACGCGGTTATGTTACATCAAAAGGATAGTTTCAGCGCCCTGCGTTTCGGGTCGGGCCGGGCCAACAACGATTTTCAGCGCAGGCCCGATCCTAACTTTTCCGGGCCTAAGGCGCATCTCTGAAATTTATGTAGACAGATGAGCTCTACATAATAGCATGTCTTCTATGGCTATTTCCTAAGAACAAATCAGTAAAACATGAAAGATTGTTCAGCTTTTTCCAAAACTGACAGAGTTGGTGACGGTCGGGATCTATCAGCCCCACCTTTTGGTTTAAAATATAATTTTCATAGAAATTTGTTTCAAACAGTGAGTATAAGTGAAAGAGTATAAATTGTTGCAACTGTCCTTTAGCTCGATGTTCAGCAAATGATAAATACTGACTCGGTCCTGTAACCAAAACTTCTTCAAAATCTCCGACCTATTCAAAAAAATCTTTATATACCTATCCAAGAAAAAAAAAGAATGAATCACTTGAAAATCATATCATACTCGTCCTCATCAGGGTTAATTTCTGTCTTTCGTCTCTTCTGTACCAGTTGACCGCCAGATCCTCCGAGGATCTGGGCCGTAAGACGCGGGACCGGAGCTCCACTCTTATCCAGAGTCACGTGGGTGGTCAGGTCGACCGTGCCCTGGGTACTACTGAAAAGGGTGGGGTTAGTGTGTGTGGGAGAGATAGATAGATAGAGAGATAGAGAGGCTCAGAAACAGAAGGGGGAGTAAAACTTTATTAGGGACAGACATAAGACAGTGCACACTTGGTAGAAAAAAGTCCCCTCTTGTCATGCAAGCGCAATTACGAATTTGTCCAGTGGTGAGAACTTGAGAAGAAAAGTTTATTGTTCGAAATGGACATAAATGGAAGACTGTCTTTGGGATGTCACTCGTAAGTTCATGAAGTCTACTATTATATGATTATTATACCTTTGTATACAAAATGTCTTAGGAAGCGTGGAGAAAGTTTCATTGCTTCAGTTTCAGACTTTTATGTTTCACCATTCTCATATAAGCTAGAGAAAGTGTTGTGCACAATATCAGAAACATCCGACAAAAAATACCAAAAAGACTCACATCATCTTCTTTTCCTCGATCCCCTTCTCCAGATCGCTTTCCACCAGGCCATCTCGGTTCTGGATAGACTTCAAAAAGCTCTCTGCCTGTCTAGCCAAATCAGCACGGGAGCTCGTGGACATTCCTGGGACGGGCGGATTCACAGTTTCTTGCACAGGCTGTCCATAGCTCGGAAACGGCATCTGCATCGGAGGCGGGACGGAATAGGCCATCGGTTGCGGGACCGGAGCCGGCTGGGAAAAGTAGGGATGGTTGTAGCTCGGGACAGGAGTACTGTAGGCCTGGACGGGTGGGCTGGGCTCAAAATAAGTACCACTAAAGTGTGGGGAATCGCAAAAAGATGGGATGAGGTTACTGTAAGTAGAAGTAGAGACAAAATGACTGGTCGGGGCAGGGAAGGAACCCCATAGGGTATGTACAGGAACGTCCATCAAGCTGGGAATGGGCTTTCTGTGCAGGGTGGAGATTACAGTAGGTTGGAGACCGGTCTCCTTCCGCCAAACCGTGGACTTCGTCTCGGGACCGGAGGAGTTTGAACTGGATACTGTAGTTTTTGACGGTACAGAGGTAGACTTTGTAGGTTGACTACTGGATACTGTAGTTGTCTTTTCAGGGCTGCCAGAGACTATAGACCTTGTGACGAGACCGCTGGATGTAGGTGTACTGTCGAGACCACTGGATACTGTACTTTTCGCCTGCACAGAGCTTACTGTTGGCGCCGGCGTGACTTTTTCCACCCTATGGCCACTGGTCAAGTCGATCACCAACGGATTCTTCTTGGATACTGTAGGTAGAGCCATCTTTTTGGGTACTGTAGTCGGAACGTTAGCTTCTTTCCTTTTCCTCCGTTGTTGTCTTTTGGATAAGGTTGGGGTTTCAGTAACTTCTCCCAGAACTACTGATGAGTCAATTGGTGGATAGGGTACGGTAGTCTTCTTGGCGGGATACTTCGTGCTTACTGGACTCTCCATTTCAGGACCCTCTCCTATTGTAGTCTTCGCGGCGGTATTCTTGTTGATTACTGTAGTCTTCCTCACAGTATCCTTTTCTTTAGTATCTGTCGTCTCGGGACCCAAAACCTTGACCTGTCTCCCGGGCTCGCCGCCTACAGTAATCTGTAGGCTCCCGACCCGAATAGCCCTTTTCTGATTCTTGCTTAGCTTCTGGCCTGATTTCAGCCTTTTGGCTATTTCAGCAGCCTGACGGGCGGCCTTCTTCTTCTCCACTTTACCCAAGTTCTGGGCTATTTGAATCTTTGTGGTGGAGTCTTCGACCGGTGCAGATTCTGAAAATGTCTCGATAGTGTCTTGTGCTTCTTTTTCTTCGTCTGTCAAGTACTCGTCCAGATCGTTGGGAATCTGAAAACTTTTTGTATTTTTGGAAGCTTGGATCCGGATAAAGTGTTACTTTAGAGTAACTTCTGTTTTATGTACACCGTGAAACATTTTCCTTCAAAAGTCACGCCTTCAAAAATTGGTAATGTCACGTTGTTTCACGATGGTTTAACTGGTCTGATTGTAAGCCTGTTTGTTTGATTGTTGTTTGTCATCTATTGACGCCTATAATTACAAGTTGGTGCGCAACATGCTGCACTTTTGACTTTCGGGTATACGGTACTTTCACACACCCCTGATACACACCTCATTCCAGTCCGATACCTGTTCTCCGGTAGTCGAAACAATTTTTTACTATATCTTTTTCTCAGGATGAGTGTCACTTCACAGTTGTCTTCTTTTCATGTCCGACATTTATACATGCCGAAACACCACGAAATTGCAGTCGAAACTAACATTTTCTCACTTTCTAGAGTGTTTGAAACATTTTTGATCCTAGACCATTTCACAGTAACTTACAGCCAGAAGCTTTCTCTGCATTCTCTCATAAGCCGACAGTCCATCGTCCGGGGTCGGAATTCTCTCCAACACCTCATGCTCACTGACCGTATCGAAATAATCATAATCGTCGTCTACTTCCTCCAACATCTCCAGGTCGATTTCAGGCTCTGAAATCCGGTGACCTGATATTTTCTATGGTTTATTGTACCTTCTTCAGCCTTCTTCTCCTTCCTCTTCTCCGATTCCCTGGAATCCTTTGTCCAGTCTCTACTGGATGAGAAACTGGAAGGGTGTTTGGTTGTCTTGGAAGAAGAAGCAAAAGAAGATTTCGTTGATTCTTCCTTCCTTCTGTCCTCTTCATTCCGCCAACTCGATGAGGATGATGAAGAAGCTTTGGTAAAAGACGAGCTAGATGGTTTGGTGGAAGTCGATAGCTTCTTCGATGAGGAGGAATGGTGGGTGCCTGGAAAGATAACGGGTTACTACTTTTTTGGTGTACTTCATTCAGCAGTTAAGGAACTAGGCAAAGGTTCAGATTATGCTGAAACAGAAAAGAAAAGTTTCGGTGATCGATTCTTACAAACGCGGATTGTCCGTGTGTGGCCTTTCTAGGTTACTGTACTGCTAGCGCGCGCTTTTGATCCGAACAGCCCGGGCTCGATTCGACTCGGAAGTCTATATAACTTTCACAAACTTACTGGATGACTTGATCTCCTCCTTCTTCTTATCATCACCCCGTTGCCTGCTGGTAGTTGAATTGCAGCTTTTCTTTGGCTCTGAAGAAGCCTTTGAACTTTTCGGATCCTCTCCCCGCTTCTCCTTCCTTCTCTTCTCTTCCTCTCTTCTTCTTGAAGATGATGAAGAGCAGACCATCTCTGTCCTCTTGCTCGACTCCTCTCTCTTTCTGTCACTGTCTTTGTCTCTCGACCTCTCCCTTCTTGGCGAAAGAACCGGCCTCCTTGGAGGAGAGCGGTCCCGAGACGATTCGGGAGATCTCCTAGAGAGAAATGAGTAAACGGTCGTGGATCGAGGGTCACGCGAACGGGATCTGGATCTGAAATTTCTGCTGTGTACTCTTTTGGTTTTATCAGTATCGTAAGTCTTTGCCTGTACTGTTTTACTGCTTGACTCTCTTTTGAAGGGGTGTCCAATCCTTTTAATACTGTTAACTCGAGAACCATTGTACTTTTTCCTAACATCGAACGACAACTCAGTATCATATTCCGTAGGGCTGAGAAGCATATCAAGACTACTTAAAACAATTGCTCCAAAAGGGTTTTTCTATTTTTTTAGTTTCACATTTGACAGACTTCCTAAGTTGGAGGTCACTGCTTTGGGCTCATTTTTAAGTCACAGTACCCTGCGTTATATGTTCCAGCACCTACATAACAAGAAAAATCCTAATACAGACATTTTGACCTGGCAAACCTCGACTGAAAAGTGACTTATCACAACCCACCTCCTACTCTCCTTCCACGTCTCTCTATCCCTGCTTCTGGATCTCGTCCTTCTCGACTCTCTGTGTCTGCCTCTGTCTCGACTCTCTCTCCTCTCTGTCCGTCTCTCTCGGCTTCGACTTCTCTTCCTGTCTCTATCTCCTCTCCTCAAAGCTTCCTCCGAATCTGGCCATTGTGGTAGAGAAATAAAGCCACTTGGTGGTAGTTGACCGTGACTGAATGACCCGATGTTTTTTCAAAATTTTAACTTACAATGAAGTACTAGCCCGATGGTGGTCGAAGAAGGATGGTCGAGAAGAACCAGCTGAGAGCTGGCTCTGCTAGAAAGCCTTTTTGGTGAGATGGTACGGGAGAGAATGATGGTAGAAAAGTTGCTGGAGAACATTGCCTAGTTTTCCAAAGCATGTTTTTGAAAAACCTTGTTATATTTTTGCACAAGGTTTTCTGTTTCAGCTTCTGGATAAATGGACTCCAGGGAGGAGATGGCAAGATGCCAGGCGATCAACTTTCCTTCTGCCTCTTTCAAAACTGTTTTTTTTCCTAATATCGTTCCAGAACAAACTTCATTCTAATATTAGGCTCTAATAGTAGCCCAAATCTTCGTCAGCTGATCGAGGAAATGCGGGGAAAAGAACCGCCGTTCTTTTTCTTTCGTCAATTCGTGCAATCATATCATTTGGCGTACCACTATTCTATATCGTCTTTGCTCATTGCTTGAAAAGTTTTGCTCCTACCGCTCGGATAGGAACACCGCCTTGGAATGCGGGGAAATCGGCAGGCGGTGGGCGGGCGGCAAACCACTGCCTGGACAGTATCTTGGAACCGCCCACAGATCTTCTTACACAAATTTCAATGAGTTCCGTTCGACTCACCTCCCTCTTCAGCTCGTAGATCTCCTGCCTCATCGTGGCCATCATCTCAATCTGCTTGTCCAGTCTCCTAATTTCCTCGTCCTTGGCCCTCAGGATCTCGCCAACCTCTGGCGGGAGGCCATAGGGAGCGTACATTCTGGGGTAATTTTTAGTGCTTTGAGCTCATTTTTCAAGTAATTATGGCCGAAACTACTGTAAAATGCACAAAAAAGTAGAGTATAGGGAAAGCACCAGTTTTATGCAGAAACAGGGACAAAATCAACAAAATTTTGCATGGAAATGGGGTCATTTTTCGCCGAGAATCGTCTCTCGGATATCCTGATCTACCAGAGAGTACCCATTCGCAGTATCCATCTGTCGTATAACGGCAGCCATTGCCTCTTTTGAACGGACGTCGAGTGGGGTGAAGTTGACGAGGTCAAAGTCCGAAATTACCTGGAAACTTGGAGTAAAACATGATTTTCGAGCGGGATAGGATTTTTCAAAAAACATATGGATTTGAGCATCTTTACTATTTCGGACACGAATAGGTTTGCTGTTTGTGATCAAAACGGGCTATGTTTAGGCTGCAAAACTTCGGTAAATTAATGGGAAACAGCAGTTACCTCATGGGTAGCTAATGAAACAAGAAAAATCGAAAAACCAAGACGAACAATTGAGAACTTATAGCGAATGCATTATATTTGGACACGAGCAGCAATTTTGCTGCTCGAGCCCAGCTGTTTGAGCTGTTCGGAGGTCTCCGAGCCGAGCGGCTCAAGCTGGAATGAATAGACTCTCGCTTGCATATATGACCAATAGCAAAATATAGCCATTTAGCGATGGAAAGGCATGGGGATCTCGACGGCGGAATCGTTATGTATTGCAACCTAACTGAAAATCGACTGATTCAGCTTCAGATTAACCTTGAAAAAAGCGGCAGTGTTAGTCTTTTTGTTAAAACTATTGAAGTTTTGCTTGCGAAGCCATGATTTATACTTTGACGAAACAAGGTTATTTAAATCCTTTGCATTTATAAAAAAAAAACGTCTGCAAAAGAATACGAACCTGACAAATTTGCTCGTTCAGCTTCCTGTACCTCTCCAGCCCGGGCACGTCATTCAGCAGCTCCAGCAGCCTCTCGATGTTAGGTAGTCGAGTGTAGAAGTCGAGATCGAAGCTGTTCTTCGGGTCATAGAGATCCATCTTCGTCAAAATGTTCACCTGCGGCATTTCCAGTGTTACCATGACTGCTGGAAATGAGTCATTCGTAGTTTTTTTAGGGGAAAATATCGATTTTGGGTCGCAAAGCGGAATCTTGTCATTTTAGTCATTTGAATCACCCAAAAATAGCGATTGGAAAGGAAAAGTAGACAAAAGATGGTAAAAAAGACTTACAGAGGGTCGAAATGAGGACGGAGATGAATTTGGCCGGATCACTGGCGTAGAGAGAGTCCGAGAGATGGACGGCAGTTAGACGGACTCCGGCTTTCTCCAGACTGCGGATTACCTGGAAATTGGGGTTTTTGGTGAAAAAAATTAAAATGACCCAAAGAAAATTGAAAACCGACCTTGCACAGCTCTCCTTCTCCCTTATAAAGCTCCAGCTGTCCTGGACAGTCGATCACAAAGTACTTGTCCCTATTCTTCACCAACTTCTTCACCAGCCACTGCTCATTGTGACAAAGGACGTCGATGCAGTACTTCAAGGCTCCGTTGGGCCCCAATCCGAGTCTTTCCATCACTTCCTGCACCGAAATCAGTTCCTAAGGCTGTTTTTCCTGACTACGTAAGTGGAAAATGCATACTTTGACATCCAAATCGGTTCTGTATTGGACGAAATCATTCGCCGGATCCAAATTCACAATATAATGGGATCGTTTGAGGTGATCGAAGAGTTCGGAGAGGCCGGCGCAAAATGTGGACTTCCCGGCACCGGGGGCACCGATCACGAGAATTCCGAACATTCTGGAAGCTCCTTGTTGATGGGAAACGGGGGGAAAATGGGAGATATCGACTGGAAAATGTTTACAACAGGAAATCTTAGAACTTTATCGTTTTTTCAACATGTTTAGTATCTAAGTTGTTGGGCGAATTGGTTTATTTAACTTTTAACAACTTCACAAAAGTAAATAAGGAAAAATGGTTGAGTAGGATGAAAAATGGCAAGAAAAACTTTGAAAAGGAGATTTCAAAGAGCACGCGCTTTTTGAGCAAGTGCAAAAGACGCGGCAAGATACAACGGATTTTGAATTTTCACACTTTCCGAATTTCTTCGTTTCCTCACCTCTGTTCTCGTTTTTACCAAGTTCCCGAGTAAAAGATCTTCTTTTCAGACCAGAATCGTATGCTAAAGACGCTTCCGACCCTAATCAGCCAGGTAGTGAAGAAAAATCTACGCTTCAGCTCCAGAAACATGTCAAGCCAAGAAGAGGTTCGTTTTATTTTTACTTTGTTCCAATGTCTTGTCTTTCAGGTGGTTAAAGAGAACTTTCTTGTCATTTCCAACGAAATGAACGAGGCTCACAAGTCTTCCAGTCGTCTGGACTCATGTAGGCTCGTAGCCGTCTCCAAAACGAAGCCTGCCAGTCTAATTGAGGTTTCCTTCCATTTTTCTCCAAAGTTTCATCGATTCCAGTCAATTTACAGCACAGGACATCGTCATTTCGGCGAAAATTACGTGCAGGAGCTCGAGGAAAAGTCCGAGACGCTGTCCACAAGCTGTCCGGAGATCAGATGGCACTTCATAGGTCAAATTCAGTCGAACAAGGTGAATTTTCTTGTTATCTTTCGTCAAAAATGGCTTGCAGATCCCCAAAATAGCCGCCTCGAAGGGATTGTACTGTGTAGAGACACTCGAGACCGAGAAACACTGCAGTTTGTTCGAGAAGGAGATGTACAAACGTGAAAAGGTCACTCCCTGCCCATTTTTCAAAACTAAACTTGTCCTTGTTTTAGACCCTAAACGTCCTAATTCAAGTGAACACGAGCGACGAGGAACAAAAAGGCGGTCTGGGGACGGAAAATGCACTGAAATTAGCCGATTACGTCACGAAAAGCTGTCCACATCTTCGAATGGCCGGCTTCATGACCATTGGCAGCGTGGAAAATAGGTAATGTTATGATTTTAGCCCAAGAAGTTCGTCGCTTTTAGTCAGAAAGTCCCCAACCCCGATTTTGAACGACTTGGAGAGGTCCGGAGGAAATGGGCAGCTATTTCGGAGCAGAATGAACAAGATCTGGTCAGTTTTTATTTCTTTTTAACCTAGCTGTCTAACTGTATATTGTGGCCACGTTTACCGGAAAAAAAACTTGGAAACCTCTTACAGGAGCTCTCAATGGGCATGTCAGAAGACTTCGCGACCGCCATCCATCAGGGAAGCACTAGCATCCGCGTCGGGAGCAAGATTTTCGGGCCTCGTCTCTACAAAAATTAGTCTTTTGTCATTTTTCACTTTTCGATAAGATTTCTATGTTCTCTTCCTCTAATATTATGTATTTTCATCGCTTTCCAGCCGAATATTTACCTGTTTTGTTTGCATTTCCAGAAAAAAAACAATATCTAGACATGCCATTCGTCAAATCGCACTTTTCCGTCAGTTTGGACGAGCTCCTGTCGCCGAGCACTGCTGAAAAGACCACAAAAGTAACGGGATTTCGGCCAGTTTGTAAGTTTTTTTTATTTTTCTTCAAAAAAGTAGTTCTAGGTCTAAAATCAGGAGTCTTCCCAGGGCAGAGAGGCTCAGCTTACGTCGAATTTGGGAATACGAGGGTCCTGGCACAAATGTGAGTCTTTTATATGCCTATCGAATCCTGAATATGCAGAACCGGTCCGAAAGAGAGTACCGAGGCCGACTATCACAGTGGAGCGGTCACTGTCAATGTCACCGGCTATGAGGACGAAAAGCTGCGAGCGCAGCTCGTCAGCGCTCTCTCCAGCTGCATTCAGCTCCGAAAATACAATCGTAGTCTCATCACCTGCGAGGTTTGTCACCTTTTTTCCAGTGATTTTAGACAAATTCGCAATTTCCAGGTTACTGTAATGAACGCGGACTGCGGAGTTCTTCAAGCAGCCCTTCTGGCCAGCTCGTTGGCTGTCATGCATGCAGGAATTGAGGTTTTTTTGTTGTCTTTTTCACGGGAAAATTGAGCTCTGGCCACAAATGTTAGTTAGAAATCAGTTGCGGTTAGACAGCTCCTAAACTATACGTCATATGTGTGCCACAAAAATTATCATCTTTCCAGGTTTTCGACATTATTCTCCCGGCCCACGTCACTGTCTCCCCCTCGGGGCAAATAATCGTAGATCCGAGCAGTAATGAGGAAGAAGAAGTACATGGAGAGGTCACCGTGGCCGTCATGCCCAATCTCAATCAGGTAATTTCTTATTTTAGTATTGAAAAGTCGGCTGAAAACCAAAGGCAAAGACCTCATTTTCTCGTTTCAGGTCGTCTGCTGCGAAGTCCGCGGTCAGCTGCCACTCGGCCAGATCCACGAGGCCATCAACGCAGCTCACAGGACCTGTCTTCACCTCTATCCGACCGTCAAAAAAGCCGTCGTCGACTCCCTGGGCTCATAGTTCCTGTCGTTTTCTCGTTATTGTTATCGTTGTGGCTCGTATATGAAGGTTTTTTTGGTGAAAGAAAGTCTCCCAGCTGAGTATTTATTTCCTACTCCCCTCTCTCTGTCCCTTGCCCTCGAGAGATAGACACAAGAATCAGCTGACTTCCGTACTTTGTCCACTTCTCCCAATCTCTCTCCTTCCCGCCGTTTTTTGTTCGTAGAAGCTTTTCGAGATAAGACGCCACCTTGCTGTCTCCAATTTTAGGCGCGTGACTGCTGGCAGAAGGGTGTCTAAAAGTGCTTTTTTCGGGTTCTGGAACCAGTTTTTCAGATATGGAATGTTCTGCAAAGTTGTCGGGTAGGACAATTGCTACTACGTTGGAGAAAATCAAAAGCTAGAAAATGATATTTTGGTCCTGAAAACTGGAACCGAAAACTTTATAATGTTACCGAGGGGCGCAGTTTTTGCCCTATGACTGATACCATGTGTTGGTCATGTGGAAAGGGGGGGGAGAACCTATGGGTTCAGTCGAACCCAGACACTCTTTCCTCGACTCTCTGTCTCTCAGTCACTATGTCTCTGCCTCTGTGTCTCCTTCTGTCTCTCCGTCTCTCTGTCTGTCACTTCCTTTCAGTACCAGTTCTCCGATTAGACTAATTTCCAAAACAAGGAAAGGACAAGTTTTTAACAGTGACAAATTTGGTAACATGTTCTTGTGACCTTCTTTTGTTGATATACTATTTTTGGATACTTTTCACTTTTCGAGTATGTAAGGGGATCGGTCACCTCCCGATTTCTTTTCCATTTGAGGAAGTTTGCTGTTTCACTTTTTTGATAAAAGGTTGAAGTAAACTAAAGAAAACAATGTGCTAACTCCTCTACAGTCTTTACCAAGGTAGCTAAACTGCCTACCCCCAAAAAGTCTTGTAGTTCTCTTTAGTCTTCGATTATGCCAAAGATCACCCCCTTTCCCGCCCCCTCCATGGGACAAAAAAGCCGCTTACTTAATCATCCGAACTAGACTCCAGTTATCTTCTTGGAAATCCTTGCAAAACTGTTGCAGAAATTTTCCCAGTCTCTGGCTTATCTCCCAGCTAGTCGTTCGTCCACAATCCCTGCTCTTCCTATCGGTCTTGTCTAGATGTGTGAACTCGACACGCACTTCATTGTTTCAAGATTGTTATACAGTGTGTCAAGAAAGTATAGATACCACTGCAATTTCACCCGTTTGAATGATTCTTTACGTTTTCAAAGTTTGTGAGCATGTCAGTTCGATAGAAGACGACAGAAAACCTCCATAAAAACTTTAACATTGAGCATTTACTGTTTGGTGGCGCGATTCCAGTTGCAAATTCAAAATCCTCTGTCAAGAAAGTATAGATACTCTCTCAAAACCCTAAGTATCTTGTTTCGAAAATGGATTGTGGACAAAAGCTCAAAATGGATCCATCAATACAGCTGCATCATCCAAACGTCAAAAAAGTTTGGTTTCGAGCACTTTGAAAAAAGTCATTTTGTACTGAAAATCGTGATTACCTCGGTCTATAATCGATTGCTCCGTGGGATTCCAAGCAATCGACTCCAAAATTTTGTGGAAGATTCGTGATATTATAAGTGACAAAGCCCCAGAACTTAGTTCTTCAAAATGTTAAACCCCTTCCCCCTATACACGTTCGTATATTGAGATCCCATTTTCAATACTAATTTTGACTTGATACGAGTCCGCAAAAATAAAACATCTGTAGCAGAACGGTTTTGCCTCTGAACAAGACCAAGTTCTGGGGCTTTGTCACTTATAATATCACGAATCTTCCACAACATTTTGGAGTCGATTGCTTGAAATCCCACGGAGCAATCGACAATAGACCGAGGTAATCACGATTTTCAGTACAAAATGACTTTTTTCAAAGTGCTCGAAACCAAACTTTTTTGACGTTTGGATGATGCAGCTGTATTGATGGATCCATTTTGAGCTTTTGTCCACAATATTAGCCATTTTCGAAACAAGATACTTAGGGTTTTGAGAGAGTATCTATACTTTCTTGACAGAGGATTTTGAATTTGCAACTGGAATCGCGCCACCAAACAGTAAATGCTCAATGTTAAAGTTTTTATGGAGGTTTTCTGTCGTCTTCTATCGAACTGACATGCTCACAAACTTTGAAAACGTAAAGAATCATTCAAACGGGTGAAATTGCAGTGGTATCTATACTTTCTTGACACACTGTATATAGTCGCTCGAACAGCAGCGAGTAATACATCTTCCGTATTACTCGAAACATTATACATTATGTACTACTCGAAACACAAATTTTCTGGTGGATGACACTGAAAACTGAGATAGGCAACCCCCATACTTCATTCGTTCCTAGTTGAACTCGACAAGAGCTCAGACACTTCAACTTAAAAAAACAAGACGGTAGAAGTTTGGTCTAGCCGATGACAGACACCTTGAGTGAACACCGAGAGTCATATTTATCTATGAGGCTTAGCTGTTTAATTAAACGCACATTGATGTAATCGGAAGTGATATACATCACTTTTTCCAACATGCAATTAAAAAGTTTTGCATTTGCCAATATCTCCACATTTACAGTGTCTGCTGATGAACCGTTCTCTATTTCACCAGCCACTGAAACGGTTCAGCCTAAGTTCAATCTATAATTGGGCACTCAAGTCAAACGCGCAAAACTGGTGCAGCAATTTTGTCGAAATCTACCTTACACACGCTTGGCGTCATTTTTGTTCAAGGTAGATGCGGATCAAATGAACCTCCGGCAAAAATGACGCCAGGCATGTATAAAGTAGATTTTGAGAAAAATGTTCTGACTCGTCGACTCGACTCGGCTCGAAATCAGTCGAGGTATTTTTTCTTGAATTTGAGTTGGAACACCCCTGTCATTTTTGTCAGAGGTTCCTTGGATATATGCCTAACTTGAGCAAAAATGGCAAAAATGAAAAACGCTGCACCAGGTTTGCGCCATCGGATCGGGTAATGCAATCCAAGATTTTCGTTCTGTGAAACATTAAAAAATCACAAATGTTCGATGGCAATAAAGGAAATCGAAGCTCTCGAACCCCTTGTTTGTAAACCACTTTCATGATCTCAACAGTGGCTCACACCCTTCCACTTCCTCTTCATCACTATTTATCAATTCTATCCTGGAAGAAAGCGGTAGCGGTTGTATAATCTTTCCTCCACCCTGACTCAATTTCGATCGGTCACTTGAGGCGACAGTTTACACCGTTAATATTTTTATAAACTGACGCCCATTTCCTCTCTTCCTCTCACAGCGGAACGGCACACACCTTTTTTGCCAGTTCGGGTCTCATCCTTTCGGTGGGCAAAGTCTGCTATTCTTGTTAGCTTTTTGATTCTCTTGCGTTTCAGGCAGGGGGTTATTAGTAGCCAGCTGTTAAAGATTTCATTGCGACCTTTTTTCCGATGTTCCTGTTAGTTATAGAGACCGTGCGATCGAGCCCTGTTGGTCTAAATTTTCCATTCTTGTTTCACCCTATGAACATAGCCTCCTATTCTTGTCCGTTCTCGTTTTTGAGATGACTTTGTTAGTCTGTTCAACCGCAAAGTTGAAAACCCAGTTCTTTTTTTCAATCGCGACGGGATCCACTTTGACTGCGTATTCGAATATATAACATGGCTAAATACTCAGTGGAAGAAACTTTGGGTGCTTGACTGACTATTCTATGTAGCCACATTGACACGGGTCCCGTCACGATTGAAAAGAAGGACTGTGATTTCAACTTTCAACGAACAAAATGAATTTGTGTTTCAGGGTAAAACGGGATGTTAGGAGAAGTGCTCGGTATCTATGTGGGCCTGCTGGTTAGCAGCTACGTCTCCACTGTAGTACTGATCGTCTCCAAGAGGAGCTGGGGTGAGTTTTTCTCGTCATCAAACAGTACGCTACCAAAACATTTGTAAAGGCTCGAAGTACTATAAAACGAGTATTTGAAACAAATCTTTCAGGAAACCTACCTAGACTTTACGTGAAGCTGGTTGAGTGGATTCAAAACTACCTGACCGAGGGAGCTTCCTTGGCCGATGAGAAAAACAACAATATGAACGAGCCCGTCATCGGAAAACTCCACCTGACCCCTGCTGCGATCAAAAATTTTGAAAACGACCCCTTCCAGCTGTCGATGGAGATGATGCGAAGGGGAATTGAGTGCATCCTCCAGGTACGAAAGTTCGAAACGTGCGGGAGTTCAAAAATGAAAAACTTATGGATTCAAGAAGAGTATAAGTTATCTGACGAAGCCCAATGGGTGTGAATAGCTTGTCAAAATTGGTATATCTGACTGGAAGCACAATACTTTATTTTGTTCTTTCTTTCACCGAACAGATATAACTGGAAAAACTTCACAGGGTCATTCGCTCGGACAGTGTAAGAAAAATTCAATTTTCTAACTCTAGTCTTCTACTTTTACCACCACCTGCGCTCCCTAATCAGTTTCTCAAAAAAGAGACACCTCTTTACAACTCCCGCTAATCTTTGCAAGCAGTCAATCACGGAGCCAGCTGGACAGTTTTGATTACAAAAAATGTCCTGTCATGGAAAATCTTGAAAGAGTCTTGAAAGACTTTGTCCTAGACTGGGTGGTCCGAGGGTTGTTATCAGAAAAAAGTACCGCGTGGCGAGGCTCTACGTCTTGATGACCTAGGAATCCGCTGTCAGATAATTTGAAGGGGCAAGTACTTTTTCGGAGAAAGATAAGAATTATCGGGGACAGGGGAAGCAAAGAGTTGAGATGAACAGGGACAGAGACTAACATTTCCAGGATGACCTCGAGCGCCCCTTTGAGCCCTCTCCCACCGACACCTGGCTCCTGATGTCTTCTCCTCCAACATCAGCACAGCTCACGCACAATCTGATCTATAGTCTCAGCGTCTCCTTCCGCTGGGGCTTTCTCTTCCCACTGAGAATGATGTTTCTCTTCACTGCCCTTCTTTGGGCTCTCACTACGGGAATCTTCGTCGCCATGGTACCAACAACCTCGAGAAGAACCGTCAACTATTTTGCCATTACTTTTGCCAAGCTCATGAGTGCCAGCATTGGAATGATTGTCAAGGGATACAACAGAGAGAATCGGCCGAGGGCTCCTGGTAAGAATGTTTTTTTTCCTCTCCGCCTCTGTCTGTTTCAACAACTTTTTTGTGTAGTAAGTAGTAAATTAGTACAACCTTCAGTATATAAAGAAACCTTGTGTGACATTTTTCGGTTGCCGATAAAAAAGTTTCAGGCATCGCCGTAGCCAACCATATGTCAGCTAACGATGTCTTCACCATCTACAGTGACTGTGACTACGAGGGCTACTGTGAGTTTTCCTGAATATTTACTGTCTGGTACCAGGGATGTGAAAAAAGTTGACCCATTGCTCACCTATCTAAAACACTGTCTTTATACAGTAGTTGCAACAAAAACAATGCACCTTTCAGCTTTCACCGTAACAGGACAGAAACACGGAGGATTTGCTGGTCTCCTGGAGAAGTTGGGAGAGAAACTTACTCATGCTCTTTGGATGGACCGCGAGGACATGAAGGATCGGGCCAACTTTCAGGTAAACGCTTCCCGTTTTTCAATTGCTTTAGTCTAGCCTACAATTAAAAAAAAACTAAGAGAAATATTTGATATTAAACTATAGTCTGTTCTTGAAACATTTCTCAGTTCAACTATACGCTCGTATTTTCCAGAAAAAGGTCATCTCCTACGCCTCGAACTCCGACGTGGATCCGGTCCTTCTGTTCCCCGAAGGCTTCTGTAGCAACAATTCCACCGTTCTACAGTTCAGAAAGGCCGTCTTCACGGGAGAGGTTCCAATTTATCCGGTGGCTTTCCTTCAGAACTCGAGGTATTTTTAAACGTTGGTTAGCGAGGTCAGAAAAGGAAAAAAGATTTCACAAATCAAGCTGTGGTGAAACAAAACTTCGAGTTTTTTCGGTTCCCGAGATACCACTGCTGTTCATGAGTTCCTCCCAATACACAATTTTTCTTTTCAGAGTCGGTGACGCTTTCTGGAAGGAGGACACCTTTATTCCTTACGTCATCCGTGTCATGACCTCCTTTGCTACTCTCTACGAGATCTACTACCTGGCTGCGATGGAGAAGAAGGAGACCGGTCAGTTCTTACCTCGTTTTTGACCTAAAATGTTTCAGAAGACGCCGTGGCCTTTGCCGGCCGAGTCCAGTCGGCAATTGCCGCCAAAGTCGGCATCACGGCTCTTCCCTACGACGGAGGTCTGAAGAAGGCCAAGAATCGTCTGGCCTACCAGCAAAAGATCCAGGCTGCAGTCTATGAGAAACTCTTCATGGCTCAGTAGCTACCAACCTTCATTATAATTCGCCAAGCTGTCAAAAAAAATTACAAGAACCAAAAATTTAACGGGATCAGATATGTGTACAAACAATGAAACATTTTATTGTACTTCTAGAGGCTGAATGGTATTGTCTCTCTTCGTCTCTCTGTCTCCCATACCCCTCTTCCACAACCTTTCCACATAATTTATTATCAGACACAGTATAAAATTGCGAGCATGGACCACAGAGACTTCAAATCAGAGAACATAGACTTCAATAGAGAGACAACGAGTTCAGAGGATAACTTGGAGAGAATTGATGAGAGAGAGAGGAAAAGAACAACAAGGCTCAACAACAAGAAAACGGGCTCTTGAGAACCGCATACCCGACTGAGATCAGCATGGAATTTGGGTTATTTTGACAGGGGGCTGGATGCTGATTCGACTGGAATAATTGGGAAATGGACCTTGTTTTTTTGTCAAATGCCGTCTTCACAAACCTAGTAGCTATCACAATAGTTTTTCAGAGAGAGAAAGGGAGAAAAGAGGGAGAGAGACAAAAATCCCATGCCTACATGGTAGACAAGGGACAAGAAATTATGTTACTGTACTCATTTGAACAGTAGTAAACCCATAAAGTTTCGTTTTAATCCGATCAGCCGAGATGGTACGGGTGCGACGGTCGGGACACTACGGTTGCGCTACTGGTCACATGAGTAATAGGGGGAAGAGTGAGACCCTGAGTTGAGGACTTTTGATTTCCTTGGGAAAAAGAGATTGCTTTGCATCCGGGAGAGTCTTTTGAGAGGGAAATGTTTTCTTCTTTTTGAGCTATCGTGTTTTTGGCTTCTCCTCGTGGGAACTGGTAGAGGTTGGAGGAGGTGTGGCGGCGTTGGGATCAGCACGAGATTCTGAAAAGTTTTGGTTTGGTGTTGGTAGAATAGCTAAAGATATTTTTTTTTTGCTGAAAGTCGTTGGTTGAGAGAACGAGAGATAGAGACAGGGAGACAGAGAGACAGAGAGACAGAAAAGGAGAAGGTCATATAGGTAGGGAGACAGAGAGACATGGATAGAAACACATAGGAGACTCTCTTTCGGCTTATAGACTAGTTTTTTTTTTCTAATAAGTCTATCGCTTACCCACCTAGTCCGCTATACGGACCAGCTCCCACATTCTCCAAGTCGATCTTGGGCTCTCCTCTCAAGCTCAACGGCGTTCCTCTTGCCGACGATTGTTCGGAGGCGGCTGCCGCCGCCGACAACAGCGCTAACGGATTGTTCGGGTCATGTCCTTGACTGGCTGGAATCCCTTAATAGAAGAGGCTATCTATCACTACTCTACGTCTACGTCTAACCACTGGGCTAGGTACTCGAACTTACCGAGGAAGGACAGTACACCCTCAAGGCCTCCAGGTATTTGGAGTCCTTCATGCACGGGCTCCTGCTTGCTGCAGCTCTCCATCATGCTCATCGCGGCCGTGTGATCGAGGAGACGTTGGGTCAGGGTGAGCTGAAAATAGGCTTTTGACTACGAATTTGTCGTTGTTTCAAGTTTTTTCTAACTCGTCTGAACATTTCAAGCTTCCTGTAGAATAGGCTTCGAAATTTAAACGTCAAAATGTTACACCGATAGTATTAGTACTCTTGAAACTTGTGCCTCTTCTTCTTGCATTGATGAAAAACTCACAGCATTTGGTCGTATGTCCTCTGGTATAGGAGTATTCGGTTGACTTCTAGTTGCCGCGCTCCGCTGTGGTCGTCGGCGGTAGAATTCGCTGTCATCCACTGTCCAGACGGCTCCCTTGACATTCTGCTCAACGCGTTGGAAGCACTTGTGCAGTGACAGGTTGTGTCGGACTGCGTTCTGAAAAAAAAATAGGATTTATATGGTCCAGACAAAAATCTTCCACAGTGCACCCGTATTATCTCGGTCAATTAAGAGGCAAATCAATAGGGGGTTACAGTCCCCCTTCTCTTTCCTCTTTGCTGCCAGCTGTTGTCAACACACAGAGAGACAGTTTCAGTCCCTCACGTGTCTGTTTGTCCCCCCGACCCGATCATAAATCTGTTGAGCAACACGAGACCAACACAAGACTGTCGTCCTCTCTCTCGTTTGTTGACATTCAGTGTTGGCAGTTGAGAGACAGCGGTAGAACCAGGAAGAAAAGGGATCAGTGTACTTATAGAAAAATAAGGGAGCAAGAAGGAAATAGGTGCTTAGTCTGGCTCTCTGTATCTGTCATTGTCTTTTTGCCCCTGGCCCCCAGCTTTCTATATCCAAACCAATCAAAACTCTCCAACCTTCTGCAAACAACTTTTTCATCCCCATTTCACAGTTTTTCTAGGCCTGATCACTAACCTTCCAAGTGGCCGCATTTCGTCGGAAATAGGCAAAAGTGTCCGTGAACCAGGTGTAGATCTCGTTGAGAGTCAGCTGACACTCGGGTGATTCCATTATGGCCTGAAAGTTAGTGAATAGTTAGGCGAAAAGAACAACGTAACGAAGGCACAAGATTTCCATCCAGCTAATTACGAATACTGAAACATCTCGATACCTATGAAAAGTGTTTATTTCACCGCTTCTACCAATACAAAGCATATGTACTTACTAGATAGTTCGTACGAGGATGCACTAAATAAAAATTTTCAAATAAAAACCCCTTACCTGTCGAATGAGACTGGCGTACGTGTAGGGTGGACGAACATCATTGGTCCTATAGAATTCCCTATTTCTTTGAATATCGGCAGAGATTGGCAAGACAGTCTTGTCCGAGATTCGACTCCTTCTGGGTGCAAAATTCTTGCCTCCTTCGGAAGGTGGACTGGCATTGCCTTGCACACTGCCAGCATTTGAGCTACCCTCTCCAATGGTCATTGGAGCTGAGGTGGAGATCTGGAAATTGAGTGGATTAGAAACTGAACATGCAAAGAACTGTCTCTCTCTTTCTGTCCCTGATGTTAGCAAAAATTTCGTTCCCAATTCATATTGGACCTATTAGTTAGTCTCCGCTACAAGCTCCCATCACGTAGGATGATGATTGAATTAATATAAATATGAGGTGAAGCAAAGTTTTTCTTCTGTTACTATGCTACTATTGCTCTCCCTTTCCCTATTTCTGACAGCAGTGTACGGGTGCGGAGAAGTCCAGACCCCAACTACGGCACCACCAGCTATCACTGTTCCACCTCCCCCTACTACTGTTGAGAAGAAAACGACAGAAAGAGCGACAATCCCTGTGGAAGAGGGACAACGACAGAGACAGTGACCCTGTCAATGCTTTTAGTCCCAACAACCCAGGCGGGCCCGGTCTGCCCCAGCTGCTGTCCCAGGAGCAGTCTGAGTATTGAACTGGCCAAATTCACCGGTCCGGAACTGGCTAGGGAAGACCCAATTTACAGGTAGAGACAGAGACTACTTTCAGGTGGACAACTGATGCCTCCGGCTGTGAAAATCTCAACTTGGCCTGTATCAACCACTCTTACATGCAATTCAATTATCCCCAAGCTCGGAGGGCAACAACCTGATCCAACTACAGGAATCATCAATGTCATTTTGAAATGTGGGTCCTCGGGAGCGGGAGCCGGAAAATGGTATTCGGACGAGTGAGAAATGGTCATAAAAAATAATCAGTGTCAGATGCTTGTTCCTATCAGGAAACTGAATAAAGCGCTTCTCTCTCTGTTTCTCTGCTTCTCTGTCTCTCTGTCTCCCACCAGAGATCCCCTCTTCGAAATAAAACTGTGTCTGGTCCCTTCGAAACTGTTTACGGGAGTGTCTGTGTTTATTGACGACCACGTCACGCGTTGCACTATCTGTCCCCCGCTATTTTTGCTAAACGCGTAAACAATAAACAGTTGGATTGGAGAGGAGGAACTGAAGGCTGTTTTTGCAGATTGGACACCATGGGAATAGAGAATTTTTTTTTTTAAAGATACTTTGTCTGAAGCATGATAGAATTTTGCTTCAGTAAATCTAGTTTTTGACTATCGCAGTAATCTTCAGACTCTCTGTTGGTTCAAGAAAGGCGGAGAGTCATCGCCATTTTGTCATGTGTGTGTGAGGAGAGAGAGCGAGTGCCTGTGATCGCATTGAGCTCCCCTAACACTGGGAAAGTGCAACCTTGTTGTCTGGAGCGTGTATTTTGAGAGAGGCAGGAAGGGCAATAAAACTGGCGGGAAAGATAAGAGGTTACACAACTATCGTATACCTAGATGGTTCAATAGCTACAATAGCTGCGTTTTGATATATCATTTTCATGCCAGGAGCACTAATTTTACAATCCACTGGTCTTGGCATGGTCTTGAAACACGAAAACATCATATTCTCGAATACCAAGTTTGTATTCTTCTTTTATTTCCGGTCCCAAAACGCAATTTTCATACTGTTTCATGTTCTACAAAGTTGTAGCGGAGATCAAAATCTATAACTTTGCAGAACATCGTAAGACGGTAAAATTGGAAGAGGGTAGAAGTTGGATCCAATAGCGATCAATTTGAAAGGACTCAGTTCCTCCTAGCCACTTATGTTCATCTTGAAACCAAAAAGTTTTATAAAAATCTTGTTCCAATTTCCTTCTGTCTCTCCTCCACTATGTCGTAAACAGAACTATAGGGCTTCCCGAATGACATCAACACATCGGGAGACACTGACTCACAGGGTCAATAAGCCTCCCTCGCCAAAATAAGCACGTAAACTTGCAAGGTTTCATGAAAATTCAGTAGTTTTCTTTTCAGTATTCGACCCCCAGGTAAACTTGTTTGTCAGTCTGAAGGCCGCGGCGGGTAGGAGAGAAGGTAGTACAAGTTGAGGACTACCCATACACAAAGCCGAAAGAGACTGGGAGAGACAGAGAGACAGTGAGACAGATAAAAGTTCAAGAACCATGGAAAGGTCGGGTATTGACTGGTTCCGGGAGGAATGGATGTAAAGGAAATAAACTTAAACTCAGGTTCCGTCTGAAAACAGTCAAATTCAAAAATTGTGATCCTTATACGGGACAAGTGAAACGTCTTTCGTTTGTCTGTGGCGAAACTCCTCGTTTTTGAATTTGAATTTTTTTTTAACGGCAAATGCGAATTTCCTATTCTCGAGTTTCCTTTTGCATTTTTGAGGCTTTAAAACGCAATGTTATGGGTTCTAGCTATGCTTAATCGATTAATCAAAAATTGTACTGTTATGCTTAGTTTGAGACGAAAAAATTGACGCATAAAGAGCAGCAACAGCGTTTCATCCGTTTCCTTCATTTATTTCGTTTTTTTTTGCGTCGAACTATGCTTTATAGATGTAATTTTTTTACGCTGAGTCAATTAAACGCACTTAGAAAAAAAGAGAAAATGAACTTGAAGCATAGAAAAACGCTAAACAAGCTTATTCGTTAAAGTTCGTGGCGGGACTCGATTTGAAAACGTGTCTGGCCATCTACCCACAATGTCAGTGTCCCTTTCAGTCGACCTAGGCAGTGTGAAAAACTTGCCATTCACAAGAATGTACAAGATATCTCGAGCGGTTACTGTATCCTTCAGAAATTTCCAGATTATCTACCTAATGAGAAACAGAGAAAAGACGTTTCCCTCACTAACGCCGAAAATTTCTATTAGAAGATTGTTCTGGTACATAATTGCCTATCGAATGACAAACTGCTAGACTTTCCAGACTATATGAATTTAAGTTTTTTCAACAGTTCAAGAAGGCTTAAGCCTAAACTTCAGACTATGTACCCGCTGTGAAATACGAAATTTTCCTTTTCCAAAAGTTGAAAGAAGAAACATACAGGGATACATATCTCCGAAACAGACTAACTACTCCTTCATCAATTGTTAAGTGAACGAACTCTTTCAAAAGCTTTAAACTATCTACGCGACATGAAACACTTAATTTTCCTCTTCCAATAGTTGTTCAACAAATCCCTAACCTAACGCACCAACTTTTCCTGACTACGTGTCCTGTGTGAAGCACAAGATTTTAACTTTCTTGTTCAGAAACTCAAAAATCTGAACCAACCGTAAGCTGTTGTGCTGTCGTGACCGCCAATGGCAGTGTCACTTGGACTGGAGCCACGATCTGTTGTATAGCCTGACTCTGTTGTGGCGACACCAATTCCTGCTTCGGGGAGCGCATTGGAGACGCTGGCTCGACCTGAAAAAACTGCACTTTCTAGACTTTTCCGTCGAGGAAGGGGGTCCTACTTTGCCCACTGTGGGTGTCGTAGTGTCCGGGGAATGTTTCATTTGGAGGTGTTGCATCATCGCCTGGAGTTTGGTGCGCTCTTTGGAAAGACGATGCTCGAGAGTGTCGACCAGTTCGACCTGGGACTTCATGTCGGCTTGGGTCCTGAAATGAAGGTGTACTGTAGGTTTTTGAGAAATAGTCGGTCTGTAGAGTCTCTCGACCCTCCTTTTTTTCCTCGACAGAAAACCTATTCCTGTCCCTTTTCTTTTCAACCGTCCTCACGTCGTCTAGACGACGTAAAAGGAAAAATGTATATGCGCCTAATTAACATTGATTGACGTCGAGTTGTGACAAGTCCAGACAGAGCTCTGGTGTTAATTAAAACTCTTTTCACACAGGAAGGAAGAGCAAAACTGAGTGGTGACTAATTGGGCCTGAACTGTCTCTCTCTCTCTCTCTCTCTCTCTCTCTGTCCCCATCTCCCTTCTTTTCCTTCCCTATTGCCTTGTTTATCGCTCCCAAACAGCCTCGTTTATAAACATCAAAGTCGCCTCTCGTCCCCTCCTCAATTAGTAGTCTCCCGTCACGAGGACGCCCTTTCTCATAATCTGAAAGGAAAAAACTGACGACTATGAGTCGTCGGATTATATTCTCGACCGAATCTGTTGACGCGACGCGGAAGGAAGAAAACAATTGGGGCGGGATCAGACAGAGCGCCAGCAAGACAGGTGCACTTTTTCTTGAATTTCTAGCCGTCAATGAGAATAATTAGAACGCTAGTGAGTCAAGATTCAACGGAGATCATGGAAACTAGTCTGTATGTGAAAAACTCAAGGTGGTGTGAACTGTGGTGAAGGAAAGACAAACTTTCGAGGATACTATTTGAAAAGTATGCCACCATGTTAAATACTCTCAGGTCAGTTCTGACCTTATACCAGAAGTGAAACACAAAAACGAGGTTTTTGGTAGAACAGAAGTGGAGACCAGAGATGGGCGGGAATTCAAATCGCAGGAGGCCACAGTTCTTGTTCCATCGCCTGACTAATTGTTACCAAAAAAACATTCCGTGCCTGGGCTCTGTTTACGGAAAAAAGACCAACCTCTCATCCGAAATATGAGTTTGTGATAGATGCTGGAGAAAAACTGCTAATGTTTCACAATGCTGGTTGCAGTCGGGCCATGCGCACAGGTTGTGGGTCCAGAGTGGATGCGTCACGTTTCCTTGTAGCTGAAAAAAAATTTATTTACTTTGGCATAATTTGAGGGTACTTGAAACCTTGGAAAAAGCTAGAAGCTACGACTTTTTCTAATTTCAAAATAGACATATAACCAGAAAAATGCCATGCGTC
Organism: Oscheius tipulae; assembly: GCA_037178975.1. Classification (NCBI taxonomy): domain Eukaryota; kingdom Metazoa; phylum Nematoda; class Chromadorea; order Rhabditida; family Rhabditidae; genus Oscheius; species Oscheius tipulae. The sequence continues at coordinate 516,328 of JASJZH010000004.1, read as the reverse complement.
TGATTCTGGTGTAGATGGTACGGGTTCGAAAATACTAAATCTGCCAAAGTGATTATGAGACATGTAAAAATCTAAATGGTACGGGTGCAAATACCCAAGCTCGTTGCAAAAACTGTCTGGAAATCCTCGACGGTACTATTTCAAAAATACTATACCTGCTGATGTGACTAAGACATGGGAAATCCTAGATGGTATGGATTCAGACGTACCCGAATTTGACCCAAAGTACTGTCAACCATGGGAAACCTAGACGGTAAGGGTTCGAAAGTACCCAAATATGTTCCAAGGGCTTGTCTGACATGGGAAAACCCTAGAGTATAGGAGTACAGGTCCAAGAGTGCCCACAACTATGAGAAATCGCACAAATTAGATGGTATGGGCTGAAAAGTATCAAAAATTCAGAAAAGCTGGATTGTTCGGGTCCGAAAGTACCAACGAAACACTTACGGTACAGGGACAATAGTACTCATATTGTTCAAAAAGGGGAAAACGAAGACGGTACGGGTTCGAAACTACCAAAACGCCCATAAAAAATCTGAACGAACCTGCTGTAAATAGTTCAAATCGAGTGCATTTGGCAGCTGTGGCATCAGGGGCAGACCGAGCAGGAGAGATTGCCATATTCTGCTAGCATCACCGCCGTTGAGGTTCAGGTTCATCGATTGTGTCGGAGCCGTCGTGGCTGGTCGTGGATTGTTCAGACGTTCCTGCAAAATTCTTCCTTAAATGTTTCAAAGAGACGAGACGGGAGCGCCGAGAGAGAGAGAGGCGGAGCGAACGGCCAATGAATTGAATTGTCTGAGGGGAAAGGAGGAGAGGAGGTAATCAGCCAGGTGTTGTCAAGGCAGGAAGAGAGACGAGGAAAAGTACATATTTTGATACAGCCTGGTGTGAGTCAGTACACATGAAATATTCTAATTGGACTATTTGAGCCCTCACAGCGTAATTTTTCAGAGAACATAGGGAACAATTTCAGAGAGCCAATTAGGGGGAGGGGAAGAAACGTTTGAAGTCTCAGTCTTTCTGTCCCTCTCTCTCTCTCTCACTGTCACTGAAGTTTTGTGTTCTGGTACTTGGATAAAGGATCGCTGCCTTTCGGAAAATGTTGTAAATACTAAAAACGACTGTTAGCATTAATTTTCTTTTGCTAAGCTTAGGATACTTCACAGAACTCATTCGAGGTATGAAAATGTAATTTATGGAGAAGACTAGCTCAGAGAATTGCACCAAATGTGGATATTTCAAAAGGCAGTGTAATTCTGAACTTGTACTCATAATCACAGCGAATGTTCAACTATTTTTTTGTTTCATTGTGTTTTGATAGTTTGGCTCATGGCATCTCAATGTTCCTCGCAGCTTTCACTGTCAAAGATTTGAATGAGAAACAGTTTAGTAAAAGCACTAGGTGATATGATTTTGTAGCCACTTGTTCTCTTTTGCTTAAAATCAGTACACTTTCACTTCGCAATCAGAATTTTCGAAACCTGCGAAATGGCGAAACCTTACTGTTCTAATAGTCGATGACGAAAATTCAAATAGTCAACAGAATCAAAAGTGGTGTCTCAAATCATTTCTTTCAGTTTTGCATAGCTGAAACAGCAAAACTAATAACGTTTCGAAAACTTGAACATTTGAGTATAGGCTAAAACCAAATGAAAACTTTCAACTTTTATGTTTCAACTTGTTTCTAGTCTCGAAACTTGACTAATCCGCGCTCTGCGGTCGGATTCGCATTTGCTAAAGGAAAAAAAAATTGACTTTGAAAGATAAAAAAGAAACCGACAAAAAACAATTAGCCTGACAGTAAGGAAGGAAAAAGGGCTGTCTGGAGTCGGTGGGCAAAAAGTCACATGAAAGTGTCATTCTTGTCCTCTCTGTGTCTCTTATCGAACAGGACCCCATCCAAAACTGAACTTTTCAGTCAACACACACACAGCCTATCAGACCATCTGTTTCAGGTTTTATCGACTGGGCGGGGGGAGGGGGAGAGGGAGCAGACAGCACTCTTCAAAGATTATTGCTTGGAAATCTGAGATTTCCATTGATTTTAGTAAGTCTTTAAGTTTGAGGAAACTTCAGAAGTAGCGATTGTTGAGTGTCTCGTGAAGAGAAGACAGTATTTTCAAATAGAATCACATCTCCAGGTGACCCTTCAAAAAAGTAGCAGATTATGGGAAATTTTTTCTCTGGTTTCAGGGAATTTTCTTCGATTTTATAAGAAAAAAAGGACAACTTGCAGTTGATTATATAGACAAACAGCACTTTTTCAGTACTACCACATCTCATGATGACCCTCAAAAACAATAGAAACCGGAAATTTTGACAAAGTTGCTTTTTGGTTTTATCGTATTTGTAAGTTCCGGGAAAGTTAGGGGAGCGATGATGGTATCATATCGTTGATTAACAGATTTTTTTTATAGTGGTAAGCCTAGAGGACTTTTCGGAAAAAACGACTGTAATCAAAATATACCGTGAAAATCACTGGAAGTATATGCTTTTTGCTTGGTTTTGTCAAGCCAATAAGCGTTAAAAGATTCTGTTCCGGGAATAGAAGAATCAGAACCATCGTTTGAAAAATGAATTTTAGAAACGATAAATAGAAGCATCTTAGATAAGAATAATTCAAAAAGCACCTTTGGCTTCATTGAATCAAAACTCCCGTCTTGAACAATGGGAGATTACTTTTCACCACCATAAAATCCAAAAAATGTATGTCAGTCGATCTATGAGATACAAATAGTTAAACCTCAGTATTACGCGATTTTTATAAGGGGTATGCAAGATTTTTGTACGTTTCTAAAACTAGCCTTTTTCAATTCTCCCTATAAAAAAGATAAAAAATCATGTTGTTTCGGCCAATACTGTATGTACCTAAATATTCGAATAGAGGCGCATGCGCCAGTATTGCGCCAGTATGGTACCTAAAATCGCGATTTTCGGGCACAAGACAACATTTCTCGACTTTTGGCTGTTTTGCAAACATGTAGGTAAACTCGAAGGCCACAAGTTTGAAGGACATCGCAAAGCCGGAAAATGCTCTCTTGTGCCTGAAAATCGCGGATACACAATTGCTTATTTTATTTACCTTGCATTTTGTGTGTTTCAACCTACCGGTAAGAGGTGGGAGATTCCAATTTATCGGTTCACGGTACAAATAGACACACGGTACAAGACTCTAAACAACTACAGTATTATACCGTGTCTTCTAGCTAAATTTATATACCCCCAAGTCTAGAGAAACTTGTTGTTGTTAGGCCCCTTCCCCCGAGAGTGCAACTGTGAAGAGACATAGAGAGACACATGTCTCGAATGATATCATTCCTGAGCCTGTAGCCTCTGCTATTGTTTGCCAAACAACTACGGTAACCCCCAGAAAAGTAAATAAGCCGATTTTTATGTAGTATTTTCGAACAGTTTACGCACACGTGTCGAATGTTTTTGAACGAGTTTTTGAGCGTGAAAACAAGAGTCAGGATACAGTAACCTCTGGAATCAATATTCATTTCGGCTTCTTAACGAGACTTTTTGAATTTGCGATGTTTTGCAAAGTTGTAGCAGAAAAAATTCTACTTTTTAGAACATCATAAAATGTAAATTCACGCCTTGGATCAAAAAATGGGCTTGGAATTGAAAAAATCGCAAGAAATGAACATTGGGTAGAGAGAAAGGAACGAGATATAGATGAGGTGAAACATAATAGGGAACTGTAAAAATGAGTAGTCAGAATATGGTATTTGGAGATCAAAAGTGACCAAGTTTATATAAAATCGCCGCCTTGAAACGGTGAAATATAAAATGTTTCACAGACATTTGGACAAAGACAGTATGGCTGGGAAAAAATTCACTTCAAAGGAGGGGGGAAATATTGAAGCTTGATAGAGTCTTGGCTATAAAGTGTTGTTGAAATATGAGTACTAGATTTCTGTAGTTTGTTACTACTTTCGAATCCAACGAAAAATGTAAGTTCAATAAGACTACTTTGGATACAAAGTGGCTATGGTCTTTGAAACCTATTAGGATACTGTAGCCAATGGCACACAAAGTCTCTGTCCCTGTATTACCCATAGCTTACTCCAAAGTGCAATCTCTCATCTCGACTAGACTGTTCTCTGGAATGAGATAGTTCATAAAGGGTACTGGGAACCAGAACCCTAAACCTTCTGTCTGGATCAATATCTCTGGGTAGGACACGAGACATAGAGACAGGGAGAGAGAGAGAGAGAGAGAGACAAGCAAGTTGTGCACACACATATACACACAACATCGGGGTGGATGGCGGGAGGGCCACCACGCTGAGGCGCGCGTTTGTTTATAGTGCATTTGGGAGAGAGGGCAGGGGGCAGGTAGTCTGGATAGTCGTCTGAGAGGGTCTGTCTCCGTCACTGTCATATTCGATCTTACTGAACACAGCCCACAAACACTAGCTTCCAAAAACTGTATCGCCTTATTAGGAAAGCTTGAAACATTAAAAAAATAATTCACCAAGCGGATTCTAATCTGAAAATTGTCTCCTTGAAAAATTACATGAAGGAAAAACGAAATTTTTGAGCCTTCCGAGCAAATTTTAAAATATAGTTAAACGAAAGTGGAAGCATTGCTGAGAGAGCGTATAGCAGCTCGATGAAACACAAGCAATTTTAAATGTTTCTCTCGGAAAGTTAATGTTGGCGGAAAGTAGGAAGGTGCTTCGGATCACAAAAAAAAAACAAAACACGTACATTGACAAAATTTTTAAAATAAAGTAAAACAAAAAAATTCACAGTGGAATACTGGCAACATTGTAATTGGCAACTTTTCTCCACCTTTTCCAGCAGCTTTCACCGAGATTTGAAACAAAAAATCTCCAAAACTTCAAATGTTTCACTGTGAGGATAAGCACTGCTCATTGTAAGAAACAGTATTATAAGCAAGATGGACGATAAGTACTTTCCAAGAGAAAATGAACACGGTACTGTCTTCTGAGTAGATTCTTGCAATGTTTCACTATAGATGTATATACTGTTTAGAAGAAAGAACAACGTTCACCTGCTGATTATGGGAGAAATAAAAAAACTAGGCTATTGACCAACAAGAAAACTGGGAAGGATTTTGTCACTCCTAGTGCTGACAAACAAAATTCTCCGGGGGGTCATCTTCCCCCCTCCTTTGGAGGTCTTTTGTGGCGGGCGCTCGCGCCCGCCTTGCACTTCCCGGCTGGTACGAGATGGTAGGGAAAATGGAAGGTCATCTGCTGAGTATGGGTCACAAACACCTGTTGTCGGATTTCGTCGGGAGACGAAACAGTCCAGGGGCGACAGAAAAAGGACAAAGAGAGGGCGGCCCCGCCGCTGCCGTCGACCGCTGAAGCACTAGAGCAGTACATGTAAATATTGGGACTAGGGCGGGAGCCTAGGAGGCTGAGAGAGACAGTGTTTTGGAGGAGGAGACAGAGACTGAGAGACAGGACAAATAATATAAAATGGCAGCCAACACACACACACAAACGTCGACGGCAACGGTGGGGGCTTACCAACAAAGTTTGGATAGATTAGGGGACAGAGAGACAGAGAAATAGAGAGCAGTAAGACACAGTGACAGAGAGACGGAGAAACAGATAGATGGCGAGACAGCGAGAGAGAGAGAAACAGAGACAAGGAGACAGAGGACAGATAAACAGAAAGCCAGAGAGACAGAGACAGTGAGGCAGAGAGACAGAACCATTTGAAATACTTTTCATAGATAAACTAAGTTTTTCGGAATGTTTCAATCAACTATGATTATGTTTTATTCAACAGGCATTTCCAAGCATGGTTAGCTATCCAATCAAGCTTTTACCTTCTCATCGAAAAAATATTTCAATACACGGTCAGTTCTTGAAATTTTTCAAAATGTAGCTATAGAGTCATAGCCCCTTAGAAATGTATAAAGATGAATTAAAGTAGAAATCCCAACTTTTTCGGTTTTATTGTTTTGACTTTTCTTTTCAGAAACATGCTCATCTTCTGAAAAGTGTTCTTTTCACACACCAAAATCTGCAAAACGCTCTGACCTTCCCCAAATGGTAGCAGACAGTCCTCCAGGTCAAGAAAATGCTAATCCGCATCAGCAGATCTCACGTATAGGGTATATAAATGTGTTCTTCGTCAAGTTCCGGATGAGAAACTAATCCAAATTCCACTCTGGGTACTCTTATCCGATTGGAGAGACAGAGGCTTCCAGAGTCAGAATTTTGCACGGGATTGAGGAGACGAGAGACAGGAACGGACAGGTGAGAGTCTTTGACCCAGGAAGGGATTAGAAGGGGTCAAAAAAGTGACTGATCTTGGAGGAAGGGCTCTCCATATAGTTTTCGCAACCGCTCAATTTTTCCGCCTAGACATATTCTGACAAATAAGTCTCTAGTGAAACCTGAGGAAGATGGAACAATCAAGCTTCACATCTAGTATAAGAGACAGCGATACCATACTACATTTTGAAAAGTATGTAGATCAACAATCAAATTTGTGTGAACCGTAGGCATATAGAGAATCAACATGCAGAGTAGGTTTAGCAAAAGGCTTACGAAGGAAAGATAAAACATTAAAATTCTTGTTCCCAAAGCTTCTACATGGAAACATTGAAGGTTACGAAACTGAACGCTATGTAGGAGCTGTGGAACATAGGAAGAAGTAGAAGGAAATTTTGTAACGTCCGAACATCGAGATCGGAACAAGTTACGTAATAGAGTCTAAGAGACAAAGAGACAGAGAAGAATGTTTGAAACTTTTCATGTTTCACTGTCTCCATAGAATAGCTTTTTTCACAAGAAAAAGCACTGTTCCATTCTTCTTTTTTTCAAAAATCAAGCTTTTCCCACCTGCAACGCCATCAAAAGTAGCCCTTCTGTTGTTGTAGGCACAGTCGTCGTGGCTGTCGGAGCTGTCAGTGATTCCGTAGCTCCCCTTCCGTCGTTTAGCATAATTGTTGCACTGTTCGGTGCCGAATGCTGTGGATTCTGCGGTGCTTCGTCCTGAAAAATAGTTCATTTTCTGCCGATTTTGGAAACATTTCATTTGTGAAACATGAAACATTTGAAACAGAAAAAAGACCTCATTTTTGATTCTAAAAGTACTCTTTTTGTGCGCCACCTGCCCAATTAAGCTATCGAACTTTAGAAATGAGGAAATTGGAAAGGGAATGGGAGAAGATTTTGAAAGTGACCCTGATGGAAAGAACAGAATAACATAGAAAAACTTTGGAGGCTATGTGGTACGGGTGAAACATTTCGGCAAACCAAAATTGTCAATTCGGTAGAATTCGGTGCCTCTCTGTCTCCGCCGGGATGGAATTTTGTACTAGCCTGATGGCCATAGCCTATATTCCCAGTTAACTTTTGGATATGGGTACGGGTAAAACATTTCTCACATGAAAATTTGTCTCCTCAGTTCAGGGTACTCGGAAAAGTTAGGAAAAGAATTTTCCATGTTCAATGACAGTCGCAAAAAACATCTATTTTTTGTTCACTTTCTTCACAAAGTTGAGACTCTCGTGTACTTTTTCATGTTGCATAATCTTCATATGTTTCTCCAAAAAGGTCGGCACTTTTTCTTGGTCTTGTTGTTTTCGAATTATGTAAACGTATTATCACAAATTTTGGTCGTCTCTACTATCTTCGAACAAAAAATATGCAACAAGGTGAACTTCAAAAACTGGATTACTATTCGAAAAACACAATTACCATAAGTTTCAGTGCCAAAAAACAAGCCCAGCTGTCCTTTTTGTTGTCCTCTCTTTCCACAGACACAGCAGCACGTCTGTTTGTTGTTGAACGCGAGTGTGCCTCAACCTAGTGGACCCGAATAAACCGAGGCCGTGTCGAAAACAAACCAACGACCGTCAAGTATGACAACAAAAATCGAAAAACTTCCTCCTCCTACTTTTTTGAAAGGAGACAGAGAGAGAGATAGATGGTAGAGAGTGAAGGAACCAAACCGGATTCAATGGACAGTCAGCTGTTTGTCTAGACCCCAGCATCTGCTGTGTAATTGTTTCGATTTGTTGTGAATTTTTTTTTTGCAAAGGGGTCTAGGATCGGAAAGTGACTTAGAGAGACAAATGTTTCAATAGATGCAAAAGTTCAATGGCAATACGGAAGAGTTGATAACATAGAGACTATGGCTGAAAATAAAGCAACAAATCCATGTTTCAGTTCTGCAAAAAGATATTCCTCCCTCTCAAAATCCCAAAAAAAAAACAACGAGGAACAACTTTTGCTAAGCTCCAGGGATCGGATCCTAGTGATAAGCCAAAAAGGACGATGAGATTTCCTTGTTTTTCTCGGAAGGAAATGACAGAAAGACTACAAAAGTTGGCTGTTGGATGATGAGAATCGGTGGCTGACCTCGAAAAAAGAATCGCTGCGGGCAGCGATCGCCCCCAGGATGAAAGCCCAAAAAACCGGGGGATGAAAAGGAATGGGGAGAAAGAATGCAGCAGGTTTTGTTTGCGAAAGGGTCGTGAGAATTGGTAGAAGGTTAGGATTCTTATAGGACTGAAAACGGTGCAGTTCCAGATGCCTTAGAAGCTCGAAAAATGTTGTAGCAGTTACAAAATAACCGTCCGATACAGTCTTATATACTAGAGTTGAAACACTAAGGATTATTGACATGTTGCAGGGCAAAATGTTTTGATACCAGTATAGCATAGCCATATTGTTATTGATTCTTGACTGATAGTTGAAACATTTTTCTTTACCAAAGCGCAATGGTGTCCGTCTGTCATGGTGTCCACACAATTGTATGTCGACACTAATATCTAAAAACGTTGACAAGTCATTTAGTGCCAAAAGACTAGGGGACAACTCAGCTGTTGAATAAACTGCTACTAGGGAAGCGGCGCATCCGCCTGTTAGCAGTTTAAAGCCATAGCTAAAGGGCTGCGAAACTGCCGTCGGCAGCTGGTTAAAAGGCTAAAGCGAGAGAATAAACAGTTTTTACGAACATGAAATTCTTATATATTGGAATTGAAACATTGGAGATTCAAACCATGGCAGTTGCATGTTTCAACTGGCAAACAGTAAGAGAACTTGAAACAAAACATGCTAGACGGCCTTTGTACAACTGAAAATCTGTTATGAGTGTTCTTGAAAACTGATTTGGCGAGTTTACAGTAAGTCCCTATTTGGAAGTTTACTGTCTTCGGTATATTTTGTACTTCATATTTTGTGCGTTCTAGAAGTACGTAAAAAAAACATGGTATCTTCCACATTCCGTGTGCCACCGGATGTGAAAGACACTAGTAATTCGGTAAACGGAAATTTCAAAGAACCAAGGAACAAATAAAATCAGCAGCTATGTGATTGCAACAAAACTCATTAGAGCTTTTGAGTGTTCTGAATAGCTTGAAGGGTTTAGAACTAGGCTTTTCTTTCCCGAAACAGTTCAGACCCCCTCTCCCCCCCAAATTCGCTAAAAAGCCCAGGCGATTTTTGTTGTCTTCACATTTGTTCTCTAAACTGGGTCGTGGTAAACACACACGGCCCCTGGTCTTGTGACCCAGACGGAACAGAGGGTGACGATATTTTGAAAGACAAAAAGTTTATGAGATTCTTCCCCCTGGAAGAGGCAGATATGCTTAGAGAAATGAAGATAGTAGCATATTGTAAGGATCCGGTGATATGGGTAAAGGGTGAAACCAAAAAGTGCAGAATGTAGGAAGCAGGAAGTAGTGATGCCTGTGAAGGATCGAGAATCTCTCAGGCTAGTGTAATTTTTATTTTGTCTCTGGGAGCAACATGCCTCCTATCAATCCAGAGGATAGAAATAAGAGTCTTGAGAAAGTCCTTAGAGAGCTTTTGAAGAGAAACAGAGAAAGAGAGAGACAGGGAGAAAGAGAAATATAGAAGGTGAAAGGCAGAGAGGCAGTTCATAGTCATGAAAAAGGCAGAAGAGGAGGGAACAAACAGAAAGACAAAACAAGGAAAACAGCAATCCAATGTGCTGTTTATGCGCCGTCTGCGTGGATGATTCACGCGTCTAAAAAGGCTCCCCGTGGTTGTCTATAGAGGGCCCCCAGAATGGGGGAAGGGAAATTGAGTCATGGAAATAAACAAAAGTTTCGACAGGAAGCAACGAGGGAAAAGGGGCGGAGAGATAGAGACAGAGAAATCCAGTGTCTGAGATTGCGATTAGGAGACAAGTAGGACAGCGGAACGCTGTCTCTCACTCTCTCACCCCGCAACCAAACACAAACAAGCTGTGTGGGCTTTTGTGGGAAGGATTTAGAGGAATGAGGCTAAGGCTATAAGAACAAGGTGGCACTCGCCCCCCGACCTAGAGACGGACTGGGTCAACCAGCGTAAACAACAAACAACCAACACCACTCTCACTCTTTTGATACAACTGTTGTTTAGAAGGAGGCAGACATCGATTTTCTGATGTTTTGACAACTAATGTAGCCGTGGCATTAGGGAATAGTTTTGCTGTAGAGTATATATACAGAACTTGAAACATTATCGTATTTATTCTGAGCTCACCCATTATTCAGACGTGCTTTTCAGTTACATAGCTCCTGATTGAAACTTTTTGATCCTTTTACGCTTCAACCATCTTATGGGGTGCGGAAGCAAATAACCGCTCAGATAGTTGCTGTCGAAAGGTAAAAGTATTAAACGTTTTGAAAAAGTATGTGGCAAGAAAAGGAGCAGCGAAAACCCCTGGACGGGCCAATTTGAAAAATGCTTTCCTTTTTTCTGAGCAGACTATAGCTTTTGTTCTGCTTGCCAAGTTTGCAGAGCAATCGAGAGAGAATGGTGGGATAGAAGATCGATCACCTCATGCACTCATGTGATAAAGTAAACTTGAGAACAGAATACCAAATGGCTACCAGTTTCTGACTGAGCTACCTTCTCAAATAATTCGAAGCCAATACCCGATGATCGATAAACTGCAGCTTATAAGCCCCTTCTGTCTTTATACTTGAACTGAAACATATTTACTTCCCAACTTTTTCTTCCCTTTTCTCTTTCTTTTTCTCTTTCTTAACTTTGGCTAGCTTGATAATTTTAAGAAGTTTACTGATTTGGTTATATTGCACTATTACTGTATTTTGAAACATGAAAGGATGAAACAGTTTTTCTGTCAGTCTCACTGTTATCTACAGTAACCTTCCCCCAAAATACACATACTGTCATTGTTTATTTGCATTCTACTTGAATCTTTCGCAACTATTGTGTGTGTCTAGACCCTCTCACCCTGGCATTCTGCCAAAATAACAACCGCCACTTGTGTGTGTTTACCACCGGCCTGCTGTTTACGATCTGTGGCTTGGGTCACTCTTCTCTCTCATTCAAACCAATCTATTCTTGAGATCTCTCTCACTTCGCCAAATGTCAACAGGTTTACTCTAGGGCTACAGGGAGAGAGAGAGAGATAGGGGTACGGTAAGGGGAAGGTCAAGTGAGCTGGATTAAGAGATAGAAAGACAGAAAGACAGAGAGACATAGAGACTGTGAGATAGACAGGGGGACGGAGAGACAGAGAGACAGAGATATAGAGAGATAGAGAAATGGAGAGACAGAGAAAAAGTTGCTCTGAATAAGCTCTGAGGGTCAGTGACAGAGAAATAGACGAGTAAACAACACAAGTGCGCATGACCCGGCCCTCCCCTCTTTGCCCCACGTGTGTGTTGTTAGAGAAGTTGGCAGAGATCGCAACAAATGAGGAGAGCCGCAGTGAGAGAGCGGAGAGAGGACAGAGAAAAACAAACAATTTCCGCGTTGGCCTCCGTGTGTGCCGATGTTGACAACATCGGGCGCTGCGTTGTCTCTCGCGGTTTGTGTTGTTGGCAGAAAACGGGGGAGATGCAAAAAGGAGGGGGAATAGCATTATAAACAACTTTGAGAAGATGGGTTTATCCGATACATTGAAAATTTTCTGGTTCGAACGGTAAGTTGAAACTTATTTGTATGAAGATGGGGAACCCAAGATAACACATTGAAAAATGTAGAACGGAAGACTATATGGTATGGGTGAAACACATCTCTACTATCTGGTTTCTGTGGAGGACTCTGTCTGTTTGTTTGTTTGTCCGTGGCCATGAAACAGAAGCGAGCCAATTAGTTGTCCAGAAGTTTTGTTGTTAAAAAACAGTTATTGAATATATTGGTTCACAAGTCAACTTTGGGTGCGCTATAAGCTGGGAGACAAAACTGGGAGATTATACGGTACGGCTGATATAACTTTTCTTTGTTGTAGATTTATTGAAAACAGTAACAGTGGAGAGACTATGCGGTATGGGTGAAACATTTTTCAAAGGACAGAAAAGGAAATATATGGTAAAGATGACCATTTTCTCTGACAGAACTAGAAGTACATTGAAAACTACTAAAGTTGAGATACCATAAAGTCGGGAAACAGTAACTACATATACGAGATTCTATGTGGTCTCCGAACGTGTCTGAAAACGGAGAGACTACAGGTGAAACATTTTGTCAGTAACTATCTAAACGAGTATGTTTCTCTATTTGTGATAATATGATCACGTACTGAAACTTAGAACGAGAGCCAATATGATACGGGTGAAACATTTTCTTTGACAGAAGTAGAGACGTTGAAGGTGGGTGACCAAAGTAGGAATACTATACAGTATTCGTGAAACATTTTTCAATAGCTCCATATACGAGATATATTTCCGAAATGTCCGCTAATTGGTAATATAAAACTGGAAGAGAGAAAATGGTGCGGGTGTCTCTTCAAGCGGTAGTATAAGATGATTGAAATTAGTAAAATTAGAAAGGCTGGTACGGATGACACATTTTCTCTAACAATAGCTAAGCTAAAGTGATTGAAATTAGTAATAGTAAAAAGACTATGGTACGGGTGAAACATTTTTGTTGTGGAGTATTGAGGAAAAGTTTTTTGTTTGTTCAAACATCGTCAAGGGATAATTGGAAACCACATGAAATTGCGAAGTATATGATATGGATGAAACATTTGGGTAAAAAACCTTAAGAACTGTAGTGCATGTCTCGAACAGTATAGCCAGCTCAGAACGACTATGTGGAACGGATGCAACATTTCCTTCTACCAAACTTGTAACCGTTTTTGAAAGAGATTTCCAAACCTTCATAGAAACTTGCAAGTTTCAAGATATTTTCTTTAGAAGTAAAATCAAAATTACTTCATCGGCGCTGCCAAACTTTGAACAGGCAAAAAAAATTTCCCATTCTCCTATCCCCCACATTTCCTTTGTGTTGATAAAGTCCTAGCCAGCTGTCTGGTCTCTGCATACACAAAGTAAACTGACAGGACTGATAAGATAAAGTGTAGAAGTAAATAACGCGGGGCCCTATTCTTTCAGGCAGAGTACAACAACGAAGCTGTAAATTGCTGTAACAGTCGAATAAATGGCAGTTAGTAGATTAAACCTGAGATCCAACATATTTTGCTCACCCAGAATACATTTGTCATGGCAAAATGAAACAAAAAAAGTGGATTTATCCAAAGAAAAGTTTCGTCGCCAGGTTGCAGGGGCATACACGTTCCAAAGTTGCCCAACCTTTTCTAGGAGCACATTTGCTCCGTAAAGCTTCCAAAATTACCGACCTTCAAGGGCTTGTTTGCGCCGAGGCGGGGAACGAACTTGGGGTCCTTTGATTGGTACCGGCGCCGCCTGCCATTGCGCCAATTGCGCCGACTTGTTGACACGTGCTGGTGAAAGTAAAATTGCTTGGAAGAGTAGTACATTTATTTATGTCCCCCTTGTTCTTCTCATCTTTGATCTATGAGAAGAGCGCTCCTCGGAAAAAAAAGACAAAATGACAGTTTGATAGTGTTCTTCCTTGGGGGGAAATAATGTGTACTGTATAAGAGTTCTTTTCGAGAGAGTACTGATGAGTATTTGGAGCCTCTTCGGTCATAAAACATGGGATAGGACGAGTCTTTCGAACAGTTTTACAACCAGAAGCGTCCTTACACGTCTTCGAATTGCCATTTTTCCCAGTTGCACTCTGTCACCAGAACCTTGTCCTTATCAATTCGAATGAAACAGAGAGCACATAATTGCTGCTGGAAAGGTATAACGGGCTCATGAAACATGCCTTGAATGCTGAGACATAGAAGGAGCATGTGTAGGATAAGAACGAGAGAAGAATCATTGGGATTCACGTATACTATCAACTTATACCAATTATTTGAAACATTTCGGTAAGTGACTGTCGGTCTCCGTCTATTCAATTAGTCGACTATTCATAATCCAACCTAATTAAAAGTAGTCAGCTTGATCTTTAGGTGACAAATCGGGTGAGAAAGTTTTGTTCTTGTCTCAGTTCAGACAAGTATACATGTTTCTTACTGATTTTCTTTTAAGCAGTCAACAGAAAATCGAAAGAACATGAAAATGTTTACTGTCTCTATCCTCTTTAAAGGAGAGACCGATTCTTGACGTCAATGACGTCCAGTATTATACAACTTTCACACGATTAACAGTCAATAGAAAACAGATCGTGGGGCGCGGTCTTGTCTAGACGCAAACACGGTTTCGATTTTCTGTCTTTCGAAAATTGTTGTGAGAAAGAGAGGGACCGTCTTTTTTTATATTCAAGACTTTTTAGAATCGAAATCGAGACTTACTTCTGATTTGTTATGTAACTTTTTGCTGAAACACAAAATCTCCATAAAGGATCTAAAAGTACACTCATTAAAGGAACAGTTCAATTATGGGTAAACCACGCATTTTTTTTTCAAACGGGTCCCGCAACGACATTCCCTGAAGAATAAAACCTTTTGCTTTTTCCGGTGCTTTACACTTATTTTCTTGATTTTTAAGTATGCTCAATCGATTCGCCGTCAAGTTTCGCTCTGGAATCGTCTACTTTCGCAGGAAAATTACCAAAAAGAATGGAGGATATTGACGAAACGCTGTTTTGACCTTGTACGACCATTTTTTCTTCTCCATTTTTCTCTATAGTTTTCCTAACAAAGTAGGCTACGCTAAGGTGAAACTTGACAGCGAATCGGTTAAAAACATATAAAAACCGAGAAATGGAGTGTAAAGCACCCAAAAAAAAAACAAGTGATTTTCAGGGGTACTTCGTTGCGAGACCCTTTTGAAAAAACTGCGCCATTCATTCGTTCACTCATATACGGTGGAACAAAAACAGAATTCAATACCTTGTAGGGATTACTTCTCAAAAAGGCATATTATTAAAATTTGGGATCAAGAATGGCAGCAACATATCAAAAAGGGGTAAGTAGATTTAAAAATAGAGTACTGTCAAGTTCAAGATAGGAGAAACTTGGTGCAAGTTGGGAAAAGAATATTTTAGTTTTCCTTAGTCCTCACATAAAGACACGAGAGGCAGAGAAATTCACTGGATACTTGAAACTTGAAGGAAATAAAACGTTTGCGCATGAATCCACGAATGGACATATATAGCCCGAACGATCGGAAATCAGATCAAACCAGATAGTACCACTGTTGAGTGTTTCACAATTGACATACTGAAGAGTTGAAGAACGCTATTTTTTGAGGAATTTACTTTCTGGATGGTATAATCGTGCAAGAAGTAAAACACATAACAAGCAAACCGGAGCGGGAGTATGTCTGAAATAGGTAATTGCCAAACTTATGCGTTTGACAAGGAGAATAGAGGCTTGGAAAGTCTAAAATTTCTTGCTGAATCGACTGCAAATAAAACGAAAAAAAAAATATAAAAGCAAGAATTTTGTGTTTCACGAATGAGATAGAGATTTGAAGTTGAATGGAAATTACAACGAGATCGAGAAAAGCAATAATTTGTGTTTCACGTACTGTACAGAGTCTTGGAGCATCAGAAGATGTTACTGTTCTTCATGAAAAAGTACTACGCGGCTCAAACAACTGACAAAGTTTCTATGTCCCTCAGTCTCTTTGCCTCTCGATTGTCGAGTATTTCCTAGGTTATTTCCATCACACCCAGACTTTTTACAAGTTTTCCACCCGTGGACACAATCAGCTGACACACACACTCGCTCTGTGCCTACCCGGCGCCGTTCCAATCCCACTCCCGAAAAGTTGTTTACTTCCCCCAATCCCCGCAACAAAAAACTCTAACGCTTACCAGCATCAAGGTCGACAAAGAACTCAGACTGTGGGTCCGAGGGTATACGGGTGTGGGCTTGGCCATTTTCCGGAGAGGATTTTCTACCATTGTGTTTTGGAAAAGACGGGTAGACTATTTAGTACGAGGCGAGAGAGTACAGCCTTTTGGGCCACGCCCCCTTTGAGAGACTGAGAGACAAGTGCTAGCATACATCAATGGGCCTGCACACGTGAAAGAGAGAGGGAGAGACCCAGCCAGAGGAGGCCCTCCGCTCTGACGAAGGGCATCTTTTCCAGACCAAAGAACAGTTGTTGTTCTGAGAAGAGACTAGGACAACGAGACAAGGACACAAACGCAGGATCACAAAGATAGGGACAGGGACGGAGAATAAATGATTCAGCAACATAAACGAAGTGAACAGAAACTAGCGTGAAGTCAGTGGTGCTCTTCTCGGTCTCTCTTTAGTGCTGGCCCGAATATTTCCACTCTCTTGAAAACCTCAAGTAACAACCAAATTGAAAGTGTCTCTACTTCTGTCTGTCTGCTTACTGTCACAAAACATTTTGGACGCTGGATCAGAGCACTATCGGTCTTCTCTATTTGGTCCCGCGGGATTCCATGAACTGTACCAAACACCGCTGTGGATCCATGGAAGAGCCCAAGCAGCCAGAAATTTTTCGATATTAACTGGCAGGTGACGGATTCACTAGCCTTGCCCTTATTGTCGGCTCTTCACCATAACAATACGCAGAAATGGACTGTGGCACTACTGTTCGCAATGTCTACTGTCTCTGTGTAGTGTGAGGAAAAGTAGAGTTTACTGGCCTTGGAGAAGAGACGGAGACGAGAATCCTGGCGGGAAGTTCTTTGTAGACTAAAAGCTTCGATAGCATAATTGCCAAAAGTTGGGAAAGCTACAGGAATTTTCTAAAAGTTTTTGCAACTTTGTTCGCATTCGCGGTTAGCTTTTGTCTAGCTTCCGAAGTTTTTAGTCTACTTCCTGCCAGGCTTCTCGTCTCCGACTCTTCTCCAAGGTTAGTACTTTCTTCTACAGTAGACACAGGTAGATAGAGACAGTAGACATTGCGAATAGTTGCGCCGCACACGTTTCCTTGCGTTTTGTATTCGATGAAGAGAACGCAATGTGACAGCTACCTGTGAATCCGCCACGAGTACCAACCATTTGTCAAAGATGGTGTCATGCTCAGTCTTCTTGGCCCTTTTGGGCTCTTCCACTGAGTGCTCTGATCCGCGTCCAAATTCGTTGAAAAGAGAGATTGACAGAAGCAGAGATAGTTTTTAAATTTGGTTGTTGTTCGAGGATTTCAGAAGAATGGAAGCAACTGGACCAGTGATGCAAAGAGAGCAAGATTACGAGCTATGCTACTGCGTATTGCGTGGAACTACTGAATGAAAGTAGTTGAAATGTACAAGAAGACTGAATGTCTGCTCAGATACGGTGGAAGCTACAGGCGTAAAAGGCCTGGATGCTGTTTTTTTGCTGTCCTCGTAGTTCTAGCTTCGTGCTAGTTTCTGTTGACTTTTTTAGTGTTCCTGTATCCAATTGCAAAGACTAGAACTGTCCCTGTTAATCTGTGGCTGTCGTTTTGCCCTTGTCCTTCTACGAGTTCCCATCTGATCTTTTTCCTTTTTGATCAGTAGTTTCTCTGACTCTGTTCCAGTCTAGTTACGGTTTATTGTCCACTATCACTTTCCGTGTCTCTTGCTTTTCGAGCAGAAGATCTGTAGTGGTACTTTTCTTTCCTATGCTCTGTCGGGTTGGAAATAATAGTCACGCAGACTAGCACTGTAACTGCCATTCACTCCGTCTCCCTACATTCTATCACTGTCGAGTTTTATGTTTCACAACTATCCTATGTATCCTTACAGGTCCAATTTCCAATTCAGAGCCTATGTCCAGTTTATAAGCATCACTCACGTTGTCTACCATCTGCTCTCCCTTCTCCATGTTCTCGAAAAAAGATCCTCCTCGGAAAAGGTCCGAATATAGAATCGTAAAAGTTTAGAGCGATGACGTAGTCGCGATTGGCTGTAGACAACTGCCGTCGGTGGCCGGGCTGGCCTTGTTTACCACATGTTTACTTGGCAAAGAATGTAAACAGCCGAGACTCTCGGAGCGCGGCTGGGGAGAGAGAGCATTCCTAGAAAGGAGTGCGAGCAGAGAAAGCCACGAAGCAGGGGGACGCGAGAGGCGGACTGCACTTACAGGAGAAAGAGTGAAAACTATGATGAGAAAATTATTGTTTCAGCGTTTTTCGCTAAAAAAAAGGCAGAGAGACAGATAGACAACTGAGGCTATAACTGTTCGCCTGTCCTGCCAACTCTATCCTTATTCCAGTCGGTCAATCACATAGTATGTTCCTGTCAGCATTTTAACTTGTCTCATCAACACATTGTCACATTTTATACTGTTCCCCGTAGGTAACCTCATCTGTGTCTCGTTCGACCTTCTTCGTCTCTCTGTCTCTTAGTCTCTTTGGTCTCACTGTCTCTCTATCTCTTCGTCTCTCTCATTCTATGCCTTTTTGTCCCTTTATCTCTCTGCCGCCTGACTAATTCTATCCCGGTCGCTGTCGATCTATCAAAGCCCAGACAAAGTTTTTGGAATGCCCCCTAACCCGAATCCCGGTCATTCGACCTCCTTCCCCCGACTCTTCTTCTTCCCTATTTACCTTGGTTGTTTAACTCTCGGGGGCCCTTTTTGGCAAACAGTTGACCCTTCCTGTCTCTATCTCTCTCAATCGCTCCCCGACTCATGGCTACTTGTCTCCTTTTTTTACTCCTACCACAAATTTTGGCTATAAACGTTCACGGATTTTCGTCATTTCCCATCCGAGAAGAATCGGAAGGATCATCTGTCGCTCCAGTATATTATTCGGATCTAGCGAAGTTTAGGAGGAACTTTAGACAGGAACCGAGGTAGCAGTTTTTTTTCAGCTCAGTGAGACCAGCAAGAATGTCAAAAATAATGGGATTTTGTTATATACAAAACTTGAAACATACAGATATACAATGACAGAGACAGAGAGACAGGGAGACGAAGAGACATTACCCACTTCTCTTTTCAGTTCCGATGCTCCTCCATCTCTTTCCGGACCAAATTGGTCTCCCAGACAACCCACTCCCCTTCGAGACGATCCAACTTCCCCTGTAAGCTCCCGATCCACTGATGAAGTTCTCCGCCTAATCAAGCCTCTGGCCTACGACCTTACCATTAAACTTGCCATGGACAACTCGACCTTTATCTCGTCCCTGGTCTTTCACTTCGAGCTCCAGCAAGAAAGCCGGGAGATCCCTCTTCATGTTGCCTTGCTAAAAGACTACAAGAACATCACTTTGGTCAGTCAGAATGGAGCGGAGCTGCAGCTGATGGGGACGAGAATCGAACCCTCGATCATCAGATTCCTGTTCGGGGAGAAGATGCAGCCGGGAGAGTACTTGCTGACTATTGGAGAGTATGTTGGTGAGTTGGTAATGAGATGCCTGGATTTCGAGCAGTGATTCTGTAACAGGAACTTGCTATTTATCGAAACGGTGTAAACACAAACTCAAAACCATGGAACTAGTGATTCACTAAGATAACCAATAGATTTATAGGAATGCTAAAACATCAGAAAGAAAGTCTGGTCACACAGGGATGTAAGCTTATTTCAAAATACAATCTCGGTTCTACTGCGCCAGAAAACTGGTGTTGTTCACAAACCACATCTTAATTGCTTCCCAAATCTCGTCTCTGCTTTTATCAAGTTCCTGAAACAATTGTTCTCTGCATTTTTTTCGCTATTCATTGTTGCTAAACCTCTGAAGATAAGGCCGTTTTTCCAGTAAGCTGGATTCCTCACCCTCGTGGATTTCATTTGGTAGAACGCGTTTTTTTCGCCTCTCCTCTGATATACGGGAAGATTGAAACACAAAGACATTTTTAGGTCAGATCAACAGAAACCACACTACGGGAGTATTCTCCAAGCTCAATGGACAGCTTATCACGACACATTTCCAGGTTTCCATACCTATTCTTGATCCACAAATTCAGTTCTTTCCAGCCCGACCACGCTCGCCAACTTATGCCCTGCGTTGACGACCCTCTGGCTAAGGCCTCTTTTAGACTGACTGTCGTCCATCCGACTAGTACTGTCTGTCAATCCAATACCATCGTCAACGATGTGCAGGTGAGTAAAATACTTTTCCCAGCATTTCCACATTCATTTCTACGTATTTTTACGTAAATTTTGGTCAAAATTGTATAATAACCTACTGTTTCAACCATCTTATATAAGCCGTCCTATACGGAAAGACTAATACTGACGCGACGAAACTTGTTCTAGTGGAATCTTCAGGGTTTCGTTCCAACTTTACCTTCAATCGGCTCACTTGATTTTTGTAGCCAGACGATAGTACCGAAGGTACTGTCCATAAGACATGAACATGCGAAAACCTTACTTACAGTAGAGAAGAGTTGCTGGAGATAAATTGTTGTTTCACATATTCTAATATTTCAGATTGTAGACTCAGCCTGGCAGCGGACCGTCTTCTCAGCTACTCCAAAACTTCCCACGTATTTGTTGGCCTTTTCGGTCATGCCGGATGAAGCCTATTTACAGGTCAGTTAGGCTATTTGCACTTTTCCGACGCGCTCGTTAGCCACTTCCGTTTTCCCATGGGATAAGTCCCTGTCTCTGTCTCTCTGGTCCCGTAAGTATCAAGAATTTCAGCTCTCCCGCCAAACCACTTTCGGTGTCACCCTCCGTGTCCATGCCCGAGAAAAGACTGCAGCTCTTCGGGTTCTTGATATTGCTCTGGCCTCCATGGAACTCCTAGACAACATGATGCAGACCCCTCTTCTCCTGAACAAGATCGACCTAGTCTTGGTGCCCGGCTACGACGGTGGCATGGAGAACTGGGGTCACATCCTGATCTCGGAGCTGCTAGCGTCTAAGGGAGACGATGCCAGGCTAATGTACGTGGTCGCTCACGAATTAGCTCATCACTGGATTGGAGACAAGGTCACAGTGGCCAGCTGGCAGTATGTCTGTCTTCAGGTCAGTGAATTTTTCGGGTCCCATGAAAACAGATAGGGAGTGACAAAAAGATAACTTTTCCAGGAAGACCTAACCGACTACGTGGCCTACAAGATTATCAGTGTTCTTCTCGGCAACGATGCACGATTCGAGCGGTTCAAGCTGGCCAAATACGTGGAAATTCAGCTGGCGGAAGACTTCTTGAGTCCGGACCACTCTCTTCTCCTCCCCAAGAAGATTGATGAAGCTATGGTAAGGATTTTCCTATTCTTCAAACCTACTTTCAAACTTAGTCGTTTTTGGTGTCTTTCGCTGCACAGGAATATATAAGGGTTTAAGCTACTTCGCTTTTGGATTGGATTGAATGTAATACATTGAAAGAGACAGGAATACCATTGGTCAGGCAGCAGAGAGACAGAGAGACAGATACGGGCGGAATGCGAAATAAGCGGAGGTACAATTTTACTTTCAAGTGCGCACCAACTCTTATAACACATGGTTGCATATCGGCAAGTTACCGTAGTCAATTCCGATACGCAGCCTCTGTTATACGAGTTGGCGCGCACTTCAAAGTCAACTCCGCATTCCGCCCGTCTCTCTGGAATGTATGCAGCTCTTAAATATTTCTTATCACGTTGTGTTGAAACAATTAAGTTTTCACAGATAAGGGAATACGTTTGAAATTTTTCTACTGTAGGTTTTGGGTGGAGAGTGTATTGTATGCAACGATCATCTTCCGTTCATTAGATAGCTGACAAAGGCGCCTATATGACAAAATGCTAAAACAAAAATAGGACATATCGTTTCCAAATGTTTAATGTCTTATTCGTAGTGTAAATGCAAAGTTGTAAAGAAAACATACTGGCAAGAAGATCCAAAAACGAATGACAGTTCAACGAAAAGGAGCTTCAGAGAGGCGAAACTTCAATGAATCTGTTCCAGATAACCTCTCACTGTTATCTGAAAGGGGTGGTCCACCTACAAGCAATGGAGTCTATTGTGGGAGAAGAGTACATGCTCAGTGTGGTTAGGTGAGTGGACTTTTTATATCTCTTGTGTTAGCACATTTTATCAATACCACCTTCCTATTACAAATCTAGGTCATATGTGCACTATGGAAATTTGTTGAAACATCTTATGGTTCACGGTTTTGCAAACTGCCGTATACCCGAAAGTCGAAAGCGCACGAACTCGTTACTATAGGCAATTGATTTTCGAAAAACCGAAGCGTATTGAGGCCTATAGTTACGAGTTGATGCGCAAATTGCCGCATTTTCGACTGTCGGGTATACGGTATTCCCCCACAACCCTGCGGTTGGAATCATAATATTCCCAGTTTTTCAAAACGTCTATGCTTCACTTTTCCTGTAAAGTCTTCTAATTCTAATGGACGCTCTCTGATGGTTTCAGGTTTTTGTTATAAGTCATTTTAAATGTTTGGAAACTACTCAAGGAACTTTGAAAACATGAAAAGAGAGATAGAGAGGATATTTTCTGAATTGTTCCACTTTGAATATTCAGAAATTATTATTTTTCCCATATGTACGGGGTGAACTAGAACTTTTCTTCCAGAATGACAGATACTTGTTAGGCAAAATAATATTGCCAATTAGTGTGCACTACTTCCTACGCAAACTAATGATTTGCAAGGCGAGTCAGTTTGGGGACAGCTTTTTTGGGAGAATGTTGTATCTGTCAGAGTAGCTCGACTGATGATGAACATGCGAATAGGGTGAAGTAAGAGGGAAGGACGGAAGGACCAGGGCAGGTAGACAAAAGGCAATAGAAACCGGGCAAAGTTCGAAGGAATCAGGTTATAACAGTCATCTCTGGGGCGATAACATTACGGAGGGATGGGAAATGGGTTCGAAAGATAGCGTTGGTTCCAAACTTTTGAAGGTAGGTAAGTGGATTCAATAAGTGGACAGTGGGTTTAACTGATCAGCAGTGATCTTTAACAATCGTTTTACTGGACTGGAAAAATGATAGGGTAGCTAAGCCCCGAAGGGGCGCAACAAGTTAGGTGGCCTAACTTGTTAATCAAAGTTGTCCCGTAGAGACTTAACCCGTTGACGTAGGAGTTTCAACACTGCTACTACGGCTATTTTTCGTCGGGGATTCTATTTTATGGATGTAATAGAGTTATGGAAAACAATACAAATTATGTTACACTGGTCTGTAAGTTCTACCGATTCCACTGACGTCGTCGTGGAGATTTTCGACCTCTTATCCAGTGTTCTGTTCGTCCATGATATGTTTGAATATTTTCAGGAATCTCATCCGGAACTATCATCACTTCGACCTCCAGACCTTCATGTCCTTTTTTGAGGCTGTCGGCGTCGAGGATAACATTGCTCTCTCGCAGGTTTCTCTCCCGTACTGTCTCGGTTCCAATCAAAAATTTTTAGATCTACCAGTACTGGTTCCTCACTCCCGGCTTCCCTTCGGTTACAGTTGAAAGCTCCGAGAGCAAAATTCGAATCCGACAGACCGGGGAGAAACTTTGGCCTTTGAGATTGAGCTCTCCTGTCTCTCTCCCTCAGTTCCAGTTCGCCCAACAGCTGACTACCGTAACCCAGTCGACTCCGCTCCTCCTGAACCTGAACTTTACTTCATTTTATCGAGTCAACTACGATGAGGCGACCTGGGAGGCGATTTTCAACTACATGGCCGAAGATCCGGCTGTTTTCAGTTCGGTTGGGAGGGCACAGCTCGTATCAGATTTCTGCTATTATTATGCTCAGAGCCCAATGAATTCGACGCTGAAACAGCAAGTTTTTGATGTGGTAAGTATGAGAGAAGAGGAGGGGTAGCCACACCCGAAGCTACAGTCTATCAGTTATGGCACCGCTAGGGCCTCAAGCTATTTGACCTACCCTTTGAAGCCATAAGAGACTAATGTTTCCCAAATTGCAGGTCTACTCGAACCCGAAGCACTTTGATCTCTGCGACTGGAATCTCTACTGGTGCTATTCTGCCTCGACCGAGCTCACAGTCTTCACAAGTCTTCTCCGGAGGTTGACTGAGCGACTATCTACTCTTTTTGACCAGGAAACCTCATATGGCTGCCGACACGGGAAAGCTGTCAATACGATCAACACCCTGTGTCAGGGATTGATTGGCAGGAAGTGTATACGATGAATGAATATATTGAAAAACTAATAGTCTACTTATTGAGAAACAGTTATTACCCCCAATTAGCAAAGGAACCTATCCTGTTTCACCTATAAGTTGCAAAAAGTCTTGAAAACAAAGTTATTGCTAATAGAAAGGCAGTTAGTCCAGTCACCTAGCCTCGTCCATGTTCTCCTACTTCCTGCTCCTCTGCGGCGGATTCCTTCTGGCCATTGGAGCCGTCCTGCTGGCACTCTTCAGCTACGTCAATATAGATGACATGCTCAGCGACAATCTCAACCCCATTGACACTTGCAAGAGTCTCAATGTGGTAGGTCTCTGTCTCTATATCTTATGCCAATTTTTCAGGCTGCCCCTATCGACTTTACCTGTCAACTGGTGCTGTCTCTGTTCTTCATCAGTCACTTCTACCTCTTCCTCTGGAATCTGCCTCTTCTCTGTTTCGACGCCCGCGAATACTACACGAGGGAGGTCCATTCCGGCTGGGGACTTTACGATCCGACGCGAATTCTCCGAAAACAGCAGCTGGTCCGGATGAGGCGCGTCTTCATCGGCAAGATGGTCTACTACTCGGCCAGCGTCGTTCTCTATGGCATTCTGGCCCTCGTAACCATCATTCAAATATATAATTAACAGCAATAAAGCGATTATATTCAGGTACTGTTCCTTTTTGTTATGGTTTTCCCAACAAAACAACATTTGTTTGTAGTACAAAGGAATAACGTTATGAAATAAAAAATGACGCTCGCAATACGAGCATAAAATTCTTGATGGATGCCGGGTTTTACATCAGAACCTTGGTGTCTGTCCTGGACCCACCCATTGACGTTCCCTTCGGAAGTTTACGTACCAACTTCTCGTCCAGCGTCACCAGGCGTGGCAAAAAGGATTTTCTCTGGGCAGGAATGAATGGGTGCTGCCACTTCTGGCCGTTACTGAGGTCGTCACTTGCGCTAACCATGTGCCCAGTTTCTTAGTAAATCACAGTTGTTTCAAATGATGTTCCATTGCGGCATGACTGACAGACAGCGCCTCCGCTTGTTCACCGGTAATCTGCCGATTTTTCTCGTTCACGAACTGCAGCAGCTTCGATTCATCGAAACTTGTTGGTCGACCTGACCTTGGCTCATCTTCGAAGCTTTTTTCCCCAGTCCGAAAGGATCACAACAGAACTTAGTTGTCCCGTTGTAGATGCACTTGGCATCTACGGGGCAAAAAACTCCGAAACAGGCTGGAAAGACAAAACTTCTAAGAAATAGATGGAAGACTCACGTCCGTAACCCTCATCGGTTCAGTACTCTTTGGCGGAGACCGAAACAACAAGCCAGAGCCAGAACATTATCTCATGGTGACAACCGAGAAGAAACTCGGCTTTCCGAGAAAGAACAACAAACAGTTCAAAATGTACCAGGGAAAAACAGATATTATACCCTTATTAGTATCTACTCGTCCCTTCTACTTCTCCTGATAGCCGGAAGAACAGTGATTACAGGTCCGAGAGCACTGTTGTGTCATCAGAGTCGTGTCGATGGGATTGCTGTAGTAGGCATCAGTCATCAGCGGACAGTCCGATCTTCCCGTATTCGGATGATTAAATCCACACAGTCTCAAAATCAGGTTGAATGTCCACCAAACTAAAACACAGTTATATAACACACTGGAAGGGAGTCCCGTGCCGGTTGAGCACCGTCTACAAGTTATAGGACACTGGACAGACATAACAGCATACAGGGTGCGCCAAAATTATAGCAACTCAGAAAAAGCACCGTATCTAACGGTTAAAACTAGTTTTTGACAAACGAACATTCAACAACAATTTATTGATTGTTTTTGCACAAAAATCAACATTAAAGCGAGTGTCCGGATTTTTTTTTTCGACCATGAGTTCTGATATGGACATTGTAGAGAAAAATTCCTTGATACGGAGGTGTACTTCTTTTTTGTTTTTATCAACGATTATCATTGAAATATAAGCCCGCAAAGTTGCTACTCCAGAACAAAAGTAATCATTTGCCGAGAAGCTTTTTCGGCAGTACTTGTCAGCCTTGTCTCGACAAGTCACGCGCTTTTCGGCAAGTCAAGGCTAGTTCCAGAGAAGTATTCAGTCGAAGTTATAGCTTCTGGTAGCATGTTGCTCCTTTATTTCTAGACAACTATTCGGAATAGAAGCTGAATGCATCCCAATTGCTTCAGATACGAATCTACCCCGGTCTAGGACGTTCAGTAATCTCCCCCACAGTTTAGACTGCTTGGACTACAGATTTGCACCCAAAATAATTTCCAAAGATACTCCTATGGAATGAGGCTGTCTCGTTTTTACCTTGGAACAGTTTCACTTTGATATGGTACTTCGAAACTAATGTTACGTCGCATGCCTGACTTAAAACGGTTCAACTTTGCTGCTCGAAAAAGTTGCAGAAACTGCCAATGCAATCTCGACTTGTTACGACTTGTCAAATCACCTGAATCTTAGCTTTTGCGAACTAAAAAAGGGTGTGGACACTCGCTTTAAGATTCGAATCTTCCTCCATCGGCATCAAGGCATGCTTTGAGTCGCTTGGGGAAGTAGTTGACGGTGGCGCCCAGATAGGTGGCATCCAGTTCATTCCATGCTTTTTCAAGAGCTGTTTTCAAGAAATCGATGTTCTTGTATGGTGTCTTGCAGGCTTTTGCTTCAAGAACACTCCAAACAGAGAAGTCCATTGGATTGAGGTCCGGTGAGCTTGGAGGCCACTCGCTAAAGGCGATCACATCCGAAAGTTTGCTTTTGCACCAATCTTGCACAGCACGAGCCTTGTGAGCAGGAGCTCTCGCTTGTTGAAACGTGCATTTCCTCTGTTTGAAGTGCTTTTTGGCCAAGGGAAGAACGTGTGTCTTCAGAAGATCCAAATAGTTGGCAGCATTGACTTTGACGCCTTGAGGAACAAAGATGAGAGGTGTCTTTCTGGTAGCAGTGATTCCAGCCCTAACCATGACAGATTGCGGATGAGGACGGCGAGTAACAGTAGCATTTGGCTGTGTAGTTGCGTAAACACGATCATTTTGCTCGTTCAGCGTGGCTTCGACTGTGAAATTCTTCTTATCGGTGAAGAGAATGTCCACATGTTTGCCGGATCCGAAACGTCTCAGCAACTGCCGACAACAGGTCTTTCGCTTCTGTTTTGTGGCATCCGTGATCAATTGCGAGCGGTTTTTCTTGTAAGCAGTCATCTTCAAAGTATTCTTGACAATCCTTCTCAACGATGTACCCGACATGTTCATCTCCTTGGCCAGTTTGCGAACGGAACGATTGGAATTCTTGCGAAGACGATCGCGTACTTTCTTCATACCATCCTGAAAATCATGAATGTTAGGATTTATCTTTAAGGAAAACATTCTAATTCATCAAATAAAATCAACACAAGCATCATTAGAAAAATAAAAATACGAAAAAGTTGATATTAAACCGAGCGCGCGCAGTTGCTATAACTTTGGCGTAGTACGTGGTATCGCTACAGCAGGACGCCATAACAGTACAGTTCGTAGTTCTCGCCCTCGGATTGACCGTATCTTGACACGTGGTGGAGGTTACACTACACTTATTACAGGTCCGCGGACACTGTTCACTCATTACCTGGTAGTACAGATTATTATTACAGTAACTGGCAATGTTGGGATAGTCCGAGGAGGCAGTTGGGATTGGTCCAGACAGCCTACAAATTGTATTAGGATTATTTAAGTGTCTCTCCCGCAAAGAGAGGCTGGACACTCATGGTGGACAAAAAACAATCAGGAATGAAAGAACATCAGATCAGCAATAGTCGAAGACTAGATAATTGCAATAAATAAATAAATAAAATAAATAAATAAGTGTCTCTCACCCCCAACTGGAGTCATGTAAAGGGACAATGAGTGACCATCAAGTTGTAGTGTTAAGACAAACTACTGCGCACTCTTCTCTGCTTCTCTACTCCTAGCGAAAACGGCCCTACAGCCGTATAATATCACCAAACAGAGGGAGAGACTAGCCTGAGACTAAACATATCAGCTTCGGTTTTTACCCAGTATCTCAAGGTGCTAAGGGATTTCGATTTCATCGCTCGTCTATGTGTCGATAACTAAACTTTTTGGATCAGCCTTCTCGGGGTCACCGGAAGGCAACAAGAATGACCTACTTCGAAAGTACTTTGGCTTCAAACCAACCGAGAAATGGCTGATTGGTCGGGGAGGGGTCGTTGGTGTTCTGGTGGTAGTCGCAGCTATAGTCGTCGCGGGGGCGGCCATCGTCAAACCAATCATACTGCTCGAAAAACCGAATTTGGCAGATCCAGTGTTAATGCAAGTAGCATCAGCTGGACATATATCACCGATACAGTCTGCAAGGTTCAACCTTGGGCTAGACAGACATACCTCCAACTCCGCTATCACCACAAGAGAACTTTCGTCGAATCATAGCACATAGCGCCATTGATTCATCACACATTCAAGACATGGGGCTCTTCTTGAACTCTAGACAGAATTTATGCTGCTTTTTCGGCAAATTTTAAAGCAACGGTTGTTTTTACAGACGTTGACAACTCTCAAGCTCGGGACGATAGCTTGGTTAGAGTTTTTGCGTTACTGGTAACATTTATTTACATATCCACTTTCTCTTTTTGAGCACTTTAATGACGCGACAGAATAGCGTTGATGCTGAAAAGCTGACAAGCCTCATGTCAAGAGCCAAGGGGACGAGTCAGCTGTGGAGGGAACTTCTATTACTAGGGAAACAGCGCAGCCGCCTGTGATCAGTTCTGAGCCAAGGCCAAAGGGCTGCGAAGCTGCCGTCGGCATTCGGTTTAGATTTTTGATAGAAACTTTACCTTTATTTATCACTTTAATGATACAAATTTGTACAGAAGCTTTGACTGCGTGCCAAAAACATTCGCTTATGCAAGTTTTTTCTATGCTTCTTCTAAAAATCTCCAAATCTCGGGTGAATTTTCTACTGCCTAGTCGCTGGCTCACAAGCGCGCAAACTATGTTTGTTCCAAATTCGGTTGCTCTTTGGATTTTAGCTATTCAGCCAAGTTTACACTGACAGAGGATCGGCGGTCGATCGATTGCCACGCTATCACCTCCCAAGACCGGGAAATGGTCACAGCCCCTTTGGGGGAATCTCATTTGACCGTCTGTTTTCATCTTCCCGCCTGTGCAGAAATGGATTTCTACGTTACCTTCAGGTGCATATCATTGCATAAACACAGGTCAGTGGGCAGCCCGGTCTGACTTTCAAACTCTATAACTTTTTTCATTTTTTTTTTCAGTCATGGACTCGAAATGGAAACCGTCCCAAAGAAACGTAACAAAGTTTATTGAACCGTGGGTTGAGTTTTGTACCAATAAATAGTATTTTTTTAGCAGTAATGCTGAAAATCTGCCACGACAAGATGGCCGGCAGATTTCGACTTCTTGCTCAAAGGGACGTGAGCTAACGGGTAGGTTCTTTTTTTAAGAAATGCTTGGGTCCTTATATCTTCTTTACTCTTTAATATTTGTATGCATAGCATCTAGGGCCTACGTTGTTTTTCTTTGATCTGGCCTTCGCCACCTATCTGCTTTGCTCTTCCTTGTGTGACGGTTGTTTTCAAAAAGTTTTGTCCCCACAGCCCGTAGTAAGACAAAATGTATAATCTCGCACAATGCCATCAATAATCCGGTCGATTTCTATACTCTTGTCGTTAGTTGCTTATTGATGGCTTGCTAAGTTGGTATTAAACGGGGAAATTTTTGTAACTTTTCCTATTTCCACTAGTCTATTCAAAAATGATATTTTCCGTATTTGCATTTTCTAATCGAGCTTTTTCTTTGAATCACTTATATGTAAGCAAAATCACCTGTTTATTCCCGGAAACATAAAAAACGAACTAATAAATAGATTGTAAATAGGATGACTCATCGCCACTGTCTCAAGCCACTGCATTCTCCTATTCCTCTGTTTTGCAGCAGAATCATCTGCACTCTCTGGGTCTTAGGATCTTTGTTGCGGGCCAAACCACACCCTCTTTTTTCTCCGCCATTCTGGGCTCTGTTCATGGCGCGGTTGATCTTTTCCCTCTCTGGTCATCGCCTAGAATGTTTATTCCTACTTCCATTTTCGGTATTGATTAACTGTTATGCAGGTTTCTGCTTACTTTGAATTATGTAGATATATCACCAAATAGTATCGTTCTTGAAGTAAACTTTGCCCCCGTGATTAATTGTTCACGATATGCGCCAAAGCATGTGCGCCTTGCCGAAACGTGTTGTCTCAGAGCATTTTTTTGCGTCTTCTTTCGCAAACTTGTTTAGCCTCTTCTGTTTTTTTTTTGCTAATTCTGCTCAATTTCCTCCGAGAAATTCCTTAAGAAACACACCTCTCTCACTCGTGACCACGATAACAGGGCGTAGAACTTCTGGAACTGATTCTTGAACTCTAGACCGAAATTATCTTGATTTTTTGAAAGATTCTAAAGCAACAGTTGTATTACAGACCCTGACAACGCCCAAGCTGTTTACGAGCATTTTCTCATGCCACCTCCGGTGTCCGGTAAGAGTCAACAACAAAAGTTCGTATTTTTTTATAATTTTTTATCTAGTTTTTTTTTAGCTCGTTACCTCCGCTAATGAAGAATTGCATCAAAAAACAAGTAATGGAAGAGGAAGATTTTCAGTACTTGTGAGTCGACGTTTTTTTACGCGTGTTTATATTGACAAAAGAGCTACTGGATATTTTGCTGGATTTACTGTCATAATCGAATCTTCACATTTGAATATCCTATATTTACAGAAACAATCAACCAGCATCTACTTATCAAGCGCTGAATAGTCTAAACCTCCCCTCCTTCCCAAACTCTTCTGGAGAATTGGTGAGAATATGTTTGGCTGATGCCCCGTTGGGGCTCGTGACAGGTAGAGTCGAACTACCGTGACAGGGACAACATTCTCCCAAACTGGCTCGATGTGTCTTGACTTGCAAAGATTAACTGTCGTCACAAAATAATAGTGACAAATTGGCAATTAGGGTTTCAGACAGACAGACACATACACACAGTCTTTTGGCCATTTCGAACTAGATTTAGAGCTACACAAGTTAGGCTCTTGTTGCGCACCTTCGAGGCGTACCTACCTAGTCCTTTCCCCAGTAAAACGATTGATATAGAACACTGCTAATCAGTTCAACCCACTTCCCACTCTTAGACCTCACAGTCACTCACACTTTGAACCCATTTCCTATCCCTCGACCCAACTTTCTCGCCAAGTAATGCTATCGCCCCTAGGGGAGGGGGGCAATGACGGTTACAACATGAATCCTTAGGTTTTGTAAGGTTTCTATTCTCTTTTGTCCACCTGCCCTTGTTCTTTCCGTCCTTCCGTCTAACTTCAACCCGCCCGTACTTCGTTTTCACAAACATTCTAGGATCTATTCATTCTAGGCTCGACAACCAGCCTTTCATCAGACGGTACGCAATCCCTACCATTCTGTGGCGAGAGAGGAGAGATCTCAACAGATTCCGGCAGATAGTGTTCATCAGCCCCAAAAATCATCAACATCGTCCGAACCCCGTGCACAAGCAGGCATTGATACTCCAACTTCCTCGGGACCAAGCGTTCTTAAAAAAATCTGTAAGTCAGCTAAGACGCTGACTATCATTTGTTTTTATAGCTTCTGATTCGCTGTGGTGCACAATTATTGCTCTATTTACGAACATCGAGATGGGGTCGCTGCGGCTGTTCTGCCTTGACCGTAAGGGTTCGACTCACATCAAAAAAGGCGATGCAGCGGGTCAATTCTGTAGAGACCTGTTGGAAAACTTCGAGAATAAAAGGCTCGTGATCAAGGACGACAACACGTATTCGTTACTTCTCACTCACATACCATCGTTCGAAGAATGGCTGCAGACAGCTAACACGCGAAAAATATCACAAAAAACCCAAGTGAGCTACGATTTTTCATTCTTTCATATCATTTTTTTCTAGGAACTTATTGAACTCGGCGACAGGGTTAAAAGAGCCTTGAAAGAGAAACCTCTACCACTTAAAAGAGGCGAATCAGTTCCCGAACCCTATGCGGAAATGATCAGAAAGCGTGGCTTAGCTTACAACGACTCTGAAAGAAACAGGAAGAGAACGGAAGATATAAATCGACATTTTAAGAGGCAAGATAAGGTTGGTTTTATAAAAGTTTCTGTTTTTGTATCCTTTTTATCTTCAATTCGCATCTCATAGTTTCAGAGATTCAAGGCTCTCGGTGAGGACGTCGACAAAGAGTTCGGTCTACTCAAAGATCAACTTGTAACTTCTAAGCGAGAAGCCTTTAAAGAACCTCCTGACGTAGTTATGGATAAAATTGACGAATGCGTGGAGTACATTCAAAAGAGTAAGCTTTTATGTTCCTTCAATTTTGACCCTTTTAGATTGGAATGGGGTGCAGCCTGTTGTCAACGAACCGACTCATCCAGGACATTCAGCCACAGAGGCTTTCAAATATAGGCAAGGTGTTTGCGCCGAAGCTGCTGAGAATGAGCCGAGAGTAAAGCAGCTACTAGACCTTATACGACACCTCCGGGAACTGCTCTCACGCAAAAAATGCAGACTGACAGATCTGGAGGGTATTCCTGTACCCGTAAGTGTTCCGTTGACCCGATTTATTTGTGTCTTACTTTTTAGACTTCCGAATCAACAGATTCTGCTTCCGAACTGGACGAGGTCCTTAAAAGCTGTCAGATGCTAACAGAATCTGATCGGACCATACTCATTCAACGGCTTCAAGGTATGTCTACGGCAGGAGAAAATGTACCAGAAGTCGTGCGAGCTTCTGCACTTCCTAGAGATTGTCCGCAAGAAACACCACAGGTTCGAGCACTAATACCGTATTCCATAAATTTAACTTCAGTTTGTCTATGAGATCCCTAACTTCTACCAACAGGCAGAGAATTCTTTTCCTCTCGGAAAGACATCGAATAACCGCAAGAGAAACTCTGACCATGAGATGAACAACACGGAAGGAGAGGGAAAACACTTGAAAGGGAACAATCTGGTATGTCTTGCAGTTTTATTTTGAACTACATATAAATTCTATGGATGATGTTGAATGACGCGATCATGTGAACCATGGATAAAAGACAATCACAGTTTTCAGCCCGCGCCTTACCAACCTACATTGGCTGAAGACAGTTTACAAAACCAAGTTTGGAATTCTCAGCATACATTTTGGAATTCTCAGCATACATTTTCTCAGCAGCCCTGTGATCAACCAAATCCAAACGTCGTCCCTGAAATTTTGTCTTACGACGACTGTCAAGATGATGGGGCACCGAAAGTACCTATTGGAGAGCAAAGTGCAAAGAAAAGCAGTGGCCAGCCCTCCACTGAATCTGAAACTGAGGTATATTGATTATTTTATGCAGAAATTTAAAAAAATAAATGTAGCATTCTTGTTCCTCAACTCAGCCAGCCCAATCCACTGCCCTAGTACAACCACCCCCCGGGATTCATGATGATATTTTTGACAGTTGCGTCAAATTTGGTGAAACCACTGTACATCGACGTTCAATTACGTTTTTAGGCCTCCCTATTG
This sequence comes from Oscheius tipulae, assembly GCA_037178975.1. NCBI lineage: Eukaryota > Metazoa > Nematoda > Chromadorea > Rhabditida > Rhabditidae > Oscheius > Oscheius tipulae. The sequence continues at coordinate 482,538 of JASJZH010000004.1, read as the reverse complement.
ATCCGAACGGTCATATCAACTTCATGGAACCAATAGTACGTGCGACCACCGACCCGGACCATTTATAAACCTGACTCAAGACTAACACCGCAACGTTGTATTCATTTTTTTTCTTTTAATCACATTTGAATAACGTTTTCTGTAACCACCGTTTTTTGGTCAGCCTTTTTTGTTCTAGTCTAATGGTAGTGGTTTTCTATATTGTTTTGAATAAATATTAATCAGAGAGAGGCAGAGACAGGTATTTTTCTGAATGAAACAAAGCGATTTTTGAAGAAGACCTGATTATTTATCGATGATTGTCTCTTATCACATTTACCGTCTTTTTTTCGTCGTGGTGGTGTCATACTTCTTCTTCAAATCCCTAGCCTTTCGGACCAGCATCGGCTTGGAGCAGACTTCGAGCTCCTTGTACTCCTTCTCTGGCTCGAGATCCGGAAAGATTGAAGAGCTTCTTATGCAGAAAGAGAGAGCCACAGGACACGAGGGCACACATGATGTTCGGAAGGAAACACTGCCAGTGGAGACCGTATCTCTGAAATTGGTGAAACTCTGTCCCCAAAGCTCGTGATCGTCGCGTACTGTAGAGAGATGCAGATCGATCAGCCGAATCGAGGCTGGGAAGTACGTGTAGAGCATCGAGGCCGACGGCATCGCGCGAGACGTAGCTACTTGTGTACGTGTCGTAGTGTAGTCCCCAGTCAGAGCGTAGAGCAGGAAGCCGAACGAGACGACATCGTGATCGGAAGAGCCCGACGACGTCCGAGAAGCAGAAAGGCCAGCAGGACACCGCCACAGTTGTAGATGGCATTGTGAATGGGCATCTCGAAGACTACCCATGTAAAAAAGGCGAGCTTCTGGGCACTGATGAAGCATCCAATCGAGGTGTGAACTGTTTGGGACTGCGGACGACCTTGAGATTAGAGAACTTTCGGATGGCTGCGTCTATCATCGTGTCGCTGCCCTCGAAGACGACGAAAGCCACATCGTCGATGGCGTCATCGACTGCGAGTTCTTCTTCGGGAAAGTTCCGTCTTTTGGTGACTGGTAATGGACAAGCTGTCGATTATGAGAAATTGCGAGACGAAGGGACGGAGACTTACATCACGACTCCAGCGCCCATATAAAAAACGACTCCGGCATAGATGTTCAGAAGGTACGGGGTGAAGCTGTAGTTGTAGCGGACGACGAAGAAGTTGAGAACAGTTGACAAATAGTAGCAGGCTAGCTGATGGCCAAAGGACGAGCAGCTGATGGAACCCATTCGAGCATGTTGACCAGGCTTATAAACAAGCACTTTGCACCAAAGCGGCTGAGAATGAGCCGAGAGTAAAGCAGCTACTAGACCTTATACGACACCTCCGGGAACTGCTCTCACGCAAAAAATGCAGACTGACAGATCTGGAGGGTATTCCTGTACCCGTAAGTGTTCCGTTGACCCGATTTATTTGTGTCTTACTTTTTAGACTTTCGAACCAACAGATTCTGCTTCCGAACTGGACGAGGTCCTTAAAAGCTGTCAGATACTAACAGAATCTGATCGGGCCATACTCATTCAACGGCTTCAAGGTATGTCTACGGCAGGAGAAAATGTACCAGAAGTCGTGCGAGCTTCTGCACTTCCTAGAGATTGTCCGCAAGAAACACCACAGGTTCGAGCACTAATACCGTATTCCATAACTATAAATTTAATTTGCCTCTAAGGCAATCCATGATTTTGATCCAAGTGTTAGCACGGTTCCTATGCACTTCCACCCACAGACAGAGAATCGTTTTTGTCTCGGAAAGGCATCGAATGTATCGTTTAACCGCAGGGGAAACTGACAATGAGATGAACAAGAGGGAAGGAGAGGGAAACCGTCTGAAAGTGAACGATCCGGTATATATTGCACAGTTTATTTCGAACTACACATATCTTCTATTGATGATGTTAAATGACGGGATCGTGTGAGCCATGGATAAAGACAGTCACGGTTTTCAAACCTACGTTTTCAGGCGTTCGTATTGGACCGAATGGTCAACCCGACTTCCTGGTACCTAAGAGCAGTACTTTAACCCATTACATACAAACCTGACATAAAACAATCACCGCAGCTTTGTATTCACTTCCTTTCGTTTATTCTCCTCATTTGACTACCGCTTTTCTGCAATCCCCGTGATTTTTTTGGTATTTGGATAACTTTTCGTTCTAGTCTAATTGCATGTTTGTATTTTTTTCTATATTGTCTTGAATAAATATTGATTAACCCATCTCTCTTTGCTTGCGGCATTTTCGTTCAGTCGACGCCTCCGTTCCCCGATCGAATGTAGAATAGAATTCTCTCTTTCGGATGTTCACTTGCTTACTAACACTTTTTTTTCTCCATGCAAAACATTTTCATGAGTCTGAGATGATGACATATAGCACGGTATGGGACAGCGGAGAAGATCCACGTTACGGCGACACTTTATAACTATTGGATCCTTCTGGACTGAATGGACAACATACTGAAGTATTGCTATCAAGAGTCAGCCAAAAACTGTAAGACCTACAAAATCTGTGTATTTCAAAGTACCATTCCAGGTTAATACTCAACCGGATGTCCAGGAATTGCACGGAAACTAGTCGAGTACACTTTGTGTACTAGCTTTCGCCCCTGTGAAAGTTCATTTCCCCTCTAACGACTACTTTCGTTCTCTCATGGAACTTTCTATTTGCAGGACCTGTTGCACCTGGTGACGTCTCTACTCCCAGTTGACCACACGTCCCCGTCGGAACGAGATATGACTCGTCAAGCGTAGAATACGAACGACAAACAAATACGGCAGTGCTTTTAGATCTCTGCTGGTTGTACCTCAAGAAAGTCTAGACACCAGTACTGGAGCAAGGAAGAAACGAAAAAGAAAGTGCTAGCAGCCTGAGATTGTAAACGAAAGCTAGACAATACTGTAAGAATTATCCTTTGGAATCCGCTCCATCCAAGATAGGATACCTGTTTAATTACAGTATCTAAATACAGTACGGACTGCATTATCCTTTGTGATTCCCGAAGGAACATCTGAAGAAGGTAGTTGACATTATTTTTGGACCCGTTACCTGATTCGTCCCTTTGATTGGATCACAGAAGGTGGGGAGGAGAGACGAACAACAAAAACAAGAAGAAGGAAAATAATGTGGAAACGTTAAGCATGAAGCAGAAAGGCCAGCAAGAAGAGGGCAGCACTCGGAGGGCTGAAAAAAATGCAATTCGTCAACTTTGTTAAGACTTTTGTGATGAAGTCTATTATCGGCTATATTAGGAGTACATCTGGACATAGAGAGACGAAATTGTAGTCAGAGCCAGAGCTTCGAGAGAAAAAGCCAAGGGAACCAGAAAGTCGAAGAAGGAACAGAAGGATAAGCAACCAAACTTGAAAAGCAGTAAATCGACGTGGCTGAAACTGACTCCTTCTGGAACTTGTCGTAAAAACTCATTTGCAGAAAATGGAGGAACTTCATAGAAAGCTCAAAACACCAAGAAATGAAGATGAAAGTGCTCTCAAAGAACCCATCAATACAGACAGGAACAAATGTTAGTAATATATTCTATTGGAAGTTGCCTTTTAAGTCAAAAGCCTGATGGATAAAAATTATCCAATTGCTGAAAAACTCGTTAATGATCGTCTAATGCTTGTGTTCCGAAGCCCAAATTTCCATTCGAAATTGTGGTAGAAACGACCTGGCATCCTATTCGAGAGACGTGGTAAGAAAAGAACAAATCAGCAGCTGACAGTACATTTTAGTACTGTACCAGCTGCCGTCGGCAGCCTTGCAGCCCGTTTATTCTTGGTTTAGAAGTAATAACAGGCGGCTTCGCCGCTTCCCTAGTAACAAAAGTTGTCCCCGCAGTTGACTCCTCATCTCGTCGCTTGAAATGACTTGTCAGAGTTTTTAGGTATTAGTGTTGACATGCAATTGTGCTGACACCATGACAGACGGACGGATACCACTGCGCTTTAGTAAAGAAAGATAGTACTGTATAGCGCCATTCTGAGTTACAATTGCGACAAAATATTTTATTCTTTTTGTTTAACTCCGGACAAGTTTTTCACTTCTAACACAAGCTCTAATCCCAAAAAGATATTCTCTTGTAGTCCTAGATCGGCTCAACAAGTTTGCAAAACATTGCAAAGATCAGAAGTGTCTTGATCCTACCCGAGAAGTTAGTTGGAAGACGCGGTCTTTCATGACCAAACAACTTGAAATTCCTCGACCGTATCCACTTACGAAGGTCGGAAACTAGGAGAACCGCATTTGCCGTACCAATCATGTTCAATGGTCACGATTCTGATCACTTACATTAGAAGCTAACTTTGTTTCAAAACGAAGGAGGCGGAGGATACGTACTAGTCAAATTTAGCAGGTATCCCCTCCCACCCCTGCTAGGTCATACCATACAAATAAGGATGTCGTTTATTACTGAAAAATATGTTTTTGAGCAATGGATAAACTGTATTCTCGGGACCAGAAACTGAAAAAAGAAAAAAAAGAAAAAAGGAACAAAAAGCACATTTTGTAAGTAGTGGCTCTTCTACGGGGACTCTAAAAAACGGAAATAGCTTTTTTGGGATACACTATAAGGAGGTGTTTTGTAGCTTCGGGTCATCACAGAATGTTCTAGACTAGAAAATATACAAAGATTATTAGGAAAAAGAGGTCTAAAGGACTGGAGATCACTGAGCAATGACGGCCAGACCGGGTTCTTCATCTGGCGCCGTGTTGGTGACCTCTACGTGCGTTTTCCTCATGTTCAGAATGGCCTTCAGCTCGGCGTTTGTCTTTGTTTGGTACTTGAAATAAGATTTTCAGAGGGACAGAGAGAGAAACTGACATTACTCCTATTTTTCTGGACTAGGATCTGGCTGTAGAGACGACTGCCTTCGTCGCGGCCGCAAGCCTGGAGAGTATGAATGTGAGAGATAGAGAGACAGAGGCAGAGAGACAGTGAGACAAAAAGACAGTACCTGAATCAAATGACTCTTGTTCAGACTGAACAGAGCTGATCCATCCTGTCCATCGAAAAGTTCAAGAACCCTATATGAGAATCCTTTATCTTCCAGCCAACGAGCCACATCCTGAGAAGGAGAACGTTCATTGATGATAATATTTGACTGTAGCTTGGGAATGTTATTGGATGGTCTCAGAATCTAAATTCGACTATCTTGAAACCCAAGGATGACCAACATTTCCCTGCCCCACAGTACTCGACAGTTCATGGATGACCTGCTGCTCTTCGGGTGTTCTCTTTGTCAGAAGAAGGGAAGGTTTGGCAATTGGAACCATATTAGGCTCGGGTTCCGGTCGTCTCTGAATCGGGGCCGAGGTGTGACTCTGTGCCTGTTGGTGTCTCAACATGGCCAGCATATCTTGGGTTGGAGCGGGAGAGGCGTACTGGGTTGGAGGAGTCTGATAGTTGTGCAATGGCTGAAAGCTTGAGGGTGTTTTGTTTTATGGAGTCTGTATAAGCTTTTCTGGTTTTTGCTCTGGTTGAGGTGTGCGATGAAAACTTGTACGAAAAAGGTAGTCCAGGCGACTGGCCTAACAGCTGTGACCAGAACAGACATTAAGCTGTCTCTCACCTGCTGATTAACTGCCATCGGAACATGAACAATCTGAGGCTGTTGTTGCTGTTGAATAGGCTGGTAGATAGGCTGTTGCTGCTGCGGAACCTGCTGATAGATAGCCGGAGCCGGTGAGAACATTTGCTGTTGCTGTTGTTGTTGGGGAATCTGGATATATTGTGGCTGCTGTTGTATGAACTGTGGCTGTTGTGACGGTGGGGATTGAAACTGCGGCTGCTGCTGGACGAGCTGAGACTGTACGGGTGCCGGAGAATGAATTGTCTGTTGTTGGACAACGTTGGCCTGGACTCCGGCGTCGGAAAAGGTAGCGGAGTGAACTCGTCCTGTAAATTTTCACCGAACTCTTACAACAAGGCTATTTTGGTTTTTTCAATCACGTAGTCTTGAGAGAACTTTTGGAAACATGAACGTTACAGCCATAAATGTTTCTGCAAGGCGGTATAACGATGCCACACGCTTTGCGTTACTTCTTCGAACGGTATTCATCGGTACGACAAAAAACTGTATCTTTTCAAACTTTAAGTTACACAACGTTCAGTTTTTGTTCTCTCTATCTCTATGTCTCTCTGTCCCTCCGTCTCTCTATCCCTGTCTCTCTATCTCTGAGTCTCTATTTCTCTGTCACTCAGTCTCTTTATCCCTGTGTTTCTGTCTTTCTGTTTCTCTGCCTCTGTTTCCGTTCCCTTGCCTCTCTATCTCTTTGTCCGTCTATCTCTCTGTCTCACAACGCACTACCCCTAGTCATCAGTACCAACCGCATTTCCTCATAAATTTTGAAACATGGTATAAATATATAAATATTCATTGGGATCTCGAGAAGGCAGCAGGGGGTATATAGAACTCTCTTACAGACAGAGGGTAAATGCAGAAAGGTGGACAAAAAAACGAGACGGTACGGGTTTGGGAAGAGGAGAGAAGGCACTGGACATTGAAGACAATGGAGGGGGTGAAATTGAGCTCAGTCATTGGGAAACATATGTATTGTGAGTGTGTGTTAGGCGAAGTTTTGTTAGTTTAGTTTTTTGTGTTCCGAACATTTTTGAATGAGGGCGGGAATTTTGAAAATGTGAAAATGCTATAAAGAAGGGGGACAAGAGGATATGACTCATTTTTTGGGCTGTCATGCCCCTGAGGAAGAAATATCACAATTTTTGGTTTATTTATTTAGGTGAAACATAAGAAGAACTGAAAAGAGACATGCGGTTAGTACTGATGAACTGCTCTGTGTTAGCTTTTTGATTCTGTTAGCGTGCACTATATAAATAGATTCGTTGAAAAAAAAGAAAAACATTTAGAAGTAGCGGAATTCGCCGCGTTTTCCCTGCCTCTCCTTCACGTAGGAAGGCGCGTCCTCGGGCAGCATACCTTTCGGAGACAGGGCTCCAGAAGAGGGGGGATGATGGTGACCGTTCATTTGCTGATGAGGGACCGGAGCTAGGTGACGGTCACGGTCTCGCATCTGAAAATAGCTACTTTTCATCAGATATATAAGTTCTTCCAGACTTTTGCATTTTACAAGTAACGGAGACTCGATGCGGCGCAGTTCATCTACCCAGAATCACCAAGCCTGACTTTCTCCCAATGGGGTCTTAACTGATGGTCTAGTTCTAGAAAGGTTTCAGTCATAATATATATGTGAGTTTAATTAGTTGCTGACGCCCATGCCGATAAAAGTATTAGAATTTTTGAGGCATAACAAAAGACATAGCTCCTGTTGGTCTCCCAAGGTCCAAAATGTGTCTTTCACTTGATTATGGCACGAACAAGATTTCCTTCAAGTGAATGCTGTACGCCATCAATGAAGCTAGAAACTTTTCGGTTTTGTTTCATCAGTCGTACTTATGTGAATTCTGCGAAGGTTTCACTAATACCTTTCCCCTCTGTCTCTTTGTCTCTCTGTGTCACTATCACTCTGTCTCTTTCTCTCAGCCTCTCTGTATGATAGTTTCGGTAACACTCAAGACTTTTCGATGAACTTTTGCAAACTGCTCGAAAAAGGTTTCACCGGTAGATAAAAAAGCAATCCCTTTTCAGCAAACTAGTCGTTGTCAATGTCATCGTGAATGTTTGTGCATTGCTAATTGAGAAGTTTACACCTTTTTCGGCTTTAGTGCTTTGGTATAGAAAGTTTACGACAGCTTACATAACTTCTCGAAGGAAACAGCAAAACATTTTCAGGGAAATACAGTAACTATTAGTCCCTCGAGACCAAAATGTGTCTTCACCTCCTCGTCAAGGGCTCTTCCTAATCTTGTCTCCACAGAGCTCTTGACCGAGACGACTCTCGTCATATTTATCTTCAGAGCTTACGCGAGGGTCAATATGCCCCCTTTCGCATACAAATACTAGAAACAAGAAAACATACCGGCTGTCCGTAGATATCGCGACTGTCCGGAGACGGAACCACACTCAAAATAGTATGTGGGACGTAGCCGACACGCTGGTGCACATTGCGACACTCCCACCAGTTCTTTGAATCTTCCAAGACCTGAAAAATGACGCTTTTTGGCTTCACAAACACTTTGTGTATTTTTTTGGAGTCGAAGCTGAAGCAAACGAGTTCCACTGACAGTTTTAGCTTTCCAGTGAAACATTCGAAGATTTTTTGAATTCGGAATGAGTTCCACTGGGTAATTGGGACTTTTGATCAAAAGTTGTTAGATAACGCTGTTCGTTCCTTGGACAATATTCACTTTTCTAGTAAAACATTAAATTTTTTTTGTTCATAAGAATGTTTTTTTGCGACGGCGTTGGAAGGATTGCTGTTCCGTCCGTTCCGAGTATTAACCTTTTCAGTGTACTGAGATGAGAAATACTGAGATTAATTCGGTTATTTGAAGTTGGGTTGGTTGAACAAAATTGAATATTTCCCAAAGACTTTTTTGCAACCATAATTCCTCCGGAATTATCTATTCTTCCAATAAATAGTAAAATTTGATTTTTCCAAACTGTTTCATACCCCTATATAATCTGTGGCAAAAGGGGTTCTCATACTTTTTGACCCCCAAAACACCCACCTCCAGGTACTCTCCTCTACTGACAGTCAGCTCCTTGGGGTTCTGTGCGATTCTGTCAAAGGTCGCGTAGACGAGTTTCCCTCCTCTGCCCACTATGTCATCCACAAAGGCCCGCTGTCTCGGTGATTGGGCATCCAAATCGGGCAGATTTGGTCTCGCGGCCGGGACTGGAGCCCTAGCTGGAGCTGGTGAAGGCTGCGAACTTGGTGGAGCCTCATAGGTCGGTCTTCGCCGCTCCTCACGTCTCTCCTCTCCCCTTCCGTTCTGCAGACTCGAGGTCTCGTGCTTCAGCATCGTCTTCTCGGCCTCGACTCGGGCCCTCTCCTCTCGGAGACGTCTCTCTTCGCCTAGGAGTCGTCTCTCCCTCTCGACCATTTTGGCACGCTCGAAGTCCATCCGTTCACGCTCGAGTGAGAGACGGTCGAGGTCCAGCTGAAAATTTAGAGGGTTAGCGTGCTAAATCAAAAAATTTTTCAATGTTGTAGCATGTCTATAAGTCTATAAGTAACGAGAACTTCTGCCTTTGCACTCCATCCTTTGTTCTTAGCAGTTTTTTGTAGTATCAGCAAATCCGAAAGCGAACTCTTTCACAGTTATTATACACAAACGACTCTCTTCTTTCTTCTCAATAGGATTTGAAACCTGCAGCACTCTTAGAGTTCTATTGATCGAAGATTGAAAATGCGGCTTAACATGGACGGATTGTGTGCAAAAGTTTGCTAACTGCTATATGCTCTACCCTTGAAACATCAATCATCCTTCCACATTTGTGACACTTTTGTGGATTAGCGGAAAAAGTAGTCACTAGTGGAAATTCCATACTACTTGAAACACTTCATTCCTTTTTGTTTCACCAAGCCCTTATGCTACTGCAATCGTTCGCTCACATCTCTCACATTACATCATATCAAATATATTCACCGACCTAAACTGCCCGGAAAACAAGAGTGCTACAGAGGAAAATTGATCATGCACCATATTGGTAAACAAACCCGAAAAATCAAGCACAGCACACTTACATTGTCGACGCTCATGTTGCGTTGAGGTCGAGCCGGAAGAGGATGACGGGAACGGGAGACAAGCGGGGTGTTCGGGGCCTGAGAAACAGAAGGAATATAGGGGAAAACTTGACATGACTTTTTGAACAAAGACACACACACAAACGGAGGAAAACGTGCAAGCATACTGTCTAAAAAATCAGCATCCTCTCCTGACACTTACACCGTCATTTTCGGGTCAAAGAAGTAGTTTTTCGGATTTGATATGTCCTGAAAAGTTGTAGATTTGGATAAGGTCTACAACTTTGCAGAACATGCCAAAACCGAAAAATCCGAGAGAAAATAAACGAAAAAATCCGAGAAAATGACCCGAAAATAGGGATCCAGAAAAGTCTCACCGTATCGATGCTTCTCTCCCTCTGGGGAGGCTGTCGGTACTGGGCCGGTGGAGCGCTTTCACCCCGATGCAATGGGGCCGGGTGATTTCTGCCATGGTTCATCTGATCCGGGTAACCGTAGGGCGCAAAGCCGTCGGAAAAGACAGGCCTGTAGGGCTGGGGCAGGGCACTGGTCCAGTCCTCTCTAGAAATCTTTGGTCAGAAAAAATGCTCCAAGACTTTGTCTTTTAGAAGATCTGACACCTTCGCTGATTTCGAGATACGAATAGTGTTTCACCGGGGCATTATAGTCAGTTTGTGCTAGAGTCTACGTTACCAGACTCAAACAGCGACAAAAATAGTAGCAAGAAGCTTACGGAGGTGTCCTCCACGCTTCGCCGAGACTCATCCAGATATCGGATTCTTTGCTGCTCAGGCAGTTTTGAAGAAGTTCACGGGCTTCCAGGGAGAGCAGAGGGGCGACAACCTGGAATATTAATTTTACTACAGATATACAAACAGATTAGTTCGCTATTCTTTGCTTTTGATAGTTGAATGAAACAAAAAACTTTTTAGAGGAACTAAGATAGGAGTTTTTTATTTCGTCAAAAATCTAATAGTTAGCTCCTACAGATTTCTTCTGTTATTAGGAAAAATCTTGTCTGTGAACAAAGCTCCTCCATCACTATCTCCAAGTTTTCGATGAAGTATGAGGTACAGGTTTATCAAGAACTTATATCCAGCTAATGTATAGAAGCCAGATAGAAGCTTTACCTTTAGCTTCTACTCGTACTGATCATGAAACTGACACAAAGCTCTAGGTTTCGCCAGAAACTGAAACTCCCAACTGTTTATGTTTCATCAGATAAGCAGCACGCATCAAAGTACTATGCTCTCCTACGACTACTTTCACTAGCAACTCAAAAATAGTATAAGCATTTGAGCCAACCTGCGGAGCAATATTCCTCCCCAGTCCCCAATGACACGATTCCACAATGTGTTTCAGGGGCGAGAAGAGAAAATGCAGCAACTCCGGGGCATTGGGCTCATGGATGTGACCTTTAAGCTTGGCCAGCAGGTTGAACGAGAGCTTGAACTTTCGCAAAACATCCACATATTCATTCTCCAGGGGCAGTTGAGCGCGCATGGCTAGGATTCCACTCGGATCCGGATGATTGAGACGACCCTTGTCCTTGCTGCGTTGAGCTGTACGGTAGCGGTGGGCCTGAAATTTTGAAAGACGTTTTTGAATCAAAAGTGTACTGTTTTCGTATCCAGGAAAATTTTTTTTAGTATGTTTCAAGGGTATTTTATAAAAGAAAATGTTGACTTGGAACGGAACGTTTTGCTGGATTAAAAAATCATGGTGGTAATTCTTGGGAGATACTGTAAAAGAAATGACCGTCTAAGAAACTAATCTTGAGGATGGTCTAATGTAGGCGGCTAATGTGAAAGTGCTCACTTCTTGAGAACTGGACCGTAAGGTAAGATGTTTTCATGTTTGGGCCGTTATAGAGGCTTCACTAAAGTTTTAGGATTGCTGTAGAGCCAAAAGAGCTTTTCATTTCAAATGTTTCACAAACAGTAAAAAAGGCCATCTTTAAAAAGTTGATATGTCCTCTAAATGAACAAAGTTTTGGACAAGAGAATGCCAGTGAAGCCGGCTGTCCAGATATATTTCCCTACCCGCTGTTCCAGTTCCCTCTGCGCTTCAGCCGCTGACTGAACCCGAGCCACGAAGCGTTCAATGTCGTCAAAACATCTGTTCAGAGTGTTGACCTCCTTCTCGAAGAGTTCCGAGCTGTCGCTACTGATGCTCGCGTCGTCAGCTGGGTACTGGGGCATTCCTGCAAATTTCTAGTGTTTTATGACAAATATTCCCGGGTCTTTCTTTGCGTCTTGACGTTCTCGTCTTTTTCGGATAGGGTCATACCCAACAGACTGCTAAGGTAAGTTATTGGTTTTGATGTGAGAGGGAATCGTGAAGCAAAACACCTAACTAGTCTTTCCTTTCATACTCAAGTTGAAACAAAAAGCATGATATCTTTTCATGAATCTCTTCGTTTTTCAGACACGGCCCAAAACCACAGAAAGATTTGTTTTTTATGCTCCAAATGTATTCAGTGACGTTTATCTCCAAGGTTTTTTTTTACTTTTTCTAGGTTTGAAACATAAAATCATTTTGCGTGTTCAATCCCTATCTCTTATTAAGAACATTCACCCTTCTGCTACTTTTAGAAATCAGTGAATCAAGAAAGTAACGAATGTATATTTTCATTACCACAAATATTTTCTGGAACCTCCAGTACCGCATTTTTTTTTCAGTTTTACAGACAAAATTACAATATTTCATGTTACACCAATATCCTATTAAGATCATCTACCTGTTGTGAATATAGAGCCTCAGTGAAACAACTTACCATGCCCATGCATGGGTCCGGGAGCTCCTGTCGTTCTCCGGCCATTCTTGACAGCATTGTAATGCTTGTCCATGTAAGCCTTGATATCAGCAGCGACATCAGTTGCAGCCACGCGGTTGCACTAAAAATACAAAATGAGTTTATTTTTGTTTCATACTTCTGGTATATATAGCTTTTTCAAACTTTTGCCTTTTGGGCATTATGAACTGGATCCACGAGGAATTGCCCTCTTAATCTCTCAAGTTCTCCAAATTAAACTTTTTCGGTTGTTTGTTGTTTCATTCATAAACTATAGAATCTCTAGTCTGTGCTTTCCAATATCGTTCGAAATTGTATAAAAAAAATTATAGTCTGTCGATAAGGGGATAGGGAGACAACAATGGCAAAATTATGAACTATGCTCTGACCTCTTTCTTTCACTGGTGCCACCCCCCGTGCTCTTCCTATAGATTATCTTGTCAAAGTGCTATCGGTTCTCGAAGCTCTATAGACCACACGATTTGTGTATGTGAGAGAGAACACGAAACAAGGAGTATTACAACTAGAGAGAAAGAGAGAGAGAGAGACAAATTCCTCGAAGATAAGACTGCTCATGGGAACTGCGGGCAGAACTGAAGTTCACGTGAGCCTTTTCAGAAGTAAAAGAAGAAACAATTGCTTGGAAAGTTTGTTTCACAGCTGTTACATAACATTCGCCTCGAACTAAAAAGATTCTCGAAGCTTCACTCACTCCTTGCACAGAAATGCTGATCCCTTCTGGGCTTTCAATTTTTCAAGGCTGTAAATGTTTCACTTCTATAATAGTTTTTGTTGCACAGTTTTGTATGTTCTTTCTGAACCAGTTTTCTTCGCTCGCTCCTTTGTGCACAGCAGGGGTGCAACGGATCGGGTCTTTTTCTAAAACTTACTCGGCCCGGCTCGGTACAAAATCCCAAAAACTCAGGGTCAACCGCATCGAACCAAACTAGGTTGAATTTTGAAGATCTCTTCGAGCAGACCAAGTCCATACAACAAAAAAGTTGTCATCAAACTATATGAAAAGGCTATAGCCTCCTAAATCGCCAATAACGCCAACAATCTTGGTATATTGCTAAGGGTCGCCACTTCAAACCAACCCAGGTTCGAGCCCAGCTTGCGGAAATCTCTTTTCTTTACTTATTTGGGCTGAAATAGGCCAAATAAACACTAAAACAATTATTCCCGTTATTACATTTGCTAATATTGGAGTATCAAAAATTACCAGGTCGATACCGGGCCAGGTTTCAAAAATCTCGGCCGGTCCCGGCCCGAGATTTAGCAATCCTGGTACCCAGGGAGTCAAAACTATTCTGACGTGGGAAGCTGGGAAGACAGCAGTTTTATGTTTCACCAGTTGTTTTAGAGGATATGACGATACCGAAAAGCATTAGTTAATTGTAGTGCAAACGCAAAGAGACATTGCAAACTTGTTTCTCCTTGGATTCGTTTTTGTAAGCAACAATTTTGGCTGATGCCCTGTTGGGGCTCCTGACAGGTAGATGCTGTTCCCGTCTGGCTACCGTGACAGGAACAACGTTCTCCCAGCGACGCATCCCCAAACTGATTTGACTTGCAAACAGTAATTGCTGCCCCCATCTTTCACCCCTCCCTACCTGGAAGATGTGCATTTCTGTGACTCGATTAGCAGAATTCCTGTCCCTCGGGTCGTCTTTGACAATGAACAGCAGAATGTTGTTGTACATGTCCCTTGGATCCGAGCTGACATACGGGGTTGGGCTGTCCAGGAGCTCGATGTTAAACTTTTCTACCAGATCACCATTCTCGTCCTCTACGGTCAGTTCTTGGCGATTCAATCTCAGAATTAGAGGCTGAGCATAGATTGCAGAATTCTTCTCCAGGCGACGTAGTTTTCGGATTCCATCTTGGGGGAACACGAGTCCGAATTGTCGACCCACCGCGAAAGTGGCCAAATGTTCGACATAGTAGCTTGGAGTCATGTCATCGAGTGGTGGAGGGGGCTCCATTGAGCGACGGGCTGGAAATTGAGATGTCGATCTGTCTTGCTTCTGTCTCCCTGTTTCTGTCTCTGTCACGTACCTTTTTGGATCATAGCGTGTAAAAACTTTGAAATGTACCGAATTTGCTTTGTTTCAACAGTAAAAGCTGAAGATTTACCATAGAGCATTGCTACGTGCAGATGAGTTTCAATACAAAAGTTAGCATTGCCGTTAGAAAATATGTAATAGTACACAACAACGACTAGGGTTCATTGAAAATTCATATAGAAGATGTGAAACAAATTTCCTCATAAGTTCCAAAAGCGTTACTGGCTTCCCATTTAACATTATGTGCTTCTGACTCCTCATAAAGTTATACAATTCGATTGAAACAGCATCCAATCTGTACTTTCTCTTCAAGTTTTGAGCTTCTACAAATGTCTTATCGCCTAGATGCAATGTCGTAGCACCTTGTTTCGAAAAGCTTGGTTTAAAGAAATCCCTATAAGAGCAGTATCTTATTTCGATCGTTCAACCGCAGGGTTTCTGAATCTTTAGTTAAAAAATTTCGAAGGTAGGAATCCAAAAAAGTTGTATAGTAGCTACTATTTACCCTCCAGTGCTTCATCTTCCTGTTGACAAAGCTACCAAAACCTATCTTATCTGTCTCTCTTTGTCAAAAACCCCTGTTAAAAAATGAAAACAAGTAACGTACATCTGTGCTGTGGCATGTCGGCAAAAGAGCGATGCGAGTGTGACGGCGACGGGGCTCCGGATCTCGAATAAAAGTAACCCGAAGTTGGAGGAGCCGGAGGCCTGAAAATGGAGGATTAGAAGAGGAAATGTGGTATTCTGGAGAGAAAAGCCAGACATTTATTGGCCGGCTGATGTTTGTATTGGAAATTCGGGGTAACACTTTCTGAAACCAAAAAATAAATAAAAAAAGTAAAAGTTAAACTGTTTCAAACTCCGGTATATAATGACTCTTTGAAACCAAACAGCAAATTTTTTTACTACAAAACTGAAAAGCAACTTCTCTAGACCGCTACGGTGAAATACGTGTTGGAAACTACATATTGAAAAAGTACAAGAAATTTTGAACGTCAACTTGGGCAACACTATGTGATCTATTGTGGAAACAAAAAAAAACCTTTTGGGTTTAAGAATTTAGCAGTTTTCGAGACGAAAAAATGTGGTAGCCACGTCGAAATAATAAGAGTCAGTAACGGATGGTTGAAACAAACAAACTTGAAAGTTTTCGACATGATGTGAGCTCATTACAGTTATGCAAAAAACTTGTAATACAGGAAAATTTATTGCGTTTGAAACCCATTGGGTGTCGTCTGATACGCTCGTATACGTACTGGTCCGTATTCGCTCAAAATTACTTTATACAATTCGTTGAAACCAAGAAAAATGCTGTTTTAGATTCAACGTTTTGTTACTTTTCAAATCTTTCGCCGCTATATGATCCTTCGTTGAAACAAACAGCACGTGGGAAACTAGAGAGTTTCTATCAGGAGTGGGCGAAGCAAAAGAAAATCAAAAGATTCGAAGAATACTTTAAATTTCACGAAAAGGTGATGCCTGAAGGTAGCCATTTTCCAAACACGATCATTAGTTGAAACCAGAAAAATCCTCTTTGGATTCAAAAGTTCACTTTTTTTTCGTTACGCTGCAGAAGTCAGAGCAAAACTGAAGACATAAAGTCATGAACGGTTGAAACAAAAGAACATCGATATGTTCAGGTAGCAGTGTAAATCTCTCGTGACTTGAGATCTTCTCATTATCAGGTACACATCGAGCATTTCCAGTATGTCATATCGCCGTCTAATGGTGTTCTCGCGCACAGACCCGAAAAACTTGTGAGTATGGGTATTGAGCAGAGTTTTTCGAGGAAGAAATCGAATCGATAACACTGGCTTTCTCTCTTTCTTTGGGAACAGAAAGCTTATCACTTATGACCTGGCACGGGGATAGAGCGCAAACCACTGCCATAAAAGTCATACCACAATCGTTTCCAGAGGAAAGGAATTCGTGAGAAAGGAAGCTTCGATTTTTGAGGACACATCAGGGAGAAGTTTCACAGGAGAGATAAAAGTCGCACATGTAGCAAAAAGTCTTTCCAGCGTTCGGAGCAGCTATGTTACTAAGAAAAGAACTATAGTCCGATCAAGTGTTAGCAGAGACCATCACAAGCCTTGAAATCAAGAAAGTATAAAAACAGGACAGCACATGGCAATACCATTGTATCTGAATGAGTCAAGCTGAAAACATGCGAGAAAGTTGTTATGTAGGGAGGGGCTATCATATAGAAAAAGGCAATGATTCATTTGGAGGAGGCAAAGGCTTAGACGGAGAGAAAAAAAAGTTGGTATTCGGGTGGAGGTGGGACATAGAATATAGCAGTTCAAAAGATGATAAAATCAGCAAAGGGACACTACATGTACAAGAGCTGAGAGAGAGAGAGAGACTGAGAAACTGACAAAGAGACGGAGAGGCAGAGAGATGGTCATGGATGCTTCCCGTAGTGCTACCCTGTATCCTCAGCCTGGCCTGGCCTGCCAGATTGTGAAACAGTTGTGACTCAAAAAATATAAATTTCCCCTCTCACACATTCCCCCTTCTCGCCCCGCAACCCCCACAAGATTTACGATGTCTCTCAGCCCATATATCCTCTCTCTTTCTTGATCTTCGAGAGAAGGTGATAAATTCGATCAATGGAGAGAGAGAGATATAGAGACGGAAACGTACTACACCCTTATCAGCCGGCACCGGCGATAAGATGGCGCCTTCGCCCCCTTTTACCCGGTTGGATTCTAAATATTTGTAGAAGGGGTAAAGTTTCGGAATGTTTCAAACGGGATTAACGTTTTACGACTGAAAGACGGGAAAATGATTAGGGAGGTGCTAAGCCGATAAACTACAGTAATGGGAAAAACTAGGACTAGACAAGTGCTACCGCAAATGAAAACTCCCGAAATATAATAGTGAAAAGTTTTAGTTTCAAGGAAGAATATAATTGAAGAAGTTTGGCAAAATTAGAATTTTAGGGCCGCCGGAGATGAAAACGACGTTTGTTCTATCATTTAGTAGGTCGACAGGAAAGTGAATGTTCCCCACGTTAGTCTCAAAAATTGTATGGTGAGCACCAAACTAACAAGAATAAGAGTACAGGAAAAGTGAGCTTTTTGGTTGCATGGAATTCATATATTGTGGAAGAGTCGCAGGCGGGGAAAATAAACTTTTTTTCCACCATTGGACAAGCCCGTAGGCTGATAGAAATCAGAATACTTATATAACAGAATACTCAGGCAGCTTTTTGTCATAACGACTTTAGGTCAACGGTCTTTTCCTCTGCAATTCATTCGTTTTCCACTGGTACTGCGTTCTTCAAAAACCTTTTTTTTATCTACTTGAACTTCTCTGTCTCGCTGTCCCTATATTTCGCTATTCTGTCTTTTTGTCTTCTCATACCTCGTATTAAAGAACCACAAACTGTAAGGCTAAACAAAAGAAAGTATTTTGCTTCAACGAATGTATGGAGAGTTGTACTTCACCGAAAATATTCTCGCACCTTCGAACACGTATCTCACAACCAACCTTCTCTGCTTTCAGTAACTAGCAGAGCATTTCAGAAATCATGTTAGCACTTAAGTTCATTCTGGGTAAGTTTCAGAATCTGCTACAAAATCTACCATTCTACCCAAAAGTTGTTCAACCAGCCACAGCCAAAAAATAGACTACTGTCCCATAAGAGTACAGTATCTCTCACACGCTCTCCATGACATCAGCCAGAAGAATAGGCCATAAAAGGAGCTCTGTCTCCTCCTTGGTAATTTTATGACCTTTCTGTGGAAAGAGAGACAATGGCGGCGACTGAGTCTTTTTAGTGGGCGCGAAATAATGATAGAGGGGACTTTTATTGCAAAAAGGTGCTAAATAAGGAGACGTCATAAAATAAAGTGAGAGGGTAGACAGGGTAAGCCCGGACGTGGAATGCGAATCATGAGGATTTTTGGGTACCGCAGGACCGACATTTAAAAGATTAGACAAAATGTTATAGAAAAAAGGGCTCCAGCATGAGCCCTTTCTTCTAAAAAAAAAAAAAGCAGTATTTATCCCAGAGACCATTCTCGAAGCTAGTTCGTCAAACTCGTTCTACAAAGATCATGATCTGAGGGTACCGCAAATACGATACAACGAGCCCGAAAGCTGTTTTGAAATAATTTTTTGAACCTATACAGATCTGGCGGGTGAGAGATGGTATGGGGGTGACACGTGCGAGCCAATAATGAAATAACTCTTTTCGAGTCGAAGAAGTTGCAAAGTGATGTTCTACAAAGTTGTAGATTTTGACATGGGCTACAACTTTTCAAAAGATCGTTTTGCCAAAAAAAAAAATCACTCTTTCGACCCGAAATAGGACAACAGCCGATCAACGTACTCTTCAAAGCAGTCCAGCTCCCTCTGTCGAACGTCTGTCGGAGCTGATAATAACTTAAGAAGATGTAAGAGGTTTACAATTCACACACTTTGAAGCCAAATCGACCGAGGAACCCCCCTTCCACGTTGCAAAATATCTCCTAATCGGCTCTCTTAGCCCTGCTCCATCACCTTTCTGTGTCACTAATCCGATAGAAAAAGCGCGGCCGGAAAAAAAACCAGTGTCAATGACCTTGTAAAGTAAGGACAAGAGAGGGCTGTAACCTTATCTCAACGGCGAATTAGTAGAGCTTTGCAACTAGAGGTTCTATGGTTCTTTGATAAGGATGGGGAGACAAGGGTGGAACGAAGCTGGAATGGGTAAAAAAGTAACCATCTTTGTATTTTTATTACGTTGAAAGCACGGTACACAATGGTGACGCTCTTATACCATAGTTGAATCAAAATAGCGGTGTGGGTTGAGTTGTGTTTGGCACTTTTTACATATGTAGCTTGCGTGAAAAACAATCGTTTTGTTCAAATACGATACATAGGAAGCAACATAAACGTGGTGTGAAGCAGAAGTTTGCGGGTCAAGATCAAGATTTTGCCCAGATGTCTTTCCCATCGCTACAACTTATTCCTGTTCCTATTCGACCAAACAGGGAAACGCAAAAAATTGTACTCACCTATGATACGGATCTCCTCGTCTCATCTCTGATTCTTCAGTTCATCACGAAAATGCTGAAACATGAGAATGTTATGAAGAAGAGAGAAAGACCGAGAGTTGATAGGAAGTGAGATCGGATGGCTGACCGGGGGGTCGGGACAGGCTGGTGATTGAAACTTTCTATCATTGCCGAGACATTTCGGGAATGATTTGGAGAGCGTAAGAAGGGAAATCAAAGGACGGATTGGTCGTTTTAGATATGCGAATGGGAGAGAGGGAGCGCCTCTATTTATGTTTCTTTTGAAACAATGTTGGTTAAGTTCTCAGGAAGACATAAAAACAAAAAAAGGTATAAAAACTTTTCAAGGGGTAATGGTCATCATGTAGACATAACTGATGTACTTTTCACAGCAATCATGATCACCGAAACATTAACCCGCCTGTAGAGCAAGAGTAGTTGTCAATAGTTGAAACACAGAAAGAAACCCTTGATTTTTGACCAAGCTAGAAGTTTCTGTCTCTGGATAGGATATATTCAGTTGTCAAGACAGACATTATTCAATGCGAGAGGGAGTAAAGAGAGATAGAGGGTAATAGGTATCGTCTTATAGGAATAACTGAGTTTGTAACACTCAAGGCTGTGCCTACTTACCGGGGTATCTAGTAGCAAACTGTTGTGAGAGCTATGCTCTATTCACACCACTAAGAGCTGTAGAAATACTACTTGCCGTAGTAGGTGCACTCTGTATTAAGTCTCTGCCAATACTCTGGCTGAATAACCGACTAAATAAACAGGAAACAGGTGAAAACTGAAGGCTGGCATGTATTTGACAGCTGCTCATTATTTTTAATCTACTACACCAGCAGAGC
Source organism: Oscheius tipulae (assembly GCA_037178975.1). Taxonomy (NCBI): domain Eukaryota; kingdom Metazoa; phylum Nematoda; class Chromadorea; order Rhabditida; family Rhabditidae; genus Oscheius; species Oscheius tipulae. The sequence goes on along the minus strand of JASJZH010000004.1, from coordinate 462,184 downwards.
GCTAAACAATATTCTGGACATCCATAAGCGGTGAGTGAAACATGAATTATTAGTTGAGAACCAATTTGAACTGTCATCGTCACTGTCTCTCTGTCACGTTCGGAAAATATACTAAGATCGTAAGGAGGTGATTGCCCCCTGCACGCAGGGCGGGCGTAGACGCAAGGGTGGGTCCAAAAGTGAGAGAGAGAGAGACAGAGAGAAAGAGAGAGAGTGGAATTTTCTTATCAGCAACCGGGAAGGAAGGTCGTGCATTCGTATGTATAAGAGAGGACAGAACCAAAACCTGTCTCTCTAGGGGGTGTGGCCCCCCCCTAGAGATCTCTTCCGAACTGAGAGATATGCTAATTAGGAAGTCCGAAGAGAGACCAATTAGCCTCTCTCTGTTTCGGACAGTCGCGTCTGTCTTTTGTTTGACTACACGAGGAAAAATGATAGTGGCGGCGGCTTCGTGAGGGAATTAGGGGTGGGAGGAAAAGCGCCGACAAACACGGCTTGATCTGAGCGCGCCTCTTGGAGGAACGAGAGAGGGAAAGAGACAGGTCAAAGTGCCCTGTTAAGGACCATGGTCCTGGTGGAAAGAAGTTTGGTGAATAAGAAGATCTTGAAGGGAAGATAAGCTTTTCAAATATAACGGAATCCGATGAAGAACAAAAGCAGTCATCTCTGTTTATCAAAAATGTGAAACCAAAAACTTACAGCTCTGTGAAGAGCACACCCGAAAGCATGAAAAATTTAGTGTAGCTCCATGGAACAGAAGCGGGAAGGGGGAGGGTGGAGAGATTACAATAAAATCATTTTTTATCAATATGCCTAGATGTTCTTCTAAGCAATACTGTGACCGAATGAACGGGTTCTGTTTACCAGGAGAGTGAAACACAAATTCTCAGTTTCATGTTTTTTTGCCTAAAGTAAAAAAAAGAAGAAAACAAGACAAAATGGAGGCTGAAGTTTAGAAAAATACGTCAACGCAAGAAACCTAGCGACAGCTTTTCCTCACATGTGATCAGTAAAACATAAAGTATTTTTTGGACTAAATCTCGAGGTATGTTGTGTGGAAAGAAGATCAAATCAGACTGTTTAGGCTCGAGATACGCTGGCTGCAGATGGGTCGAAATGATTTGCTACTATTCAAATATACATTGAGTTGCACGAGCCGCGAGAAAGTGAAACAAGAACAACTGTGAACGGGAGTATTTGTAGAATCAGTGAAACCCAACAGCTTTCAGTCCCCTTTTTGACGGAAATATTTGACTGATTACTGTAGAACTGTGCTAAAAAGGAAAGATCGAGCTTGAAAAACGGCGGGGAAAGGAAGGAATACGGTGGGAGATACAGTGTTCGAAACATTACTGTTGCTTTGGTCATCAACGGATCGAAAAGCATGAGTCGTTTGTACTATGCATGGTATTAAAAAAACCCAAATTTTTGGAAGCAGTTCAGCAGTCAACCTCCGCAATTCACAATTTCAGAGTTCTGTTTGAAAGATAATGATTGAGCATTTGCTTTCACCTGTAAACGAAGAAAAGTGAGCCAACAATGGTTCTATGGCTTTCAAGCAACGTATATAAAATAGTGCGCTGGATAAAATTTGCTTACTTCTTCAGAAAATTCAGACATCGACCATGTTTTGTTTCAACCAAGCTATAAAATGTTGCCAATGGAATATTATTTGTTTGAGCAGAAAAAGATAAGGCAGTTATGTTGTCAGAATGTCCACTCTAATCAACCAATGGGATCAGAATTTGGTCTACTGTGCGACAACCACACCCTAATTTTCAGAGATGTCAGAGGGAGATAGCAACTTCTCTCTGCCTCTCTTTCTCTATGTCTCTCTGTCTCTCTATTACCCTGTTGACTGCTGACTCGCCCTCTATGCTTCCCCACAAAAAAGATCTGTTTGCCAGGCTTTGAGAATGATATGATATGGGAGAGAAAGTTGTGTGTAGAGGGAAGGGAAAGCAGTCTCTTCCCTTTTGCCCAAATGATGATCAACTGGAAGAGAGACAAAAACGTCGTTTGCAGCGCCACACACCGACGGATATATGATTGGATTACGCGTCAGGAATGGGGCAGGCTGAGAGAGAGACAAACTCGTCAGGGTACAGGAGTGTGGGATTTTGAAAAGTGTAATCTTGAGAGCAAGAGAAGCAGGTGGATAGAGTACCAAATAAATTGGTACTGTTACTCAAGTGGTAACACAAAAGTCCTAAAAACACGGGTCGTATTACTGGGTGGACAAATAACTTTTTAAGTCACCGAAGTGGGATCTGGAAAAATACCAATTTAGGAAATTATGGGATCATTACTGTTTGAAACAATGGAAATCCAGTGAAACGTCGTTAACTGATGCTCATTGTATGAAACCTGCTGAAGTTTTTTGTCGTTTCACTGCACTAGCAAAGCTAGTTAGGATGAAAGACAAGAACCTTTGTGAGTGATGAGCCTTGAAAATAATGGCAAACTTGTGGTTCGAACATGGGTCAAAAGTTCTCAAAAGAAATATCGATGGGCAGTGGGTGCACCATAGCAAGCTTAAAAATACAAATGTTGAAACATAAAAGCGTATTTTCAGATTTTTCTGTTTCACAACTTCCCAAGAACAGACGTATGATAATAAGAGTCATTACGTGCTTGTTTCTTTCCAATTGGTATTATTTTACGCCTGGAAAAAGGATCCAGCAAACTCCAGAAAATGCGGTAATGTGTGGCAGTAAAGGACACTAATTACAGAGAGACAGAGAAAGGTCATCTTGGGGAGAGATAGTGTGGATCGGGCTCTGGAAAGAAAAGTTCAGGAGACTGGGATTTCATTTCAAAAGAGAGAGGCAATGGCTGTGACAGAGTGAGAGACTGTAAAACAAAACTCTAAAAGAGAGAGACAGGTAATCGGACAGTTGTGAGGCCGCGTCGCGTTGCCGGTACGCGCGAGCGCGGCTGTCCCCATCGGCTGGCCCTGTGCGCACCTGTACACAGTCTCTTTCTCTCCCCCTCTCTGACGAACGCGCGCGCTCGACCACAGCCACATTAATAAGGGCTATCCCGCGTTTGGACGAACGCGGGCAGAGGAGAGTGAGAGAGAGAGGGAGAGGAAGAGAGGGGCGACACTGACCACAACACTCGAGAACGTAGCGCGAACCCACAAAAGGCTTACTAGTGATCAAGAGTCAGGGGAGAAGAGGGACAGAGTGAGAGACAGAGAGATAGAGCGGCAGAAAAACATAGAGACAAAGGAACAGAGAGACAGAAAGGCCTAGCACCCGATTTTCTATTGATGTGCTTCTTTCCGAGATTCAGAGCTTGAGAAAAGACGTCTTCGCTTCCTAGTTTGGTCTGAAATCGGATGGTGGAACTTTGTCTCTCTGTCTCTCCCTTTCTGTCTCTATGTCCTTCAAATCGGTAAAAACTCACAAAGACGGCAATGGAATCGATGCTTAGATAAATCCAATTCATTTTAACTTCGTTCTTGTAGGCCAACTTCATCTCCATTGTGGTCTTCTCGGCCTCCCTGCCAACTAGCCAATGTTCCAGGTTTCGAGGCCGGCAAGTTTCTTCTGGGCTTGGGAAAGATTTCCATTTATCCAGACAAAAACAGTGATGATACTTCTCTGAAATGTCATGGGTTACGGAGAGACAAAGACAGGCAGTAACCTACCGTAGCCTGATACTAAACTGAACTTCCCTTTTGATTTAGCCCGAGTCTCCTACTCTTTGTCCGTTTACCGTGAAAAAGATATGAAACTTTTCGTCTTCGTCTTAAGGCGGTAAAACAGAGAGAGACAGCCACTGCGCAAGACTTTTGACGCTGACGTTTATTGCCAAAAATGTTTTTTTGTGTCGTTTCAGAGCTGAGTCCACTAATGCAAGATGTCTAGTCCCATAGTCGGCGTTGCTTGTGATGGATTTGTCCGCTGTCTACCACACTGATCCAATTCTTTGTTGATATCCAAGTCTATTATGTCGATCTGATGCAGTTCGGCGGTTCCAGTGATTTTGAGCACATCAAAGCGCTTCTTGTCAGTCGGAAGGGGAACATGATGAATCCGATCGTTCACAAAACACTGAAAACTGTATTTTACTATCTCCGTCAAAACTAACTGCAATGTGTGCTCCGTCTTTTTCGAGCCAGACGTAAATCGAGACTAAGTCTTTGCTTTTGAGCAGCTGGAACGCTTGGCTCTTTTGGTTCACAGCCGTAGTCAGATATTCTTTTTCGTGAAGAGCCATAATAGTGATAGTAGAATTGGTGCCTTGGTTCTGGAGACTGATGGTGACCTCATGGGGTGGAGTGGCATTCGGGAACGAGAAGTAAGCTCGAATTTTTTGGTCCTCCTGTGGTCCGCCGATTAATCTAGTTTGAGGGTTCAGCTGTCCACGAGCCGCGACTTCGTTGATTTGAATATATCCCTTGATTCGGATCCTCTGGATTCCTGTCCAAGTATCCGTCTTCATCGTCGCAGTGTAGAGAAGGTGCTGGTTCATCCAGCAGTAATAACTTCCGCCAGTAAGAAGGAAGCGGAACAGCACGGTCGTGTTATCTAGGCGTTTGACTTTTCCATTAATACGGTCTGCTCCGCTCAAGAGCCAGTGAATGAAACAGCGCGAAAAAGCTGTAGCGTGCGGACAGCTTTCATCCTGAATTGCCATCTCTTTGAATTCACTCCCGGTGGATTCAACAGTAATCGAGAAGGAACTAAAAATTGATGATTACCAGGGATCTAGTGACACCAAGATATATGTCACTGAACAGCGGGCAAGTGGACACAGATTGATTACAGAGTAAAAACGGTAGGCTGCTCCTGCCATGGAGACAATAGGCCATGGACAGGTGCACATTTGGATGACAGACAGCGACATTAGAGTGCACAATAAACAAAGGGACAAGTCGACAGATAGACTAAGGACAAAGGGACAGGCATAGCGAAAGACTACTTGTGGTATGGCGACAGTAGAAATTGGGTAATGGACAAGAACAGAGGGAAGGGTAGTGGGTAAGGAATATTGACAGATCTACTAGACGCACATGTTTTACATAACGGTAGGCTGCTCTTGACATGAAGACAGTGGGAATTGGACAGATGAAGACTGGTTACGGACATTAGGCGGTGAACAGCAGACAGTGACAGTGGACATATAAACATTGAATGACGCGTCATTTTGTCTTTGGCTGCGCACCAACTCGTACATAGAGCCTGTGTATCGACGTTTGATTATGGTAGATGTCGATACGTAAGATGTATGCTATACGAGTTAGTGCAGAGGCAAAGTCAAAATAGACAGGAACTTGGCAGAAACAAAGAGGAACTTACTCTTGACTGTTAAAGTCTTTGAAGGTAGCATTGACGACTCGATCATCATCTCTTTTCCCACTTTCATCACGAGTTCGGGGACGTCGAAATGTTTCAGCGGCTCCTGGCTGCTACTGAGCGTGGGGAGCACGAGGGCGAACAGCATTGTGGGAGACGGCTGGATGATCGATACAGTTAAAACATTCAAGAAAACTGCTAATTAGGAACTCAATAGAGCTCAGTACTGCCAAGTGTTCGTTTTGGCCGTCAGTCTTCAAGAAGCTCTGAAGGAACTGGACGGCGACGATTTACTGATGGTGGAAAACAAAAATACTATAAACTCAGTCTGTGGCATCAACGACGAAACGCGACTCTGCCTCAAGCCATTTGGTCATTCATCGGGAGACAGAGAAGACGTTGGCGGCAAACCGACCATTATCAACGGGTCCTCAGTGGATAGGACAGTACACCTTCCATGAGCCGAGACCTTGTCGATTTGTCCATGTCCCTTACTTTTCTATGTAGATGTGGGATTCTCTGAACACTACCTTGATCACTAGGCTTCGACCTTCAACTAGAGTTTCTTTTGCCACTCTCATCTCGAATTCATTGTCGTCGTCGAATGTTTTCCGGGGTTCCTGGATGCTACTGGCGACAAGAAGAGCAAAAAGACGAGAGCATCCTAGGAGTCGAACAGTTTGTAGAATTTAAGACTTTTTTAACCGAAGTTCTTGAATACTATTTGATTTCTTTATGAAACACTTTTTTTTAAAAGCTGTTGTCAACTCCTAGACTCTTTTCTCAGAGAGTAGAGGCACTGATGCTTTGAGCTAACAGGGAAACAGAGCGTCAGGAAGACGCAGAGACAGGGAAAAAATCTTTCTTTGAGATCTCTTTACGTACAGCAAGAATACAATGAGAGGCAAGGAAAAAACGTAACACAACACTCGACATACACCAAAAAAATGTCAAAATTCAGATCATGTCTAAATTAATCGAGCCATTAAGGCCCGGGTTCAGATCCATCTCTTCCACACTCCGCTCCACCGGGAACATGTTGGTCTAAAAGTTCACGCATTAGTCTTTTTCAAAAGTTGAAAGACTTAAAACCTTGGAATCATTTCGCTGGAAAGCCTCCAAAGACCCTACGGCTATTACGGAAGCCGTGTCCAGGCGCTTCTGCAGAAAATGACAGAATAAATTTGGACCGGGGAAACTTACGCTTCGTGTGGCGGGGCTGTCCACTTCATCGATGGTTTCCATGGCACGTATTCGGGCCTCAAACTGAAATTATGGGTATCAGCGACTGTCTCTTTCTCTTCATATTGTGTTTATGAAGATCCAACCTGCAATCAAGTTCCCACCTTCCTTCTGTTGATATGTAAGCAATGGATGAGCACCAAAAAATTTTGTGTTTCATTACTAGTGTAAATAGGACTGCTGTTTTGTATACTTTTGTCCAATGCCGGCTGTCAACTATTCTATTCGTGTTTCAATGTCGCTCTATAAACAGGAAGATAACTTGGGCCGATGAGAAAGACGCGTCTATTACAGGAACACGTAACATTTCAACCTAGGCACTTAGAAGTCGTTTGTTGGACAGTTTACTATAGAACGATAGACATTAGACCAAAGACTACTTTGCCTCTAGCAACTATAATGCAGCAACTTGCTAGCACATTTTGTGTTTTTCTGCTATTTATTCTGCAGTTTCGTGCCTAACTTCCTGTCCCAAAAAATATATGTCTTCTTCCCCCCCAACAAATCAAGGAGTTTGCTAGTAATGAGGTTTCGTTGGGTTTGGAAAACATACCATTTACGTCTGGTACTCTAGAAATCACTACCAAACATCCCCTTACCCACTCTCGTACTCTCTCCTTTACCCTACCTGTTGCATCGTCTCATCCTGTCGGGCGACTGTTCCTCTCTTCTTGGGGTCATTTTTCTCCGATTCCTTGTCCTTTTTGCCCTTTTCAGCATCTGTTTCAGCTTTCTTCGGCTCGTCCTTCTTTCCATCGTGGATTTTTCGTTTTGCATTGGGCGAGAGCTTTGTCTTCTTGTTGCTGAAACACTATAAATTGGAAACAGGACACATAGATCTCATGGTTATTTAAACAGATTTTAGTCCCATAATCGAACTCTAATCTTCCACAAAATCAGGAAACATTTTGTCGAACTAGCGGGTGAGAGATGGTAACACGGGCGATCGAACCCAAGGCAAAAATGAAATAACTATTTTCGGGTAGAAGAATTCGTTTTTTTTTTTTTTCAAAATTGTAGATTTTGACACGGGCTACAACATTTCACAAGATCGTTTTGCTAAAAAAAAATCACTCCTTCGACCCCAAATAGGACGATAGGCGATCAACATACTCTTCAAAGCTGTCCAGCTCCCTCTGTCGAACGTCTTTGCCCTCTCGGTGTCGGAGCTGATCCCTTCGGCATCGAACCATCCACAAGATTAGACAAGAAACGGAGAGAGACACACAAACCAATAGAATCACTCCAATGGAGATGACTTCTTGTCCAAGCTCGACCATTGTCTGAAAACCGACGAGATAGACGTTTTCGGTTCTGGAGGTAATATAGCAATAAAGATATTTGAGAGACTTAGAGGATGATTGAAACAGTCAATATAGCAGTTGAATCGAAAACTTACCTATTGCCTATACTCATAGAAGAATTGAAACATCTTGTTCCAACATCTTTTTTCTAGTTCGGAAACGAAACTAGGATACATTATCCTAGTTTCGTTTGAGAGAGATAAAAGAGAATTGAAAAGAGCAGGGGGAAGAAGACATATATTCAGCCAGATTAGATTTTTTATCGGGACAGAACGATTTACTAGTCGAGAACGCAGCTGTTCATTTCATGAGAACTTGAAACAATGGCAGGTGAACCTACAAAAGCAATAGGAAACGAACTCCTCAACTGGACTTAAAGAAAACTTTTGAGACGTGAACAGAAGAAATTGTCACAGAGTCAATTTGAAGATTTCGTCAAAAAAAGGGTGAGAAAAGAGGAAAACCTCTCCAAGACAACGTGTCTCCCCGGCCATCAGTGGCCATAAATAATTTAAGCAAGCGGATTAGAGAGTGATAGAGAATTGTGATCAGAGCCGCTTTGAGACTCTGATCCGGCCTCTCTGACTGAAGACGTAGCAGAAAATCGGTTTATGACTCTCGACTAACCTGACTGCCATCTGTCCCCTGTCCAACAGCTGGTCCCTTCCGCAAAGGGAATGAAATTGGGCTTTGAGAGACGGGGAGGGACAGAGGAAGGAAGTCGAGAAGGTCAGCCGGAGAGAATTGTTCTTCTGGACCCAAGGAGAAAGGGGACCGAGAAACAGAGACTGAGCGACGAAGAGACAAAGAGACAGACAGCTGGAAAGACAGAGAGACAGATAGACGGAGAGACTAAGAAACTGAGATATTGAGAGAGACAGAGTGACAGAGACAGAGAGTAAAGAGACTAAAAGACTGAGAGAAACGGAGAGATAGAAAGATAGAAAGACAGAGACTGAGAGACTGACTAAACAAGAAAGGACGCTACTGTCAAAATTGTACAATTCGACGGCCTGGCACTGCTCTTTTGGGTCTTCCGAAAAAAATCGTCTCAGCACCTGATCCATTCGAACTCTTTGTTACTCTTTTGAAATAGTTTTTTCCTGTTCGCATGTTTCCATAGGCTTTGTGAACAGAAAGATACAGGATAAATACATCGTAATGAACCCAAAAACTTAGTTATAAGAAAAGAAACATTTGTAAAAGCAAACACAACAATATTAGAAGATCACAACATTTCTCTATAAAAGGGTGCTGAAGCATACTTTTTTCCAAAAGTATTGGAAAGATCTGTTCAGGAGATCGATTATGGAACGCTTCTGGTTTGTAATGCTCACCATTGTAATACAGAAACACGACCTATAGCTAGTGCTTAAAACATTTTAATCGTTCACAAGAAATTTCTAAGAAATCTTTTGTATTCATACAGTCAACTCTCGATATAGTGACACCCGATATAGTAGAATTCACCATATAGTAGAGAAAAATTTTGCTCCAATAGTACAGTTGATTTTCCCTCTCAGTTTAGTAGACTTCACCAAATAGTAGGCTTTTTTCGTGCAAAATGCGTGTCTACTATATCGAGAGTTGACTGTATTTTTCAAGAGATAAGTTACCATGGTGTAACAATAGTCGATGGGAATAGCTTCTAGCTAGAAATTGCAAATTTGTCAATTTCGGAATGTTTCAGCCTATGTTTATCACCAAAAACAGTTTCGACCTTATCCTGTTTGCTCAGCCTTGCTAGCTTTACAATTCTACTGATCCAGTCCTGCAACCAATTTTTTTTAGCACGGCTTCTTTTCGAAGGGATAATCCAAAATACTTCCGTCGTTTCGAAACGTTTCGAGACTAACAAATTACGGTCATTAAGGCGGTAGAATCTGATTGCTCATCAGGAGAGATGTGTGTAAAATCGGCTATTTTTCATTAAATAGATGGCAGGATGAGCCAGCTTAGAAACCGGCTATTCGACACGTGGAGAACTTGGATTTTCGACTTGAAACATGTTTCATGATTCTTGGAGGCAGGGATAGTTTTAGTAGTGGGAGGTAGAGCACGGAGGAAACGTAAGGTTCTGACAAAGCGGAGGGTAGATTTATACTACCAGCACCTCGAGTAGAGCAAAGTACTTCCCTGAAGTTGGAATATAATGTTTTGCTGGAACAATGGAAAGCGTTGATGGCTGTATAAAGATGGTAAATAGAGTGGTGATCGGTGCGAAAACAATGGAGCACAAAAGCTTTGCCGCAGTTTTTGTTTGGTAGGCGTAGTCAAAGTACTGAAAAAACTGTCAAAGTTTTGTAAAGCCTGAGCGAAATGATGTAGTAATCTCATACCGTCTCTCTGTCTCCAGTACGTGATAGTGCTCTTGTCTATTCGGTAGCGTTGCAGTTCTCTACTTTTCGAGCCGTCCTCTTGAGAAAATATGTTTCGGAATGAATATAAAACGAGAACTTCATTTCAAACTACAATATAGCCTGCTTCGGTGTTTAAACTGCTAGTTGTTACTGTAAACCTTTGCTGATTTAAAGTCACTGGGTAAGGGAACAGGAAGGTGAACTCTTTGGTCTGATTTCGACAGAATTCAACTGAATATGTAGAATTCGCTGCCAATGAGGCACTGAACAACAACCGATATATATTCACTTTGAGACATTCGTGTTTTGAAAACTGAGTCACAAAAAGTGAAAATGTTTTAGCATGGAGATAGAAGAGACATTTCGTCACGATTTATATAGACTTGATAATCCGCTATCATTTAAAGCTCCATGCAAACTCTTGGCAGGAAGATATAGGGGGAAGGGTGGCACTTGCACGAACTTCACGGCACGTCTGTCGGGACAGTCCTGACGACATAATTGGTGGAAGTTAGCTTCGCAGATGGGAGGGCATGACTCTGTCATTATGGGTGCGAGGTCTCGGGACCGGAAAATGAGGAAGATACCGTTTTCGCTCATTTTCTAAGATTGCAATTGTGTTTAATCGATTTAGCACAGAAATCTGCAACTGTTCCGTCTATTTGGACGTCAAAAATAGTGAAAAACCCAAACAACAATGGCACATGTCCTTTTTACACTAATTTCCTCTTTCGGCTAATTTTCGTATTGGAATAGTCGTTACTAGGGTAATCTTGAGTCGCTGTGCCGATTGAATACACTTACAGCGCTAGAAAATAGGTGAGAACCAGGGTTGGCCGAACAAACTCCTTCAAAATTTAGCCAAAATCGTCCTTTCTTCAAAAATTTGTTCCATGACTCGATTTTTATTTCTCTTGTCTTTCTTCGCATCCTACCTTTACAATTTGCTACGACGCAAGTCAGCACTAATCTGGGATAGCACTTGACAATGTGTTGTGGCTTTTCTGTCAAGTATTATCCTAAATTAGAGTGGACAAGACAAGTCAGGAGAGTTCAAGGTAGAAAATCAGCACTGACAGTGTGAGTCGCTCCGCCAGGAGCATAAGCGACTGGCGTATTCAATGTTTGAGCAAAGGAAAATTGTAAAAACCATAACCGTATGAACACATTAGACATAGACACATTATTGCCACTTGAGCGCTAAAAATTTCTATAAAGAACTAGGTTTTTAACAATTCGTCCTGTGTTCGCGTTTACATGTTCGCGAACAGTTCGTTCGGTGAACATTGGAAAACTTCGAATGTTCGTGTTCAGTTCATAGACGCAGAACATAAAGGACTCTGTTTGGTTTGTGTTCGGTTCGGTCTAAAAAAAAAATACTTGACTGTTCGGTTGGTGTTCGACTCAAAATCCGGTGTTCGGCCTGGTGAAAACCGCAGAAAATGCAAAAAAAAAACGACGAACTGCTCCTTGTTTTAGACTTTGCATGTATGTTTTTAGTATATGCAACTTCGTTTTCTCGCAGAACGGTGCGCTAAAAAAAAATCGCTAACTACATTTTACTTTAGCTAGGTCATTTACGCTATCTTCAGGTTTCCACAAGTACGAGAAAGTTCGAAAAGGAAATGTTTGATAGAAAGAAATGGAGGTAGGTACCCCTACCTCTTCTTATTCAATTAGGCCTGTGTCCAATTAGGCGGGGATGATCAATCCTCCACAGCTGATGTTGAAATGAGCCGCAGATATAATAATAAGACGACGGAGGGATTAGCAGTTTCCGATGGTGAGCCTAGACAACTCTCGACGACGTCACAAAAAGAGAAACAGGCAGTCATGGCAACCATTTCCAGGCGAGGGGCTTTTTGTGGGATCTCTGAAAATAAGATGGTATGGGAGAGAACTGAGAGCGTCTCTGTCTCTATGTCTCCTTGTCCCTCTGTCTCTCCATCTCTCGGTCACAGTCTCGACCCCCACAAATCCCGTTCATCCAACCCATTCGTCACCTAGCTTCTCTCCCAGAAACTGCGCCGCAATCTGCTAGCCATGTAGAGGCTTATTAGCTGGCCGAAAGCGGAGAGCGGAGGCGCTGGATACCCGTCCTGAACCCGAGAGGATAGAGAGACAGAGAGAGACCAGTCTGCCAGCAGTCAGACCGTCAGGCCAGTTGTACGTGGAAAAGAAACCCCAATGAGGCGGTTCCCTGTTTTTCTCCTTGGAATTTTAAGTCTCTTATCAAAAGGTCAGTTCGTATGTTTTTACTCACCGTTGCCGATAGGCTTTACCAACCTACATCTTTGTTTCCTGTTTTTTTCGATATCATGTTTCATCAAATGCATACATATACAATTCGACGGAAAATGTAAATGATTGATGTGTGGATGAGTCAGCTTCGTGAAATTGGTTTGATTGTTCAATTCCTTAGTCTCACCTTCTGTTTTCCAATCATGTTTCACCAAAAGTATATAGTTGTGCCCCTAGAGCGCACCCGAAGTTGGCTTGCCACTAATGTAAGCAATAACTGTTACGAACAAAAAACTTCTGGACAATAAATGGCTCGCTTCTCTTTTGTGGCTTCGGACAAACAAACAAATAATAGTCGATCAGAGAAACCATCGCGCTTTAGATAGTAGAGATTAATGCCAAGGAAAATTGTTTCGAATCGCTCCTGCTAGCTTTTTCTAACTCGTACTGTCTCGTGTTGTATTTGTCTTCTTCCAATCATGTTTCTTAAAAGGTGTAAAGTTTTAACGGGAAAGTGCTCATCCCTGTTATCCGGTAACTGTTTCAAATATCCAAAATAGCTTGATTTCCTAATCCCATACTGTCTCACCTCCTGTGATTTCATCTTTTTCCGATCATGCTTCACAAAAGGTACAAAGTTTTGAGAAAAAAGGGAAAATTATCGTTGATGAACGCTGGGAGACTGTTTCAAATAGCCAAATTAGCCACTGCGTTCCATCTCATCATTAGCCATAAAAATACAGTCCGGTCCCGTACATGATCCCAGTGATAAGATGGCTGGCTGGAAAAACAAAGGGGAAATTCCTACTTTTTCTTCTCTCAAAATATAACGTTTTCATATTTCACTGACCATATGTAACCACTAGTGGTTCTCAAAAGTACTGTTGCGAACAGGGAGCGACAAAAAAAGCAATAGTTTTCAGCATGGAGCTGCATGCCGGGTTATGAAGCCGAGAGAGACAGGCTCCGAGAGAGTCTCGGCATCGAATGGATCCCGAATGGACTAGCTCGGACAGGTAAGTACTTTTTTGTTTCTGCCGCTATAAGATTGTTTTCGTAGCTGGGTGTTGTGCGCGACGCTTGTATTGGTTCCAAAACATCCCTAAAAATCAATCTCTTGCATTTTTCGGTGATTTACATTTATTTTCTGAATTTATAAGTGTGCTCAATTGATTCGCCGTCAAATTTCACCCAATTGAATTTCAAAACTTCGAAACCCATATGGAAAGTGAAATATGCCATGTTTCTAAGCAATGCAAGCAGCGCGCACAGGCATGAGAGTCACGAATAGCCAGTACTTTTTTTTTTCAAACTGTCGCCTTACATCTAGTGAATTTAGTGAGAAGGATCTGCAACATACTGGCTTCCACCTCCTAGCCTCTGAAAATAGTTTACCTTGAAACAGAACGTTCCAGACAAGGATCAATCCATTTCTACAGTCCTTGTTTATATGCTCTACTTGAAAGACAAGCATTTTCCAGCCCCAAATTCGAAGTTTCAGCCTTCTCTTCCCGCCCTGTCCGTCACTCAAACGCCCTGAACTGTAATTTTGATGAGGCTGCCAAGTGTCAGTGGACGAATATGGCCGACAAGCATCAGCTGGACTCTCTCGATTTCTACCTCTTCGAAAAGATTGATCATACAGAGTTCCCAGCGTTCAAGGTGGCCCCGGGACCGACAAGGATACCTCAAGGTAGGCATTTTTCTTGAGGAAAGTGGAAAGGGGAACCGGCTTCAGGTGATAAGTTTATCTTCACGGGTGATAAACGACGCGAGGAGCAGCACGCCATCTTATTTTCGTCACCAATCGGATGCCAGAATTCTACGGGAAACCTGACCTTTACGTGAGTCGGGGAATTGGAAGAGACAGAGACAGAGACAGAGACAGAGACAGAGACAGAGACAGAGACAGAGACAGAGACAGAGACAGAGACAGAGACAGAGACAGAGACAGAGACAGAGACAGAGACAGAGACAGAGACAGAGACAGAGACAGAGACAGAGACAGAGACAGAGACAGAGACAGAGACAGAGACAGAGACAGAGACAGAGACAGAGAGATATTTCAGGTACTGGGTCTACAACAGTGCCCGAGTGGAAGTCGTCCTCATTGAGGATGACAAGAAGACAGGAGGTTACAAGTTGGCTTACGAGAAACCTTATGTCGACTGCGGTAGGTAATATTTGGTTCTAACATGGTTGCGACAGTAACGGACTGAACGAAACAGTAGTAGTCTTTACCAGCCGTACGACGGCTTCACCGGACAGACATTATTGCGCTTTAGTAGAACCTTGCCTTGCCTATCAACAGTTTTTGAAAAATGTTCAGTTGAAAACATGACTTTTTCAGGAACCGTCCATCTGAACACTGAATGCCATGCAGAAATTCCGCCTCGTGACACTCCTTTCCGGTGAGTACAATTTTTTATGTTTCCTTCATTTTCGTGGGTTTTCCTTCTCCTGGACGTTACCCCAATCAGACATGCGCCTTATGCCGGAAAAGGTCGAGCCAGCCCAGATCGGACCAATTTTTAGTGCTCAGAGTGCGCGAGGGAAATCAGCCAGTTCGGGGTTAATATTGCAAATTAATAAATTATAATCTTGGCCGCTAAACGGCTGATTTCTGAGCGATGAAAATTGGCCCGGCCTAAGGTGCATGTCTGATCCCAATACTTGCGTAATCAATTGGCTAACGATCCGAGAACGAGAGAAGATTGCAAAAGGGCTAATCGAGAAACGGGTTCTCTCTGGTCAAGAAACATAACAGTTTGAAAAAAAATTTTATAGCCATTTTGAAACTCGGGTATTTTGTAAGATTTTGTACTTTCGTATGTCGAATGAAGATTGGGTGAAGTAGTTTTGTTTCACCAGTATATAATAGGAAGTAGTTTGTAAAGGTAAGGCTTAACTGCATGAATTATTGTCAATATTTTTTTTGTTTTTTTTTCACTGGAAGTGACATCAACTTGTAGTTGGACTAAGACTTTTCCTTGTTTCGCTGTTACTATATGAGTCCGGATTTGCTTTGGATAACACTTGTCGACTTTTATAGGCAAAAACTGAAATATAGCTGAAATGAGCAGAAAGTGCTTGATTTAAATAAAGTATCTTTCAAGACACTCGCAGAAAAAAGGAGCCCTTTCTTTTCCAAAAAGCAGTAGTTTCCCAAAAGACCACTCTCGAAGCTACATCGTTAGACTCGTTATACAACGATATGGTCTGAGGGTACCGCTACAACGATACAACTAGCCCGAAAGCTGATTTGAAACTACTTTTCTGCACCTATATTGAACTGGCGGGCTAGAGATAGTACGGGAGTGACACGGACGACCGAGGCCAAGCCAAAAATGAAATAACTCTTTTCAGGTCGAAGAAGTGGTTTCCAGTTTTTCGACGTTCTAAAAAGTTGTAGAATTTGATATGGGCTAACTTCGTAGAACATCACAAAGCTGAAATGTCATTTTTTGCACCAGAAACGAAGCGTGAATGCCTTACAAATATTTTTTTGGCTTGAAATTGGGGATTTTGAGCCACCAAGAGATCAAAATATAGTTTGATATTGGCTACAACTTTGTAGGACATCGCGAGAAGGGAAAGTCTATTGTTGGACCGCGAAATGTGGCTTGGAAGTAGAGTGTCTAGTTTTTGTTCAATGTGTCTCTGTAATGCTTCACTAGCAGTATAACCGAACAGTGCTGTTGAGAGCAACAGGGTTTTTTTCGATTAAAAAAAAGACAAAAAACCGGTAATAGGTCGGCAGGCGGCTTGTTTCGTTTGAATTCTTGGCGCTCTTTTACGAATTCGCCCAAAATCGGATTTTCTGACGTAGTTCACTCATTCTCAGACATTCTAACGATGTTTATTGAATTCAGCTTGTAAAAGAACCTTTAGAATGTGAAAATGATACTGAAATCTGGGAGCCTTACCGTTGTTGTTCCAACATAAGAATTTTCCACTATCTCTGCAAGTATCTCCTATTTTTCATCCTACAGGGGGTTCTTTTGCACGCTGAATAAAATATACGTAGTTAGAATCTCTGAAGTGAATTACGTCAGAAAACCTGATTTTGAGCTTTTTTTTTGAGAATTCGTAAAAGCGCGTCAGAAATTCAAACGAAACGAGCCGCCTGCTGAACTATTATCAAAAAACCTCCCAGACTCGGTATCCGAGCCCACGACATGGCCACCAAGGAGGGCAGCTTCGTCATGGTCGACAACATCATCTACAGTGCCTCTCTCTGTAAAGTTTCTGGTAGTTTCTGACCTTAAATTCTATGATAAAGGTGTTATTTTAGTCGATCTGGGGGACGATTTTGTCTCCTTTGCCATGCTCACAGCCGCTGAAGGAAAGACTCTCGAGACTGCCAGTCAACTGGACTGCGAATCTTTCGACCAGAAATGCAGGTGGAGAAGCGGAGGAGAATCCACGGCGGTATTTTTATTTGTTTTTGTAGCAGAAATTGAGTGGCACTGACAGAAATTATCATTATAGAGGGAGACAGAAGGGTAATGAGACAGGAATACAAAGAATTTTTGAACCGATATCAATTTTTGAGCTGTGGAAACGATCAAGAAGCCAGCTGCCTCGAGAATTCATTGTCAACATCACTGGCAACGATATTGGACCGACTGGAAGCTATGCTATTCTCTATATTGAGCAGGATAGTAAGGTAAGATCAGAAACACAGACCTGATAACGAGCTAGAAAAACAGATTGGATCTTTGTCTTCTTTGATAGGTGAAATACTAAAGATGAATCGGGAAAGACATGCGGGCTATTTCACCATTATTTTTAGCAAAAACTCGACGTCCTTCGCTCCGACCCCATCAGCTGTCAAAGTCTCACGGAAAATGAGCTGTCTTTTAGGTAGGTCAAATAAAATCCAGCTGCCTTGGTTATGACAGAAGCTTGAAACATACCTATTTCAGATTCTGGCACACTCGAGAGCTGCATCTACAGGCGTGCGCTGTAGACCTGATGGGCAAGGACATTGAATGTCAGCCAGTTCCCGCTGGAAGCTCTCCAGCCCCAGCTAAAATCACCTTCCATAGAGCCGCCAAGAACTTTTATGTAACTTTTTATTTTTGAGTTTCTCTGTCTATCTGTCTCTTTCCGTAAAAACTGCTTTCAGATCGCCATCCGGGTTCATAAATTCAACCCGGCCTTTGACAACGTTGTCATTGTAGACGATCTAAAGTATCGTGCCACCTTGTGCTCCGACGCTCTGTCAGTTTTTGATTTGGGAGAGCGATTCGTAACCACGCCGATGCTCAGTGTACTCATCAATAGGCACATCAACTCGGCTAAGGTACGCTTGTTCTATCATTTTATGTTAAATGAGCCTCGATGGAATCGAATGTCTTTTTCTTGCAGACATATATGGGAAGAATGTAACATGAACAGTTTTTGAATGTACCAAGAGAAACTGAACAAGCAACATGTTCCTTTGAACTTGCCTATAACATATTCTTGAAAAAAAATGAGACCAAACGGTTTGGAGCACTGAAAAGAGTCGAATAGTAACACATCTTAAGGTCAACTGTCAACAAAATGCAAGCGATCTTATGGAAACCTTGAAACACATAGTTTACACTCACAAGCTTCGACAGATTTTCGGACTTGTACCAATCTTTCTACATAGGCGAATCCTATCAGAACGTTTTCGATGCTCGTGTACATCATAAAACCGCTGGAAACTTTAGGAACTCTCCTGCGACTTTGAACGTCGTGCCTCGAACTGTGTCTGGGGTCCTGCCGAGGCCGTGGCCTCCGACAATGAGCTGGCCGAAGCCGCCTGGCAAATCGGTCATGGGCCTGTCAACGCCGAAAAGTTCTATTCCCTAACGGCTAGTCGTCAACTGCCATGTAAGTGTTGAAATGATGATGAAAGATACGCGAGTTTCAGTCCAAGACTTTGCTGTGGCACGTTTCGAGACCGGTGGGAATGCAATGATGCTCTCGGAAGTCATTAGATGTGTGCTGGGAGGCAATGCCAGCATTCAGTTCGACCTTTGGTACACGGGGACAGCTACTCTTCAGGTAAAGTTTTGTGTTTTCTGGATTACGGGGGACTGTTGAAACAATTAGATCACGGTCTTATGTCTGAACTGAAGCAGTTGAAGTCCCAAAGTTCACTGAGGTAAGGGACTCTGTCCGTGACTTTTGCCAAGATAGTATCAGGTTGTTGAGTGAGAATTAGACAGGTAGACAGGGACACATACTGCCCGAGATAGTCCAACGGTGAACAGATTGGCTGCTTGGCAGAACATACCCATCCTGACACGATATTTTGAGACAGCTTGATAGGGACTACTGTCCGTTCTGTCTCTGGACGGATTGCGAGGTTGAAACTGTTTAAGAGGCAGGCAGGCCAACTAGAAAAGCAAGCGTTGAATAGAATGAACCCTTTCCTTGTCTCTCTGTTCCTGACCCAACAAATATTTCAAATTCCAATATTTGAGGTCTGCCTGGTAGACGAAACTATGCCCTCCCTCCTGGACTGTCAGCCAGCTCAAGCTGGAAGAGTCATAGTCGACTTGCCGCTCATTGAACGACCGTTTAGAGTCGGATTGCGAGCTCTGGCTGATGATCAGGTATGTTTTTTTTCTTCATATCCGACGTCTCGACGATCAAATTCTGCATCACCATGTTTATAGAAAGAGCTCTTGAAAAAAAATTTCACAAAGCAATTCCAGGGAATGACTCTTGTTGACAACTTGGAAGTCCGTGGAGAACTCTGTCCGGCCCTGATCCGCCAGCTCTCTTCGAAATCTTTTCGACCGGCTGCTGATCAGCCGGATGCCAATGTCTGTCGTTTACTGAGCTGTGACTTTTCTCACGAGCATGCCTGTCTCTACGATTCACCTCAGATGCCAAAGTTTGCTGCTTTCAAGGTAGGAGACAGATACGGGGAGACACAGAGATGCAGAGACAGAGAGACTGAGAAGGACAGAGAGACAAAGCGACAGAGAAACAGAGAGACAGTGAGTTTTCAGGTTCTGAACAACAAGCTCTTGATGAAATTAAACCAGAGAAGACCGGTAGGACTCATCGAGTCTCCTTCTTTCCGTCTCAATTCCGTAGCCAGACTCCATTTTTCCTATGAAATCATCGGAGACATTATTCTCTACGTGTGCAACGATGGGTCGAGTAAAGAGTTGGAAAACTGCTACAAGGTGGAGAAGAGTGAAGAGGACTACATTGAGGTCGTCCCAAGTGATACAAAGGTGAGGGTTTAGATCTTTTTTTAACAGTGACAACCATTGGCTTTCCAGGTTTACTTCTCCATAAAACTGTCGGTAGGCGGGCTACGCGGACAGCTTTCGATCACCAAGCTACAATTGACAGACATCTACGACAACGAAGTCTGCTAATCTTTCTTTGTCTTTCTTACTCCAGTGTCTACCCATCCAATGCTCAAAATTCTATGTGCAATCGGCTCAAATGTCTGCTCTTACGTGTCTTGTCTAAATTTGAAGAGAAAATAATAGTTCGCACAGAACAATATTATGAAAAGAGACTGACAGAGACAGGGACACTCTCAGTTCTCTCCCATACCATCTCTTTTTCAGAGAGATCCCAGAGTTTTCAGAGAGGACCCGTTGATAATGGTCGGTTTGCCGCCAATGTCTTCTCTGTTTCCCGATGAATGAGCAGATGACTTGAGGGAGAGTCGCGTTACGTCGTTGATGCCGCAGACTGAGTTTATAGTGTTTTTGTTTTTCACCATTTGGATGTTTTGTCGATCCGTTTCGAGGAAAATCCCAGAATACAAAAAAAAAGAAAATTGAATTACTTTCCAAGAAACAGACAGAGACAGCTAGAGTCACAGGAAAGGGAACTAACCTATCGTAATCCGATTTAGAGAATTCTAACTCGATTACCAGGGTGCTGCTTTCGACACGGTCATCAATAGATCGTCGCCGTCCAATTCCTTCAGAGCTTCAGAGACTATCGCTATGCCTGTCCTCTCTGTAGTAGATCTGCCCATTTATCAATTTGTCTTCAGTGTACATTGGTCACTTTCGACTACGATTGCTGTCGAATGCGCCGAGCTTGAAGTCAAAAGGATGGGAATCAATGGTCAAAGCTGAACGCCCCATACAGATGAGCGTTATTTCAATCACTGGCTCTTGAACGGAACGGAATTCATTAATAAAACGGCCAATCCCCTAGATAACACGACCGTGCTGTTCCGCTTCCTTCTTACTGGCGGAAGATATTACTGCTGGATGAACCAGCACCCTCTCTACACTGCGGTGATGGAGACGGCAACTTGGACTGGAATCAATAGGATCCGAATCAAGGGACATATTCAAATTGACGAAGTCGCGGCTCGGGGACAATCCTATCCGCTGAGCTCTCAAACTAGATTAATCGACGGACTACGGGAGGACCAAAAGATTCGATCTTACTTCACGTTCCAGAATGTATCTCCACCCCATGAGGTCACCATCACTCTCCTGCACCAGAACGCCATTTTCAATTGGAGTTCGATGCCCTGCAAATCAAAGGATATACCGAACTGCATCAGATTAAACTACTTGATACCTTGGAGGACGAAAGAGACCTGATGCAATGCAATAGCCAAAAGATGAATCTATCAAAATGAACGTCTGCTACGGGATCAGCCTCTTTGTTCATACTTCAAAGATGACAAAAAATGACATGTTTTGGTAATAAACGACTGGTGTCGAGAGTTTTGTTTAGTCACTGTCTCTCTGTCTTTTGGCTTTCTGTCTCTCACCATCCCTTCTCAGGAATGTGCTCCCTGTCGGAACCAGTAGCTATCAGTCTCTCCTCTCCCTGAATCAATTTCCATGTCTCTCTGCTCCATGTCCTACTGGTTGAAGAGATAAGAGATGGGTGGAGGGGCTCCCGTTATCACTAGCGGATTTTCGGCTCCCTGTGGTTCCTAACACTTCCACCGTCCCCCCGTCTCCGGCTACTGTTTTTGTGAGAACAAGCTTGCTTGAGATGAAGCTTTTGCATGCTGCGGTCCTGGCAGTCTGCCTTCTAGGTTGTGAGGTAAGATATGATATATTCATTTTAGTGATTTCGATAGAAAAAGGCCTTTCTTCTTCAAATAGCAGTATTTTCCCAATGACCACTCTCGAAGCTAGTTCGTTAGACTCATTCTACAACGATCATGGTCTGAGGGTACCGCAAGCACGATACAACGAGCCCCAAAGCTAATTTGAAATTGTTTTTCTGGAGCTAAGGGATTCTACGGGTTGGAGATGGTACGGGTGACAAGGGCGACCGAACCCAAGCCAAAAATGAAATGACTCTTTTCGGGTCGAAGAAATTGTTTTCAGGCAAAGTGATGTTCTGCAAAGTTGTAGATTTTGACATGGGCTACACCTTTGTAGAAGATGGCAATGCTGAAAAGATACTTTTTGGACCCGAAAAGATCGCTATAAGACTGTACTGAGAGAATTTGGCTTGTAAAAGTTTCTTTAGTGACTAGTTTATAAGTAACTAATGTAATGATCTACAAAGTTGTAGATTTCGACAAAGGCTACAACTTTGTAGAAGTCGGAAACCTGTGTTTTTGATCCTAAACGCCCCATATGAAGTTGTGGTATATAGTGCGCAATTAAATAACTTGCCATCCGAGGCTGTTGGCATTGGAAATAAAAAGGATTCTTCCTGTCCAAACTGTCAAAAATCATGGTAAAATATCTATTTTCAGATGATCGTCAGCGCAGACCCTACAACAAATAATACTGGTTGGTCTCCCTTTTGCAGTGTGGCATCGTCTCTCTTGTTTTGTTCTCTATCCTTTGTCCCTAAAATCTTATATATTCCAGTAACTGTCACTGTCTCTGTCTTTCTTTCTCTCTTATACCAATCTCTATCAGTTCGAGCTCTTTTCCAAGATACGTCACAAGGAAAAGATACAGTCACGCCTTCAAGAGAAGGGACAAGTGTTTATTGTAGTCTTTTTGAGCACTTGAAATCTTAGAGCCGACAACACCAAGTACGCGTCCATCATCAGAGCCAACAACACCAAGTACGCATCCATCGTCAGAGCCGACAACACCAAGTACGCGTCCATCGTCAGAGCCAACAACACCAAGTACGCATCCATCGTCAGAGCCGACAACACCAAGCACGCATCCATCGTCACCATCTTCTTCACCGTCAGCTGTTACAAGTAAGAACGAATTTTTGAGTTTTTGGTTTCATGGAGTATTGAATAGGATAGCTTGTACACTTGGATCGCTAAAAATTTAAAGACGTGTCATGGTTCCTATTGTACCTGTGCCTGCTAAAAGCAAATTTTTTGCTACTTGAAAAGTAGGGTATAAATCATGTTTCAAGCTTACATTATAGCCGTGGCCAGAGCTTGACATTACGTACTGAAATTGCATATGGCTATTAATCGAATTTGTGATGAAAATTGGTACGTAATGTCAAACATTGGCAGCAGCTATATATTGTTATCCTCCTTCTCTGTCTCTCTGCAATTCCAGCGAAAATACAATCAATCCTAGCAGAGAATGTAAAATACCAAGCAGTGGAGCAGGTGCAGTACTTCCGTGGTGAACTTTCTATGTACCTAGTGTATGAAATACATAACACATGTATTAAATACATGTAGAACTTTTTCACAGCGGAAGAAAGACAGAAACTAAGAAGCCCATCAAATTTGAATGGTGTACTTGAAGAAAAGGAGCACGTCTTAGTGCGAAGGATAATATGGTCAAATCGAGAAGATAAATGCACGCATTCGACCAAATTACATATATGAAGAGCTTGAAACATTTTTTGCCCTACGAGTGTAAGTCGATCAGTTGTTTTGTTTCAAGAGTTCTACTACTAGTCGACTAACTTTAACCTTGCATTTTAGATGCTACTTCCCCGACATCTCAGCCGACAGGAGCATCCACTCTCTCGAGTACCTTTTTCTGAACCTAATTTGGAAGTATTACTTTAGGTGAGGCTTCTAGTAGGTCTTCTGCAGCTGCCTCGACGCAGACCACAGTGAAAGTGACCACTACCCCGACTCCTCTCCCGACCATTGCTATGCAAACTCAAAAATTCCCTAATGACGTGACTGTGCAGAGTGATAAGGCGGTCATGCAGAAGGCCATCATTTTGAGCAATCATATTTCTGCGTGAGTGCCTGAGAGACTGAGAGACAGATTGTTTTCAGCCTCTCCGCCCAGATCATTGCACTTAACTCGACTCTCGACCCAAACAACTCTGTTCTTATCCAGTCTCTCATAACCATGCGTGACAATGCTACCGATATGAGCAATATTCTTGCTAACCAAATCAAACAGTTGAATAACGCAACGAAAAACTTAGAAATCCAACAGGCAATCTATGCCAATACTTCGAGAGTCATGTACTGTATGACCAGTTACTGTGTTGTACGTTTCCCTGTGTTTTTCTGGTCTACTAGATTCTTTCTAGCCAACAACTCTCGCCCCAACTACCACAACTACCACAATTACCACAACTACCACAGCTCCCTTCACTGAAACCACGCCTCCTCCTCGTAAGCGATGAAGAAGGGTCTAGAAATGACATTTTCAGAGTGTAACCAGACTCTTACTGCTTCCGCTTCTGACAGTATATTTACTTTCAATGCTACTGCGGTATGTGACAGAGTTTCGGAGAGAGACGGGGCGAGACAGAGAGACAAGGAGACAGAGGGACAGAGAAAGACAGTAGTTTCAGGCAGCGGTTTGTAGTACTACCGTGTCAGCTACTGGTGGAACTGTCAAATACACATTGACGGCTGCTTCTATTCCTCCGGAAGCCAAAATCAATGTGGTCGATGTGGGATCTGGAGTGACTCTAAAGAGGTACATTCTCTCTGTCTTTGTCTCTCTGACACTGACATTTTCCAGCTACCTGGCCGATAAAACCAGTGACACCGCTTACGTTACCAACAGTACAAACCTCCGCTTTGATGCCATCCCAGCTAATGCAATCACCTATACTATCACCTACAGTGTCTGTAAGCTCAATACAACAGCTTCTCTCGACTCTGGACTTTTCAGCCAACCCATGTGATTCTTTCTGTGGGACAAACACAACATGTACCACAAACAGCCAAGGTCAACCGATTTGTTCTTGCAGCCAGACGGGTGGCTGCAATTCAATGTCTGGAAAGGATTGTATCGGTATGTATAATTGTCTCCGTAGTTGTTCTACAGCCATAGTTACAGTTATCGATCCGTGTAACAACAAGAACAAGAATACTTGTAAGAACAGTAATCCGCCTGGAACCTGTAAACCTTCTTCGGATCCAAATACCTGCACATTTACATGCGACTCTTGTGAGTTTGTCTGAACAGAAACGGAGACCGTGAGACCGAGAGACAGTGATTTTTCAGCATCCCCACTTTTCCTCAATTTCCCCGAAGAAGAGCGAGAAGTTCGTGAGAAGCGTGGCTTCTTCCAGCGTTGGATCTTCTAACTATACTGCTTGTCTATTGAATGAAGATATTGGATCACTTTCCAGCCTTCAAGTCCTCTTCTCTCCCGAACCCCTCGTCAAACATTGTTGTCTCTCGCAAGGGCCCATGTTTGCCTTAAAGCAAGGCCTTTCTCTCCCTCTTTCCCAGTGAGAGTGAGGAGCTCGTAGTATATATCGTTGTGTTCTTCACACACACCCATTCGCGCGGAGGCTGAGATCGATAAATCGATGCCGAGAGCGTACGGGCGCGAATTATGTTTCTGAAAGGAGGCTCTTTTTAGACAGAGACAGAAACAAGTTCTGTCTGTTCATAGGGGGGAAGAGAACGATCCCTTTTGGGGGATGGCCTGTGGGCAGGAACCGGACTTGTCGCCAGGCGCGCACACCTCTCTCCTATCTTGACTGACCAATTATTCTACTGGCTGGTCCCCTGGACTCATAACTGCTCGTAAAACCAGTGAATTAAGGTACCAATTTGGGATCGGAAGGGATCAGAGACAAGGAAGAATATGGTAATGTGACACAGAGATGCAGAGACACAAAGACAGGACAGTTTACTCAGCTGTGTTTTTACCGTAATCTGACCCCAAATGCGGTTTTATTCAACACGTTACTCGGTGCGCGCCGATTGGCAAACTTCCAACGGGTCACATGACACGAAGCGATTTCCCTCAACGCGCGTGAGTATTCAGGCTGGTAAAGAATAGAGACAGCGAGAGGGGTTTATACAGTAATTCGATGACCAAACATAAGCTGGACAGAGTCGTTTCTAATATGATGTTCTGTAAGTGTATATTGCAGCGAAAGTTGTAGCCCTAGCGACTAGCTGCCGCAAATTTTGTTCTCGTAGCAGAGTGGGTAAGTGTCTCGCCTATGGATTAAAGAGTTTCTGGTTAGAATCCCAACCCCTATGTCCAATCTTTCTGAGTCGAAACCTTCATTCATAAGTATATCCAGTTTAAGTGAGATTCCCATCTAGAGATGGCAAAGTCTTCTTAGAGAAGATCCATAGAAACTATATACACAGGCAGTTGTGGTGAAGAGGATACTTGAGATTAAAGCTGTGAAAACTTCTTTGTAGAGAGAGAGAGAGAGAGAGAGTGAGGTAGATCGGGTGCGAAGAAGAGCCCTGCTTACTTCTGAAAAAGGGTTATAGTTGAAGGGATTGTAAACATTGGTAAGGGGCTTTCAGGGCGAAATTGTCATTTTTAGGGAAATATGATGTACTGCAAAGTTTTGGAGCAAATCGAGAACTACAAGTTTCCAGAGCATTAAAATATGGAAAAGCGTGATTTTCCGATCGAAACAGGACATAGAAAACTGGTCAAAATTCGCGTGGTCAGTAAGTTTGTTATGGACCGAAAGACAGGATTACCAACCTTCTTGGGGGAGGCCTTCTTGGTGGTCTTCTTAGCTGCTGCCTTCTTCTTGGGACTGGCCTTCTTGACTACCTGTAAAGGGGAAGATTGGTCTGGATAGAAAGAGACAGAGAGAAAGACGGACAAACAGAAAAACAGGGAGACAGAGAGACAGATAGAGACCGTGTACCAACCTTGCTAGCTCTCTTGACCTTCGGGGCTTTGGGCTTGGCGGCAGCCTTCTTGGTCTTGGTGGGGGTCTTTTTAGCGACGGCGGCCATCTCTCAACGAACTATAGTCAGCTGTGTGTGTCGTTTTCGCTCCAGGAACCTCCTAAGCCCCGCCCAGACGCCCCTTCCCGCCCCCCTTTTTCTGGCACTGGGCCAGGCCCCCTCGTGTTTGTCCAGTAGCCAGCTGGCAGACAGCCAGCTGTGGTCAGCTGACCACCCTCGGTCTCTGACCAGCAGCACTCTCACGGCCAGCTGTACTCTCTCGGAGGGATAGGCAGATCATGGGGGTGGCGGATAGCCAAATTGCAAACGAATGAACAATGAGAGAGAGGACAACAAAGAGCACTCAGGCTAGTATGACTAGGCGGAGAGGGGAGGTGGTAATTATACGGTATGAGGATGTTTGAAAGTCAGGGAGGGGCAGAAACAGTAAGACAGAGGACAGAGAGGCACAGAGACAGAGAGATAGAGACAGTTCAGTTCTTAGGGTCTTGTTCTTGTAATCTATCTCTCACGAACTTCCGCATGACTGGCTGGTGCAAATGCATCGGAATTGTCAATGCATATAATTCAGAAAATCGAATTGGCTTACAGTAATCCAGGGTTGATCTCCTAATTACCACATTAGGGTAGACCCATATTCTGGGGACAGATGGAAGGTTGGAGAACAGAGACCGTAACAGAGACAGGGAGAGTGACAGTGACAGTCAAAAGAAAGATATAGAGAGCGAACCAAGACTGTTGCACTTTACTGAAATGCGAGAAATAGATACTGTATAAAGAATACGGCTACCTTATAGAAGCAATCAGCTTAACCAAGCGATTCTTTTTTAGTCACCTCTCGCTATAATGAATCTTTTTGCCTCGAAGCTTGCCCACGTTACAAAACCCGTTTTTATTTTCAGCTATAGCGGGAGTTGACTACAAAAAAAGGACTGTCTGAATATTTTTTTAAAATTGTTATTGTCGGAAACAAATTGGTGTCTAGAGTTTTCTTGCCGCTCCCAATGGTTCGAAGCCACTCTCGCCTTCCTCTCTAGCCTGCTGCATTCATATATAGCAGGCTTTCTTCAAACCGTCCTCCCATCCCATGAAAAGCAGTCCGAGAACTCATCGGCGATCTAAAGATGTCTATTCTGTCATCTCTTTCGACCACCTGGATCCATGCATTTCAGACCGTCCATTGCAATTTTCTCATCCAAGTCCAGGACGTCCGAATACAGAATCTGGGGATGCAATGGCCCAAATACTGAATTTTACAGGAAAAATCCAAAGCCTTGCATAAATGAATCACTTGAAGCATAAAAATACTGATACAGAAAAATGCTGCAACGCCCACCATTGCTAGAATCTTCTACCGACAGCCGATTCTCTGGTCCCCGTCTCAGAGTCCTCTTTTGTTTGAATAGATTAATCCTCCTGGGACCGTCCACCACACCCACAGGCTGTTCCAGATGGTCCCTCGTCTCCCAGCAGGTGGTCCAACACGCACATGCAACTCTCCGGACCGAAGAATAGGATCAAAAAGGTTGCCTACAAAGTCTATCTGACCCCAGCTGTGATCCAACTTCACAAAAATGCTTCTGGCCTCCTAAACTGCGTAAACTACCCATTTCTCCTTTTCTAACCGAAAACAAAACACTTTTCGGTCAAACTTACTCGCATACTTTAAAAAAATATTATACACAAAAAGGAGGAGCGTGGGTTTTCGTAAAATCACATAAGCCGGGGGAGAGAGACAATCAACATGACTGGAATCGGGGGAAGAAAAGGGAGACAGCTCCCTACAAAGAAACTGGTGGTATAAATAAAACGAGGGAAACCGGTAAGTGCACACACGGTGAGGAGACGAAGAAGAGCAGTTCTCTCTCATTTAGAGGATGTAAAGAAGGTACGGGGTGTCGACGTCGTTGCCATCAGCATCGGCGGCCATGATCTCGATCGTGATGCCGCGCTGCCAGCTCGGAATTGGCGTCTTACTGACCTCTTCGACGACGGCACGGATTCTGGAAGAAAATGATTCTTTTAGGGCAATTTT
Organism: Oscheius tipulae; assembly: GCA_037178975.1. Classification (NCBI taxonomy): domain Eukaryota; kingdom Metazoa; phylum Nematoda; class Chromadorea; order Rhabditida; family Rhabditidae; genus Oscheius; species Oscheius tipulae. The sequence continues at coordinate 433,669 of JASJZH010000004.1, read as the reverse complement.
CGGACGAAGAATAGGATCGATTTTTGCTGTTTTTACGGCTGAAAGATCTACAAAAGAACACAGGCTTCAAACAGATCATTTAGGGAGCATTTTCATGTTTTTTTTGGCGTTTTAAACATTGAAAGTATCCAGATTTCCGAAGATGGCATTCAAATTACTGGTCGATTTACCAAGTTTCAAACTTGGTGCGAAACGCGTAAAATGAAATCTTTCGATTTCTAAGAGAATACCAACGTTTTTGAGCGTTATAGAGCGCGATTTTATAGCTCTCTCAAACTGTTTTCATGATCAACATGAAAAACTACACCTATTAGTAGTAAAGAATCGAGAAAAATTTGAAGTAACCAAAAAAGCAAAACGTAGCAGCAAAGAAATATTGGCGATTTTCTCCCGTATTTAACCAATTTTTAGTAAGACATTCAACAAGACTCACTCCTTAGCCAGTCGATCGGCTTTCTTCTGAGCATTTAGGGTGAAGGTAGAGTAGATGAGACTGACACCCGAGGAGACCATGTCCGCTTCCAGAGTCGTCGTGTCCTAAAATTCCAGTGATATATATATCCATTTCCATCTATAAAAAAAATTCGTGGTTTTCATCCAAAAGCAGTCAAAAAGACTAACCCTGAACCAGTTGAGCATCTCCTGCATCGTCTTGGGACCCTTGAGCTCCAGACGATCCCACAGCGTGAATTCGGTGTCGGCGTACTTCTTCTTGGGGGCTGCGATCGGTTCGGAGAAGCCGAAAAACGGCAGGGCCAGATTGATGAAGCCGTTCTTGAAGCGCTCCAGCGGCGTCTTGCTGATCCCGTCACGATCGACAGTCTTGTACAGCTCGGTGCAGACGAGCCCGGCCACAGCGGCTGTGGTCGTGGCCAGAGCCGGTATGATGCGACCGGCAATCTGCTTTGTCTTCATGCGATCCGCAGGTGCAATGTCATAGTTCTCCGCGCGCAGGTTCGAGGCAGCCGTGATGAATTCCATGTGGTGGTTGCTGTCGTCGTCCTGGAAACAAGAGGGTTTTTGTTGTGTTCTTGGAAGGTTCTCTGGGCTGGAAAATAGTGAGGAAATCATAAAGCTTTTTTTTTTGAACTGTCGTCTTATGCGGAAATATACATCTTTTTCTATTTATAACACTACCAAGAGAGCGAATAGTAGGATTGAAATTGAAATTCCGGGCCCGGACCAGACCCAATTGTTCAACTTTTTCGCGTTTTCTCGACTCAAAAACGTGCTACCGATGCGAAAAGTAGACTCACAAGAACTGCATGTTCAAAAGATTGAAATTGTCGTTTTGGAAAACAAACTTCTTTCGTCGTAAATTTGAGTTCAATTTTTTGAAAGATATCTCTACTCCAACGTTACCACTAAATCTATGTTTTCTCGACTTTCAAGTAAAACAAGTAGCTGCCCTACCTTCTCAAAGTCGATAGGAACGAGTCTCGGGGTATCTCTGGCATTGACACGAGCCAGAGCCAATCGGATATTGCGCATACTATCCTCCTCATCATCTCCCGTCGAGGATTCGGCCTGATTGCGATGCTCCTCGTCGGTGACAGCAATCTTCACGCCGCTTTTCGCGCTGAATGGCTCGATGTGGACCGTTTTGGCAATCTAAAAATGCAATTTTTGGAGAAAAAAAAAGCCAAAATACCTCAACGACCTTCTCCGCGTCGAGAATCGGATGCATCCCGTACATTTGGCTGTGGAGGATCGAGGCAGCGTAGACGAAATGCAGATGTTCGGGTTGGGTCGGATCCCAATTCAGGGTGTGCGGACAGCGCTTCGTTCCCGACCAGAAACGCGCACCGGCATCCGTGACCTGATCCGGGGGGAAGCTGTGCAACATCTGGGCGATGTTGTTATGGTAGTGCTCCTGAAAACAAGGGTATTTTGTAATAAAAACAATGGAAAAGACAGCAAGAGCCTTCCTCACTAAAATCAAACGTTTTAGGACACATTTTTAATCTATTTTCTCAGCGGATTTCGAGTCCGGATCAGGCCCAATTTGTTCAACTTTTTGAGGTTCTGATACACCTTTCTCAGGTCCTTGAAGCGAGCTTCCCTCACTGTCATCATCTCAATGCTTTATGTCATTATCTAACTTCATCTGTTTTCTACGAAAACTCGCCGGCGTAGCGCAGTCGGTTAGCGTTCCGACTATAAACCGAAACTTGTGAAAAAAAAAACTAGGAGTAGAAAAAGATGCCTACTTGGAAGAGTTGTCTGGCCCACTTGACACTGTCCCCGCTCGAGGCCGGCTTGAAGTCAATGAGCATCTCCTTGACCTGCTGAAGCATCTGGGCCCTCTGAGACGGATTGTGCTGCTCCAGGCTGTCCAGGAAGCCGCGCTCGTCCTCGAGAAACCGATTCGTGGTCTCGGCAGGACCGGTGAATAGACCCTCGAAAAGCTCGCGAGCCCACTGAATCGTGTGCTGAATCTCGTGAGGGAAGTTCTTCAGGGTGCAGATCGGGATGTCCTTCTCCGGCGGGTCCACGGAGGATCTGGAATTGAGAATATTAGTAGTTTTTAGGGGAGGAATGACATACGAAATATAGGCATCTGTTGGCCGAATCATGCAAGGGAAGGATTTGGCGTTTATTTTATTGTTTTTGACTAGCATTTGGCGAAAGAAAGAGGTATATCTAGGAGTTTCACGAGTAATGTTAGAGTTTTGATGCTTATTGCGATGTTTTTCATACATCAAAAATTTCTCGGTATCAATAAAATGCCCAAAAACTGATTATAACCTTTACCGTGTTTCGATGGCAGTAGACTGAACAAAATGGCCCAAATTTCAATTTTGGAAGATCACACACCAATAGCTCTCAATGTTAGACAATCATGATAGGGTAGCCGTTCACTTTTAGAATACCTTTGAGCAATTTCCCCGCGAAATCTCACACTAAAAGCTATCTAAAAGTCTCGCAATAGTAACCAAACTCTATTTCAACTTTCATCGTCATTTATGTGAAACTAAGCAAAAAAAACAAGACAAAAACTCACCCATAAGACTCGGTGAGGAAGGGATAGACAACCTGGGTATTGCCCTTGGTTCCCATCGTCCCGGACTCGAGGAGAGGCAGGCGGTAGTAGACGCAGCGGCGATCCATGTATCTGCCTGAAAATGAAGCATTATGTTATCTCGTTTATCAGCCCAAGAAAAAGTGATTTTTACACCAAAATGAAGCCAAGAAACCCACGAGCATCGACGTTATCCAGGGCGTTGGCAACTCCGTTCAGCTTGCCGAAAAATTCGTCGTTGAAGATCTGCTCCGTATCGGCTCCGACGCGCTCAGCTAGCGCCTCAATATTGACGTCCGGATTGAAGGATTTGACGGCGTTGGCGGCACAGACGCTCTTCTTATGGCCAACATTCTGACGACGGAATAGGAACTGCCGGTTCAGATTCGAGATCTCAATCTGGTCCATGTCGGTGATCTTGATCAGTCCTTCCCGTCCGCAGCCAATTCCCATCATCGCAAAGTTCTTCAGAAGCTCGCAGCCAATGGCGCCGGCTCCGACGATGAACCAGCGCTGCTGGAACAGGGCTTCTTGGTAGGGCCAGCCGAAGACGGCTGCCTGACCGTCGTAGCGACTGTTTCTCTGCAAAACGTAGGAGTTAATTTTGGCAGAATGGTATATTGGTAAGATTCTGAAGAGAGGATACTTTGTCTCAAGACGACCTGGGTGGAAAAGATAACACAGATGAATGGAAACAGATGGACCAGGACTATTACCGAATGGACACCACTTGAAGGCAAAAGATCTAGAGGCGGGAGGCGTCAACGATGGGAAGACGAGATTCGAAAGTTAGCGGGCACGGATTGGTGGCACCGAGATGCCGAAGAATGGAAAATCTTGAGATCTACACTAGTCACATAGACTTGAAAAACGTAATAATAAATAAAAATAGCTATTATACTGCCTACAGATTCCCTGGAGAACACGAATCTACGACTTCTAGAAATTTTTACAAAGTAGAAATCTATAGGCTAACTTTCTGCTCTAAAAAGATAGATATTTAACCTACTGATACGTTGGACAAAAGTACGTTGAATGAGGAATCAGAAATTCCTCCTTTAGAGTCAGTACTTGTTTGATTGAAACTGTAGCTTCCTACTAATTTTAGCTGTAAAAAAAGTTGCAAAAATTTCAATTTTTGACTAAAAAAAAAAAAAAGAAACGAACCGGAGCGCAGTCGGCCTCTGTCAGCTTGGCATTGTCGAAGCTGTTCCAGTCTCCGGGCAGGGCATCCAGATGGTCAATGTAGAGCCATTGGCTTAACGGTGTGGTGTGATGCGTCAGGGCCTTCATGGCCTCCTGGGCGGCTATTCCTCCAACTACCGAGGCCACCGTGACGAGATTTCCTGAGGCCTAAAATCAACTTTTTTTGGGCTATGGATTAAAAGTACCTGATGAGCGAAAGTCTTGAGCAGTTTCTCGTCGACGTCTCCCTTGACCAGCTGGCGCAATTTTTCCATGTCGGCATCACTTCTAGGAGCAGGCGTGTGACCATGCTCAGCCTCAAAGCGGTACAGGGCAGCCCAGAGCTGGTGGAGCTGATCGGGGAAGTCGAATTTGGCAAAGTCCCAGATGACGTGGTCGGGAGCCTCGAGACTGGCGGCCAGCGGCTTGTGCGAGATAAAGGACGGCACTTTGACCTGGCGACAGCGACCGCCTTCCTGGTGGGCGTCGAGACCGCGAACTGCGTCCTCGCCGATCGAGAAGACGTGCGGCTCTGAAAATGGGACATTTAATTCTTGTACTCATGTCATCTAGACAGATTTTTATCTGTCTCTTTTCCCGGTTCCTGGCAGTCATTCTGTCTTCCATTCATCCTATCCAGCTTACTCCATCGATGACATACTGTGTCAAACTGCCGGTCTCCTGTCGATGTCTGTCCCCCTTTCTTTCAACTTGTTCACTATAAAAGTTTCAGTGTGCCGCAGTGGTCAACAGATCTCTGCCATAGCCGATATAGGCAGAGTGGAAATTTTTCGCAACCCAAGCAAAATCAACAGGTGGACCCTTCTGTCAGTCACTGTCGCTGTTAAATCAACTTTTGTACATAACATTTTCTAAGTTTCAACGGTCAGCGCTTGCTTTTCATGTCATTCTGCCTCTGATCCTGCTACTATCTCTTTGACTACGTATCTCTACCAGATTGAGGGCGTCGTTCCTCATGTCAGTCCTGCTTCTGTCATTCTAGCTGCCAATTTGTCTCTGTAAATGTCTTTCCTTAGGTCCGTCTTTGTCACTGTCATTAACCAGCTGTTTCTCGACTCATCCGCTATCATTTAGTTCCTGTCAAACTAGCAGTCTACAGTATTTTGTCACCATTTCTGACAACTTGTCTGTTTCTGTTCCTCTCCTACCCCCCAAAAACTCTTAAAGAAGAAGCAAAAAACCCACTCTTGACGGTGATCTTGAGCGGCTGACAGTTGTTGAGACTGGTCATGCCTTTGAGCTCGCTGAACGTGACATAGTCGCCGTCCTCCAGACCGTGCATCGTGTTTTCCAGGGTGGTGACATCGCCGAGCTCGTTGATATGCTCAATGTGGAATTCCTTGCAGTGCTCACCGTTCTTGTCCTCGATCTTGAACTTGTCCCCGAGATCCGTGAAAATGTAGCTGAAGAGGCCACGAGCATCGGCCAGGATCAGACGTTTACCATGAGCTCGGGTCCACTCTGCCAGGGCCAGCTGCTGACTGCGGGGACTGTCGGTGAGAACGATGAGCTGAAAAAAAAATCGGTTTATTTTTGGTGGATGATAATAGGGTTCGCTGATCACGGTGGTGTCTCTACAATGTGTTTTGTCTGCGATTATTGTTCTGAGAAATAAGGCCGTAAAGTTGCTGTTCCAAAACACTTAGAGTATGATGCTTCTTGACATCTCTGTAACTACTCGAAACAGAAATAATATGAGTCTGAACGGTCTAGGAAACAAACGCATAGATTTAGACATAGATTTCTATAACCCTTTCTTCCACTTTCTAATATCTTCGCGGGTGTTTATAGGGTATTGTACGTCCAAAAGTGCCTTTTTACGAAATTTAGTCACTATGGAACCGTTTTCCCTGATATATTATCTCAAATCCTAACTTATGGACCTTATGGCCAAAGACTCAACCTCCCAGCACAACTAAACAGCAAAGAGTGAAAGTCAAAGCTATCTTAAGTTGCCTTGACATGTCAAAACGTCTGAAATTTAACTTTGGAGAGCTACAAAAGTTGTAATTAGATTAACAAAGTTTGCTAACGTTCCGGAAAAGAAGAGAGGCAATAATACAAGTTTCGTGAGGATTTACTGACAGTTCTACTAGATTTCCGCTGTTTTCGTCGTTTTCTGCACATTCAGCTCCAAGAAAAAGAAAATTTCTAGATCCCTTTCCCTGGATTTTGGCCACAGATCGGGTGACTTTTTATGAACATCGACCCCAGCAAGGGAGGAGTCTCTGGGAGATTCCAGACTCTTTCCTTATGGGTTTTAGCAAATTTAGGAGTTTTTTGACGGCTCAAACCAAGAGAAAAGCTTCAAAATAGATCTAGAAAAAAACATTCCCATCAGAGTTTCATGTTTTTATGAGGGGCCAAATACAAACAAGAAATTCTGGGAACACCCAGAGATTCACTAGGGGTTTTGCTCAAGTTTGTGGCATCCTTACTGGGCCGATAAAGTGAAAATGTATATATATTACAAGCTCAACACTAGTGAATAACCTTACAATATCGCTGAAGTTTCCTGCCACGGATGCTAGATACTTTCAGAACTTTTTAGAATAAATGAATAAATATAAAATGATAAAGAGACTTCAAAGTAGGTCCAAGAGCTTTTAGAAAGCTTTTAGGCCTCTAGAACCGGACGGAGAAGGCTCCTTATCCAAAAAAAAAAGTCTCACTCACATCAAAATTCTCCTTGGAAATGAAGTCCTCGGTGAGCGGACTGCTGTGGGATTTAGTCTCGACGCTGTCGTTGAGCTCGGCCAGCTTCTCGTAGCTCTGCTCGGCACGGTTCTTGCCCAGATCCTGCTCGGTGAGGTAGTATTGGGCCGAGAGATCGTTGTAGCTGGCCATCTTCGTGTCGTGGATCGTCACCTTGCGCACTCCTGGACATTATAACTTTTAAAAAATGGACAAATATTGAACTAACCTGCGAGAATGAGATTTTTGGCCACCTCTACACCGACGCTGCCCAGGCCAGAAACGAGCACGTTGGCACTACGCAGATGAAGCATGGCCGACTCGCCGAGCGCGTAGATCTGACGACTGTAGAGATTCGTATCGAGGGCATCGGCAGCACTGTCCGTCTCCATCGGCTGGGCTCCCCCGCCGCCGCCACCAGTGGTCATGTTGGCTGCAGGCATCTTGTTGTTGGTGTTCTGAAAGAGATGATCAGGAAGGGAGGAGAACTTTTATCGCCCTATATGGCAACCGGTTACGTTACAAACTTTGAAAGTTCTCCCGCTCGAAGCTACGAGTCTTACAGCTTACTGAGACCATTTAACAGTCCGAAAACTTTGAGGAACAAGATTTCTAGGACATCTAGAATCGGATCCTCCTGGTCTCTGAGGAGTTTCCACCGCAATTTATAGCCGAATTTTTAACAACTAAAACTCCGGAAAGCCGCCTAACCAAGTGAGACTGTATTGTTAGGGCGAAAGCGCGAAAAGAACAAGAGCTGTAGTTTGGGTTGGAAACGGGGCCCGTGTCAGCAGCGCGCATTTTCAGGGGGTGATGAAAAAAAACCTTGGCACCCATTTTGAACATAACCTAGTTAAGCTATACCAAGCTTATGTTCAAAATGGTAACATGTTTGCTTTGTTACTTTGTCTTTCCCCCGAAAAAGTACCTCACTGACGCGCGCCCGGTCAACACTGGCACGGGGCCGGTGGCAGACCCTCACTGCAGCAAATAGTCAAATTGTAACGGCCATATCGTCAAGGCTTGAAAATCTTTGTGCTCAAGTGACCACTTTAAAGCAGAGTGAAAAGAGCGGTCTAAAGCCCAATCAGACAGAAACTTTGACTAATCGACTCAAAATGATGGTAGATTGCGGTCGCTAAAGAGAGTAACCGGGAGTAGGCTATCGAAACCGTTCACATTTCAAAGGTGGGAACAATCATTGAATGAGCAGATAATATAAAGTGAGTCAACAGGGTTTGGACAGTGACACATCACCTCCACTCTACCATAAGAAACATCGCCGACCAGACTTTTCTCAATCCTGTTTCGGAGTCTCGCGGGCAAAAAAACAGGGGAGAAACTGGTCTGAAATGGGAGCAACTCGGTCAACTGGACCCATACCTTTTTTCCTGGCTTTTAGAGAGCAAAAACTACCATACCCAGAACATCTGAAGAAACTGACGATACATAGAAAGAGAGAGAGAGTCAAGCATAGGAGTGCATCTCTCTCATTTCACGGCCAGATAATATTACCCCTTCCTTTGAGAGAGAGCCCCGTTTCCCATGGTAACACGCGCCAATTTGAACGATTTGAAATAAACGAACCTGTTGGCCTTCCTGTTGAGCTGCGGTAGTCGTGTTGGTCGTCTCGAGCAGTTTGGTCTTCTTCGACGGCGGCGATGTAGCGATTGAAGCCACTTCCGTTGCTGCTAAACCCATCATGAGTGCTGAAATAGGGGAAAGATGGAAGGATCTTGGAGATTGGATAGGAGGCTAGTGCCTAGGACGGCAAACACAAATGAGTTATGCAACTATTTTTTACATTAAAAAAAAGTGAGATTTTCGTGCTAGACGACAGGTTTTATGGGAAAAAAATGTGAAAAAGATGCACAGCCGAAAAGCGGCTAAATTGTTAGAATTTGGACGGGAAAATAGGTAAAAAAAAATTGAACGCGTGGGCTATGAAAATCAGCTGACAGGCACGCGACTAAAGAGCTCTTAAATCTGATGTTGCAGCGAAAATGTAACTAGGAGAGATACGCAATTGCGTACAGAAATCGACAAAAGGCTGCGGAATGCGATTTTGAAGGATTTTCCGGTTTGGAAGGCTTCGGATAAGGAGTGAATGCTTCTGGATACGATGCACGGATTAGAAGTCCGCAAAAATGATCTGCTATTCCTAGTGCATCCAAAATAATGACTCAGAGACAATTACACGCTATTTAGCCGACTGGTAAGACTCGACCGAGACAAAAACGGCAAAAAATCGCGAAAGAAGCGATAAACAAACAGCTTGGGGAAATTAGACAGCTTCACAATCCTCTAGCAGCCAATGGAAGCACAAAAACGAGGCAGAATCAATAGTGCGAGCTGAAAACAACACAGAAGGGGCCCCTATTGGTCAAAATAACGATCTCATATTGCTTTAGCGCTATCTAGTCCGTGGTTACAGACAAACAGCGTGCTGATGAGGAAAACAAGCTGGGGGTTAAGGCGAAAACGGACGAAATGGCACTCACGAGGTCTGACTGCACCGGCCTGGGGAAGATGACCTCTTTTGCGGCTTACTTGGTAAACTTCCAGCTCAACCAACTGGCAACCCTTAAACAGCCTCCCAATAAAGTGTTTTCGAGAAGAAATGGTGAGAAAACGAGGAGAAATCGGCCGGAAATTAGGGTATCAATGGGTGGGTGAATTTCAAGGTTGTGCGACGTTTCTGAGCTTATTTTTAGTGCTTATGAGTAAGAAAATAACGCGGAATCGAATAAAGCAACGAACCAGGTAGAAATTTGACAAAAAAATGAAGCAAAATGACGTGAGTGAAGAGCAAAAAGGAAGAAGGACACCTGGAAAATTCGACCGGCTGATGATTTTGAAATCGGATACGGTAGTTCGGAACGGGCGCACTTGGCCCACAGTCCTTTAGTTTTCAACGTTTATTACTGGCTTTGCATTTTTCGAAATAACCCAGTCATTTTTTTTTCACTTTCTGAGTGAAAATTTGGTGAGAACTACCCCGGAAACGTATATATCCATTGAGAAAATAGCAAATCCTTTCGGTTTATAGTCTGTTCACAAAAAACAACCAAACGACCAGGCATCGCGGGCTTTTTTTTGGCGCGGATTCAAAGGGCTAAAAACTAGCTTCAAGTATTTCGTTCATCAAACAATTTCATCTTTTCCCGTATTTTTAGCTATATTTCCGTTTTGTTTTTTGTTAAAACAGAATATTCCGGTTAAAACAAGCGAAAATGGAGAAAAACGATGTAAAAGACGAAGAAAATTGATTGAAAAGATGAACTTATTGAAATTCTGATCAATTTTGAGCTGTTTGAATCCGCACCAAAAAAAGCCCGCGATGCCTGGTCGTTTGGTTGTTTTTTTTGTGAACAGACTATAGATGAAGATGTACTGGGTGAATGGCGTGGCAACGGAAACGTTGTGCAGCGTTCAAAATTCGGCTTCCCTGCATTTCGAAACTTCTTTGTCCTTTCCGTTTACTTGTGTCTCACCTGTAATTGACAAAAACTAATGCAATAACAGTTGGAAAGAATCTATAAAATGTTCATATGCAAAATATCAGACTAAAAATGCTCTCTGTATAGCACTCCATCTGTTTCTCCTCATTTAGCTGTTATTTCCCACTCTTCATATTGTTTCCGCGTCTTATTTTGGTCCTGGGATACTGGACTTGCTGTAAACTACAGCAAAAAGTCGGCTGAATACTTCAAGAAGAATATCGAAGCTCATCTTTTCTTGCCTTTTTTCTCTTTTTCCCAGCGTTTCGCTTATGTAGTTAAACCTTAGCAATGTGTCGAGGGGTTAGATTTAGTGAGTTTCTGCCATACTTAGTCATAAACAAGACAAAAAATCAGGCATATTGATAAGAACCATTATGTTATATGATAAAGACCTTCTCTTCACATCTTTGGTCATTTTCTTGTCTCTCGCTTGTTTTTCGCCAGAAAACAACAAGATTTTGCACTAGAAAAAAGATGGCAACAGCCGGCTTCACTCCAGTCAACCCGAAGCCCTTCCTCAACAGTCTGACCGGAAAGCCCGTCGTCTGCAAGCTCAAGTGGGGAATGGAGTATAGAGGTCCGTTTTCTTGGTCATTTTCCCATTTTTCCTTGCTGAGAACCCATTTCGCAGGAATTCTCGTCTCGGTCGACGGCTACATGAATCTGCAGATGGCCAACGCCGAAGAGTGGATCGACGGCAACAATCAGGGCAATCTTGGAGAAATTTTGATCAGGTAGAATCGTTTGTTTCGTGTAGCTACTTTCACAGCCAAAAGAATACAAAAAAAAAACAAAAATCGATTGTTTCAGATGCAACAACGTGCTCTACATCGGCGGCGTCGACAACGAGATGGAAGCCTAAGCTCCAGAACGATCTCTCTATTTTCATCCTGTTAATTTCGATTTTATGCATGAACCGATTCCTTTTTTTCAACAAAGAGACAGGGACAGAGTGGCAAGGACCAGTCCGAGCTATTGCAATTGGATACAAAAATATCAACAAAGTCAACAGAAATTAGCACAGGGCCAGAGCTACGAGGGCGGCAAAGAAATAGCATCCAGGGCCTTTACTCCTGTAGCTTCCGCAGTAACAGAACAGTCATTAAGTAGTACATACTATCGTCCTCCACAGATTTGTTCCTTCCAGAACGAAGTGGGGAACAGCTCGTCTTCTCGTCCTCTCATCATTACTTCCCGGGACCACTCTTTTGAAATCTTCGAACAACAATCTAATTGAAAAAGAAAAGGCGGTGATGTAGCGATTGAAGCCACTTCCGTTGCTGCTAACAAGAGGCCTCTTGTAAACTAAAAGCTTCGAAATCGGCTAGTACTGAAGATAGAACAGGAAGACGAGCTGCTCCACCGCGTACTGCGATTAACAAATCTGTGGAAGTTGGTGGAATATTCTGATTGTCTGTTCTGTTACGGTGCAAGCTACAGGCGTAAAGCCCGTGGATTTTTCATTGCTCTCCTCATAGTTCTGGCCTCGCGCTAGTTTCTGTTGTCTCCGTTACACGTCGGAAAAGACAGGCCTGTAGGGCAGGGGCAGCGCATCGAGCCAGTCCTCTCTGGAAATCTTTGATCAGAAAAAAACTTCGCATAGCATGCTAGAAGATCTCGCTGACACCTTCGCTACGTTTCTTGGATACGATTTCACCCGGTCATTATAGTCAATTTCTGCTAGAGCCTACGTTACCAATCCCAAGCAGCGACAAAAAAAAGTAATAATAAACTTACGGAGGTGTCCTCCACGCTTCGCCGAGACTCATCCAGATATCGAATTCTTCCCTGCTCAGGCAGTTTTGCAAAAGTTCACGGGCTTCCAGGGAGAGCAGAGGGGCGACAACCTAGAATTTTCCCCTTTTTTTTAAACACAAACCACGAAAAATTCTAAATTTCATCAGAAACTGAGGCTTCCAAACTTTTTATGTTTCATCAAATACTTATAAGCAGCTGGCATCAAACTTGTGTTTTCTTAGGACTATCATATCTCATCCAGCAACTCAAAAACTGTATAAGCATTTGAACCAACCAGCGGAGCGATATTTCTCCTCAGTCCCCAATGGCACGAGCCCAAAATCATTGCCAGGGACGAGAAGAGGTGATGCAGCAACTCGGGGGCATCGGGGTCATGGATGTGACCTTTAAGCTTGGCCAGCAGGTTGAAAGAGTGTTTGAACTTTCGCAAAACATCCGCATATTCATTCGCCAGGGGCAGTTGAGCCCCCATGGCCAGCATTCCATTCGGAGTCGGATCACGGTGGTATTGTGCATCCTGTAATTTGGAAATCTAGGTAGTCCAGTTTTGAAACTTCGACAGTTATTTGTGTTTCAAAAATGCTATGAAAGCTACAAATGTCGCAAGGAGACATTGCCTGATCGGAATAGGAACAGTATCTTTCCGAAATGAGTCACCCTTACTTTCACTGTTTTTCCGATTTGTTTCAAGAGTACCGTATAGAGAAGCAGTTGATACAGATTGTTTTTTGGCCAAAATTTTCGCTATCGGCATTCCTGTTTCTGTCCTATAGAAGACATCAAAAACACCAAGCTTGCAAAATATTTCGAAGCACAAAGTGTTTCAAGGAAAGCGAAAGACATGGTCTGCTACAGAACTAATGCATCCTTCCTTCCTGACTATTCAGGAACTAGAAAATCAGCTTCAGCCTATTGAATATTCAGCATTTCCGTAATGTTTAATCATTTCTGCATATTCGAAGACGATGGCTCGCATATTCTCTCCAAAATTATAAGTTCGTATTGTTTCGCACACATACAATTTTTACATAAAGTGCGAGATCTTCTGGATTCACAATAAACGGCTTTGTGAGGTTGAAACGACCTAATTGACCGATCTTTTCGTGGTATGAATCTTATGGCTCAAAAAGGAAAATAGAAAGAACAGAAAAGAGAAGATGGCATTAGAAGTGTAATTTCTGATCGTTAGCTTGAACTTTTGCATCCGGCTTGGTTTTAGAATCAGCGATACCCTAAAAGGAAAGAATATTCCGGGAAATCAACCGGAACGTGACTTCAATCAGAAAAACAGTAGATCGATCAAATTTCACCATACCTGCTGTTCCAGTTCCATCAGTGCTATGGTTGCTGACTGGGTCCGGGCCACGAAGAGTTCAATGTCGTCGAAACATTTGTTCAGAGTGTTGATCTCCTTTCCGAAGAGCTCCGAGCTGTCGCTACTGATGCTCGCGTCGTCAGCCGGGTATTGGGGCATCCCTGCAAACTAGTATTTCATGTTTAGGTCAATAGGCTAATTTTCCCGGCTCCTTCTCTGCGACAGAGGCAGAACGACCGAACAACAAAATTCTCATCTTCTTCGGGTAGTATCATATTCAACAGTCAACAACAAAGTTCAATTTATCCTATCCTTCCTACTTTTACTATTTGCAAAAGGCGTCCATCTGCGACACAAGTCAACACTACTCTGGGATAACACTTGTTTATGGACTTTTCTATCAACTGTTATCCCAGATTAGAGTTGAAAAGACAAGTTTGAAGAGTCAAACAGTTCCAAAGAGTACTGGGTAAGCGACTGGTAAGAGGTATATAGTCTTACATCCGAGACAGGTATCAGATAAGCTTTTTCAAGTTTAAATTCTTATGAGACAGATACCTGCTGTCTGAACGTAGCTTTGCTTCCATTATTTATCTTTTAAAATGAATCCTTCGCCATGTTTGTGGACTTTTCTGTCCAGCATCCCAGGACCAAAATAAGCTGGTCTTGTCAACTTATCTCTCAACATTACGCTCGCGAGGGACAACATCTTCAACGATATCCAACCTTGATTACGGTATAGTGGAAAGACTGACAGCAGCGGGTCTTCGTGAATATCCTCCTGTACCTCTTCGTCAGTCCCGTACCTCCTCGTCAGTATTTGCAATGGCTTCAACTCCTGCGTTTCTGCCAGTTTCTCTTCCAGCCCGAGGCCTGCCATCAAATACATCACGTTTTTCGGAGCTATATATAATTTCTCCTGCAGATTCGTCTTGTCTTTCACTTCTTGACTCGCAAGTTTGAGATTGCCTTTGAAATCACCCAAATCTGGCCCGATGTCCACGACTGTTTCAGCCGGGCGAACAAGTTGAACTACTTCTAGTGTCATTACATAGTTGATTATTTCTAAGACCTGTGGACGGGCAAGCGGATTCGTTGCCCATCCTTTCTGAAGAAGTATCTTGATCCTCTGCGGCAAGCTATCGTCACAAATTGGACGGGCTTCGGTGCTCTTTAGGTATTGAAAGTATCGCTTTGAGTCCTGTTGTTCAGGAAGACAATTGTATCGCCGAAAGATTTCCGTAAAAAAATAAGTAGGGAATACCTGCGATGAAACATTTCCCAAATCGATATCGAGAGAGCATACATATCACTGGCTGTAGAGTAAGCGCTTTCAAAGAAAACTTCAGGAGCCATGTAACTGCGAGTACCGTGGCTGTAAACACATATGTTTAAAACGGAATAATATATGCTACTTACAGTTTGTAAGAATTTGTCTCGTCCAGATTCTTAGCTTCTCCAAAATCAGACAATTTCACAGTACCATCTCGCATCACAAGCATGCTTAATTTGTGTGTTAAACGTTGAAAGTTGCGACAGGTTCCTGAAGCACTCAATGCCAACTATATAGGGGACTGATCCCATAGACTGAGAGGTTTGACATATTCAGGCAAACGAGTACAATTTGAGAGGTTCCAGACACGCCTGGCAGGAAGAGAAAGTTCACATAGAAAAGAATGACAAGTTCAAGCGGTTGGCCAAATGTAGGGTAGTAGCGGAAATGATAAACAGAAGAAGGCAGATTGGCCGCGAAAAGTGCTAGTGATTGTGCAAAAGAAACACGAAAACGGTTAGAAATTCGAAATTTAGAAAACAAACTTTTTTGGTTTGATGTCTCGATGAATAATTTTGGCTTTATGGAGGTAGACGAGACCGCGACTGACACAAAGGATCCAGCCATAAACATCCTTATATGAGTATTGAATGGTTCCATTATGAATCACTGAACAAATTTAAGATCTGAGGAAAAGCTTTTACCTGAATCTAAACTTCCCCTGTCACTAAACTCCATTACATAGCCCTTGAAGCCGTTGTCTGTCCAAGGATCTGAGCCACGAAGGAGTCCGAACAATTGGATAATGTTAGGGTGCTGCTGTCTCTAAAATAATCCTGGTTACCTGTTTTTATGCCTTTCTGGCACTAATTTTTTGCCTACCTTCATCAAAATATTAACCTCCTTCATGAAATCTTCTGGAAGACCCGTTTTATAAACTTTCAATGCTAAGGATCTAAAACAACGTCTCTCTTTCCTTTTTCGAACAAAAACACTCACCCGTAGACTACAGAGTTAGCTTTATAGACAAAAGCTTCTCCTCCTCTGCCGAGTTCCTCCCTTACTTCTAGATCTTTTACGTAAAAAATCTCCACATCTAAAGATGCCGAGTCCTCAGCCATTGTCGTGGAAACAAGATAATATAAGTGAGTGCACAGCGAAGAGAGACTGATAAGACGCGTATTGATGGAATAATTGAGAAGTTTTGCTATGGCTGCGGATCCGAATTCTGGACAACGTAAACTTTACGTCTTTCGATCTTTTTGAAATAAATCCTCCATCACATCTCTCAACCTTACAACTTCGATGTAAAAGTGCGTGAACAAATGCATGAATACAAAACCGAAAATAATAAAAATGCATAAGATTCTGATTTCCTTCTACTTACACTTTATTTGCAACAGTCTTCTTCTAATTCTGTAGGTTTTGGTCCCAAGACGACGTTTTTCAAGTTTAGTATGTTCTACAAACTAGTAGCATTTGTTCCGGACTACAATTGCGTAAAACACGGAAAGTTCGAAAACTTGGTCTTGGGGCCGAAAAATGTGAAAATACGGTGAAAGTTCGCAGTTTTCATTGTTCTAAGGGAAGATATGACTTTTCTTCAAGTGTGGGAAGGAGAGATTCATCTTCTGGGGGCTATTATGTATGAGTGAGCCACGTTTTCTTCGATTTCCACACAAAAAAAAGTTGGGATACCGGTACGGAATGGGTGGGAAACAGTAGAAGGCTCTCATGAACTGGCAAAGCCCGGGTTTGTATAGGAAAAGTTGAGGAATGCCTCGGGGTCGATGGAAGCGAGGAGGTTCTTGTCGTGGACCAGCGTCAGCTGGGCCTTCTCGCTCGTGAAATCCTCGTCGAAGCTCGAGGCATCTGCCGGCCGAAGCGCTACCAGCTGAGCCATATGGAAGGACGCGCTGAAATTCCTGAGATACTGGAACTGAGTTAGTGGCTCCATCACAGTATAGTCAGTTAGCGTTATTATGAACTGGGTTTAAACTTACAATGTTCGGTTTGAAGGGAGGTGGAACCTGCCGCGTCTCGAACCTCTTCCAATCCACACCGCGGAAGAATGAATGTTGTCGAATACGCCCGTCTGGACATTCTGGCATTCTCAGTCGCGTATTAAGGTCTCTGTCAAAGAGAGCAGAGAGACATTTAGCTGCTTCTTTGGAGATTGTCTTCGGGAAGTAGGGTCTCTCGTTCAGGATGGAGTCGAAGAGCGCGTCTTCTCCCTCTCCATGAAACGGGGACTGTCCAACAAGCATCTCGTACATCAGAACACCGAAGGACCAGAAGTCGACAACATGACACCATCTGTCAAAGAGATTGGTGGGTATGAGTACAGAGTTAGTGACCAGATTCATTGTGGTTCTGTTCAGTATCCAAGCTTGACTCATTCTCTCTGACCAGCCTGCACAGTAGCTTCAGAAAGTCCAGAGTCCCTTAGACATCCGCACTCATACTCAGTTCAGTTCCCCGTAAGTCCAGAGCTTGATTTATACTTTCTAACCAGAGACTTAGGAACATCCCTTCAGCATCCAGACACAGAGATAGTTTAGTGGGTATGAGTACAGGACAAGACACATGGGTTAGAAGACAGATACATAGAGACTGTGAGAAACAGAGAAATAGAGAGACGAAGAGACAGTTCATACCTCTGGACTGATATAATCCGGTGTTCCACAGAACGTGCTGGTCATTCCATTCTCCCTGTTCATTTCGGTTTTGGCCATTCCGAAGTCAGCCAACTTGATGTGCCCCTCAGAATCGAGCAGGATATTATCGAGCTTCAGATCACTGAAATTCAGGATTGTTCCTGTCATTAATTGTGGCCCACCGATAAATAATGTTATTTGTGTGAAGGAACTGCAGAGCTACAATGATCTCACATGCATAGAATCGTGTTCTGTTCTCATCGAACTTCTTGATCTGCTGGATGTGATGCATCAGATCACCTCCATTGAGGTATTCCATCACGAAGAAGAGATACTCGTTGGTTTGGAAGGAGCAGAAGAGCTGGCAGAGGAAGGGACACTGATCGGCCAGAATCAGAACCCGTCTCTCGATGTAGGTGCATTCAGTGTCATCGTCTTCCAGAATCACGTCTTTCTTCAGATATTTCATTGCAAAGTAGTCGTTTTTGCCTTTGATCTCTTTGATTGACTGATTGAATTGACTGATCAAACTACTGGAGTAGAAAGTCATGCCTTCCAGGAACAGACAGATGATCAGAACCCTGTGTCTTGTCCTGTACTCATACCCACTAAACTATCTCTGTGTCTGGATGCTGAAGGGATGTTCCTAAGTCTCTGGTTAGAAAGTATAAATCAAGCTCTGGACTTACGGGGAACTGAACTGAGTATGAGTGCGGATGTCTAAGGGACTCTGGACTTTCTGAAGCTACTGTGCAGGCTGGTCAGAGAGAATGAGTCAAGCTTGGATACTGAACAGAACCACAATGAATCTGGTCACTAACTCTGTACTCATACCCACCAATCTCTTTGACAGATGGTGTCATGTTCAGAATTTCTGGCTCCTTGGGCTCTTTCATAGATCCACAGCGGTGTTTGGTATTTCATGGAAACCCTCAGAACCGTAAGGGAAGGCTGATAGCGCTCTGATCCAATGCGCTAATTGTTTTGTGACAGAAAGACAGAAGTAGAGATACTTTTCCAAAACCTTTGTTGTTCGAAGCTTTTAGGAGAGTGGAAGGATCCGGGCAAGAGAGGAGGAGAAGATGAGCTGTTGCCCATTGCCTGGAAGGAACAAATCCGTGAAAGGTCGAGAAGTTGAATGTCTGTTCTGTTACGGTGAAAGCTACAGGCGTAAATGCCCTAGATGCTGTTTCTCTGCTGTTCTCGTTCTGGCTTCAGACTAGATCCTGTTGACTTTGTTGATGTTCCTGTATCCAATTGCAATGGCTCGAACTGTCCCTATTTCCATGTCTCTGTCTCAGCCCTGTCCCTATACCTCTG
The DNA here is from genome assembly GCA_037178975.1 of Oscheius tipulae. Lineage (NCBI taxonomy): Eukaryota > Metazoa > Nematoda > Chromadorea > Rhabditida > Rhabditidae > Oscheius > Oscheius tipulae. The sequence goes on along the minus strand of JASJZH010000004.1, from coordinate 414,921 downwards.
TCCCTGTCTCTCGGTCTCAATCTCAGTCTCCTGTCTCCTTGTTTTTCTCTATCGCCACTTCTCCCTACGTTGTGGTCGGAAATTGATGAATGAGTATCGCCGCACCAGAGAAAAGGACATTCCAGTAGCTGCTGAGTTTGAAGCAGAAGTACCAAAGGACGACATTCATTCTGTTATCGGAAAACAAAAACTTCTGGAAGAAACAAATCACAGACATTTTCGGCCTATCACTCATAACAGTTGCTTTGATGATGATTGGGTGGCTCGCAGTGTTGGGAGCCATTAGGGATGAGGCGATTATTAGCCGACTGCTTCCGAGATTATCTTACCATTCTGGAGACCCTGACAGACTCTTTATCTCTCTATCTCTGTACCAATGAAAACTCACCTCGCCGTCATAACTGGCCCCTGATCTCACGTAGACCGGCTCCACCGGAACTTTTGCTCCAGCCCTTTCAACCCATTTTCGTGTCTGCTCCGCTAGAGCCTTTCTGCAAGTCGAGAGACAATCGACACCCTCAGATTCAGCATTTTTCAAAGGAGAGAACTCGTCCTCTTTGTCCACAATCCAGACGTGAAATGACCTGAATGTGCCAATTTTATAGCCATTCATTTGCTCACTTGCTCAATTTGAAGACATCAAAGATCCACTGTTCCAACTTGATGCCATTTGGCTTCTCTGGCCTGACGAATTTGTCAGTTTTGGTACAGAAATGAGGACATTTTTTATGGCTCTGTGATAGGGAAGCTGAAAAGATGGGGTGGAAAACCTTAATTTGTGATCACTGTATCTATAGAATGCTCACGATTCAATGAAGTTCAGGCTGAAAAAGTGATTGGCTATGGAGACATCTCCAAACAGGGGCCGTTTCCCGTCAGCTGTTAGCATTTTTGAGAGTTCTGAACCCAATTCACTGTATTCCGTGACTCGGGGCTTTCCATGGTCTAGACAAACAGAGCCACATCGTTCACCGATCCGCTTGGGAATGCACTGAAAATCTTTCGCACTCTCCGTCTCTCTGCCTCTTTGGCTCTCTATCTCTCTGTTTTTCTGTCTTTCTGTCTCGTTGTCTCTCTGCACCCACCTTGGTCACGATATCCGCTCTCTTCTCGATGGCGTAGCCCATAAATGTAGGATCTGCAACCTTGCACAAAATATTGTCAATGCAGTAGATGTGAAAGTATTTGACTCCTCGTCTCTTTAGCTCCTCCAGATACGGATACAAAGCTACAAAAATTCCTCCGTTGCCATCTAAATTGTCATATCAAGACCCGTCAAATTGTTCATCATACTAGGAGCGGAAAATATGGTAGACTTGGATGACATTAGGACATTTCCATCAAAGTCGAAACAAGGAATTTCGTCGTGCGCGTGTATGTGAGTGACCTGATCCCATGAGAGACCAGCTTCTGGCAGAATCTTTTTTAGGTGTTCATGGATAGAGTGTTCTTTCTCGTGGGAACTCATCACGATCCTGTGAAGAAACATTAGACACTTCAGTGTCTCTGTCTTGCTGTCTCACCGTCTTTCTGTGTCTCTGTGTCTCACCACTGGATTTTTTCACCGGGACCAGGATGTTCCGGCTTTGCTATCTTTTGAAGAGCGGCTATCTTCGAAGCCTGGATGCCTAGCAGTGAGTCACAGGGTGAGATATTGAGGCCGAGAGGGAGACAGCCCTTCGGACAATCGGCCCCTAGACGAGATGCCTGACCACCTGCCATAACCAGGGTAGCGACTTCGCCATTGGCAATAGCTTTGAGACCTGAAATCTTACGTACAGAAACAGAGAGAGACAGAGACTGACCAATTCTTCTGTAGTGATTCTTCTGATCCTCGTTGAGATCTCCCAAAACCTGGCGGCATTCCTCAGGTATTGGCGTCAGATTGTCCGGTGTAGACTTGTAGATATGTTCGGATTCATAAAAGTGTTGGATTGCTGACCCTAGGTCAAGGGCTCGGATCTGATCAGAAAGCTGCTTTTTGTCAGTAACAGAAAGTTCCTTCCAGTACTTGGTGACATGTTTTTGGCCAGAGATCTCATCTGGAGGAGATGACCAAGGCTTCGAAGGAGTCATTTTGGGAGTGTTTAGGCCCTGTAACTTCGTAGTCTAGGAGCAGAACACAGGGAGACAGAGAGAGGCAGGAGTGACGATCGATCGATTACCAATGAGTGTACCCTAGACAATAACATTGTTGTTGATATTGTGTTGTTCCCAGAGTGCAGGCAGTCTAACAGGGTGACGAAAACAGCCTATTTCAAGGCGTCAAGAATGCGAATGGCTTCGGAGCAGATATGGTTTTTACTCAATTGGGAAAGTATGAATGGGAATGCTGGGAGTAGCAACTTTTTCCGGATAGAAACTTTACCTTTACCTTTTTATGGTCGCGTCAGTTGACAGAGAGTACGTTCGTCCAACTGTTGGGTTTCTGTCTCTCTGTATCACACCCAATTCAGAAAACAATGCCTTTATTCCTCAGTTCCTCTCGTATCTAACACTCTTTGACACTGTCCATTCTCTCCTCGAAAGCCCCCTTCTCAATTATTTTCATTAGTTTCCTTCGCTACAGTTCCTTCCTCTTCCGCAGTCCTGCATTTGCTCGGTGGCTCGTCGTCTTTCGGGAAGATCATAGATCGATCTGAGCGTGTTCAGTACCAGCTCCTGCCTCGTACAGGCATGATAACTCTCCAATGGGTCCAGAGGAGCATAGTGATCCATATTACACTTCTGATTCTCGAGGGTTCGACTGGAATGGTACTCGACTGGATGCTGTGCATCATCGAATGAGCGAAGTATTTAATGTCGAGGGGATTGAACATGTACTTAGATTCGTTGGGCTTAGCTGTAGCTGTGTGTTGTTCGCTTGAGCTCGGAAGCTGTCGCAAAATCCTTGTTCTTTTCCAGTTTGATCGTTTCGAAAATCTGGGTAGTTCTTTAAAGTTTTCTGACTCGACTCATATCAAAGATCCTTGTCCACCGTCGGAGTTTTGCCCTCACATGTAGTGGAAACACTGCTCGTAGACTCCACTTTTTTCTTCGAGTTGGACTTCGGGAAACACATTTAGTCTTGCGTTGATTCAGAGCGTTTATACAGCTTTTCAAACGACGTAATTTTTAAAAACACAACTCTTTGACGTAAGTTCCATAATTGAAGATGTCTGCTTTCTATTTACACACTTTGACCCATTTATTCTGGTCAAATATATCATTTTCTTCTTTGTAAGACTATGACATTGTAAACATTAAAATCTGAGACTATTTTTTCATGGAACCCGTCTCAGCAACTCAGCTGCCTGTCTCTGCCTTTCCGTCCCTCTCCGACAAGGGTAATCCTCTAGTCCTTATCTTTTCTAACTGAAAATGCCTCTGTAAGATGTGACGGCTTAAAATGGTTGAAAGAGGTACAATTTATAAACATCTACGTAAAAACAAACCAATAATGGACTCATTTCTTCTGTTTCTTCCTCCTCCTCGGGATGTGAAGAACCGTCGTAGCCATCCTTTTTTGTCCTGAGCTCCGTAGCTGCCAAAAAATGCGTCGGGTGGTTATCCTCGCCTCCCAGATGCTGCAGACCGAATTTGTGGCTTCGAGCTGAAAAAGAAGGGGTTTAGGCAAACGAGATGTCTCTGAATTGGAAATTCTGATGCTTTGCATAGGTTTGTAACCGTTTCAACAACTTTACTCTGAATTTGGATAAAAACAGAGCCGGATTCGGCCCAATGGTCAACTGATCTCTGCGGTGGCCGGGAAGAAGGAGGAGAGGATGACGCGCAAAATTTTTGGCCTTCACAGATTTAGTTGACAGATAGTTCGACCAAATTTTGGTATCTAGAGGGCAGAGGTCAGTTGACCACTGATTTCCGACCAGTATATACTGAAATCTAGAGAAAGTGCGGCGTCTGATTCAGAAACTGCGCACTTTTCAAACATGGGGGGAAAGGAATGGCAAAAGAGTAGCTCCGGGAGGTATGAGACGCTGTTATCAGTCCAGAATATTAAAAAGTACTCATGAACATTCTTATTCTTCCCAAGTTTTCGGTTAATCCGACTATTTCATGAGAAATAATCCCAGTTCTAAATAATTTTACGACCACTCCCTTCAATGCAAACCAAGTAGGCCGGAGCGAGCTGATCCGAAGACAGAAAACCTAGCTACCTTACAAAGAACCTAATTCCACGAGCTGTTCCGGCCAGTTTACTAAACATCTTATGCTCAAAAAAATTATTTTTGCACGCTCAGTTCGGAAAAAATAGTCGGAAAATATGGCAATGCTGCCTGGCAAATAGTTCAGGAAACATGTTTTTCATCCATGGAGGGTAAATCATTTTGCTAGCTCCAGCAACCCGTTTCAAGCATCTAGAACTAGAAAATTAAGGGGAGCATAGACTTGTGGCCATTTTGGAAGAATTTGAAGGGTCATTTTATACATTTAGCACTGTCAAAGAAGGCAAAATCCACTCACTGGACACGCAGTAATTCTTGGTCTCCTTGTCCGGGTAGTTGCATATCGGCAGGGCGGCCTTTTGATATTCTTGTCAACTTTGATGCCTTTCCAACGCACGTGCTCCTCATAGAAGCAGATCTTGCCTCGCATACTTGTTATTGTCCCAGGTGGTTCTATGACTAAAATCAATGTTTTTGAATACAAAACAAATGAAAAGAAACCCACATTGTTAATTCTTGCTGTCCCAGGCAGAAGCACTTGTAGATTTGGTTGACTGAATTTGGGGGGGTATCGGTCAAAAAACAATGAAAATACCATGTTGGCAGACTCCTCTCTTATACTCGTCAAGTTCGGCATCGCGGAGTGGACAGCTGCAGGCATGGATCTGAAGACACTTCTTCCCGTGACAGATGATCGCTTTGTAGACGTTTCAATGAAATCTGCCAATCCGAGACCTGAAACTTAGAGTGTTGTGGGACGAAGAGGTACCAGAGGCTTAAAGAAGTTTAATATGCGAAGAAATTGATGTTAAGAATTTTGAAGTTTGGACCTCTACATCCAATTGAAGCTGTATCGGAGCATTTACTATGATTTCCAGACCTGGCACAATCTCAGCTGTTCCCAGACGAAGTCCAATCCAACTTCAAAACAACGATAAAGGGTCTACAAGTTCATGTAGAATTGGAAAGAAAGGCAGGAAAAGGAGGCACATCCTTTCCAAGTCGTTTTGTTCTCCACTATAAACCCTTTGAAAAACCTCATTTCCTTGATTTTCTCTGCCCAGCTGTTCTGCTAACTAATCTCGATGACGTAGCCGGGTCAATAGCAGCACTGATAAGCCGTGAACCTGGCGACAAGAAGCCTTATAAAGCGAGGGGAACTGGCCAGTAATTTGGCGCCTTTCCAGTCCAGCTGCGCACCAACTCTTCGTCACTGGGGTTACGGTAGCCTCGTTGATACGCAGCCGCCGCGCGACCGCTCGCTTCTGCGCTCCATATCGACTCTGGCTCTATTTTACCTCTGCTGAGTTCACTCTTTTGCAAGCTTTTTTCTTGTCTCCGCGTACAATTGCTCGAACGATGCAACAAAATGGGCTGGGAGCTAAGAAATCACAAGCGGTGCGAGGAAAATGGCTTGGGAGAGGATTTCGCAAGGGTTTTAATAGAATTTTGTTATTTCCCTGATTTTCTTCTATTCTCCTGTTGTAAAAGCGTTGTTTTCCACTTTCTGATTGATACTGCTAGTAAATCTCATGTAGAAAGATGGAAAGTTGAGTAATTTCGATGTCACTTCCGCCTCAAGTGTAATGTTCGGTAAATCGATTTCTGCATCTTTCTCCTTTTGTTTTTTTTTGCGTCCACTTCCCTAACATCTCTTTACTTATTCAGGCATCGGCTCCACCGAAAATGTAAAAAAATGCCTTGGAAAACGTTCTATTTGGTGTAAGATATATACTTTGGGTTTTCGGCAGTCTTCCTTGATTCCTTTTCCAGTTTTTGTCTATCTCTACCTTCTCCAAGGCTTCTATCCATAAAATATGCCTTCTTTTCCTGCAAAACATGCTCGTGGTCGAGAAAAATTCTCGCCTCATGCCACCGCGTGTTCCCATCATGTAAAATTCGTTCTCACTTTTCTTCGCGCCGAAATGACTCAATTCAAATTTGGGAACGGCGAGCTTAAAATTAAATATTCGTTTTGATAAGGTGAGACTATTTCTCGATAAATGCATACGTCTATAACGCGCCGTGATGTGCTTCACTCCTAATAAGTTCTCACTTTCCTCCCTCATGTACTTCTCGTATTCGATTGTAAGTCCTGCCTTCTCGCTCTGCATGGTTGCAAACGGTTTATTTTCGAGTTTTACACGAAGAAATTGCGATCTTTGCTCCTTCCCGGATTCTTCAGGTCCAAGTTTTCCACTCTCATCGATTTTCCCCGGCTATCCAGTCACCTAATTCGATTCCTTGACCGAATGGGGGAACACCCTGCCCAACGTCATCAGTTTTTCCCGCCTCGGATCATTTCGAAATCCTCGCGCGCCTACCCTGTTTTCGTCTGCTGGGGCTATTTTTAACCCTCCAGACTGGACTTACCAGTGTACTTTCTGCCTCTCAAGACCTCTCTCTGGCTCAATTTTTCATCAATTTCTCTTTATCAGATGACAAACGTAGTGGCAGCGGCCCCAGCCGTCGGCGAGCTCGACAGGCCCTTCATCAACGACGTCGATCAGTGGATTGAGCAGCTATACGAGTGCAAGCAGCTCTCGGAGAACCAAGTCAAAACCCTGTGCGAGAAGGTACGTTCCTGGTCCCTTTTCATACTCTAACTTGCTCAATTTTCAGGCCAAAGAAATCCTAGAGAAGGAGTCAAACGTGCAGGAGGTGAGATGCCCGGTGACGGTGTGCGGGGACGTGCACGGCCAATTCCACGACCTCATGGAGCTGTTCAAGATGGGAGGCAAGAGCCCGGACACGAATTACCTCTTCATGGGCGACTACGTCGACAGAGGCTACTACAGCGTGGAGACGGTCAGCCTGCTCGTCTGTCTCAAAGTCCGCTACAGGGACCGCGTCACAATCCTGAGAGGAAACCACGAGTCGCGACAAATCACACAGGTAAAGGGATTTGTTTCTGTTTTGTAGCGTAAATTTAGTTGGCTCGGGTAGAAACCTCTCTGAGCAGGTTTTCGTCATCTGACTAACAAATATTGAGTGGTAAAAGTCTTTACAAGCCGCTGTAGCTTCTCCCGTCGATCCTTAAGGTTTTCCTGTGCTCAAAGATCTTGTTTATCGATATTTATTCCCTTAGAAGCTTGCCCCAACTTGTTCTGTCATTTTGGCATGTATCCACCTTTGGAACGCTGCGTAGCTCCTGGGTCGAGTTCTATTGACCAACCTTTTTCTTGGGAGCTTAGGATTGTTGAAATACGGTCACAGACATTCTTGGCTGGATATAAACATGGCTGGAAACTCTAAAACCTCGACTAATCCCCACAATTTTCAGGTCTACGGGTTCTACGACGAATGTCTCCGCAAATACGGTAATTCCTCGGTGTGGAAGTACTTCACGGATCTCTTCGACTGCTTCCCGCTCACGGCCCTCGTCGACGGACAGATCTTCTGCCTGCACGGCGGTCTATCCCCAAGCATCGACACCCTGGACCACATCCGCGCACTCGACCGCATCCAGGAGGTCCCGCACGAAGGACCGATGTGCGATCTGCTCTGGTCCGACCCCGACGACCGCGGAGGATGGGGGATCTCGCCGCGTGGAGCCGGCTACACATTCGGAGCCGACATCTCCGAGACGTTCAACCACTCAAACGGCCTGACGCTCATCTCCAGAGCTCATCAGCTAGTCATGGAGGTTTGTTGGGTTTATTTTTATATTTTCCTTCAAAAACGGAACGGTATCGAAAAAAGTGAGCTCCTAGAACTGACTTGAGGTCTCCAATATCATTTTTGAGCATCGTCGCGTCTCGTGGCGCAATCCTTAGCCACTCACAGCGCCATAACCAGATACTCGCCGAAAACTCACTTACAGTCTCGGGCTGTCAGTCTGAGTCTGTAACTCTAGAAGCCCATAAACCACTCTAAAACATCCATTTTAAGGGCTATAACTGGTGCCACGACCGGAACGTCGTGACAGTATTCTCGGCTCCAAACTACTGCTACCGCTGCGGTAACCAGGCCGCCATGGTCGAGCTCGACGACGACCTGAAGTACTCCTTCCTTCAATTCGACCCGGCTCCACGACGCGGCGAGCCCCATGTGACCCGACGCACACCCGACTACTTCCTCTAAGTTTGATACTATATATTTATGTGCTCTCGATTCCCCAGACCCCCCACACCCAATGTTCTCTCCCTGCTCCCCCTTGTACCGATTAATTCACACGAAAAATTATAAAGCTTTATTGCGAACGAACCGTGAGTGAAGTGTAGAGCCTTTTTTTCGTGTTATATTGTGGAGAAAACGCCTGCTTGAATGAGCATAGGACTGTTGTGCCTTCAGTTTTTGGGGGATATGGACGAAATGAATTGATCTTTTGAGAGTAATTCTGGATAATCGTCTGGTTTGAATCCTGGAGAGATAGAAAAGGGACCTTGGTACAGCCTGTTATGCCGAAAGAACTACATTTTACAGCTGTAATTTGAGCCTGGCATCCAAAAATTTGTTTTTCCACGGATCCGGTCCTTTTTGCCTCGTAAATTTCTACCTTTTCGTCATATTCTAGTCCAGAATACCCAAGATCACCTGATTTTTCACAGAAATGGCTTCTCTCACGAAATTCTGACTGTTCTTAGTCAGAACACCTCAAATTACCCGTTTTCCAGAAGAAATTACCTCCCAGGCTGGATTCCCAACCTCTCACTCTGAGTCATTCTTTGACCTAACTTCTCTTGACCTTTCTTTCTAATCCAAATCACACAAAATCACTTTCCAGCAAAATGACCTCCCAAGTGGGCGGCTCTGCTCCCACTCTCGGCAGCGGGAATCTGAGAGACGCTGTTCGTCTCCCCCTAGGCGAAAATGTCGACGAGTGGATGGCAGTCAACAGTGAGTTCAAACAAAACGCCAAATCTCATACTTTTGTGACAGTAATCGACGTCTTCAACCAGATCCACATGCTCTATGGGACGATTTGTGACGTCTGCACACACGAGAGCTGTCCGGTCATGAGTGCTGGACCCAACCACGAGTACTACTGGAAGGAAGGAGAGGCTACGTGAGTTTTGTATCTTGCTGAGTAATCTAATAGAACTTTTGGAAACTAGAATGTAAATAGTTTTGGTGAAACAAAAGAGTTAGCTTTTATAAAAAGAACTCCCGGGTAACTGGTACCCATGCACAGTAGATTTGGGAATCAAATCTTCCCAAAAAAAAAAGTTGGATTTGGAACTTACGCTGCATAGGCATGGCTAACGGGTAGGCCCATTTGTAAATAGCTTGCACTCGGGTCGGGCATCCGTCTTTGTCTATTCAAACTACAGATTTTCGATGCAATTGAAATTCTTCACTAACGTTTCGGAAATCTGCCTTTGAATATCTGTAATCGAGGATGTCCCAAGGAAAATCATAACCGTAAGAGAAAGTTTGAAGATAAATTTTTAACCACGCAAGTAATCGCGAACATCAATGAACCAGTTCCAGCAGCAGTAGGATAGAGATACAGAGGAACAGAGAGACAGAGCGACTGAGAGAAAAAGAGACAGCGACTGAGTGTCAGAGAGACATAGACACTTTCATGTGATCGAAGTGTGAAACATACACAATGTTAGAAAATTCCAAAGCTAATATTCTCAACAGAGTTCCCACTTCTGCCCCGATGTACATCGACTACGTGATGACATGGGCACAGGACCAGTTGGACGACGACACCGTCTTCCCGAGCCGCGTTGGTCAGGCCTTCCCGCGCAATTTCAAATCAGTCTGTGAGAGTATCATGAAGCGTCTCCTGAGAATCTACGCTCATGTCTATCACAAGCATTTTGGTGAGTACGAGAGCTTCAAGTTTGCACGGTGTAACCAAGAAGTGGTGAAAAGTTTTTACTATATCTACCACGAGATGGAATGTTGTGTTTATCTAGTGAAGGCCAGAATCGCATCAACAAGCATCAAAACTGACTAATATTCATACTCTAGGTGAAATATATCCTAATCAAAAGTTTCGGGCAATAACAAAAGAGAAACTTTGAATTTTTCTGACGCATCTTCGAGACGCTCATACAATGAAAAATGACTGAAACGAAATGGCTTCAGTCTAAATTGCAAAGTAGTCTGTCTCTCTTTCTCTATATCACTCTGTCTCGCTGTCCCCTTGTCTCTCTCTGTGTCTGTCACACGGTTTCTCTATCTCTATGTCTCTGTCACTGTCCATCTGTCTCCCTCGCTTTGTCTGTCTATCTTTTTGTCTCTCTGTCTCTGCCCTTCTGTCTCCCTGTCTGTCCCTGTTGTCTCCCCGGTTTTCCAGCTCTGGTAGCTCTTAAGCGACCCATGGCTCTGGTAAATATTAGGCGTCCCACACTTTTTGGCAGTTCATAACCAATTTTGTTCGCCACAAATATACAGTTCACCCCGTTCTTTTCCTGGCAGGAGTGTCCTCGCAAGTGAAAGTTAAGAATAACAACAAACTTTACAGGTCGTCTCCACGAGCTCAAGGCCGTCGCCCATGCCAACACCTCTCTCAAGCAATTTGTCCTCTTCGCCAAGGAGTTCAATCTCATCCCAGATCGGGAACTGGTCCCTCTCCAAGCCAAGATTCGAGAGCTCTTTGGTAAATCCAATTCGACTGTATAATTGTCCAATTATTTCATGTTTTACAATAAGTACCTCGAGAATGCTCTGACTGTGATCTGTCCGCCAAAATTCCATGTAATACCGCACCTTTCCATCCTCTTTTCGAACCCAAAAGTGATTTTTAACTTTTTCATGCTATGCAAAGTTGTAGAGCAGGGAAAGGCTACAAGTTTGCAGAACGTCGAAAAACCACGTACTGGACCCGAAGAGGGGCTCACAAATGTGTAGACTAGGGTGTGCTAATATTCGATGTGTGTATACGGTATGGCATAATAATCTTTCTCCTTTAGTTTCAAGCACGCTCAATGAACCATTTATGTATTTACCGCAGTACTTTATTACCAATGGGACATAGGAAACCTTTCATTCTGGTTCAAAACACTCCATTATTTTAAACTTTTTTTATGTGTCATGTATAAGTATCGTTGTTTCTCTGAAGAGCTGATGCCATCTTTTCGCGCCCATCTTGTGGTCCATTGAGAGACAGAAACAGAGAGACGGAAAGACTGAGTGACAGTGGGACAGAGAGACAGGGAGATAAAGAGACAGAGAGACGGGGAGAGACAGAAAAATAGAGAGACTGAGAGGCTGAGACTGGTGAGTCATTCTCACTCTCTTTGTCGGCTAGGGGAGGCTATAGGTATGGGGGCATGGCACTGATCGGATTGTTTGCTGTATCGACGGCCACGCACAGCCCTCTCTCACCTTTTGGCCTCTAGCTGCCAGATTTTATTGTCTGGTCTCACTCGTACTGGCTCTTTGATTCAGATCGATATCACCAATAAATAAAATGGTTTCTATTACTATTATAGGAAAGCTGAAACATTTGGAGTTTTGCTTAAGTTAGCAGTCGTTTTCAATTGACTTGGCTCTTCCGTACTGCCTCTGTTTCTCCACTTTCTCTCACTACTACACCAATGCTCTATCAATATTATCTGAAAGTTGAAACATTTTTCTTTTTGCTTACTAGGAACAGACATCTACATTGGAGCTATTACTTTCTCTTGTGAAACATTTTTCTTACTTAATGACTTTTACGCAGTTCTATAGAATAGTAAAGGGGGTCAGAGGATTTGTTTACGTTATTCTAATGGCACGAGAATGTCGGAACTGAGTGGGGGTGCAAAGGTGTGTTCCCCTTGGTAACCACCCCCTCTGCAGAATTTTAGCACAGCAACAGGTCCTCGAATTGTGGTACCTGTGCATCTCTTATGGTATTAGTTCTGAATTCCTGGATCATAGTTGAACCATTTTTCTTCAAAACTTTAACTTTTATGCTTTGGGTAAAACATTGGATGTTCTGAAGCAAAGTTTTCGTACGTTGAATGTCAGAACTGATAATGAGTGTTTACAGAGACTCTGAAAATTTTCATTCCTGTTTTTAGAACCTGTGCTTCACTCTTGAGATAGGCCAGCTTTCTACTGTACTTGCTCGAAAGGAGGATAGGTTGTTTTTGAAGTAAGAAATTTTTCGTTTTACTCTTGTTTCTTCGTCTCTCAGTGATATATATCGATATATTTTACTTCTGAAACAATCATTCATTGGAGTCTTTCACACTCAGTCAAACGTTCACCAGCAGCACATGGCTCTAAAAACAACGAATTTCTTCACTATTCTTGACTCACACCCTATATTATTCTCTCTCTCTCTCTCTATTGTCAGCGCAGCTGCATCATCCTCCCGTCTACTCTATCTCTGACAGTGAGCCTTTGATAACAATTTCTACTGTTTACCCTCGCTCCCAAACTTTTCTGCCCTTCTTATCAGTACTTTTCACACAGGTCGTGTTTATTTTTCGAGCACGGCTCGTCTCTCAAATCGGGCTACTATTGTGCTCATTCTTCTTGATGCAACATTTGTTTGCTGTTCCAAGGAAAGCACTAATATTGTTTGCTTCCTATTTCCTTTTATCAGGATACTGAAACATTTTCAATCAGTACTGGGTAGCCGTGAAGATGAAAATTGTCGAAGCGGTTCATCCTTAATTTCAAGCAGTGAAACATTGAATATGCGGAAAAAAAGTTGTGTTCGTTCAGCCATCAGCTGCAACATTTCTGATAATCAGACACTTTGAGCGAACCATATTGCGGAAATCAGACCACGGCCAAATCGCAGAATTTTGCCGTACATCGCAAAATGAAAAAAATGCAACCATGCCCACGAACCATCTGATTTCTATAGCGCACATTGAGCGCTGACATTAGGCCCGTCCCGAGACGCAGGGCATAAATTCCTTCCCAGTCGGAGCGCATGTCTGCGTATTTCTCATACCGGTCCGAAACTATGAAGACTAGGTATGGACTGCCTAAGAAACACTGTTTTAAAGGTGGCTTCCAACAAGATTGGCATCGAAACATGTTTCTTTCACATCTTGGCTTTTTTCACCAACAATGTTTCAATGCTGGGCCAGCCAGCCTAAGCCTTATCATAAGGGGTAGTTATACTGAATTGTTGAGCAATCATTTGTTTAAAATTTCTCAATAACCTTCAGCCATGTTTATTCGAACTTTAGTAGAACTGATGAAACATTTTAGTTCTCACTATTCAACCTCCAGTATTCCAAAATGTTTTATCCTTTCACACTTTCTTTATAAGTTCCCTTCGTTTTAGATAAATGGACATCTCGTCCAGGATTCCACTGATAGATGAGACGGCCCGAAATCAGGATTCTGCAATAGCTCAAGCGATCACAGCCGGCTTTAGAGGTAGGTTTTTTAACCACACTTTAAGTGAAATGTTTCTAGTTCTTCAAAAAAAAAAATGGTAAAAACCAGGGAAAAAAATAGTTGTGAGTGTGCTTCGATATCTTTTCCAACAAAATTTGGCGTCTGCGGCAAAGTGGTTATTGTGGAGGAGTCATTTTTTGGGAAACATTCGTATTCTCCCCGTCTGATTTTGATAGTGTCTAGCCGAATTAATGGTGAAAACATCCTACCGTTCCCAGATTGTGGAAGGTTTGAGAGTCTCTCTGTCTCTGTCTCTCTGCCCCTCTTTCCACCCCAGCAGCTTAGCATAGAATTTCGTGGGTGAGGGCGTGTTTTGCGCAAGCATCGAATACTGTCCATTTTCCTTCTGATTCTTTCATGACTACTACTCTTATTTCTAGTAGACACAGACAGAGACAGTCACTGAGAAGAAAATACTGCTATTCTTCTCTTGTGCTAAAGGAATCCAGGAGGCATCTAGGGAGCTTTGCTTTATTGGGTGTACTTTGTTTCAAAACATACATAAAAAGCTGACAAAGTGTGGAAACGCTCTAGTATCCCTTCCCATACCTATTTGAACCCATCTAGTATGAAAATGGTAATGCCAAAATTTCAGTTTGATACTACAGGGAACTAGTTCAGCTCTTTTGAGTCAAATTCAACTATATGTTGAATTCGAAGCAAATAAGATTCAGTAGTCACAGAAGCGGGCATAACACAGTCCTTTCAGGATTTCTAGCCGACGACGATTACCGGAAGCCGACAGAGACAGTCGAAGACCTGACAGATGCCATTTCCTTACTACATCAGGTACTTTTAGGTATTTTTTTTCTGGTTTCACAATAGGGTCAGTCGAATTTTCATATCGGTGAGGCTTTCATAGCTGTATGAAACATGAAAACTTGAACAGTGTAACTGGATTGTCCTTTTCTGACGTCATGGTCAAGAGTACACAATGCTATTTTCGCAAATAACAAGTGGTTGTGGCTCGGAACTGAAAACCATGTCAGAAAACCCATCTTTTTTTAGTATAAAGGCCAAAAATGAAGCATTTTCAGTACGCTCGAGACGGCAATCTTCCCAGTCTGATAGACATACTGAACAAGCACCCAGAGATTGTCAATGCTGGCGACGAGGCGGAGAAGGTTTGTGTTATTGAGCTGTGGTTTCACGAATGTTTCAGGTCACAGCTCTCCACTATGCTGCCCGCTACGGCCGATACAAGATCGTCCAGGTTCTGCTGGACCGCGGGGCTGATGGCAACGCCATCAACTCCGAAATGATGACACCGCTTCATATGGCTGCGAAATTCTGCAAGACGGAGGCTTCTGTCTCGACTGCTAGGGAAGAAAAAACGCCAAGGTTGAAACATACATCGAGGAGTCTGCCGGAAGGGACACCAGAGGATACGGATGAGCCTCCGGTGAAGAGAGTCATCTATAGGCTGATCAAGGCTGGAGTGTGAGTGTTTCCTGTCTCTCTCTCTCTCTCTCTCTCTGCCTCTCGTGATCCTGTATCACCAATGGAGTGAACATTGCAAAGCACTGTCTGTTTCTCTGTCTCTTTGTCTCTCTGTCAAAATCCAAACAATTCCAGAATGCGCGATCCGATGACCCTGTACAACATGACACCCCTTCACTACGCCGCAATGAAGGACAATCTGGCTGCTGCCGAAGCCCTGGTCGAGATGGGAGCTCGCATAAATCCGGATTTGAACGAGCCCGACTCAGAGAAAATGGTTCCCGCTCTGTTGACTGCCTGCACGTATGGTTCTGACAGCGTCGCACTGTTCTTGCTGGGAAAAGGAGCTGATTTGGCCGTGGTCAGGCCCGGAGACAGAAGTACAGCCTTCCATATTGCTGCCTTCCATGGGAAAGATCAGACACTGGCTTCGCTGCTTCACAAAGGTTGGTTTTTTTTTGTAATTTGACTGGGAATGAGGAAATATTTCAAAAAAACAATATAGAGCTGCTTCGGCTTAGCAATTTTTCAGAGATTCCAATTTCGCAACAAAAGCTCAGAAAGCTTTGGACATAATCTCTCTCTTACTAAAGTACAACGATGTCTGTGTATCTGTGTGTGCATTTGTCTTTTCAAGACAGAGACAGAAAAATAAAATTTTAGCCGGACCTCGGAAGCACGAATTTCTCCAGCAGAGCAACGCCGACGAGATGACACCCTTTTGTTTGGCAGTCGAGGGTGGGAACCCGGAAACTGCCAAGCTCATTCTCCAGCACATTGGCTCCATCAATCCGGACGGAAAAGAGCAATGGCTCCTACACACAGCCGCCGAAAAGGGAAATTTGGACGTGGTCAAGGTCCTCATCGAGGTTTGTAAGCCTTTTTATTGAAAACTTTGAAACATTTTCTAGGCCAAAGCTGATCCGAAGAAGGAGGACCGGAACAAGCATTTGCCCATCCATCTGGCAGCTATGGGAAATCATGTGGCTGTCATTCGGTACCTGGTCGAGCTGGATGTGAGTTTTGGGAACCTCTACGTGTACAATTTACTAAGTCAATGCGTGAGCACTATAACTTTTCTTGCTTCAGAAGACCTGCGTCGACGCCCCTGACCACCAGGGAATGACCCCTCTACTTCTGGCCGCAACTTCCAGTAGGTCATCGGATGCTGTCAAGGTTCTTGTGGAGGAATTTGGAGCAGATATGGGGAAGCGAGACAACGAGGGGAGAAGCATCGTCTACGTCGCCTCGAAGTACAGTGCGATTCAATCACTGGAGGTAAGACTGTCTCTGTCTCTATACAACGCCACAATCTTTCAGTACATCCTCGACAAACTCGAAGCCACCTGTCCAATCCTCCCCAGACAGATGACTCTGAGAAATTTCGACATTGCTTGTCCCGGAATCACCCTGAAGACACTGATCGACCTACCAGATCACAGTCAGATGACTCCGATGCATCTGGTATGCGGCAATGGCTACTTGGAGACAGTTCAGGTAATTTTTGCTCCACAGTAATGATATTACTGAGAATAATAGGTGGAAAACAATAAGTGGGCCTCATACAATCGCAAAAAATAATGATTTTATGGTCCCGGAATCTTAGGAATCAAAAAATGTTTTGTGAATACTATATAGTCTAGTCTATAAAGCATTGAGAACTACGGTCTTGATGCAACAGTCAATCAAATATTTCTATTTTCTCAAATACTCAACTACTTATACCAACCTCGGTTCATGATAAAGTTTCTCTGTAGTTACTATTTTTATTCACTTCTCTTTTCTCGTCTTGACCATTATAGTTTTTTTTTTAATCAAACCAAAGAACTTTCGAAAACTGGACAGTTTTTTTGGTTTGTTTTAACTTTTGCATAATGGTCAAACTGTTCCTCTGACCCGGTAGGCACGCATTTACCAGATCCGATGGTTGATATTTTTTGTTTCGATATTATCCTATTTAAAAGAGAAACAGGTTGGAAACAGTTGATGAGCTCCCATGTTTGCAGAACGAAAAATTTCAAGCTAAAACTCGTTTTTTTTTTGCTTCAAGAACTGCTTATTAGAGAAACGCATGAGCAGGATCCTTGAAATAGGACTGTTTTCTGCAAAATTCTTCCCTTAGAATAAGAAAAGGAACCCTAAATATTTGTAACAACTTTACACTTTAAAATTTTTCCTTGTTTCAGCTTTTGTATAAAGTACGAACTGTTTCTGTCCTGATTCTACCGTGAACCTTATTCCAAAACTTTCCAGATCCTGTACTCCAGAGGAGCTTCCTTGGAAAAACTGAATGAGGACGAGGAGACACCTCTCCATTTGGCAGCTAGAGGAGGACGAACCGAGACGGTCAGAACACTTCTTGGCTGGGATAAGAGTCTGGTAGGAGCCAAGGAAGAGATGGGCAATACTCCCCTGCATCTGGCTGCTAAATGCGGTTGGTTTTTGGGCAAACCTCGAGAGAGAGAGAGAGAGAGAGGAAGTGAAGACGACAGGGAGACCGAGAGGCAGAACAACAGGGAGTGAGAAAGACAGATTTTTCCATCAAACCCACTCTCGGTCCCTCATTTGTGTAACAGCCTCCAGGCAGATTGCATATCCACTCTCGGCCCTTTTAGTAGAAGCAATTAAATGGCGGAAAGGGATACCCGATGGTTGCTCTCTCTCCTCCTGTGTGTTTATGTCCATCTGTCTAGCAAACCATGACACAGACCAGACATAATTGGGCCGCGGCAGTCGAGCATCTGCACTGGCAGCTGGTGACGGGAAATTGCTACCGAGAGAGGCAGAGAGACAGAAAGACAGTGGCAGAGACATAGACAGAACAATGTTGAAACATATCAAATAAATGTGCAAGTCACGCTAGTTTTCTTAGTCCCCACTGTAGAATACAAAAACACAAATATTTCACGAATTCTTTATATCTACGTGGTAAATGTTTCATAAACCCGCATTGCGTTGATTTGATTCCGCGTTGGCGTAGTGGGCGCGCTTGAAAACTGAAAATCGCCATTTTTCGACAGTCCATCCAATTGCTCTCAACTTTGTCCCATAGTTTTAACTACAGGGTGCGCCAAAATTATAGCAACTCAGAAAAAACACCGTATCTAACGGTTAAAACTAGTTTTTGACAAACGAACATTCAACAACTATTTATTGATTGTTTTTGCACAAAAATCAACTTCCTCCATCGGCATCGAGGCATGCTTTGAGTCGCTTGGGAAAGGCGTTAACGGTGGCGCCCAGATAAGTGGTATCCAGTTCATTCCATGCTTTTTTAAGAGCTGCTTTCAAGGAATCGATGTTCTTGTGTGGTGTCTTGCAGGCTTTTGCTTCAAGAACACCCCAAACAGAGAAGTCCATTGGATTGAGGTCCGGTGAGCTTGGAGGCCACTCGTTAAAGGCGATCACATCCGGAAATTTGCTTTTGCACCAATCTTGCACAGCACGAGCCTTGTGAGCAGGAGCTCCATCTTGTTGAAATGTCCAATTCCGCTGCTTGAAGTGCTTTTTGGCCCAGGGAAGAACGTGTATCTTCAGAAGATCCAAATAGTTGGCAGCATTGACTTTGACGCCTTGAGGAACAAAGATGAGAGGTGTTTTTCCGGTAGCAGTGATTCCAGCCCAAACCACGACAGATTGCGGATGAGAACGGCGAGTAACAGAAGCATTTGGCTGTGTAGTTGCGTAAACACGATCATTTTGCTTGTTCAGCGTGGCTTCGACTGTGAAAATCTTCTCATCGGTGAAAAGAATGTCCACGTGTTTGCCGGATCCGAAACGTCTCAGCAACTGCCGACAACGGGTCTTTCGCTTCTGTTTTGTGGCATCCGTGATCAATTGCGAGCGGTTTTTCTTGTAAGAAGTCATCTTCAAAGTATTCTTGACAATTCTTCTCAACGATGTGCCCGACATGTTCATCTCCTTGGCCAGTTTGCGAACGGAACGATTGGGGTTTTTGCGAAGACGATCGCGTACTCTCTTGATATTGGCTCCAGTGATGACAGATTTGCGTCTTCCTCGTCCAGTTCGATCAGAAACGGTGCCCAGCTCAGCAAAGCGTTGAATGGTACGGTATACGACGGTTTTATTCACTCCCAGACGTCTCTGGATGTCGGGCGCCGAGACTCCACGTTTGTATAGCGAGATAATAGAGTTCCTATGAATTGAATCCTTGACCATCCTGAAAATCATGGATGTTAGGATTTACCTTTAAGGAAAACATGCTAATTGATCAAATAAAATCAACACAAACATCAATAGAAAAATAAAAATACGAAAAAGGTTGATATTAAACCGAGCGCGCGCAGTTGCTATAATTTTGGCGCACCCTGTACTTAGAACAACCTAGAAAAAAGAGATTTGGGGTCAATAGATTAAAAAATAAACATTTTAAATATAAGTCATTTTTCAAAAACGCATCTCTCGATATTCGTATCCCAGGCTGGCTTTCTAAATCTACCTATCAGATTGATCCCATATTTTGGCTAGAGGTTAAGAAACCGTCCGCGGCGCAAACTTTCAGAACTATTGGGTAAGTAGAAGGCTAAGTAGAAGCACTCCTACAGTATGAAAAAAGTTGTAAAACATTTTTTGCTACTAATAAGCGTTGATCAATAAATCCTTCCTACCTTTACAATTTGCAAGAGGCATCCGTCTGCGACACAAGTCAACTCTATTCTGGGATAATACTTGACAATGTTTGTGGGCTTCTTCTGTCAAGACAAGTCAAGCTAATGCAAGAAGAACGTTTTTGAGTTGGCAAATTACTGTTTTGATTGCTTTAATTGTAAAAAGAAAGTTATTGCTTTTGCTCTTTGGAGAATTTCTTAACAATGGACGACTCGGAGCTCAATAAAACCGCCGACTGGTATTCTTTGAATATTTGACAAGGAGACAATCATTATTAAAAAAGCGACCCGCGAAAAAAGGGTGGTTTGAACTCTACAAAAACTGGACAATAGAAGACAGTGCAGAAACAGGGCAGTAGAATTCTGTAGGCAAATTGGGAAAGCTCAAACCACGTCTCTCTTATTACACTACCGCCACTGGTTATCGCGCAATTCGACTTACTGCTCGAGTTTTCAGAAAACGTAACACGCACTACTCTTTTGCGCAGTCAGACACGGTTTAGCTTTCCAAATTTGCCTACAGAATTTTATTGCCTTGTTTTTGCACTGTCTTCTATTGTCCAGTTTTTGTAGAGTTCAAACCACCCTTCTTTAGCGGGTCGCTTTTTTTTAAAATAATAATCTGTCTTTCTATTTTGCCATTTCTCACTATAGACTTATGCTCACCGTAGTTTTGGTGCTGATGAAACCAAAAGAAAACAATTCAGGTCATGTCACTTTCCTTGGCAGAAAAGTGCTCACATTCTATCAGTGCATCACCTACTGCCAAAAATAGCCTCAAACATTGTCTCTGCTAGTAGTAAAGCACATAAATTTGTGTCTCCACTACTTTTTGTTCTATGTGTCACATTCGAAGTGTATAACCGACTAACTGAGTGCTATAGATACTGGCTTTACTCGACAAAAAAATGTAAAGTTTTTTTTGCCCCTCTACACACTGTGCACGGCTACAAACTGACCTTCTCGAATGGCTAATTAGTAGCCTAACGGGAGAGAAGGTGGCACTTAGAGGTGTCATGTAGGATGTAGTCAGAACCATCAGTAGTTTCGGCAGTAAGGAAAATGGTGAAGCATTTTAGCGAATAACATTTTGTACTTTCAAACTCTTTTCAAAATGATTAATGAACTGTATATGTGTCCGAAGTGTAGTTCCAAGTGTTGGAGATTCGATTGATTTTCATTCTTTATCTGGAAAAGTTCTGGATTCACTGTGCCTGTCTCTCTGTCTCTCCATCTCTTTCGTCTCACTATCTCACTGTCACTCTGTCTCTGATCCCTTCCAAATCCTCTCCAGGTGTCCTTTGCTCTTATTCCCTTGGCGCTAATCCTCTGTCCTCATATCAAGTGAGAGCCACCTGTCTAGCCCTGAAACTACCGAAAAGGGAGGACAGATGTTTCCCGAAACCCCCTCGAATGTGAGTGAGCCTGGTGGGCTCTGGGTTGCAATTAATGACACGGGAAATTAATCCACAGAGAGGCAGAGTCTGCTTCCTTCCCCAACATGGGTAGTGTCCCTTTTCTGTGAAAAGAAACACCTAATTAGGCTAACAGAATGTCAGGGTATGAGGAGAGGCTTGGGCGAACGGAACATGAGAAAAGGTATAGGCAGTAGGTGCGACAACACCAGAAAAGTCGAGGGGTATAGGAAAAATCTGTACTTTTCGAATAAATACAGTACTTGGAACATTTTCTACCCCATTCATTATCATCTCCCCCAAAAGATTTTTCTCTTTTTTCACAAGAATGATTCCCATTGTTTCCTCCTCTAATCTCATCAGGAATGAACATTGTATCCGACTCGTCATCTTTGCATTCAGTAGCAAAAACAACTTGTTTATCCGGTTTGGGTGTCTCGATGTCTCTGTATCTCTCTGCCTCTCTCACGCCCTGTATCTCTGTCTCTATATCTCCCTCACTCTCTATCTCGTTATTTCTCTGTCACTCTGTCTCTCTGTCTCTATCACTCTCTGTCGCTCTTTATCTCTGTCTCAAAAAACTATTCTGAGCTGGCACGTTAGAGAACAGTTGACTATACACTTTGGTAAGAAGGAGCCCAGTTATTGACAGATATCAAACGCTCCCGACATGTATTCGGTGAAACACGTAGTCTAGTGAAAATGCTTTCGCTGCGAAACCTATGACGAAATGTTTCAAAGAAAGCATAAAGGGGCTAAGCGAAATGCATTTGCGTTTGCACTTACACAAGACGTGGGTCTCTCCACGTCTGACTACCCTTCATTCAAGCATTTTTATTTTCTAGGCCCATTTTTTCAGTTCGAAATGTATCAATCTAGTTGTTAGGCTATAATGTTATCGGAATTTTTTCTGATAGTAGTGAAGAAGGTACCATGGCTCGAATTGATGCAACATTGCGTACTGAACAAGTATTGCATTTTTTGCTTCTTTCTATGCGTTTGCCGCCTTTTTTTCAAATTGAAAGTCTGTTTAACCGATTCAGCACAAAATTTTACTCTAGTAACGTGTACTTGAACGTCAAAAAGGTGGAGAAGTTGAACAAGAGTAGTCTTCTTCCCAATGATTTTCAGTAAATTTTGACGTCTAAATCCGCACCTGTGGGATAGATTTTTATGCCGAATCGATTGAACAGATAAGTTAATAAATAGGTCAGCATCGAAAAACGTAAAAAAAATGCTATATTCATTCAGTACGCAATTTTGCGTCAAGTCGAACTGTTCCTTCACTACCTTTTTCTATTTTCTGACATACTCTTATCATTGTCCCTCACGCTCCACACTTATACCCAACTGTTCCAGAAGACCACTTTCTTGCAAATTTTTTTTTTTCAAAGAAAAAACCTATTAGAAACATTTTCCCTCTTTTACCTTCTCCCGAATGCAAAATGGTTCTCTCTCACTCTCGTTCCGAATAAGGGAATAGGAGGGGGTTCTGGCCGGGCTGGCCGGCTGGCAGATTGATCGAGCCCTGGGTCTCTCCTCGTCTCTGGGCGGCTGATTAGCCTCATTGCCACTCGCTGAGAGAGAGCAAGAATTCTTTATTTTCTGGCGACGAAAACTGCAAAGACGGTACGGGTGAGAGCTTGTCCGAGTTCTGAAACTGTACGGGTGGCACCATGTTCTTCTTCGTTCTCTGGCCTTTTGAAGACTGAGATGGTGCGGATGAGAGTTCTGCGAGACAGGACGGTATGAGACGGAATCAGTCGGTCTGTCGCGGTGATACGGGTTGGACATGGTCTATCAATCAAGACAGTATTAACCAGTATTACTAGACGCTCCATGTAAGACAATTAAAAAATTCGAGACAGCATGAGAGGGAATCGTTTCTGAATCGGAGAAAGTACGGGTCAGAATCTGTCTCTTTACAGAGACGGTACAGGACGGTTTGGTTTCCAAGGCGGTACGGGTGGGATTTTGTCTGAATCCGAACTAATTGTTAGACGGTACAGAAACCTGTCCAAATTCTAGACAGTACGAGCTTGGGAGAACCTATCTGACTCGTACCAAGATACAGGGCTAGATTCTCTCTCGCTTCCGAGACGGTACGACTCATACAATCCTGTGGAAACTTGATGACGGGAGGCTGTCTGAATTTCAAGAATGTACGCGTGGAAATTCACAGGATACCTAATGGGGACTTGCCTGATAGTGATGGTACGGTAGAGATTCTGACAAGCTGCCAGTACTGTAAAGGAGAGATTTGATTTCCCAGACGGTAGGGGAGAGACTTGTCCTGGGACTTTGGCATTCACCGCGTGCCTTAGTTTGAACCAAGACTCACTAAAGTCACCGATGAAGGCGAAAGTCCCACAGGAATCGGGAAGAGGCCGTAGGCCCAGTGGACAGATGGTTATGCTGACTGACATAATGAGGCGAGAGGGTCAAGCCAAGGGGGGCCAGGTGGTCTGTACTGAGGATTAGAGGGACGACAGATGATTATGGGTCTGCTGACGAGAGAGAGCCGGGACGACGACGACGGGCCGAGAGAGACATCGATTGCGCGAAGAGGAGGAGAGGCCCAACCCCCTCCCCCTTCTAGGGTTCTGCCTGTCACCACGCCCCTCCAGAAGGTTTTGGGAGAGGCCTAATTAGGGGAAGAGACACGCCCACTATTTTTTCTTGCAACTGGCAAAAAACCTCCAAGAGAAAATTACGAGATACTGGAAAAAAGGATACAGAGAGACACAGGATCAGAGGGACAGAGAAACAGAGATAGAGAGACTCAGGGGCAAAGAAACACAGTGATGTAAAGACAGTGAGACAGGGAGGCAAGAGAAATATATTTTCCAGCTTCCTGCATACTTGACTTTTCTATTACCATGTTTTTGAGGCTTCGATATGAACAAAAAATGGCAGGGGTATAAAACTTAGAACTCTTGTAAGCTGCTCCGGAACTAAAAATATATATTAAAAGCATTAGAAGAACTGAAAACTTGGTTTCATCCGCGTTTTATTCAGAATATCTAATTTTTGGCTACTACGATGCCTCGTCAATAAAAAACTACTACCTGCCGTCCCCTTTCTCAAGATAATTGCCGATCAGATAAGACCTCCCACTGGGAAAAGCAGGTGCACGTTGGTGCCTAAATAAGGGGGATGGCCAAATTTTCTAGACAGAGACAGAGGCTATAAAACATTTCCAACCTGAATACAGGGTTCCCACGTCCCTTCACTTCATTCCGGGCGTCTAATTGGAGTGCCTCACACAAATTGACTATTCCATTGGCCGCCAATAGAATTTTGAAATATTTCGGGAAGATTCCAGTAGTTCTTACCCAGAATTGATATAGACGAAACCGTGACTGTTAGGGCTGGAATAGAGGCGGGTGGGAGGAGTCTGAAAATCAACTCTATTGCCTTTTGTCAGTACTGAATTGAAAGAATAAGAAATATTCAGAGAGAATTGCATATAGTATGCGTGAAGCAAAAAAACTTCCATCAATTTGTTTGAAGTGTAAGACATCTTATAGTTGCAATGTCTCTAGTAGTAACAAGGAATACCAATTTTATGCAACGTAGTGATATTTGGCTACAAAGGGTCATTGAAGCCACTGAAAAAAGGGCTCAGCCTGACAAAATGTCAGACCAGAGCCCCTCTTCTCCAAAAAGCAGTAAGCCCAAAGACCACTCTCGAAACTACTTCGTTAGACTCGTTCTACAACGATCATGGTCTGAGGGTACCGCTATAATGAGCCCGAAAGCTGGTTTGAAACTAATTTTTGCACCTATATTGGACTGGCGGGTGAGAGATGGTACGGGAGTGACTGTAGATTCCGATACGGGCTACACCTTTGTAGAAGATGGCAAAGCTGGAAAGTCACTTCTTCGACCCTAAAAGATCGCTGTAAGACTGTACTTGCAGTTTTTGGCTTGAAAAAAGTGTCTCTAGGCTCATACATAGTTGAGAAAGTTGTTTTCCAGCTTTGCAATGTTTTGCAAACTTGTAGATTTTTACAAGGGCTTCAGCTTTGCAGGACATCACAAAGTCGAAAAATTTTCGTCAGGACTGTGTGGGAACATTCTCTGCTAAAAAATTGGCTCTTATGTACACTCTGAAACAAAAAAAAATACAAATTTAAGGTCGCGACCAGTCTGTGAATCTTCTTCTGGACGCCGGAGCTGACATCAACTCCCGGAATGAGAAGAACGAGACCCCGCTCTATTTGGCTGCTTCCTATGGCCATGATGTAGTGGTCAGAATCTTTGTCGAGAGGAACGTCGACATGAATGTAGAAACTGAGAGTGGGAGCGCTCTTCATGAGGCAGCTCGAAGAGGACATCATGATGTGGTCAGAACCCTGATAGAGAAGAGGAATCACAAAAGAGAGCCACTGGTGGATGTGACGAAGAGATGGAACGGGAAAACTGCTCTACAGGTACATGTTTCTTCGAATTATTTCAATAACAAGAAGACAAAGAAGCACAAATAATGTCAAACATTGCAATGCTTTTGTGCTGGAATTGAAACATAAAATACCTCCCCCTGTCTCTCTGTCTTTCAATCTCTCGGTCTCTGTGTCTTTGTATTTCCCTGTCTCACTCTAAATTTACAGATAGCCATCGAAGCTGGTCACCGTGATACAGCCCGCGTATTCGTCGAATGTCAAGAATGGGAGGCTTTGATGACGGGTCAAGAGACCCTACCCCTGACCGGGAACAACGAACCCCGACAATCCGCCATGCGAGAACTAATCCAGCATTTCCCGGATGTCGCCATAGCCGTCTTTGAAAACTGTATCATGTGTGTACTTTACTTTATTTGGGGGACTTTGATTTATGTTTCAGTCACAAATGCGACGGCTCGGACTACAACTTCACCCTTCTGGACGACACATACATGCTGAAAAACGAGGAAGGACTCCTTCAAGCGGATATCGACGTCTTCATGTCTGCAGAAGAAGGCGGAAAACTGAAGCCGGAGGCCAAAACCTACTCTCAGAATCCAGATGCCATCTATCAGAACCATCCTCTGAAACTTATTGTGGGTTTCTTGTAGTCTCTGTTACTGTCTACTTATATTTGTACTGCTCACGAAACAAATATCCAGAGAACTTTGACGCTGAAAAGCTTTCAGGCTGCCTCCGAACGAATGTCCCTCCTCTCCCACCCCCTCGTTCTCACTCTGATCAAGTACAAGTGGAACAGTTTGGGTCGCTACGTCTACTACTCCGCCCTGATGATCTATCTGACTTTTATCTGTCTTTTCACGGCCTTTGTCATCCTCAGTCCGGCACCTTTCAACATTTACGATGAGAACAAAAATGAGAGCCTCGATCTTTCTGAGGCTCTCCGGTACAGCACTTTTGCTTGTCCCGACATCAAAATTGCGCCAACGGGCTCATTGATGGCTCTCAAAGTGATCATTATCATCCTCTCGGTGGCCCAGATGTGCAAGGAAATCTTCCAAATGGCTCACAGGAGAATAGCTTACATGACGCTGGATAATCTGATCGAATGGTTCATCTACGTGTCGGTTGTGATGACGGTTTGGGACTTTTGTCCCTGTTCAGAGAGTACGGGTGTGAGGATGGTGAGTCTTTTGAGGGGAATAGCAGAGATGAAAGTTCAGACCTGGCAATGGATCCTGGCAGCTGCTGCTGTCTTTGCCTGCTGGATCAATTTGCTTCTGATGATCAGGAAACTTCCGAGGTAGTGATAAAGAGACAGAGGTTGAAACAATGACAACTTTCCAGATTCGGAATTTACGTAGTTATGTTCTTCGACATATTCCGAACATTCTGTCGCTTCTTCATCATCTTTGTCTTGTTCATCATTGCCTTCAGCGTGACCTTTTATGTTCTTTTACAGAACAGGGTCAGTTTTTTTTCTCTTCATCCCGAAATTTCCAAGTTTAGCCAGAATTCTCTACACCAATGTCAGCTGTCCTGAAGACTACGGTCATGATGATTGGAGAATTTGAGTTCACAGCAATTTTTCACGGAGATCCCAATGAGTGAGTACATTTAACCATTCTGAAAAAGAAAATAGCATTTTCTGAACTATTCGAACTGTTTAATATACTCAACGAGATCTACAGTGCAATTCATGTTCAATTCCACATTTGTACATTCTCTGAAACATTCCAAAAGTTTCCAGACATGTCGAGCGACTCTTTGGTCACGGTCTAGCCTATCCCATCTTCTTCGTCTTCTGCATCGTGATGACGATTCTCCTGATGAACTTGCTGGTCGGTTTGGCTGTCGGAGACATCATGCAGGTCCAAGAGAAGGCTGAGCTGAGGCGACTATGCATGCAGGTTTGGACCTCTTGCTTTCCTAACAGAACCCGCCATTTTTGAGATAGACCTGGTCCTCCAAATTGAAGCCACCATGCCCTGGGTTCGGGAGAAGACAATCAGAGGAAGATTTCGTGTATTTACGATCAAAAACAAGACGACCTGGAACAAGATGCTCCGATTTTTCGGAAAGAAGTTTGGTTTCGAGTCGCCGATCGAAGAGCCGACGCAGGTGACCAGGTCGGAGGAAGAGGTTGGTTTTCGAGCCGCACGGATACAGAGAGACAGACTCCTAATAAACAAGACACTTTCCAGGAAAGGATCCTGGAGCTGCGAGAAGAACAGCGCGCCCAACGAGCTCAGATCTCTCAAATCCAATCGAATGTCGATTTCATGTACCAGAAGCAAGTTGAATTTGAAAGCCTGCTCAAATCTCTGCTACGACACCACAATGTGCCCTTTGTTGAGACTGCCGAGCAGAAACAACAGTAGTAGAACAATTCTTTTTCACTTCTTTTCACAAAATATGCATATGTGGTTGACATAATCTGCGATATCTCATTGTGATTCAGTTCTGTTATATATTTGAGAATGAAATTTGAACGATCTTGTGTTTAGTGTGCTGGGGGTCAAAGAACGTATTGAGGTAAGCGGCATAAGTATTGGGAGAAGATATGTGTACGAGACCGAACAGTTGATGAACAACTTGAACAAGATGCTGGAATCTGGTATGTTATTTTCCGTCTGAAACATGTCCTGGAAATGACGAAAAACATATCAGACCAGCCGGGCGGCTCGTATTCCGAGTAGCTCTTTCGGACCCCGTCGCACCCATACCACCTCTGTTCTTTGATCTCAACTATTTTTTCTGTAAAATGAACCATTTCATTATCAAATATGCCGCGTTTCAGTATCATTGGCAATTTTTCCCAACGAGCTGAGCTAGAGGCGTAAACAGTGCGCCGACTGTTTATTAGCCGCTTTCTCCTGGAAATCTTGAGCACTATAGATTTTTCTACACGACCTTTCCAATTTTTTTCTGTTTCTTTTTGTCAATTTCCAGGAAGAATTGCTTATTTTGAGATATACATATTCAAAATTCCCTTGCTCCAGAAAGTATATAAAGGTCTGACTCAGTACTTTCCTGCAGTCTCAAAGAAACACGCGTAGACCAGAATTGTTTCTTGTTTCACTACAAAGAAATGGCTAGACTTACCAATGTCGATGACAATGATGGGTACATATGATTCTGAAAAGCTCCACTGTGAGGGAGGGACATAGAGAGACAGAAAGACAAAAAACTTTGTTCTTCCCATTCTTCTGTCCCTCAATTGTTCCTAATCCAATGATTCAGGTAAACATATCTTGACAGCTGGTCTCCCTTGGCAACACCTAAGTCTCCCCCCTTCTCCAACTCCACACTCTCTCTCTCTCTCTTTCTCTCTCACTATTCAAAAATGGAGCTCACTGATCTCAAAGAAACCCGATTAAATGGTACTGTTGGCCAGTTTTTGGAGAAGTTCTGTCGGGACAATGCGACAAAGATGCAATTTCCCGATGTGGACTACTTTGTCAGACAGGTAAGCCAGTGTCCCTTTCTGTCTCTTTGTCACTCTGCTTTCCTTTTTCACTCGGCTTTCAGGAACTGGTATCCATAGTCGAATCCGAATTCTCGAAGACTGACTGGGATTCTAGCCTTGCCGTCCCTATGATCAGCACTTTCCGAACAATAGCCAGAGATGAGCACAATGTCGACGTCCTGTTCACGTCGGAAAATGTTAAGAACTACCTCTTGACATGGGCTAAACTCCCGGAAGACCCCAAACATCCAGTTTCCACTACAGGTGGAGCTCGATTCTTCTTTTGTGTCTTGATGCCAAGCACTTTTGCTTCATCGCTTCTATAGAGAGGCGTCCATCTTTATTTTTGGCAAAAAGCTATTGGCAAAAAGGCATTTTCGACAAAATTATTCCCTGTACATTTCACCAGAAAAAGAGCTATTTTCAGAACAATTGGAAGCCATAAAATGCCTGGTCAATGCCCAGTTCAAGAGTCAGGAGATGAGGAAGAGCTTCGGGTAAGACTTTAAAACTTTTTTTCATTTTTGGCGAACCCTCCAATTTTAGTGAAACATCCCACGAAGCTCTACGGAATCAACTGAAGGCCCTGGCGGGAAAGACGACTTTCAGTCCTGAGGAGACTCTCAGCTACAATCTTCTTCTTCGAATCCTGTTTATTTCCACGGCTCTTCAAGTCGAAATGAGGGTATGCTTTTCTAATGTCTCATTGCCATTATATAAGAAAAAAGAGTAGACCAGAATAGTCGCAAAATTTCAGCCTCTTTGGAGCCAGGACAACTACTTCAATGTCTTGAACAGTATTCTGGAACAGTCAATGGCTTTGGCCATGATCGGGAACGAGAAATCGAAGAAGGATTTGACTACTCGGGTCTCGGAAGTTCTGAAAACACTTTACAATCTCTACTGCAAGACTGAACCAGATTCTGAGGTACTGTCTCTCTGTCTATCTGTAGATCTGTCTCCTGCCTCTTCCTGTCACTCTTTCTCTCTATTTCTATTATAGTATATCTTTCTCAGAGAACCGAAAACATCCTGAAACTGTCAAGAAAACTCCTGTTCTCAAGCTTCGCAGAGGACGAAGACTGCTGTCAGAACTGTGTCAGCCTCATTTTTGCACTACCTGTAGTCCAAAGTGTCATCTGTCCGAAGGTTCAACCCGGGCAGAAATGTCTGGCCACTTTCGAGGATAGGGACATGAGTATCATGAAGATTTTGCTGGAAAAGTTGGAAGAAAAGGTGGACAAGAAGGACGAGGAGCTGCTCACAGTTTTTGTCACCTCCCTTCTTCGCTACTGCGTAGCTAGTCAGCAGGCCAGGAGATATGTTCGCCTCATTGTAAGTTTCTACTTTTTCTTGTTTCATCACCACTATTTTATACTTGCTCGAAACGGCTATCATGCTCTGTGTATGAGCATACCTGTGCGTTTTTAGCTCTATTTTTTAACAAGACCTATCCGGCCCGGTCCAGAAGTTTCTGACCGAGGCAAGACTAGTTAGGCAGACCAAACACACGGGGTTGATTACCGGTATCAAACTATTGGGCACTAAAACAGCAACACCTTTTAGGTCCTACCTCCTCTGAAAGGCAAAGACGTGGAACGTCACCCGGATGAGGGCGATGCTCTTCGAAACAAACTGATCCGGATCATGAAATCGGTCGGAAATGCGGGAATGGTGGCCAGTGAGCTAATGTTTGTCCTGTGCAAGAAATCAGGTACTAGCTTTGATATGTTTCAAGTGAAAATATTAGACAGAGAGACTGAGGAACTGAGGGGACTGAGAGACAGACAGGAAGGCAGAGACTGCTCTCAAAAGACACTTTTTAAGTGAACAGAATGATCAAGTACACCGGCTTCGGACATTCTGCCGGCTTCATGGCCAATGCAGGATTACTGGGACAGATAAACGCTCCTAAAAGTGACGAGGACAGCGAGGATTCGGAGACGGAAGAATATGCCAAGGTTGAAGACAGGTGGGTAATATAGTCTTCTTTTCGAAACAAGAATCTAAACTAATGGTGATACTAAGAGATTCTACTTTTCAAGAACCCAAAACGCTATGAAGAGTACTTTCCAGAATCAACCCTGTGACCGGTTGCATTCGCCCCGAAAACATGTCCAATCCGTTTGAGGGAATGTCCGAGGAGCAGAAAATGTACGAGGCCGAACAGTTGATGAACAACTTGAACAAGATGCTGGAATCTGGTATGTTATTTTCCGTCAAAGAAGTCCCAATTTCCAGGCGTGATCAAGCCTGCAACCATCGGCGAAGACGGAAAGACCCGACCCCTGAAACATGTCCTGGAAATGACGAAAAACATACCAGACCAGCCGGACGACTCGGATTCCGAGTAGTTTTTTCTATTTAATCTGTATGAATTTGACTCTAGTCTCTCCCGAATGATCTCTGTACATTTCTCAGTATCAACTTGTATTGCTTCAAATCTTGCATAAATACTCGGACTAACAACTGGTTTTTCCGGCGCTCCCGGGAGTCCCGCCATGTAACCATTTTGGGACATTGTAGTCATTCTTTTTTTTTAACAAACCATATCTCTGTCTCCCTGTATCACCGTCGCTCTGCCTGTCTTCCCTGTAACTGTATTTCGAACATATTGCAACGAGCATCCATTTTACTACAAGTTTGTGCTCATAATATTGCAGGGCCCTAACGGCGCTTCTGAGCAGTGCATCAACTCTTGCGCTAACACTTGGAAGCTCTGTACCTGCTTTTTAGTAAGAGAGAACAAGTCTAGACGCAGATTCTTTTTGAGAACTTATAATCAACACACCGAATAGCTGTTATGGATCATTTTCAGCGTTTTGGAACTTGTCTGAAACGAAAAATAATTTATTCACTAGTCCAGTATATCACAATACGTACCGTTTCAATAGCAAGGCTAAAATGCAGAGATGGAGGTAACCACTTATGGGTTTAGGTAAACAATCAAGTTTTGTGAGCAAAGTTCTTGGATCAGTCTGGCTGACTTCAATAGGAGGAAGTGGTGAGTTATGTACAGAAAGTTATAAAAAAAGGGTTTAAGATCTCCCACTACCCGCTTCGGATCGAGTTGGACTGCGAATGACAGGCAGTCCGGGCGATTGCAGAGCAGACATCTGAAAGGTATTGTCTCTCTATCTCTCTGTCTCTGTCTCTCTGATTCTATCACAAACCTGCTGCAATTCGTGTTCACTTCGTGATCGTCTCATCTTCTTCTTCCTCATCACGGTATGGAAAATGGGCTGTGGGGGCTCATCCTCCCTCTTTCCACCGGCAGAGTGAAGAGATCCGGTAGTTCGGTGACCAGAATCCGAACTGGCTGGGCTGACGGCTCGCGCAGAGTAGACGTCTTCTTCTGGAAAAGAAGTGCGGTCAGAGAGACAAAGAGACATTGGGATCGCGAAGTGGTACCCTTCAGTGCAAAAATTTCGTGCTCTCTGTTTCAAGAAGGTGTTATATATCGCGGAATACATATGTTAATGTTCAATTTTTCCAATCTGTTGAATCATACCTCTTTCAAACAAATTCAACGCGTTCGGCTGCTGTTGTTCCTGCTTGTACTCCACGACCACCGGCTCGTAGCTCAGCAAAATGTAGATTTTTGGGCCAAAAAGTAGAGCGAGAAGAATTGTGGCACAAGCCAGAAGTTCGGTGATGACTACCAAGTTCTGAAAAAAAAGGATTTCAAGACTCGATGGGTCATGAAGAACTCACTGTCCATTCTGCTGGAACATAAAAGTAGGCAACAGGCCAGATGATCCAGATCACTAGGGAGAGGATAGTGGCCACGAAGAGCCACTTGGTTTCCTGGAAATAGGAGTTCACAAAAATAACAGAGAAGTAGAGAGACAGAGAGAGAGAAAGGAATAGAGACAGAGAGGCCGTAAGACAGAGAGATAGTCTGACCTTATAGTTTCTCTTGATATTCCTATTCCTGGTCGTCTGGAACAGGGCCAGAAAGAGTAAAACGTAGACATAAACATTGCTGGCGATGAATTCCTGCCGGTCGTAGGTACACTTCATGTGTGAGTTCTCGTCCACGGCGGAGAGGAAGGACGGATCGGAGGCCCATCTGACAAGATTTTGCTGCTACTACATTCTGGAAAATACCTGCTGCTGAGGGCAATCTGCACCCCAACGATGAAGAACAAAAGCTGCCAGTAGTTCCAATAGGAAATGTGGGTGGCTGTGCCGAAACCCAACGTCTCGGCATTTCTCAGCTGTGTGGCTTTGGCCACAATTACTCCGAAACAGACGACGTATCCAAGGGAGTGGAGTCCGACTCGAAGACGGCAGACCTGCAATTTTCTAGGATTTTTCATCTGGATACATTTGCATCTGCGGAAAGATAGTTTACTTATTCTGTTTTAGTGAAACAATTAAAAACACTTCCACTGTTGGAACGAACTCGAACAATTTTTGACTAAACAGGTATTGTGAATCAAAAGAGACTATTTTAGTCTGGTAATGACCACCTGCAATCAAGCTAACATAATTCATTTCTCACACTTAGTTTTCGCTACAGTTCCGGGAAAATCAACCAAAAAACAATTTTTGACTGGAGGGAATTGAACTACCTTCTGTAGATGTTTTTGCCGAAAGATATCTGCCGGAAGGTATTCCTTCTATTTTCACCAGGTCGCCTTGCCTTTTTATAGAAAAGTTGAAATGACAAATGCAGCTTCGATAAAACTAGTAACTTTTTGGTTTCACCTTCAGTATAAAGTCTGTCTTTATTGCTGTCACTATCACTGTCTCTCTCTCACTCTCAGAAACGCACCGTATCAGTCGAGTCGAAAACGAAAAAGTAGGCGGTCGCGTAGAGCATCGCTATTCCGATTAAGAGGGAGATTCCCAGACTCTGATTGCCTCTTACGACTCTCAGGTACAGTTTGACAAAAACCAGTACCAGAACAGCCAATGTGAGGACAGTCAGGGCTGTGATCAGTGCCAGTAGGACCAAGTTGTGTGGCTGGTTCCGCCAGTCTCCGGCAGTCAGATGCTCGAAGAAGGAGCGGTACGACACGGCTGAGCCGAAGGCCGGCTGGCGACGAACATAGCTCCCGGAGGAGCTGATCTCGGCCGAGACTTCGTTCTCGGAGCTGAAGACGAATGTGTCCAGGGGACGCTGAAAAAATGTTGAAACATTACAGAGACAGTGACACCGAACTAACCTGCAAAAAGTCTCCATCCAGGAAGCATCTGCACATTGGAGGATGACATAGTGACTGTGGTGTATGACTTAAAGCCGGATACGCTCTATACACACTGTGCATCTTCAATCCCGAACTAAGACTCCAGTTTCCAATCGTCCTGTACCCAGCAGTCTGTCCCTCCTCCTCCACATACTCATAAATGGTCACGTCATCCTCGACCGTACTCTTCGCGAGCTGTCTGGCAATTTCCGGGCGGCCATTTTCGTAGAACTCGAGACAGAGACCGTCCTGTTTTGGACAGAGCTTCTTATAGACGTAGTCCATGGCAAAGAGGAGCCGCTCGAGGCCCCTGGCCAGGTATCCCGCCTTGGTCATTCTGCCAAGGCCTCCAACACTTAGAAGTTCGTCTCCAGAACACATTTTTCCATAGACGAGTTTCGATTTCTGAGAGAGGGCACACTTCCAGGTCTCCTCGATGAAGGACCAGAACCAGAGCTCGGGGAGAGTCAGAGGAGTAGTGGTCTCGAGCCATTCCTAGAAAAGGTAAGGTTTTCTACAAACTCCAAACTTTTTCAGTTTTAAAATTGGTAAAGTGTCCCACCTTGAAGTCCTGATACAGTATATCCTTTGGCTGGACAGAGACAGTTCCCAAGAATGGCTCTCTGTTTTGTTCATGGAGATACCAGTCATGAGCGTCTCCCATCATGACATGAACTCTTCGGACTCCTCTCAGGGTCATTGACAGATATACGGCAGCGTCTCTCGCTGTTGCAAAGACCACGGTCACATTGGTGGTCGTAGCCACTGGCAGATTGTCCACTCGACTACCACCAATACTGATCACTTCGGCCAGACAGACACCTCTGAAAATATGTGTTGCTGTGTCAAGCACTGATATTTCGCAAATGTGATGTTCTGCAAAGCTGTAAATCTCGATCCGCTCTACAACTTTGCATAGCATTGCCAGATCATTGCATCAGCCCGCGTGTAAGAAAATTCGATAAGAATGTCCCACCAGTATTGTCTTCTCGCCCGCCGAACAGGCCCCTATATGAGAAACCGCGATCTTCGGAGATTCCAACCTGCTCAAGAGGTAGGTTCGGGATATCCTTGGGTGCCCCCAGGTTCCAGAACCTGGCTCTTGAGCACTGGTTTACGGCTTAGGTCGGGCAAGTTGCCGGAGTCTGCCACTCGGGTGACTTGTCTAAGTCTCGACCCTCGGGGTAGGGCCGCCTACTAGGGTGAATGCTTGAGGAGGGCGAAGGGTAAAGAACGGGGCCGATATTTTGCAAACAATTATCAATTTTTTCCACTGACCTCAATGTCTCTCTGTCTTTCAGTTCGGCTGCATTTTCCCTTTAGACCGTTTCTTTTTCAACCGAACTCGCTGTATTCTGTCTATGCCTGTCTCTGTCACTGTCTTTCACCCTCACCTGTCCAGTGCCAGTCTCTCAAACTGGTGGAAGAGAGCCAGAGACTCGGCGTCCTGTTCCGACAGGGCTACCGTAACAAATTGCCATTTCATCCTGTTTAGAAGACGAAGTAGAGCCAGGGCTTGGTTCTTGGCTGCTGGGGTAGCAGAAAAGATTTTCGAGGTGGCCGAATCCGGAGAGGCAGAGACCAGAGCTGCGTCAGAGTCTGCAGCACTGAAGAAGCCACGCAGTCCTTGTTCGGACTCTCCTGACAGACCGGAAACGTATCCTGAATCATTTTTAGCTATTTTATGAGAACACCTTTACCAAAAACAGATCCCGGAACAATAGTGATATTTCTGGCAGCTTGACTGAATCGGAAGCACTGAGACTCGGCTCTGACGACACTTTCGACCGCTTGACGGGCTGAGGTACAGGAATCCACAACCAGAGCTCCCATTTCCAGGTTTGTGAGAAGGGAAAGTTGCGGGAAACGCTGCTTGAAGGTCCAGACCTGGAAGAGTTGGATAATCATCTGTCTCTCAGTCTCTCTGTTTCTCTGTCTCGCCTTCTGTCTCTGTCTCGCCGTTTCTCTCTACGTACCGTATGAATGAAGGCCATCGGCAGAGAAATGTCAGTGGCCGCCATTGACCGGCAAGCAGCTCCACTGTGCAGATCAAAAAGTCCCAAAAGATACATCGGGTAGTGTCTCGGTATGCTCAAAAAGTGTCTGTCGGATGAAACTGTCTGTATCGACTGGCACTGTCCACAGAACGGTCTGAATGGACTACAGATGCTCCTGACAGAAGCATCCTCGGATCTCAAAGACGATGCGACGACCGTCGGTGCATTCCCGGTCGTAAAAGACAAAATCCGATAGGCCTGTCCCGACTTGAGACGGAGAGCGTCTATTGTGAGTCCAGAGACCTGAACGGTCCCGTCACGAAGAGAGCGATAGAAACGGAGACGTTCGCCAGTAAACTCGGACGGGTCATTAACTCCGAACTCGTAGTCGAGGGCCAGTAGCTCGTCTACGATTAGGGAGGTACAGTCGGAGGAGGGGTGCTGGCTGAAAAATGGGGACAGTTAAGCAACTCTGAAGTGCCAGAATATGGTCATCACTTCGTTTTTCCCAAATGGTACAGTT
This sequence comes from Oscheius tipulae, assembly GCA_037178975.1. Lineage (NCBI taxonomy): Eukaryota > Metazoa > Nematoda > Chromadorea > Rhabditida > Rhabditidae > Oscheius > Oscheius tipulae. The sequence continues at coordinate 378,376 of JASJZH010000004.1, read as the reverse complement.
ATGGTTTCAGGAACGAAATATAAGGGAATTGATGATGAGAAACCGATGAATTTTTGAAACTGTCATTAAAAAGCCGAAAGAGCAAAGGTGTTAGTGATTGACTCTGTTTCTTAGTCGCTACCAGCGATATTCTTTCCCTACTTCTTGCGCTTGCACAACAGATAAAACCGTCACCTTTTTCTACAACTGGAATAGAACTTTTGATAAGCGTTTCTGACAGTGATAGGCTTATTGTTTCAAGCACAGTATAAAGTGTGACATAGGTTGAGAAAACCGGTCGAAACGCTTCACCGATGCGAAGAAAGTCTCAGCTTCGCCATACAGTTCAACAATTAAATTTGAAACATTTTTGTTTGGGCAGTTTCTATTTCAGAAAACTGATGCAGCGTTTAAAGCATCTCAATAATGGAAGAATACAGCATTTTCAAATCACAGCCTCGCCAATACTAGTTTTCAGTTCTTTATTTTCTGTTTAGACCACCGTTGAAACAATTTTTCCAAGCAAACTTGTTTCTGAACATTTTGTGTTTTGTTCAAGTAGAGACTCTTTCAGCATGCTTTCAATAGAGAATCTTCCAGAAGATCTTTATACTAGTACAAAGATCGCATTTTTTCCAATAATTTTGTAGAAAAAAATGTTTCACTGTTATCATTGGATCTTCGCACAAAGTCTGGAACTGATGTGATGGATCTCAACATTCTAAATGTCAATATTGAAACTGGACATTAAAATTTCTAGTACTCCGCGTACCTTTGGCAAAATGTAGGAACTTTCGTTTGACCAAAAAACAAAAAAACTTCCCAGTCGACTGGCTAGGTTTGCCTTTACAATTTGGGTGCAACGCGACTTTTCTCGGCATGCGAGGATATGAAATGTGTTTCAGAGCAAATTGTTTCGGAACATTTTGTGTTTCAAGAAATCTCCAAGTAGGGACTATTCAGGAACTTTTTCAATTTTTTTTTTCAATTAGTCTCACATTAGCTAAAAGTAAAAAAATTACCCGGATCGTTGTATCATCTCCCCGGCATTCAAAAAACTTACCAAAGTCTCTCCTTCTTGGAATCCTCGCCAATAATCTTGCCGATAGCCGCAAAGGCATAGGTCATTCTGATGGCTGCTTCTGTAGTCCTGGATTGGACATACTCCTTCAGCATGACCGACTTCTCCACTGGACAGTTGTCCGGGTTCGAGCAGTTGTAGACCTAAAATTGGGAGCATTATATCACATCCTATCGGTTTTGAAATACGAAATGTGCTATAAACAGAGCGTGAAACACAACTTTTTCTGGACATGCGATTGCACATAAAATAGATTTTCAATGATTCTATGTATCTATCTTCCTCCTAAATTCGGCAAATTGTTCACGGAGCAAATATAACGACACTTTGAAATCCAAGCTGCTTCTAGGAGAGCACACAAGAAATGTTTCACACTATGTATAAGGTTATTCCCAAGAGATGGACGATACTGGGTTTGTTGCTGACAAAAAAGAGGTTGACCAAATGTGAAAAATTTCCTACCTGTTGAACATACGAAGTAAGAAGGGCATAACTCTTGAAGTTATTTTTCAGCACACGAAGGAAGTAGTCGCGGAACTGAGGGAGCTCTTTGAAGCGCTGCTGGACCACGATCATCTGAAAAAGTTTTATGAAAAAGTTCCCAGAGAAACAGAGAGAGGGAGAGACAGACAGACAGACAGTGAGACAGATGGACAGAGAGTTAAAGAAACAGGGAGCTAGATGGATAGAGAGACAGCGATACGTGGAGACAGAAAGCTAGAGAGACAGGGAGACACAGAGACAAAGAGACAAATGTCTGTCTCTTCCTACCTGCAACTTGGCTTCCGGCGGTAACAGTGTCATCTGTTCGTGTTCTTCCAGAGCTTCTCCTTCCGTCGGCACCCAAATCAACATTTTTTCGATGGCAGTGAAAGATTCGTCGGACAAGAGAGCGAAAAGCTGTCTTTTGGACAGATAAGCCACTATAAGATGGGAGTCACTATCATCGACGGCTGTGGACAGCCCCGTAGCTTCAAGAGAGAACATTTCGGAAACGTAGACATCGGTGCTGCGAAGACCGTCAACCAGACTGGAAATGAGGAAGTCAGATGTGTTGAAAATCAGAATAGAAGACCCTAATTCTTGTGAAATATCATATGAAAACAGTTGAAATAAGAAGTCGAAATGATCGGAGTATTATCACTCATTCTACCGAGCTCTTTTATCTCAAACTGGAAACATTTTTAGTTTTTTATGAACACATCCGAAGTACTAGTAGTGTCATGCTATTTCGAGGCTTAATATAGTATCCTTGAAATATTTGTAAAAGTTTGAAATCTGCTCACATTTAGGATTCAACAACACAAACGCTGTCCAGCTCAGAATCGTTATGTTTTTCCTGCCAAACGCATTGCAACAAACATTTTTGTTCTTGTTGCAAATTGTTGCGACTAATTGAGTTGGACAATAACTCAGACATGGGACGACGAATTCTGTTTATCATGGGTAGAATGAGTACAACAGAGAGACAGATTAACCAAAAGACAGACAGTGGAAGTGACAGAGAGACAGACAGACAGAGACAAAGATATCTTCTTAGAGAGACAGAGAGACGGTAAGACGGAGAGACAGTGAGAGAAGAGAGGAGAAGAGACAGGGAGAAAGAGAGACTGAGAGGGAGGGAGAAAGAGAAAGTGGAACAGAAGAACAGTAGAGACACAGAAGGACAGACGGAGAGGCAGGGTAGGAGAGAAACGGAGAGACCGAGAGGAAGGACAACACAGACAATGAGAGAGACTGAAAAATAGAGAGACACACATGAAGGGTGACAGACAGACAGATAGAAAAAAAGAAGGAAAGAGGGACAGAGAGAAACAGAGAGACAAACCGAGACACAGAGGTAGAGACTGACCGACAGAGAAACAGAGACAGTGCAAGAGAGACACACAGAGACAGAAGCAGAGACTGAGGGGAAGAGGGACATACATGCAGAAACACAAAGAGATAGACTATTGATGTTGACATGTTCTTTATGGTTTTTCAACCCGTTCTTTCATTTGCAATTGGTTGGCAAAACGGCGAAACATTTTCAAAGTTGGCAAAACGGCGAAACAAACGGTACCGTCTACTTTCTTGAGAGAGTGTACTTCTAACAGTAACAATATACGGGGGTCACTCCCGGAGTCACTAGTATCCTTATACCTTTCCAATGAAACACAAAAGTTTACTTCTCTCTTCTTTTCGGTTGTCTGCTTTTTCAGAACTTTATAGATGTTTTGAAACATACAACATTCCCACTTTGCTGCATGTGATACCAAAAACATATGTTGAGAGTCAGTCTCTATATACTTTTCACCAACCGTTTGGTGACATCACTCCCTGTTCCATCGTCAATGACCGCGACTAGATTGCTATGTAGGGAGCTGATGAGTCTGACCAGGACGTCCAGATAGACACTGATGGTAGGGGTGGTCGAGACAAGAGACTCGAGCTCCAGATCCACAAGAGCATTGGCAGAGGGGGTGGAGTAGGTGGCCACAGGGATGCTGGAGACAGAGAGCACGGTCCCGAGAGCCAGTGAAGAGTTGGCGTCCTTGGGTGCTATCAGGCCTGAAATTTGGGTCGTTGAAAAAAAGTCCCTTTCTTATTTTGCTAACAAATTCTTTTCTGTTGTCAGTGCTTGAAAATAGCGCACGCGCCAAGGTCAAGGTTTCTTCGAGAGTCATTTCCGTTGAACAAAGACTCTCTGTCTCTGTCCCTCTGTCTCTCAATCATTTTTTCTTTAAGATTAAAAAATCAAACCCACCCAAAAGTCTCGGTGCCGGTGTCTGGCTCCTGCACTCTTCCGGCTCATGGAATCCGACGGAATCCAAGAATCTCAGGGACTGACTCAAGGCCTCACGAGGCCGAGAGCAGGTGTCTCCTGCATACAGTCCAAGTTTGGCATTGAAATTGGCCGGATTCTGGTTCCAGTGGGTCAGAGCCCATTGGATGGCTACAACTTCTTGGACGGTGTCCGGTCGCAGCTGACTACAGTCCTCCTCGTGCAGGGGGAAGGCTCCGCCGATTTGGAACTGAAAAATGGAGGTTTGGGCAGACTATATCTCTATATGTTGCCCAAACCCTCACCCTTACGAAGGAAAATTGTCTACCTTTTCATTTCTACGTTTATTATTTTAGCCATCTTATGATACCGAGCAAGGAATTGTTACTGCAGGATAACGTTAGTAATATTCCTCATTTTTCGTGTTTGGTTTCAAGACTCTATAAAAGCAATGGATTTTGCGATAGGTAGTAATTACAAGCAAGGGCAGAAATATAGAAAAGAGGCTGAGATAAAACATTTTTCAATCCTACACTATTTCTGCACGATTTTTTGTTTTCAACATCTAGCTATTGAAATTTTGGTCCCGGCTAGAAGGGCCTCTCTTTTGTTTCTGCAATGATCGATAGGCACTACTGATGCTAATGAATCAGTAGAGTTTGCTGGGCTCATAGAGAAAGAAGCACTTTAGCAAAGAACTATCTGAATTGAAGACGAACAGGCTTATCTTTCAAAGACTAGCTATAAATACCATCAAACATTTTCAAGTACTAATTTCTTTTGTAGATTACGGAAAACCCACCTTATTGTTGTCCGGCAGGACCTTGAAGGGGTCGAAGACGGAACAGGCAGCTTGAGGCTGCCCGTAGCCGGAGGTGAAGAGAAGTAAAACTGATGCTAAAGCAGTCAGTCGACGAGACAACATTACTATGAGGGCATCGACTGAAAAACGTTGACTTTATAAAGGCCCAACAAGAGAGGAGATATCGGAGAGATTTGGGTGTAGAATGAAAGGAATAACTTTAGGGTATGAGAGCTATGACGATCACATTCAAAAATGAGAAAAATTGCTCCGTTTTGTTCCACGCATAAAACAAAAGAACTGACAAAAAAGGTTTAAAACAATGTGATTGGAAATCAAAAAGGCACGATCTCAATAATCGAATGGAAAATTTCTACTTTCCTGTATTTCTTGAAACGGAAACAGTTTTGTGTCCAGAAATAGAAACGAAAGAACTATATTTTCGTCTGGCTTGGTCGAGCTAAAATCCTACAAAAGCTTTGCAGTTCTAATGAAACAAAAAAGTTTGAATTTGGAACACGAAGGTCCATACATCCTGTCTCTGCAAGAAACTGTTGCTTTTATGCTTCTAGTGGAACACATAAAGTTCTAAGGCTGTATCTCTGTCTTTTTGCTACTGTTCCCTCAAACTTTTGTCAACACGTCCAAGCTCATTGTTTTTTCAACTAACCCCCTATGACGAAAACCGTCTAATTTGCCTTTTCTCTCCGCCCGTTCGGCCGTTGTCAATTAGGGACATCGGTCTTTTTCACCCTAGCGCAAACGGTGTGCGCGGGTCGTCAGAGTGCTTGAAGATTTTGCAGCAAATGCACGACGGGAACGATGAGTGTCATTACATGATCATAATTGTTTTGGAAGAAAGAGTCTGAAACTTGATGATTTTTACTTGGGACGAAACAAAAAAAAACATAACTGTTAAGTGACAGTCGTCCGTATCAACGTACAGATGATTGAATCTCTCCGTCTGCTAAAGATAAACCTTGAAACATCTTTCGAAAGAAAACTACATAGAGCTTATTTCTTGGGAACCAAAAGATAGTTCGTGTTTCAATCTTTAGCTCTTCCTAACCTGCAGGCTTTCATTGCAATGGGAGAAAACAGTCTCTTTGTCGGCTGATCATAAAACAAGTGGGGAAAGGAGAAGAGACAGAATGAATGCACTATAGGGTCTATGGAACCGATTGTAATGCTTCTTTCAATACACTGGAAAAATTGACGCTAGCGAGTAAATCTCGGCAATTCTTTTATGTTTCGATCGACCTGTATTGGTCGATTTTATCTAAGAGTAACGCTACAATCTTGTCAAACGTTAAACTCATGTATTATTTCAAGAAATTTATATAGAAAAACCGTAAATTGGAACCAGCTCAACTGATTCTGAAAAAGGGCACCAGCCTGATAAAGTGTCAGACCAGAGCCCCTCTTCTCCAAAAAGCAGTAAGCCCAAAGACCACTCTCGAAGCTACTTCGTTAAACTCGTTCTACAACGATCATGGTCTGTGGGTACCGCAACAATGATACAATGAGCTCGAAAGCTGATTTGAAATTGTTTTATGCATATATAGCAAACTGGCGGGTGAGAGATGGTACGGAGGTGACACGGGCGACAGAGCCCAAGAAAAAATTAAATAACTATTTTTTCGGGTCGATCGAAGAAGTGGATTTTTTTCGGGTCGATCGAAGAAGGCTAGGCGCCACATACCTAGAAAAGTAGGTACCAAGTTCGGACAGGGGTGCACTTCTATTCGAAAAGTCTACGGTGGCAGGCTTTTAGATGAGCATAAGACAATAAAGATAAGCTCTCAAAAGAAGAATTCAAAGAATGAGAGTCCCTTGGGTGTGTTTGTGTTCTCGCGCGCGATGACTCGTGTTTTGTCAAGAGTGGACAGTGAGGGTACCTCTAAGGTGTCCGGTGAGTGGAGCCAGAGCTGACAGTGCAAGAGAGGAAATTTGAGACAAAAAAGGGGCGAGACTCTTGGAGAAGCAGAGAGTCAGAGACAAAGTGACAGTCTGTCTTTGTTACCAGGGGAAAAAAAAACGAAGAGGAAGGAAGATCAAAATCCTCTTCGAAAAAAAAGAGAGGCATGAGGCTATTTCAATAGCAGCAATTGGACTTTTGATTGGAACAAGGTTGTCTCTCACTGTCCGCCTTTTTGGCGCAAACGGGGTGATCGATGAAAAGATCTGTGTTCATCTTCCAGGAGAGAAGGCCGGATTGTCCAGGGCTTTTCGTTCTGGAGCCACTTGAGAAAAGACAAACACGCAACCGCAGGCGGTCAGTCGCGCCCTCTGTTGTCTCAGTCTCCACACGTCTCAGATTGTTCAAAGGTCTTAGAGACAGATAGACATGGGGACAGGGAGACAGAGAACTATCGTATGCCGCGGCTGTTATTCATAAAAACGCCTTTGGCTAGTTTCCAGTGACGGTCTTACCCCCGTTCAAGCGGTTTCTTGAAGCCTTAGGGGCAGCTATCAATCACGGCGTTCCACCCCGTAAAAGCAGCAGACTTTTCGGGGAAGAAACGGGATGACAGAAAAGCGTTCGGGACCCTTTTATGTAGAAAAAAAAGTTGAATATAGCTATTTTCTTCCTACCTACCCCCACAAAACAGAAAAGTAACACAATGACTCCAAATTTGTTGGGAACAATAGTAAACAGACAGGGGCACGAGAAAAGTAGCTCCTAACACGAAGCGACACTTCATCGAGAGCGGCAGGAAAAAAGGCATTGACCTTGGACAGTGGGAGTAGGACGACAGCTATTTTTTGGGGGTGAAAACATACGAAAACATTATGTTTTGAAGTAAGCTGGAAGGCATTAAGACGGTGTCCGTAGATTTCATAAGGAAAGGTTGAAGCAAAAATGTTTTATCTTTTTTTGTTATAGGATAGTCATACAGAAAAAGTAAGCATAACGGCTTCGATTGGGAGTAATGTCTATGTAGATACCCTGAAACCAAAAGGGTTCGTCCTTGTTCAGCCGGGGAGTACTACCTTTATGTTTTTTTGAGACTTGGAAAGAAAAGAAATGTTTCAAGCTTGGCGCTGAAGATGATGTGTTCGTTACAGTACGACGAAAAAAACAATTGAGAGTATCAAATATCTGTACAAAATACAAATCGCCTCTTTTTTTTAAATCTTGGACAAATATTGAAATGACTATTTTCTCTGTGATTATCATGACATTACTCGTAATTTCTAACTCTGAGTACCAGATAACCGTGAAACACAAAAGATATTCTACTGCTTTCTGGATGGAAAGAACCGAGATTAGGATAACTTTTGTTTTTTTCGTTCTAGAAGCTAAAAATCTAAAAAAAAAAAAAAAAAAAAGGTTTGTCAAAAAGGCAGAAGAGAAGACAAGTAGAGAGTTTGAGGTGAAAATAAGGAGTGAAAAGGGTCGGTGACCCGAGAGAGCGACAGATTCCATCTCTATGATTCGGAACGGTGTAAGAAGTGTGAAACGCGGGAGAAAGGACAGGGAGCTTTCACGCTTCGGTAGAGATTGGATTTACACAAAGGAGAGAAAGGGAAGCTGTTTTCTAAGGATCTATTGTGGTTTTCTAAACTGCTTCACACTTACAAATTAATAGCATCGATGAACCCGTATTGGTTTACAATGAGACAGAGACAGAGAGGCAGAGAGTCAGAGAGACAGAGAGACAGAGAGTATCAGAGACCTGAAATCAAAATAGAGTTATAGGAAGGCTATTCTTTAGTTTCACTTTTTGCTGTTTCCGGACAAACCACTGACCGATTGGGGCTCAATAAAATGTAGAAGTAGTAGTCAGTTTGTGAACTAATAGTACAAAAATATTTGAGATCTTCGTTGGTTCAAATTTTGTTATGCATATGTGGAAGCGCCAAGAAAATATGTCTCTCTGTCCCATCCAAAGCGGAAGAAGACTCCCCGTAGAAAACTTGACAACGAAAGTGAGTCAATGAGATATTCTTCCGAGTCTTCCGGACCAATTATATCCCCAGCAAAAAGTGATCAGGCGGAGAGGGGGAGAGAATGATGATAGGGGACGACAACCACCTGGTCAGGCTTTTTCTCCCCTCGTTCCTATATTATTCTAGAGAAAGAGAGAATAGCGTAACGTTTTTTATAGGATAAGAAGAGTAAGTAACCTTCAGAACGTGTTTGACCTCTCGATGTCTCTCTGGGTATTGGATCGAAAGGAAAAAAACAGTGGACAGGAGGACAGAAAGACAGAGACAGAGAAGCAGAGATAACTGAACCCAGCTTGTTACAATAATGAACAAGCTTCTCGCATCATTTCGGGTCCACAGAAAGTGTGGCAAGGTTACACAAAAGGGACTGTGTGAATTGTGGGAGAAACATGATTGAGAGAAAGACGGGCTTTTTCGGGGGATCGAGGAGATGCGCTCGTCCGATTCGCGCCCTGCGGCAACTGTCTCTCTGTCTCCCTGCCTCTCCGTGTGATATCGTGTTCTTCGGACGGTCTGGTGGCTGTAACCCGATGGGAGATCGGTTTAGAGAGCGCTCTGTTCTGGAAAAGAGCGGTCGGATTGAGGAGAGAGGCTTGATTGGCGCGCACAATGAAGGGGGAGAGAACCAAAAGAGGAACGGATTAGCTCGGTTTCTAAGATTTTTATAGTCCCAAAGCATAAAACAATCACCGAAACATGTATGTTGCAAAGAAAAGCCTCGCTCTTCTTCTCGCCCAGGCTGTCCTTTGGGTAGCTTGTTCAAACAAGAACTGGACAAGCTTATCGAGGAATGGAAGCTATAAACTTATGGAACTTTTTCGACCAAGAATTGAAGGGAATGAGTCTATTTTCGATCCTTGACCGTTAGACTACCGTCCCGATACGGTCAAATAGATGGAGACAGTGACAAGTCCGGGAGAATTGGAATCGAAAAAAGGGGAGACAGGCTACGAAGAGATTAAGAATATTGCTAATTTATGAATTTATAATCAAAAGAAAGTAAAAGTAGAACTGGAAGATTTCTTATACCGATTTGGGCAAACATTTTAGGTAGAATATTTGAAACTATCAAAAAAAAAGGATTAGAGATCTAAGACGATAAAATAACAATACGTACCAAAAGACCTGTAGTCTTCTACTGTAAAAACCACATTTATGTCGAACTTGAAACGAAACCTCCTTTTGTGGCGCACTTTTACTTTGAAAAAATTTCTGCCCAAAGGATTAGAAAGTTTTAATGTTTGCCATATACCGGACGAAGAACGCATTGCTTTTCAAAACTTTTTCTTTTATTAATAAACTTTGTGCTTTTCATTGGCTTACATGTTTCAAAGCTTTTGTACCGCAACAGAGTCGATATGTATTTCATAAAGAAATATGTACAAGTTGGTGTTTAGTCAGCAGAAAACTTGTCACAAAAGCACAGTTCTGATCTCTCCAGCTAGGTCATGGCTTCTACGCCTCATTGCACTGTCACGAAATTCCAAAGTTTGCGGGAAGGAGAGAAATCTAGCCAAGTTTTAAAATACTCGAAGGCAATCATTGAAAATATAGGAAAGGACATAGGATCTTTTAGCTAGCTTCGATGAAACACAAAACAAGTCCTAACAAACAATCTGTAGATCCAATCAAAGTCTCGAGAAGTTTTCTGCGATCTGTTTCAGGAAACTGACGCATACAAAGAGGAAGCTGTTTTTCTCCCTCCGAATTCGGCATCGGCGGGAAGAAAGAAGGAAACCAGACAAGAGATGATTATATCTGTCTCTCTTTACCCTAAGGGAACTAGTCTTCTCTATCTCTCTGTTTCTGTTTTACTGTCTCTTTGTCTCTCTCCCTCTGTCATTATACCTCGCTGTCTCTGTGTCTCACTATCTCAATGTCTCTTTGACTATCTCTCTCTCTCTCTCTCTCTCTCTGTCAACCTTTTTCCTGTTTGCAATGTTCTACAAAATTGTAGAGCAGGCTAAACTCCACAAGTTTGCAGAACATTGCCAAGCTCAAAGATGCATTCTTGGGGACAAAAAAGGCACCAGAAAAAATCAAGAAGAAAGAGCCGAGATGTCGCACATGTAAAATCTAAGCAGACAGATTGCCTGTCCCAACCATTTTCTCTTGTCGTCTATTAAATTCTTGTAGAGATGTACTGAGTAGGCTTCCCAGCATTGCTATCGCCTTCGACCGGCTAGCCTCTGTCACTTCTGGCCCTGGGACATGTATGTTGATCCGACGGCTGCTGAAGGACGCGGATAGCTTGCGCACTTTTGCTCAGTTCTTAGCTGGTCGGGTCGAGAAATTTCAACTTTTCACTTTTGGAATTTTGGATAGCCCAGGAATGTACTGGGCGACAAAATTGGAGAGGGAGAAGATGCTGGCTCTCTGTTCCGTACGGACAAAATAGAAAAGTTGCCAGAAAAGTCACTACTACAAGGACAGTACACTTGAAAGGCTTGTCAAGTGGTCAAAGAGTAAAGAGAGGGGAGGGTCCGAGCAAGGAAGCTTTAGCACGCGTGGAGACTATTTGTTGATCTTACGCGAAAGCTCGCGCGAAGCGTCACGGTGGACATTGCGCGACTGACAGTAGAGAGAGGAGATACGTCCCGATCAGGACGGCTCTTGAGAAAAGACGAGAGGGATTTTTGGACTGGGAAGCGGTGGCTGGTTGGCACTGGAAGAGCCAGATGGTTTGGAACAGACACTTGAGAGAGGGAGGAGGGGACCGGATGTCATAGGATAGGAAACGGTGGCAGATTCAGAAAGACAGATAGACAGAGACACATAGAGACGGAATAAGGTGTCAAGGCGAACAATACCGCATCTCAAACAAGACATGTCGGTTGACAACAATAAAAGGGACACGGGACAAGCTTTTCGCCACGGCGCATTGAACTAATCCGGGCTGGCGAACAGAAGGAGAGGGTTCTGTAGCAGAGATTTGTTGGGGAGCAAAAAACTGGCTGTAAGGTGACTCTTACAGACCAGCTGAAACATTTCTGACTTCTACTCGGGAAGCCCGACCCCGAAACGGATGCGTTGCCCCATGAATGGGACAGCAGGGTTCTTTTGGAGAAACCGCTGAGAATTGTACGTTTTAGACCTTACGAAATAAAACAACTGTCTATTTCCGACTGATATACAAGAATCGCTCGCTTAGGCTTTGTGTTTTAGAGGCAGTACCAACTGACAAGTAATTTCGGGAAATTTAAGTGTTGAGCTCTGTAGCGTAGCTCTGTTGGTTAGTGCTCCGACTACAGATCCAACTGTCACGGGCTCAAATCCGAAACCACAATTTTATTTTGTCTAGAATGTTTATTTTGTTATTTTTGCATCCCCAACCTCTGATTTCCATCGAAATCCATTCAGAACTGGACAAAATAACCAATTTATACATACAGGCACGTGGAACATGACACAATTTTAGTCGCAATCTTCGTCATCCGACTTCTCGAGCTCCTGTCTCGGTCTTTCAGGTCTATAGAAGCTGTCATCCGAGTCACTGTAATAGTTAGTCTCGTCCCGAGGTCGATTCTCCGGATAGACCGGTGGAATGCGATCGAGGGATACCCCAAAATACCGGAATCGGACCTAAAAAGATGGGTGTCTGTTTCTTGACAGCGAAAAAACTGACCCGGTGAGTCTCCAGGTCAAAAAATGTCACTGTCAGAGTGTCACTGAACTTGGGCAGGGTGAGACAGAGCGTCTTTGGGTCGTCTTCGTTCTCTCCCCAATGGAGATAGCGATAGGTACCATCGGGTTGACTGCCGGCCACGAAGACGTGGGGGAGGGTTTCCAGAACTAGAGTGTCTCTGAAATTGTGTACTGTCACTGTTTCTCTCTGACTCCCACTGTCTGTCTCTATCAGTCTCAGACTGTTATGGTTACTGTCTCTGTATCCTTCTTTGTCGCTATCTCTTTGATGGTTTCTGTCACTGTCCACCAGACGATCTCTACCATTATTTCTGTCTCAGTCAGTGTTCCCATCTCTCTCTATGACTCTGTCACTCTCTGTCACTGCCTTTGTTTCTGTCTTTATTTCTCTAGCTCTCACCGTCTGTCTCTCAGTCACTCTTACTTTATCTGTCAGCCCTATCATTAGCTCTGTCACTGTTTCTTAAACTAACTTCTGATCAATTGGATATCCCTCAATCGACGATGGACAAGTTGGGGCCAGATGCTGGTATTGTAGTAATCGTTCCATCACGTCTATACTGTCCTCTCCCGGACAGTTCTTGAGAATATCTGTCACATTTTGACCTGAAATAAAGGGGTTTTCACTGTTACTCTCTCTGTGCCTATCTCCAGCAAAAACCTACCATTGGTCACGAGAAAGTCGAGTCCTCCGAGCTGAAAACTGTACGGATTGGTACAGGTCTCAAAGTTGATCTCCCAGACTCGGGCATAGGGAAAGGCGTGCTCGTCCAGCTCCTGTTGGGGCCAGTAAGGCAGACCGCAGTCCGGATTCCCGGGCATCAGATCGACTGGGACGAGAAACTGAAAGCACCTAGGTCTTCTCGGCATATTCAATTGTATTTATGTTTCATTGACAGTATAAGCCCGTCGAAAGAGTTTTGAAGCTGTTAGATGTGGAAATTTCTTCTGAACTAACATAGGTAAGTATATTGCGGACACAGTAGTTACATGATACAAGGGATGTTCCTGAATCACTGCCAGATTTCTTTCGGCTGTCACAATTCTGTTTCATGGAGCGCACTGAAATTTTTATGAATGGATTCTTCTAGGCTTCCTGTCAGTAATTATCTTTTTATCCACGTTATGTAAATGACAATCGAATTTTCTCAGGACCGAGCAATTCTTTTATGTTTTATCGACAATATAAGTGGCTCCTGTTTGTTGTTCACATCAAGGCGCTACACCGTTTAATTTCGGTGCGTAAACTTGAAATCTGCATAGTAGCAAAACTCGAAAGTTTTGAACAAGCCACTGCAAAACAAAGAAAAGCATTGATAGTGTTTTCTAGCGTTTCACGAGAAGGCAAAAACGTTTATCATACGGGGCTCGAATCCGGCCCGTTAAAAATTTTTAGTCGGAGTGCTAACCGGCTAAACTATGCGGGAATGTTCCGGATGTAGCACTGTATGTATCTGCTTCCATTTTTGTACCATGTCTTGGTTTCTAGCAGTGTCTCTGTCTCTGTCCGTCTTCGTTCCAATCTCTATCACTGTCTCTATCTCTCTCCCTCTCACCCACCGTAAGATCCATGAGCAGCCTATCCAGCGTCTCGACTCCCCTCTCCAACGGCATCGTCCCATCATCGAAGACCTTTTTCAACTTGACTATTCCAGCCCAGGCGTCCAGCTCCGGCACATTTCTCATGTTGTCTCCGGCTATCAGAACCCTCGCCACTTTTTTGGCGAGATCACGATCGCTGTCGTTCTGATACGGTAGCTCCTGCTTGAGCCAGTTTATGAACTGCGTCATGGCCAGAATTGTGTTTTTCTAAAAATTCCTGTCATTTTGCGGTGAGAATAGGAAAAAAAAACCTCGAGGCCGGGGACTCCCGACAAGTTTAGACCTGATATTATGGCCAGGAAGGCTCCTTTGGGACGATCTGCTTCCCTGGGCCAGCGGATTTGTCTTGAGCCGGGCCCTATGACTTGGGTGACGTCAAACCACGGCCTGTCGACATCAATTTCCCAGCTGAAGGTGTCCCAGTCTGTGATCTAAAAAGTGTGAAAATGGCCGTACAAGGTCTAAACAGCGTTTCGTCAATATCCTTCATTTTTCTTGGTAATTTTTTTTTTGCGAAAGTAGACGACTCTAGGGTGAAATTTGACAGCAAAACAACTGAGTACACTGAGAAATCAGGAAATGAATGTAAAGCAAAAAAAAAAAATGCAAAAGATTGATTTTCGAGGGATGGGGTAAACATTGAGATTGAACCATCTTCTTGTCCTTTTCTTCTACAAAGTGTCCAGTATCTTCACCGCGAAAGTGCGAGTCTATTGGAGAGAAAGTGGGAACAGCTTTGGAATGTTTCGTCGCGTTGATAAAAAGGGAAATCTTCGACTTGTGTCTTGACTAGGGAAAGGCGAATTAGGCCGCTTCAGATGTTTTAATGCGTTCAAAATTATTCATTTTCAAGCTCGTAGCTCGGCAATGAATATTTTTCTGCGATGAAAAATAAAAAAGGTCTAAGTGGAACTTAGACCTTTTTTTAGACCTTAGGCGTATACCTGCCATAAAAGCTCAAAAACCCTACAAAAACACAGAAAACGAACCATTCTGAAGCGTCCAATCATCCCTACCACCATTCCCTCGCACAGCTTCTCGCTCTGACAGTCTCCCATCAGCCGAATGCATCCCTCCTCATCCTCCAACTCGATCCATTCCTTGTTATTCGGCCATCCCGGTCTCGTCTTGGGTCGTTTTTTGCGCTCGGGCTCGTCGCTCAGGTCAAAGATGTCCTTTTGGCTGTCCACGGGCGGCACACCGTTGATTCTGTCCCATTCCTCGTAGAGTCTCTCGGGAAATTCAAAATCTCTTTTTGGGATAGATTTCTGTCTTCGATTCTGCGGCGGCCAGACAACGTCGGTAAAGTAGCGGCGTGGCAGGATGCGCTCCTCGTGGGCTAATTTCTAAATTTTTATTAGGAAAAATTAAAAACCTAGGATTACGTGTAACGTAGTGCACTTCTGACTCGGGCCGTATTTGCGCACGACGCCGATGATGAGACGCTCCTCGTCGCCGACTTTGAAGCCCTTAATCCGGGAGTAGGGGATGGTGGCTGGAAATGAAATTTTATTGGGGGTTCGGAAGGAAACAGGCTGAACAGTAGCTAGTAACAGTAGCGAGAAAAGCGGCCGTTTACCGTTGTGGAAACACCGTTTTAAGGCGTTTGGCTCGACTCGACTCCTCGAGTGGAGTGCATTTTGAGCCGAGTCGAACAAGTACGATGCACAGAACTTGAATGCATCTCCAAAAAATACGGAAACATATAAAAATAGCTCCGGGGAACATAAAACATCTGATGCTCGGTCGTTACCGAGTATTTGCTTTTTGCAGATGCATTCAAGGCCTGTCCGGGAAGTTTCGAAACCATCATAAAGCCTAGCCCAAAAGCTCTCCCTTCTTTTCCCCTTCAAAAATCTACTATTTCTGTGTACAAAAACCTAGATTTCAGCTTCCATAACCTCCTGACATACGTTTATTACAAACTGTATCCCATTTTTGCATTTAAAAGTCTATCAAAACCCACGAAAACGCTGCTTCCCCGTCTCCAGGATCCTTGGTTTTAGGGCGGCGAGCCTCGTTCTATAGCGATTGTAGGGTCTTTGCAGCACGGTGTGCTCGATGTCCTCCTCCTCGATCTCATATCCGGCGCTCGTATTCTCGTAGCTGACCTGGGGACGCGCTGCGGGCATCCATGCCATCTTTCTCTCCTTTTTGAGTTGATTTTGGCGAGGTAAGAAGGTAGTTTTAAGGACAAGAACGGCATCAAAATGAGCATTTTTAGGATAAAAATTCATCTGATCTCGCGCCAAAATAAATATATAAATACACACTCCGGGACAGTAGAAAAAGGCCAAAAAGGGGGGGGGGGGGGGGTCAAACACCTCGAGAGAGACACGTTCAAACTTGGATTACATAATAGGAAAAAAGGAAAATATATCACAGACCGAAATTGTGGGGAGCTACCACAAGAAAATTATATGCGTTTTCTTCTAGGAGAGAATGTTACGGATCTCGCGATGCACGTGGCAGAGGTACTCCACGTAGCTTTGGCTCGTCGGCGATGACTTGTCCTGCAAAAAAGACATTTAAGAGGAGAAAAGGTAGGGTTTTTCGATACCAAAAATATGTAAAACGGTGATTATATGGCTTAGCTAAATTTTGAAATAGCAGATTGCAAAACACACGGATTTGTCCCATGAAAGATGCTTTTCCATGAGTTTGCAAATGTGAAAATGGCGATTTATTTTATCTTTATCATAAAAGCAGGGGAAAAACGTGGTAGTACTGAAACAGGCATTCGCATCATACAGTACGCAGTTTCGCGTCGCGACGTTTTTCTGTCTCATACTGTAGAAATTGCGTCAAATAGAGAGCTTAAATACACCTAATTTAAATAATTTAAAAAAAATCCAGTTGTGCCGAGATCAAAACGCTAAGCCTAACATTGAAATTTGTAAGTTTTCAAAGGCTTCTTGAAAAAATTAGGATTGAAATGACATATTCTGATATGAATGAGCATCAAAATCATGCAAAAAAGCTCACCTCAACAAGATACTTCTTCATCCAGGGCTCGAGTCCGTCCTGCTGCCTAATCACGTACGTCTTCCTCGTCCTAATGCCCTTCTCGAGCAGCTGAATGCAGCGTCTTAGGGCCCTCGATTTCGCGTTGTCCTTCTCCGGAATGTTGTGCTGAAATTTTGCATTTCGGTCAAATTTCAAGATTCTCCTCTAAAGAAAAATGACCCCAAAACTTACGCTCTCGGTGTCCATTTGCTGGACCGTGGCCGCCCCGAAACAGTCCCGGATCCAGGCCTCGCTGACGCCGAGACCGACCCACAGGAACAACACAAAGCCGTTATCGATCAAAAAGGCCTAAAATTTTAGTTTTGTACTTAAAAAAAAGGCTTAAAACCTTGTCATTGGGCATGAACTCGGTACTGGCGCGCACCGGGGCCGGCAGGGCTTGAAGATCTGTGGATTCGTGAATTTCGAGGTCGGAGACGGGGTAGACGCGCGGGTAGAGCATCCGCATCGCGTCCTGGACCCTCATGCCACGAATCAGCTCAATCATCCACGACTTGTCGTCCGGAGTCATTTCGGCTCCTGGAATAATGTTTTAGATGGTTTTTGGTGAAAAAAAAAGTTGTGAACCGCTGGTTTTTAGCCGGTTTAGCATTGATTAGAGCCCGAAACGAAATGAAGCTATTTTCTACCACTTTGGAGGGGTTCCTGAAACCGAAAATGAGGAATTCGAAGCGGTTTTAAGGCTATAAAGATTGCTTAGGTGAAATGGGGTCATTTAGGCTCCTGAAACAGAACAGACAGCACATTTTTGTTACATGTTCGCACGAAAAAGAAGGGTACATCAATTTCCTATTCAACAGTTTCATAGAAGATACAGACGCTGTATCTTCTATGAAACAGAAAAGACTTCTTTCTGGTCACTTTTCACTTTGATTTCAGTAGCCAAATAAAACGTGGTTAAACTACGTTAACCTTGTGGTATCAGGCTTCATGATAAGTTCATTTTCTGGGCATGAAATGGCTTTTTCCCTGTAAAGAAACGGTCAGAAACTATTGAAAAAGGGAGGGATAAAACATACCTCCACTGACGGCATCATTCTTCAGAATCGAATTAACGAAGAGCGGTAGCAATTTGAGCGTCTCCGGCAGAATCAGCTGTCCCAACGGGGCTCCCTCACTGCACTTTTCCCTGTAGTTGGCCAAGATTTGGGCAGTCTTCTGGCTCAGAATATCGCGGACTTCCTTGTTGCCCTTGTCGCGATTCAACTGCACGGCTAAAACCATTTTTTTAAAGACGAAAAAAGGCGAAAACGGACCTGTTTTGAGGAGATACGTGGTTAAGGTGTCCGGATCAGCCACGCGGAAAAGCTGATTGTAGTCGCTGCTGACCATGAGGCACAGATTAAGAATTCGGAGACGACGCTGGCCACTGATAGAGGTATAGAGGACCGCACACTGGAAAGAGATTTTTTTAGGGTCATTTCTTATAGAGGGGACGATAACTTATGTTAGGGGGAAAGGCCAACATTTTCGGGGCCTTTCAGATGGCACCGGGCTCATATCGATATCTGGGGAGCGACAAAAAACCTTCCCTTGTTAGGAGGAAAAGGTCGAGTTTCTATATTCTGCTACATCTTTTTTTTCAACATGCCTATACAAGCTGAGCTTGTCTAATCTCAATCTGCCAACCGATTCTATCGTCTCATGTTTTTTTTTTGGTTTTGGCATTCTCTGTTCTTGTCTCACACTCTTGTTACTTTGAACGTCTCTTACGGCATCCCTAGTCTTGTAATTTCTGCGTCTGCTAATATGTTTATCCGTTACTATGTCTGATACTGTCTCTATCACCATTTCTCAGTGACTCAGTCTTTCTCCCTGTTAACACTGTTCCTAACTATTCGTCTCTCACTCTCTCATAGCTCACCCCTGTCCCTGTCTATCAGTATCTCCGGTCCTATCTTGTTTGTCAGTTTTTTACCCTGTCTTTCTGACTAAATCAAGAATAGCACGAGGTAGAAGATAAACGAAAGTTGCCTCCTAACCTGAATGACAGCGCTGGGATCGCTAAGCTTGTCATCGTGCTTGAGCTCGGCAAAGAAGCACTTGTCCTCGTCCAGACTCGCAACCTCGAGATCCGTCGAGTTGTCCATGTAGAAGCTGCCGCTGAAGGTTACCGGCCTAATTCCGGCACTGCTACGCACACGGACCATGCAGTCGAAGCCGATCTTCCTTGAGACATCGGCCTGCAGGTCAGTCATGAAGCGCTGCGTGTCCTTCTCGGCCTGAAAGAGAAGCGTAAGGAAATGCTGGCGGTAAATCTATTTATGGGGCTTCCTAATCGTCTAAAACCAGAGATGTGATTTCTCAAACAGCTGTCCAACTGTGGCGGTAATGGCCACAGAATTTTAGCGAAAAAGTTGGTGAATTGGTAAGCGGCGCGGCTCTCGAGCCAGACAGGTTCGATTCTCGTTAGCTATTTTGAGTAGAAAATTCTATTCTGTATGGCTCAGCCGGTAAAAGGGCAGACTGAGATCTACAGGACCCGGATTCGATCACCGAACACTAAAATATGCGTTCACAGCTTTTTTTTTTTTATGAATAACCAGATTCTAATAGAACGGTTAAACTGTTTTTTTTTTCTGAGACGATAAAGAGTCTGAAAATAAGGGAAAAACCCACGGAAAAGTACTGATACTTGTACACGCTGCCTCCAGTCACGGCGCTGAGCTGTCCAATTGTCGCGACATCGATGAAGCTGTTGGGGAAGAGGAACAGATCGACCGTCACGCCGGCCTTCACGCACGCCTCCCCAGTCTTTGTGTAGTACTCGGACTGGGGCGTCAGAGCTACTTTTTCCTTCTCTGTACCGAGCAGTGGACGCTCATTCTTAGCTTTCAGCTTTCCCGGAGCTTCCATGGTGGGCAGACTCGTGGAAAAGATGAACAGCTTGCCGGCACGATCCGCGCACTTGAGCGCATCCAGACCGGCCTGAACGGCGGGGCCGAGCATTGTTTCCGTCGTTTTTGTCTGGAAATGGGCTGGTGTTATGGGATTCACTTAAGCCAATCTTTAGTTTTTTCGGGTTGTTCATATCAGAGCACTGGTCAATATCGAGCTCTTCTGATTTTGAGCGGTAACCGAAAAACGAGCCAGCTCGTCTCGACAACTGGCTTTTTTACTTTTTTTAGGAGGGCTTTGCAAGGCAAGATTGTCAATCTACTTCATTCCAACCAAACACGATCTTTGTAGGCTTGTCCAGAAAAAAAATCTACTAAAAATTTTTCTACCTGAGTGAAGCAAAATCTATCCATGACTGGATTGAACAGGTTTGGCAAGGAGGTTCTTCTCTATTTAGATTTCTAACTTTCAAAACAACAACATTTTTTGTCAATAATTCCTTCTGCAAAAAGCTTTTAAACGACTATAAACGTACTCGAAGGAAAGTCGAATTGAGTCAATATGTATAGCTGAAAAGAGGTCAAACTTGCCAACAAAATGATGAGCTAATATTCAAAAACTTACTTCCTTTCCGGGCGGGATCACAATTTTTACAGCAACAAAAAAAGAAAGAACATACCTGAGCGAAGAGCTTCGGCAGTTCCGAAAGAACGGCCCGGATTGCAGCCTGTCCCTGCTCATTATACGGGACAAGAAGCCCGTCCACGATGGGCACAAACATTTCATCGACATCGCCGACGACCATCATGCTCGGTTTCGAGCTTGACAGATCGTAAAAGTGGACAGCCCGGTCGTAGGTGGCCAGACCGACTCGGATCGAGCTCTTTTCATGGCCAACATCCCTGAAAAAGTAGTTTTATTTTCTAAACAGGTAGTCTTGTCACGATTTTCACTTGTCCATCCCCTGTAAAACGATTGCTAAAGACTATTTTCTGCAAAGTCTATCGTTCGAATGACGTCTTAGCAGCACACCAACTTTGTCGGTAACGCTGGACTCAAAACGCGGTCAACACCTATTTACTTGAAGTTAGGCACAAAATATGACCCCGAAGGGAATCCGAACCCCCGGTTCCTCGCGTCCAACCCCTTATTGAAAATTAATTACAACACCTACAGACGGCTTCAAACAGACAGACCCACAGAGACGCGCGGACAATTTGAAATAGATTACTTGGGTAGCGAGTCGAGAACCTTCTCGAGATTGTGGCAGAGCACCTGGAGCATGCCACTACTGACAGCATTGTAGCTGACGTCGACCATGAAGATGTAGGCAGGTTCCTTAGGTGGCAGACCGTTCTGAAATGGCTCTTTTTAAGAGGAAAAATGATCGAAACTCGTTCCAAAATCTTTTAGCAGTCAAATCTAGTACGTCCCACCCGTTTTAACAGAAAAAAAGCAAAAAAAACCAACCTTGCAGTACTGCTTAGTGGCGACAAAATCGTAGGCTCCCAGGTAGAGCTCGGGACGATGCTCGATATCGGTTCTTCTGCCGGTATGATCGAGATGCGCAAAGTAGTTGTCCTCCACGGGGGTCGAGGCATTGCAGAAGGGGCAGCGGAAGCGCCTGCCGCCGTCCTGGAACTCCATCTGCGGACACATGTAGGCCTTGCAGCGCTGACAGCGAACCGGCCCTCCCGGACCGAGATCGATGATTGGGGGCTCGTACTGAAAAATGCTTGTTTCTTGGACGAAACCTACTGTCGAATCTATTGGGATTACTGCCTAACATCGGTTCGTTATTTTATTTCCCTCCTATTTTCCGCCAATTACATAATTGCGTACCACATTATCATGGACACGCGCAGTTCTTTTTCCTGCCTAGAAACCCCATTACTGTAAAGCATAACACAATCCTTCCCAAAATACTAGAATCGTACCTCCTTGGGATGAAGTCTAGCGAAGGGACTGCAGGCGACGGCGAACGGGATGTTGCTGTTTTTCAGGATGTCATTCGTGGCCGGAGCGACGTACAGCGTGCTGCGCATCAGACGCGGATTGCAGTTGCCCTGATCCTGGGCAAAATAGTCTGTGGAGACGAGAGGCGGAGCCTCGGCTGATGGGAATCCGGTAGGGAAGAGCCCGGCACGGACCTGGTCGTCCTCCATCACAGCTACCTGGAAAATGTTGGAGTTTTATAGGCCTTGCTGAGCGCTTTTTCACAACCGGTACGCAGAAAAGTTTAAAAAAAAATAGGAAAACTCACAGCGGAAGGCATCATATTCGGGTCGAGGCGCTGTCTTTGCTGCTGCGGCTGTTGCGGATAGGCTCCTGGCATCATTCCTGGTGGACCCGGGGGCATAGCTCCACCAGCTCCAGGCGGCATCATGCCCGGAAATCTTCCTCCTCCCGGCTGCTGCAGCTGTGGCTGTCCCGGCATTCCTGGAGGCATTGGCGGCATTCCGGGGAAGCCGCTCGGTTGTTGCTGCTGTGGGAATGGCTGCTGTGTGTGCATCGGAGGCTGCTGCTGCTGTGGAGCCTGTGGCATCGGGGGTATTCCCGGCGGCTGTGGAGCTCCTGGGAAGCCGGCTGTACCTGAGAAACGGTCATTTTTCAGGCAGAAATGGGCTGGAAAAGCGATCTGGGAACAGGGCAGCAGGTTTTCTGAGGTAAGCGGAACGATTCGTGGCCATTTTGAGCGGCATAAAGCCTTGGTTTGAACAGAAAAAGGCTGTGGAATCGACAAAAAATGAAAACAGCAAAAAATGGCTGAACTTACTTCTTGATGTGTTTTCACAACTTTTTCATGCGGAAATCGTCAGAAAATTGGATTTTGGACAATGAGTCCACCGTAAAAGTTTTTTCGGAAAAACATGCTGATTTTGAACATGAGCGGCGACCAAAATAAAATCTCAGAAAGTTAGAAAAACCTAGAAGCTGCTAGAATGGAAGCAAAACCTTGGTAATACTTCGGCAGGCAACACGCATCATTCGGATTTTTTCGCGTGCAATTTCGTTTTTGGCGCGGATTCAATTTTTCTTTTTTTTCAAGCTTTTTCCCAGTTTTTTAGCTCATTTCAGTTATTTTTCCGTATATTCTCGGTCATTTCTGCCGTTTATCCGTAAAACAACGTTTCAAAACAGGAAACTGAGGTTTGTGCATACAAGAAAGAAAAAAGGACTGCTCTGAAAGTCTGAAATCTGTAGGAAGTGATAGTCACGTTTTTCAGTCACTATGGCTTGTCAAGACCCGTCTCTCTTCCAGTTCTGTAGAGAATTTGAGGATCCTATCCGAACGCAACTTTTCTCCGTCTGTGAGCGATAAAACTGGGAAAAGCTTGAAAAAAAAAGAAAAATTGAATCCGCGCGAAAAAATTCGAATGATGCGTGTTGCCTGCCGAAGTATTACCAAAACCTTCCACTCGATTTTTTTTTAGGAATCCTTGATCCTCAAAAAAGACAAAAGTTCACCTGTCGGTGCGGGTCTCTGAGCTCCAGGCTGCTGTGGCATCTGTGCAGGGAAGCTGGGCGGAGCAGAAGCCTGCGGTGGCTGTCCAGCGAAGCTAGGAGCCTGCTGTGGCTGCTGTTGGGGGAACTGCTGCTGCCCCATCTGAGGTGGGAATTTCGGGGCTCCTTGGGGCGCCGTCGACGGATTACTGTACTGTCCGTTTACCTGTTGTGGTGTCTGTGGCTGTTGGAGGTTCATCTGCTGGAACTGCGACGTCGGCGGTTGGGGCGGAATCTAAAATTGAACAAAATACCAACTAACAAGGCCAAAGAAACCTGTCCGAATCCGTTCTGTTGAGCCTGAGGCGGCCCGCCGTTCGGGAATCCGGGGAATTGACCATTCTGCTGGAAGTTAGGCTGCTGCGCGACACCGTTGGCCTGATATGGAGCTAAAAATAGTGGTATTTTGGTTGGGAAAAGCTATCTAGCTCTAAAAAAAAAACCCTTACAGCAAGTCTTCATTGATTTTTTAGTCAATCAATCAAAAAAATGAGCTCACCTTGACCTGGGAATGAATTCGGCGGCTTGAAGGCCTGCTGCTGCGGTTGTTGCTGCTGCGTACCCGGCTGTTGAGGGTAGTACGGTGGCTGAAAGGCCATGTTGAAGGCCCTGAAATGGTATTTTTGATCGATGGAGTCAATAGGTAGGAAAGGAACGCATTGAAATTAAAAAAAAGACCCCTGCGACAATTACTAAGAAAAAAGAAAAAGAATAGGGTCCGAGCGATTTTGTAAGGAGGAAAGATAGAAAATAGCAAAAGGACTGGGGAGGAATGGGAAAGAACTCGACAAACAAGGTGAAAATATGGAAAAGTTGGACTTTCTCAAGCTACGAAAAGGAATGGAGATACGAGTCTGAAAAATCCAACGTCCACGCGGACGGAAGCCACCACAGTGATAAAGTTTACCTTGTGGAAAGTTGACAGACTTTCCAAACCTGTATTCTGCTCTTTCCTCTCATTTTGCCGGCTTCAATGCAGGGAAAAATAATAAATCACCAAAAATGAAGTGGTAAGCAGAAGACAACAAGTAGCTAACTCTTGTCCGTTCAAAAAGCAACTTTAAGGTCTTCGGGAGATACATATGGCTTCGAGCTACTCGTTTTCTTGATTTGGAAGCCAGAAAACACTTGAAAAGAGGGAAAACGATGGCAATTGACTGGAAAATTAGTTTGCCACGTTGATAGTTTCGAGAATACTGCTCTCAGCATGAACGTATCATTTTTTTTCAGTATATCTAAGGCTTTTAGCCTGGTTCTGCAACATTTTTTTAACCTAGACAGACCAAAATTTTAGAGGAAAACCCTAGAAAAAAAGATTGAGGAGTACTGAAGAAATGTTCCGGCTCAAATGTTCCAAGTCAGTGCGTTTCTACCGTAAAGCGCCCTTAATCAGCAGGGAATTCGTGGCGGGACCCGGTATTGTTAAGTAGTCATTCTTTTCACTGAAAACGGGCAAATGGTTATGATATTAGACAAGAAACGAATAAAGTTAGGTGGGATAAGGCTTTGAGTTGGTAGAGGCGACAAAAATGTACCGAGGAAAAGCGATAATATGCTAAGAAAATAATGAATACAGCACTGAATCGCCTGATTGGACAGAAGATCTCTCTAAACCTAAGGTGTATCTCGATAATTTTAGCAGTTTTTGGATCTAGAACTAGGATGTCAGTCCCCTTCTTCTACAAAAAGCAGTATTTCCCCAAAGACCACTCTCGAAGCTACTTCGTTAGACTCGTTCTACAACGATCATGGTCTGAGGGTACTGCAAACACAATACAATGAGCCCGGAAGCTGATTTGATTTTTTTTTCTGGACCTATATGGAGCTGAAGGGTGAGAGATAGTACAGGGGTGACACGGGCGACTGAGCCCAAGCCAAAAATGAAATAACTCTTTTCGGGTCGAAGAAGTAGTTTTCAGGCGTTGTGATGGTCTGCAAAGTTGTTGATTTCGGTATCGACTACATTTTTTTGAAACATGACAAAGCTTAAAACTCACTTTTGGACGCGAAAAAGTTGTTGCAATATCCTTGGAATTAAGCATTCGCGGGTAAAAAGGCATCAAAACGCGGTTTCCAGCAATGATGTTCTACAAAGCTGTAGATTTTGGTATGGGTTATCACTTGTCAAAATAACTCTTAACTCGAAAATCTCCTTTTCAACCAGAAGAGGGGCATGGAAGTTCCGCCAATTATGAAGAAATCTTTTTTTAGAAGAGAATTTTTCAGAAGAAATCTATAAATTTGTCTTCTGCCAGCTCATTATTTGCTTTTTGCCGATGTGATAATAACCTGATTTTACGTGAAGATTCAGTGACTGAGTCATGGGAGAGAGTTCCGCCTCAGTCTCACCAGTGCTTTGCAGAGAGCAACAGAGAGACGGGGATGACCGGTCCCTGTCTGTCCGGAACGGCGGCTGCCTCTCTGTCTCTCAGTCGTATAAACACACTCAGAGACGCCGATGCCCTTTTATACTTCTCTGAAACACCGGTCTTTTACTGTTCCATCGTATTCTGTCTCTCTATCTCTCTCTGTGTCTCTTTCTCTCTCTGTTTCTCTGTGGATCTCTTTCTGTCTGTCTGTGTCTATCTCTGTTTCTCTGTCTCTCTTTTTCTCTGTCATTCTGTCTTTCTGTCTCTCTCTCTCTCTCTTTGCCTCTCCCTTTTCTCCGCCTGAACCCATATCCACTCTCTTGACCCTCACTCTATTCTTGTGTTGACAGCCTTCGGGCTGCTGACAGCTCATGAGCGTCCCTTTTTGCCCCCCGCCACCTCCCACCCCAGAGGTGTCAAAAAAGAAAGACAACACAAAGGGATCTCCCTCTCCAGACCGTCTCCTGGTCTTATCTCTCTCACTTTTCAAAAACGCTCTACCAATTTTTCCTTTTTTTGGCAGTCACAAAAAGAAACTGGTCGCCTGTAAGCTTGATCCAAATCCCTTGGTCACAATGGGGGATTTTCTCGGCAATGTGCCCAGCATTTTTCGTTGGGCAGATGCCAATCGTTTCTTTTCCTTCTGCACATACTCTTTTAGCAAGACCGTTTGCTGACAGTATCTGTCTCCCTCTGTAAAGGCTTAAAGACCTTCTGCATTTATGTGTCAAAGCATATATTTAGCGGACATACTTCAGATATAAATAAACTTGCTTTGCAGAATCTCCGCAGCCAAGAACACTTGCTTTTTAGGCATATGTCGTAGAAAATCTCACGCTTAACCAAAGTACAAATCCTCCATTTCTTTTCACCTTTGTTGCACACGACAACTTACCTCGTAAGAAGTTTCTCATCTATTGCTTCAACAAAACTATATAGTTGTGGAAAAGAAACCAAAGAGTTTCATGGGTCTGTTTGTCACGTAAAGCTCATGCCACTGTTTCTCTGTCTCTGTGCCATCTTCTCTCGAAGAAGAAGTTTTACTACTTTTGTTCCAGCTAATCTAGACAACTATTGACATTTATTGAACCCGTTCAGCTCACAGCTTAGCTCGAAAAATCCTGATTTTACAACAAACAGGTCTGAACCTATTCTCTATATCATTTTGTCTCTATCGCTGCCCACAAAACGTCTACCTCTTGACCCATCTCTCTGTCTCTCTTATACGTCCTGTCTTTCTGCTCCGAACAGCCCTCCAAAGTGTCCCGTCCATGTCGTTGTTTGTCCTCCTCCAGGGGCCCCCCGTCCCCTTCCAAAGTCTATTTGTACACGTTGATTCTGACCACAAATCCATGCTTTTTTGGATGCCTCTTGTCCCTCGAAACTCGCTAAAATACCCTTTTAGGGCAAAATATTGGGGCAGCTCTGGGCAGAGTGGCTGCAAAAGGAGATGTGGATCTGGATCTTGTTCCCGGCGACAGTCTTCTCTCAGCCGAGCAATATTTTCGGCTCGTTTGCTCCATTCTTGCCCGAAAATTTTCGCCGACCTCATCATGAATGGATGAATTCCGGAAAATTCCAGGGAGATATTGCTGGAATTGATCCGGGACTGCTGAGAGAGCCGGTCAGTTCAGTTTTGAATATGTGTTGCATTGGTCATGCGTGAATGCTGAGAGACAGAAATACAGTGACAGTTTAGTTGGAAAAGAAAAGAGGGGAACTATAGCCGGACCGAGAGACAGTGGATTTAGTTGGAAAAGAAATGGACCAGAGGATACCGCAGTCAGGAAGAGAAGAAGAGACAGAGCTGGGCAACATCAATGGAATAGAGTAAATGTTTGCAAAACTCCCCACAGTAAGAAAACTGAGGCCGATATATCGAACCAAAGAAATTAACGGCTCGATAAGATAATTAACGGTTCGAACCAAAAATGAATGTTTGATCCCGAAAAAATGTCGAAAGATTTGTCAAAAGCAGTGAAACTGCGCGCATTCATCCTTTCCGAGGTGTTTTTCTACCTGAAAATAGTACTTTTCAGCTTATTTACCTCGTACAGACTTATAGAGCTTGATCTGCTCTACAAGTCTGTTTCTACAACTTTGCAGAGCAACAAGTTGATTCGACGTTAGTAGTTGGACGAGAAAATTGATGAATAAGTATTGCGACCATGAGAAAGGAGGAGAGAAAAAGAGAGACAGCGAGACAGAGAGATAGAGAAACTAAGAGACAGACATTGATTCTAGGGCGCTCTCGTCTACTTCAACGCCTTGAAGAACAAGCAGATGATCTGGGCCGACGGGGTCATACCCTACGAGATGGATCCTGCCTTCAGTTTGTTCCCAAAAATCACCTTCATCCCACTTTTTCAGCCGCCGCTGAAGCGAAAACCATAGAGAAGGCTTTCGCGAGCTACAGAAAAAGTACCTGCATCCGATTCGAGCCTCGCCAGGACGAGACAGACTACCTGAACATCGTGAAGGGGTACGGCTGCTACAGTCAGGTCGGGAGAACAGGAGGGAAGCAGGAGATTTCTTTGGGAAGAGGTTGTCTCTTCCACGAGATCATCGTCCATGAACTCATGCATTCTGTGGGATTCTGGCATGAGCACAGCAGGGCAGGTATGAGTGTCGTTTTAGAGGGAACTATGTGATTTTACAGATCGCGACAGTCACATCAAGATCGTCTGGGACAACATCCTGCCCGGCATGAAGAGCCAATTTGACAAGATCTCTGCCGCCCTACAGGATCTACAAGGCGAAAAATACGACTACCGGTCGATTATGCACTACGACTCAACGGCATTCTCAAGGAATGGTAAAAATACCATTGAGACGGTGGAGGATGGGTTCACAGACGTGATAGGCAGTGCCACAGATCTGTCCCCATTGGATATTGTCAAGGTGAGAGAGACAGAGAAACAGAGACAGGCCTATTTTACCGGGAATGACCGAAAATAGCCGTTTTTCCAGATAAACAAGCTCTATCAATGCAAGTCGCGACCGAAAGGAACAGCCGGCGGCAGCAAACAGAAAAGTGTGGCCACGCCGAGGCCGAGAGTGACAACAACGCCTAGTTCAGAGAGTGAGTCTATCAGTATCTCTGTCTCTCTGTCTCTCTCTTTTACTGTCTCTCAGTCTCTTTGTCTCTCTGCCTCTCTATCTCTGTGTCTCTCCATATCTCTATCTCGCTGTTCCTCTGTCTCTCTCCCAAAACAAAATTCTGTTCAGAATGCGTGGATCACTTCGTCGACTGTCCTCACTTCAAGCAGTACTGCAAACGAGCCTCCTTTTTCTTTGTCATGAAGAGCTATTGTCCTCAGACGTGCAATCACTGTCTCTCTGACGACGAGTAGAAATCTATGTCCATCTGGATTCATAAGTATTTGTTGTACAAAAAAGTGTCCTGTAGTATTGTCTAGAGTATTTATTAGAAATGAGTAGTTTCTAGCCCCCATGACGGCGTCTTTCACAACAACTTTCCGTGCGTGCTTTCAATCTCTCCACACCCACCGGTGATGTTTTTTTTCTGTGTAAATAAACTGTTAAATTTCCTTGATATGTGACTAAGATAGAGAGATATCCCAAATTGTAGTAGTTGTCATTTTCATTTAGCTAGTAAGAAGAGAAATATTTGTACGTGGAAACTCGTAAAGACTACTCCTCGTGGACGACATCGTGAGGAACCGCTTCCTTGGCAGCATCGATGGCCTTCTTTTTCTGAAACTTGCCGATTTGGATTCGTCACAATAGCTTCTGTATCCCTGTTCTATATAAGATGCCCGAAAAGAAGAAACATATGCAATGTCTCACCTCACAACACTTGGCAATTCTGGTCCCGATGAAAATTCCAATAGCCAGAACAACTATGTGGGAGAGGCCGAGTCCAAAGACCTGGAAACCGATTAGAAATATGTGTCATAAAGAAGTAAGTAGTTCAGACTCTTTCTCTCTGTCACTCTGTTTGTCTTTCTGCATATCTGTCACTTTGTGTTTATGTCTCTATGTCTCTCTGTCTCTCTGTTTCTCTTAGAAAAACTCACTCTGCATGGTTGTCCTCCATTGCAATGGGCGTTCATTTTGTAGTACTTTTTAGATTGAGATTGAAGAGAAAAGCGAGAGAAAGACTCCTCCTGCGACTTTTTCCCGTGGCGTTTGGGCGCTGACAAACAAGAGAGAGGAGAGACTTTATACTGCCCTCTCTCTCCCTTGCGAAACACTCTCGGCCCTTGACCAAAGAACACCGACCGCGTGTCCAATGATGCAAAAGTGTTTTCCGCGAATGGGTTACGAAAGGTAGAGACAGAGACAGAGACAGAGACTGCAATCCATTTTTGTGATTTCTGTCTTTCATTCCGACCTCTGTACTATTCCCCCTTTGCGAGATATGACATCAAGTCAGCTGTGTGTTCGCCCAGTTGCGAAACTCTTCTCCTCTATAAAGGCGGTCTTGCTCAATCCGAGAGAGAGAGAGAGCAGCAACAGCTACTTGCATCATCCCCTCAAAAAAAAGATGAGATATCCGAACGACTACTACTATTGGCACCATCACTACAACCGAGGACCCTTCTGTAGAGTGAGTTCTTCAGTGACAGTGATAGTTTCAGGGCCGGTACGGTTTCTTTTCCCACTTTCTAGCCCTAGGAGTCGGTCTCTGGGCCGGTGGAGCATGGACTCGACGTCATGATGACCATTGGTACTGGCGACGTCATTTTGACCATGACTATTTGAAGGCTATTGAAGAGTACAGGACTAAACATCTGGACGGAATGACCAATACGGAAAGAAGCTTTCCCAATGGAGAATTCTCGCCGAAGAATCTGTAGAATATGTGAAGGAATAACGAGTGATGAAGATTGGTGACAAAGACGAGTGAGCAGAAAAAGTATACTGTATCTTTGCTATTCCGCAGCCGAGGGCTCGTTCTCATTCTGCAGTAGCTGCTCTTTCTTGTGATCCTTCATGATCCTCAAATGGCTCGGATGTTCCTCAGTCGGGTAGATCATCTTCCAAATCTCGCGTCTACGATGCTTCTTGCAAGCCATGCCGGCCATCGTGCCCAAATCGAAGCCGAGAATTGAGAAGAGCGTATAATAACCGATGCCAGGAAGGACGAGCTCGAAAAATTTGCTCCTATCCCCATCGTTCTTCTCGACGTCAAAGTCAAACTTCATGTCGATCTGGAGCGTGGTGATGAGCACGAGAAACATCGGACAGAGGACACGGAGTAGGAAACGGAAACTCTTCGACAGGGGACCGTAGTAGTCATGGAAGGTCTCTGTAAAAAGATTTGCTTGTTTCAATCTCTGTCTATCTGTCCTTCTGTCTCTGTCTCTCAGTTTCTCAGTCACTCAGTCTCTTAGTCTCTCCGTCTCTGTCTCTCTGTCTCTGTCCCTCTGTCTCTGCCTCTCTATCTCTCTGCCTCTCTCTCTCTCTCTCTCTGTCACTCCGTCTCTCTGCTGCTCTGCTGCTTTGTCTCTCTGTCACAAAGTGAACTCACTGGTAATGGGATAGACGAAGCAGAGATCGATGAAGAGTTCGTCAGCGCCGTAGACGCGGACCGTGATGTGACAGAAGGCCAGCAGGAGGACGCTGCCGGTGTAGTGACTCCAGCCATAGTAGCGACCGACGACATTCGGGTAGAGCTGGAAGAGAGAGGCCAGCAGAAGAATCGCCCCGGCGTTGGCACAGCATCCGATAATGTTCAAGACGATCGTGTGCACTTTGGTCGCAAAGGTCGGATGACTCTTCTTCAGATCAAGGACGGTGAAGAAGCTGCCGAGGATGGGGATGATGTGCATCAAAAAGTGGCAGAAGCAGAACCAGGTGTAGAAGCCCTTCAGTTTCGTCAAACTGAAGAATTCAGGCAGGAAGTTGCGCCAATATTCTTCTGAAAATGGGTTGTTATTCAGAGAGACCGAGACAGGTGAAATACTCACTTCTTCTCTTCAGAACGTGTCCCGCGATAGCTGTGATGCTCGTCGGTGCGCTATGCTCCAAGGCTTGATATTCAAGCCATCCCGTCATGCTGTAGTTGGCGATCAGGAAGAAGAGATTCACAAGCAGATGCACGATGGTCATCATAACCGCTGTGGCGAAAGCCTCGGATCTCTTGGTTCTCAGACGAGCGATGGAGACGGTGAAGAACTTCAGATTGACAGGGACGATGACGACACTGACCATGGCAAACAGGGCCTCCCTGGTGAAGAGACGTTCCGGTTCGGTCAGCGAGACCACACGCTGGATTCCTTGAGAGAGGTCGCCCGCGTGGATAAGGGAGCCGCAATTGACGAAGATGAAGATGTAGATCATGAGTCCGAGACCGGAAAAGATGATGGTGAAGATGGTACTGCCGGTCGAGGCCAGGATGACACAGATGATCATCGTCACTGTCGTGATGGCACTTCGCTGAATACAAAAAATTAGGCTGCCTCTGTCTCTCCGTCTCTTGGTCTCTATGATCTTACCCATTTCCCGAACGTAGCGCCGGTCCTCAATCTCTCACTGTTCCAGTACATCTCCGACGGCGGCCTCTGAATTCGATCCTCGGCTCCGTGACCAAACTCCGGACGATACGTGACCTCCTCTTCCTTCTCATAGTACGTCCTTTTTAGCATCGGCACCGGGATATCCTCCTGGTAGCACTCTTCGCTGGTATAGTTCACCTTGCAGGCCATTTTGCTGGCTAGAGAAATGCAGCAGCCATCCAGGTACGGATTCGTGAAGCAGTCGACGTCCCTCATTCGACAGCTAACAAAGTCGTCCAGCAGGGGTCCCATTGTGAGAGCATGGTCAAAGCGTTCGGCTCCGTCGTGCAGATTGACAGCCTGAGCGACCAGAAGGTAGGCGAACATGGCCCAGCCGATGGCGCGAAAGCAGTGTCCGAACAGATTCGCGACTTTCGTCAGACCGACCTGGAAAATGTTTAGTTATACTCTTTGTCTCTTTGTCTATATCTTTCTGTCTCTTTGCCTCTCTATCTCTCATTGTCAGTCTCTCCCCAAACCTGAGTGTATTGTCCTAAATGAATGAAGAGAAAAGTGAGAGGCATCTGCACGACCCAGACAGTAACAAAGTACAGCAGGAGAAAGTAGAGCCCGCCGTTGGCTCTCGAGTACTCGGCCAGCAGATCCAGCTGGTTGGGGTCTATGAGGCTGACACTGAGACAGACACTCAGTCCAATACTGCTCCAATGCAGCTGGTACCACTTCTTTTTCTTCTTCTTCTCGTCCGTGGTTTCGGTATCGTCCTTTTCCATTGGCGTCAGGCTGATATTGGGAGCTCTGGCCGATTGGAGCTTCTCCGAGGGGCTTTGCAGCTCGATGATCGGCTCCTTGCTCGGACCGCTGGGACTCTTACCAGGCTCATTGCTCGACGGTTTGGCCGGTGCAGCAGACTCCT
Source organism: Oscheius tipulae (assembly GCA_037178975.1). Lineage (NCBI taxonomy): Eukaryota > Metazoa > Nematoda > Chromadorea > Rhabditida > Rhabditidae > Oscheius > Oscheius tipulae. Next base: position 345,413 of record JASJZH010000004.1, on the reverse strand, counting down.
TCTTGTCTGGAGCAGATGAGACGCCCTTCTGGGTAGGTTCCAGCTGTTTGGAGGTATTCAACTGGGTCAGGTGGAGCTTCTTCTGAAAAACAGAAGTTCGGAAAGAGAGACAGAGGGATAGAGGTAAGGAGACAGAAGTCAGATGACAGTGAGACTAAAACAGCCTCATTGAAAATGGGCTTCTCATTGTCTGTCCTCAAAGTGGTTGCTGTCTTCAGCGTCGGATTCTCCACCTTGTTCTTGGTAGCTTGCGACATTTCTGGAGGGTCCGGTAGATCGACAACGAATTTTGCTGCTTCCGAAACTAACTAACGTGCTTTTTACGAAACTTGTTGTTTCGCTATGCTCCTTTTTCAGGAATTTTCTTTGTTTTTTTGTAAAACTTTTTTGTTTGATTTCTAGGTAATTAGGACAGAGACAGAGTGACTCAGAGATCTCGATCATTTTTGCCTTTCAAAGGTATTCGCCGTTTCCCGAAACACAAACTGTCACTATGAATCATGTTCCCTGTTTTTCGCCGGCCTTCCTATGTGTAATAGTAGCCCTTGTCTCATGTCCTCGCTAGTCGTCGCCTGTGTGTGTTTCCGTACTTTGGCAATTGATAAGATCGAGAAAAGGGGAAAGGGAGACTGGAAACATTGATCCACGTGTTTACATTGAGGTCAACTAGTTTCGGGGGTTCTCTCCATTTCATGTCAGTTTCCGACCAGGCTTTTATTTGATGACTCTCGTCTCTTCTTTCCAGTCCCCATGCATTGGTTATTTGGGTTGGCAGTCACTTTCACTCTCTCTTTCTCTTTGTTGCTTTGTTTCTCTGTCTCTCTGAATCTCTGCCTCTGCCTTTCTCTCCTACTTCCCAGCTGTTCACTCTCCTGCCAGCTGATCTCTCATTCTACGCTGCCTTGTTTACTGACCAATGCCCCCCTCTCCCCCCCATTTACCCGACGGACACCCTTTAATCCCATCGATTTCGGACTCCAAACCCCCTTTTATTTTCCCGTAGACAAATTGTTCAAAAAAGCCTAATAGCCATTCATCTGTTTGAATGGGTTGCCGAGACAAAAAAAAGTACCCAACTTCCTTGACAAATTTTGGAGCTGATGAAGAGAGTACGAACAGCTGTCAGCCTGGGAGGGAAAGAGCGTTGAGATTCTTGTGGCTAGACCTAGTTTCTTGGTTCTCCACTACAAAACATTTCCCCCTGGGGAGCCTCCAATCAGTCCAAATTCTCATTACTCGTAATCCTTCACATTACGCCCTCGTCTCCGAACCCGCATTCCCGCTCAAAAAAACATAGTAACCAGCCAAAATTACCCAAATTTCAGTGGCTTAATGATTCCGTGGATATTCTTGACCATTTTATTCGTTTCGTCAGCGTTAGGAAAACCTCAAATTGGAGGAGGAGCTGCTGGAAATGAGACTACTGAGATGATCCAGGGATTACAGGCCAGTCCTTCACCGATTGTGAGTTTTGAAGATCCCCTACGTGGCAGGAATTGGGTTTTTCCAGTGGCTTTGACCTCCTGAAAATTGCTCTTTTCCTCAGTCTTTTGTCAAAATTGAACACCGTTTTGAAATGCGTCAACAGGAGTAAAAGCCATGCATTGAATTCTCTTTCTCTCTTACTTTATTTCAAAGGAACCAAGTTCACGAGGCGTGTGAAATGTGCATAGTCGTTTTCTCCTCAAAGAGATCTCGTAATTGGCCCCCTAGAATTTTCGGACCTACTAGACACCCTCTCACTGCGCTCTTAGAGAGTGTCTAAAAAGCGCTGAGCTGGCGGGAATTGAATTTAGAGACACACATTTTCAAAGATACCTCGCTCCCATGATCAGTTTTCAGGTCTCTGGCAACGGGACAATGTTTCGACAGCCCTCCATCTTCGGCATGAGAGTCGAACTCCCAGCTGATGATCCATTTGGATACGAGTGAGTTTAACGTTTCCTTGCTTTTGACACGAATTGGGGTATAGGGATCTTTTAGACCCTAAAAAAGAGCTCCAGCCTGACAAAATGCTATGCCAGAGCCTTTTCTTCTCCAAACAGCAGTATTTTTCCCAAAGACCACTCTCGAAGCTACCTCGTTAGACTCGTTCTACAACAATCATGGTCTGAGGGTGGAACGATACAATGAGCCCGAAAGCTGATGTGAAATTATTTTTCCTGGCCTATGGGGATCTGAGGGGCGCGAAATGGTACGAGGTGACACGGGCAGTCGAGCCCAGTACTAAAATAAAATAACTCTTTTCGGGTCGAAAGAGTGGATTTCAGACAATGCGATGCTCTGCAAGGTTGTAGATTTGAATATGGGCTACAGCTTAGCAGAACATCAAAAAGCCGAAAAAAACTTTTCGACCTGAAACGAGGATTGAATTGACCGAGTGGTATGCAGCAATTGCACCTTTTCAGCAAGCACGGAGTCTGCATAGTCACCCCGGACGAAGAATTCAAGGTCGTAATCTACGGAAACCACTTGGATAAGGTAAGATTTTGTTGGAAAACCAGAAAATTTTGTGTGGGTTACAGATCGCCCAACTTTTCTTCACAATGACGAACAACTGCTCCGAAACTCAGCATGTTGTGGATGCTACAAATCACTTTTTGCAGCATTTTACGCATAAGGTAGGGTAAACATTTAGCAATTGTTACTTCTATATCATCCTTAAAACATTTTCAGGCCACCTTTAACCTGGTTCTTCCACTGCTCCCAGAAAATGTTCATGCCTACAAGATGTGTGTTAAGGCCAAAGGAATGCCTCCCGGTCAGGAAATGATACCGGTAAGACCCCGAAACCCTAAACAGAACAAAAAATTTCAGTTGGACGACATTTCCACGTGGATAACCACCGAAAAACCACCCAAAGAGTACCTGATGCCCCTGCCTATCCAGATCTCGGTCATCGTCTTTCTGCTCTGTCTCTCAGCTCTCTTCTCTGGGCTGACCCTAGGATTGATGTCTCTTACTCCGCAGGAATTGGAGCTGGTCATGAAATCTGGAAGTCCGAGTGAACAGAAGTATGCGGCGAAGATTCTACCGATCAGGAAGAAAGGTGAAGCAGAGATACAGGGAGATAAAAAGACAGACAGACAGAGAGACCGAGACATATAAAGACAGAGTGACAGATGGACAGAGAGATAGAGACCAAGAGACAGAAAGACACATAAACAGAGAGACATACTTTTTTTTTTAGGAAATCTCCTTCTCTGTGCCCTTCTTCTCGGAAATGTCGTAGTCAATGCAGCCATTTCCATCCTGTTCGGAGAGCTGACCTCTGGACTACTGGCCCTCGTTGTCTCCTCGCTTGGAATCGTCATCTTTGGAGAGATTGTTCCTCAGAGTATTTGTTCAAGGTAAGCCACTCTTTCTCTTTCTCTGTCACTGTTACTGTTCTACTTTGTCTCTCTCTCTCTCTCATCAAAACCAATACTATTCTTTCAGAAAAGGCCTCGCTGTTGGTGCCCACACCATCATGATTACACAGATCTTCATCTTCATCACTTTCCCAATAGCCTGGCCAATCAGCAAGCTGCTCGATTGTCTTTTAGGAGACGAATATGCGAGTTTATTGAAAGTACGGGCTGAATATCTTCGGGTTTTCAGCAAGCCTACGACCGAAAAAGACTGATGGAGCTGATCCGAATGAGCATCAAGGACAATGAGAATGGGACCATTTCTAATGAGCTCAAAATTGCGGTAGGGGCCATGGAGATTGCTGACAAGACGGTCCAAAATGTCATGACGAAACTGTCCGACGTCTTCATGCTACCGGATACGACCGTTCTTAATGCTAAGGCAGTTGCAGAGATTGTGAAGATGGGATATACCAGGATTCCGGTCTATTCGGGAGGAGACAAGAACAATGTAACTGATCTACTGTTTGTGAAGGTGGGTGGAACAACAGAGACAGTGACAGTGACAGTTTTCAGGATCTGGCGCTGCTCGATCCAGAAGACAATTTTACTGTGAGGACAGTCTGTGGCTATCACAAGCACCCTGTCAAATTCGTCTTCAATGACACTCCACTACCACAGCTACTCGAAGCTTTCAAGAAGGTTTGTTCGACTCTCTGTCTCTGTTTGAAACTCTTGAAAATTTCCAGGGCGACGGACATCTGGCAATGGTCAAGCGAATCGTTAAGGAAGACGGCTTGGATCCATCTTACGAGCTGGTCGGAGTTGTGACTCTCGAAGACATTGTGGAAGAAATCTTACAGGTTTCAGCCTTCTTTATATCAGAAAATGTCCATTTCAGGCCGAAATAAACGACGAGTTCGACGTCGTCTCGGATAATGTCAACAAAATTAGAATAGAGAACAAGCACCGAGACTTCCGAGGCTTCATGGACAATAAAGAGGCACCGACGGTCTGGCTTTCTATGCATGTGAGATTGGGCTCGTCTCACCTGGAAACAAAATATTTAGCTCCAAATGGTAGCTCTCCAATGGCTCGTCTCGAATCACAAGGCCTTCACTGTCAATTTCATTGACACAAATGTTTTGGAGCGACTCATCAAGCAGAGTGCTAAAAGGGTAGGTCGCACTGGCTCTTTGTCTTTTTTTCTGTCTCTGTCTTTCTGTCTATCACTACCAAATTCAGGTTGACATCAGTAGTCTGATGGCCATGTCCAACGACCAGATCAATCTGCCCAAGCTGGCCAAACTCTACACCAAGGACGAGCTCAGCGACCGCTTCATCCTCATTCTGGAAGGCCGAGTTCAAGTCGCAATTGGACAGAGTGGAATGATCTTCGAGGCCGGACCATGGCATTGCTTCGGGGCTGAAATACTTGAGAAACTGGTCTTGGCATCAAAGACTCTGAGCAGGAGCACCAGCATCATAGGTTCGTTTTTTGAACTGCACATACTATGGAGACATGTTCAGACACAAATGACCTTGCCGCCCGTCGTCCCGACCTCATGTTCATGCCCGACTACTCGGCCATGGTCAAGGAAGACTGCACCTACATTGAGATCACAGTAGCTGCCTATATAAACGCCTACAAGTCGACACTGATGCTCAAGGACAGAGACGATATTTCTTTGAGTAGTGGCAACAGGTCACCTTCTCCTGTGAGAAGGAAAAGTACAATTCAAATGGGAGCTCCGATTTTGGATCCGACGGCTCTGTTGGTGACACCAAAGACAGAGGCCAAGAGGAAACCGAGTCAGCCAGTTTTCTTGCCTCCAATCGCGAAAATTGAGGTAAGCCTTGATGGCTAGAGACAGAAAGACATTTTGACTTTCAGGAAGAAATCGAACTGCTACCTCCTGTCGGAAAGGACGATGCTTGGGAAGAATAACAACTCTGGGACAGATATTGACAGAAATCTTGGAAAACGGGTCGTATTCGTAGTGATCTCTATGTCAGGAATATCCTTTTCTTATTATGATTTTCTTGTGCCTTTTCGATATGTTCCAGAGCTGACATAAAGTTTATTTCCTTTTCTATCTGTCTTGTCTTGTCTATCTCTGTCTTTGTCTCTCTATCTCTCTCCGTCCCTAATATAAATCGTCAAGTGCGTTTGCGATGGGTACCTTCCAAGGATTTTCGTTCAGAGCAACTGAAAATGGTTGTGTTTAGACGAGGCAGAGACAGAAAGATTGGAACTAACCTGTCAATGTGCAGCTGTAACGATAGTTCCAGCTTCCTATCCTTTTTGAGTTCACCCCTTTTTTTGAGCATTGTGGTGATTCCAGTTCATCGAGGGAAGAGGGCAGACATCTTTGGGGAAGTTTAGTTGCTGAAAGAAGGTTGAAAATCAGTTGTATGGAAGCGGCACGCAAAACTTGACTAGTAACTATTTTCTATTTTTCTTCTCCTTAAACTTTATGTCAGCTCTGATGCATATAGAAATGGCACAAGTAAGTATAGGAAAACGGATATTCCTGACATAGAGATCACTACGAATACGATCCGTTTATATTAATTCTACGGAATGCTCGTCGGGATTGATGAACATATTCGGAAGGCCAGATGTCAGTTTTTCGAGAGACTGTGGGTTAGTAGATTTCATGATGCTGTAGCTATTTGTTGTATTAGAAAAACGAAATGCCGCGAAAGGTTGAGATTAATTCGAGTCTTCTGAAGAAATAGACTATGGCTAGAGAAATCCTAATGGCTAAAATTAGCTCTTGCCCAAGTTTTCATGTAAGAAAATGTGATTTTTTTTGTCTCTCTTTATTTTCTTCTGCTGTCAAGTAAGCTAGTTAGATCTGGTAATGGAAGCTCTTCGACTCAGGGCACAAAACGATTCGCACATAGATAAAAATGAGGATGCATCTCCTTCGCGGAAGGGACCAATGATTCCAATCATTAAGAAACGCCTGGTCCAGGCTGGAGATTTGGTGAATTTTGAGAGAGACATTGTGAATTTCAGAAAAAAAGAGAACTATTGCGTGTGTCGTAAACGACGAGCCCTGGAAGAGAAACTAATTTAAACATTGACTAAAGCCGGTCTTTTTCTGTTGGCAGTGATCTCCATGTCCGGAATATCCATTATTATTATTCTCTCTTATTATTCTCTTGTGCGTCTTCGATATGTTTCACAGCTAGTATAAAGATTCTTCAAATCGCAATCCTTCATTCTCATATCACATGGCACTTAAATTATTAGCACAAACAGGAAGACACTTTTTGAGGAGAAGAAATTTGGACAAAGGAAGACAACAGATCAATGGGAAATACTGGTTTTTGTTGGGTTTCCTAGTTCGGAAAAAAGCTCTATTTCTGTTCGGGATTCTCATGAATTTCCGCCTTCAATTTCATCAAGTCGCCCTGTTTCAGAGTCCTCTGGTGTTCTTCGTCCTCCTCGGGGACGGACATTAGGACTTCGGCCACCGGGCTACGACGAGAGGTGGTCTCAGAAAAGGGATCAGGGGTTAGGAGAGATGGATTTCTGGGAGTCGAGGACTCGTCAGCCAAGTCGCCGAGCATGTTGTCGAAGTCGTTATGGATCTAAAAATGCCTTTGATTGTATTTGCCCCTGTCTCTCTGTCTCTCTCTAAAAACCCACCTCGCAAATAGGAGTATCCTGATTCAGACTAAGTTCGGAGCTGCCAAGCTTCGTTGGCCGAGAGATGGATATCTTCCGGCCATCCCGACTGAACTGTCTCTTGATCGAATCCATAATTCCCATCTTGTTGCGACTAGAAACCAAGCTGGTACGACTGTCGTAGTGATTGGGACGATTGATCGACACGATGGAGATTCCTGTAAATTTGAACTTTTTTCACAATCAAAATAGCCGACCTCTAGGCAGTAGCCTGTTATTCTCTACATCGAGCATGGCACCATCCGCCCCGGTGTCTTCGACAGCTGCCACGTGAGGCATCATCACGACCTCTTGAGTGCTCGGATCGGGTTCGACCACGGCAGCCGATCCGACCTGGGGATAGATTTGTTTCATGGCAGTATCGGCCGAATAGAGCATCTCGACATTTTCGGCACTCCAGAAAACGTCACGGGACTGGGTGGGGAAGTCGTTGTAGTTGTCGTCGACGATGCTCAGACCCACGGAGAGGTTCCTGTCCAGCAGGAAGTTGCACTCAAAGTCACTGAAAAATGGTTTACGGGTCTATCTGTCTCTCTATCTCTCTACCTCCCTGTCTTTCTGTCTCTCTGTCTCTTCGCCTCTATGTCTCTCTGTCTATGTCTCTTTGTCTCTTACTCATCATCCTCTCCTAGCGGATTCATCAAGCTCTCGGCCACCTTCATCCAACCCACGTAGAAGGTAAACTGGAGCGCCGTCATGAACAATGGGACCATGTTCAGGAACTGTAAAACGGTGAATTTTGCTTCAAACCTCGGTAGCACCGAGCCGGGACTACGGTATCCGTGTATTGAAAAAACGTACCATACTCTCCTGCTCCGGTTTACTTCCATCGATGAGGACAGACTGTCTGGCTATTAAACACAAGAAAAAGTAGGATCTGACAGCCAGGAAGACGACCTGAGGGTAGACCAGAGGGATTGGGACCCAGTCGAAATTGCTCAGCTGGGCCAGACCATCTCGGAAGACTGAGATGTGCTGAAAGTTGAACTTGTCTCTCTGTCTTTCTGTCTCCCTATCTTTCTGTCTCTTTGTCTCTCTGCCACAATCACCAACCTTGATGATCTCGTTGAGCATCAGATCCGCTCCAATTTTTCCCGACATTCTCGCTTCAAAAAGCAGACTGTAGCACCATTGGATAGGAATAAAGTAGCGACTGAACTTCTGGTTGCAGCTGTTGTATTTTTCCAGGTCGGCTTCTGTCATGATCCCTGTAGAAACCTTTGTATGTTGGGTCGCAGACGCGCGCTTGTTCAAACTTTAAATAACTGGCACCTACCAGCTGCGACAATCGTCTCTAAAGTTGGGAAGCGTCTTCGGACTTGCATACTAATGTCTCGGAACAGCAGGACCTGTGTCAAAACCAGGTATCGGATCACATTCCGCCTATACATTCGACTCTTCTCGTCACTGCCGCGCAGATAGGTGGACAGGGCCAGGGAGGCACTGAAAATTGGTCTACTAACTGAAAAAATTTGGCTCACTTGTCAATCCAACCGATATTCTTGAAGATGTCATTCCATCTGCCGACGATGATTGTGACGAAGAATCCGAGCATGAAGGTCAGCGGAATGTAGTCGAGTTTCTCGTCAAAGAGCGCAGAAAAATCGTCCCAGAACTTTCTCTGCTTCTCGGACAGAAAGTTGTCACTTCGGTAGACGTACGTGATTATGCTGAAGATGATGCCGAACATTATGAGTTCCTGAAACATGGCACTTCTCAGAGAGTCTCAGGCTGAGACAGAGACAGAGACAATAAAACAAACCATTAGCACTGATTTCCATATTGAGCCCCGCCATCGCAGCTGGAGCTTCATGAAGGCTACCACCGAAGTGGAGGAGACGTCCAGATTGTAGGAGACCGTCATCCTGAAACATTCGTTCTTTTTCGTCAGTTCTTTTGCGAGAAAAGACCTCGAAAATGATCGATGGAAGCTGTAATTTGATCGCGCTCGGAGGTTAGAGGACATGAGGAAATGAAGGATTGATGTAGGAAAAAGGTTCTAAATCTGTTATGTTTCAAAAAGGCTTCCATTTTTTCACGTCCCAGGGAAACATAACAGGAGATGCAAGAAAGTGGGAACAGGAAGAAGAACTTTCTCCTATCTATAGCGTTTATTAGCCTAGAACGATCAGGGAGCCGAATGGTCGGCAGAAAAATCGATGCTCTCACGCTTTGACCAGCTGTACCGAGGAGGGAGAGAGGGAAAGAGAGTGACCACACAATGAGGGGCCGGAGTTGTTATTGAGAACAGATGGCAGCTTACTAGGGGGTCGAGCACGTGAGGGAAAAGGGCATGAGGAGAGACAGAGAGACAGAGAGATAGAGAGACAGAGAGACAGAAAGGCAGAGATATTGTTCGTTTGTGGAGATAACAGTAGCTGAACAAATGAACCAGAGAACAACTGTTAAAACAAGGAGCTCTAAAAGTAAAAAAAATATATAAAACGAAGTCGAACGTTGTTGTTGAAGAACACCAGAAAAAGCATGCCAGTGGTACGAAAAAAGCGAGCCGGATGCAGCTTTTTAAACCCCTCTTCCCTTCATATTACCAAAAAATAATATGTTCAGCAATGACAGATAAACAAATCGGTATAGGAGAAAGGGCTAGCGAAGCTGTCAATATTAGCACCTCGGAACTCAAGTACCGGCTGACAAACAAACTTCTTAGGCCAACGAGATGGCATAAGTTAAAATCCATTAATTTAACTTAAAAAACATAAGAAAATAAATGTGTTTCAGTCTAAATTTAAAAAGAATTTCAGAGGTGGCTTGAAAAAATTGGTCGCGGCGGGGAAGATTGATCTATAAACATACGAGGGGAGAGTCCGAAAAAGCTGATTCAAAGGGCGGGAAGAGACAGACTTTCTCAAACCCTTTGATTCATCCTTGTCGACATAGAGCGAAGAGGGAGGACCTCTGGGAAAGAGTCGGTTTTCGGACATTGAATTGTTGGAGAGAGACAGACGTAGATTCAAAGGGGTCTGGTCATTTGATAACCTTTGGAAAACGAGGTGGAACTCCCCGACAGCAATTCCGCTCTGGTCGAACAGCCTCTTTTCACTTTTTGTTTGTCGAGAGATTACCCAGTACGAGAAAGCTTTGAAACAATGGACGACTTTCCGAGGACGAAGGAGGAAGTGAAGAGAGACGGAATTTAAAGAGAACGGTCTGAAAATACCACGAGGTGGTGTAATCATGGGGATGGGATATAGTTGGAAACTGAGTATGACATAGAGGGAGGTTTGTCACTGTCGAACACTTAGTGTGCACTACTTTGTGCACACACTAATTGTTCGAAAGTCAAGTCAAATCGAGCCATCAGTTAATTTTGTTACTGTCAAGACAACTTCTAATGCCCACTCAGAAAGCTCCAAAACCTTACTTTCAGTCCCCTTCCAAAAAGCTGCGGCAACTGCGAAATGGTTGGACAAAATCATTGCGGATACTTCTAGCTGTTTGCTGAACATCAAGAAAGCTGCTTTACAGGTGCGTGTTCTGTTGGATAACCAAAGTTTTATTACAGGCCAAGATCGTCCACGTTGCCCATATGCACTTCCACAAGCAGCACCTTCTCCACTACTACGAGCACGGACCCAGCTGACAACCACGGTACGTTTTTTTACCAAACTTTTGTGTCTGTGAGAAAAAGAACGTTTAATACAGCGATACCACTCTGCGGTTTTTGCCGGGTCTCAAAATGATTTTGCCATGAATTAGAAAAAAAAGAAGTAGATATATCTATCGAGATCTGAGATTCAAAAATTTATTCTACTGCTCTATTTTACAATAACAAATGAGGATATGTTCACAACTACGAGTTGGAAAATCGGGGAGACAAAGTTATTACTGGGAGAGATTATATTACACGTAGTGGTTAGAAAATAGCGAGGAATAGATCATAAATTTTTATAGTTTCCCGGCCGGATTGGTCCATTTGTAGGTTCCGGTGAAGACGAAGCCATACTTGCGCATCAAATCGTCAGCTTCTGTTGGGCCTCGACTAAAATTTCGGTTGACTTTGGGACAAAAAAGCTACAAACCTTCCAAATTTGTAGTTTACCGGCTGAACCTTCTTCTCCTTCAGTTCGTTGAGCATCGGTGTCAGAATGCGCCAGGCTTGTTCCAGCTCGTCCGTTCGCACGAAATTGATCTGGCTGCCCATGAAGACCTCGAGGAAGAGACGTTCATAGGCATCGGGCAGACGGACATCCTTGTAGCGCGCGTTGTAGCTTAGATCGAGCTCGGACTCCTCGACACCGAAGCCCATGCCGGGTTTCTTCGTCATGATCTTCATGTAGACGGCCTCGTTCGGCTGGACGCGCATCACGAGCTCGGATCTGGAATAAGTTTTTGGGGCTAAAACATGTAACCTTAACCACTAAACTGCTCATTTCTGTTGCGCACACTGAGCGCAAAAATGGTTTTGGCCCAGCCTCAAAAGCACACGTCTAGAACTGTTCACATTGTCACATTCAGTATCTGCTATGTCTCTGTCTCTATGTCTACCTGGTCGCGGTCTCTGTCACCCAAATAGAGTACTCGGTCTCTTTCTCAGCCATTCCGGTTTAAAACCCATCAAAAGCCCTACCTCTTCAGCTCTCCATTGGGATAAATATCGCCGCTGACCTCCTTGAACTGTATGCGAACTTCGGCTTTCTTCTCATTGAGGGCCTTGCCGCAGCGCATGAAGAACGGCACGCCTTCCCATCGCTCATTCTCGATGTGGAACACGGCCAGAGCGTAGGTTGGTGTCGTGGAGTCGGCCGGCACGTCTCTGTCGTCTTTATAGCTTTCTTTCGCTTCGGGATCTGCAATTTTTTTTGGTTAAAGCGACACTGACATTGCGGGTAAACGGCGCGTAGCAGCCGGATCCCCCTGAATAACTTGATCTGCATTTTCTCGGTTTTTAAGTGTGTTCAATCGATTTGCGGTCAAGTTTCATCCATTTTAAAAGGAAAATTTCTGAGAACAAAAAGTAGAAATAGATTCTACAAGGTAAAGTTCAGCGTTTCGTCAATTTTTTCAATCTTTTTCACTAGTTTCTCGGTCACAATGGACTATTCTAAGATAAAATTTGGCCCTGAATTGATTAAACATACTTAGAAACTGAGGAAATAAGTGAAAAGCACAGAAAAATGGAAATCAACCTTTTCAGGACTTTCGTGACGGGACATGATTTGAAAACGCGTTCCATCATCCACCCGCCATGTCATCATTGTCTATTAAAAAAAAAAAGAGAAAAATCGAAAACCTACGATCAGAGTCCGGATTGGCGACGTACTGTCCAATCACGACGTCCTTCATGGCGACGGGGCGAACCTTCTTTAGCACTTTGACCTTCTCATCGCGAATATCTTCAGCATTCAGACTGTTGGGTTTCTCCATCGCCACGAGACTCAAAATCTGCATCAGATGATTCTGCATGACGTCACGAATGATGCCGGCCGTGTCAAAGTAGCCAGCCCGGCCGCCGGTGCCGAAATCCTCCTTGAAGCTGATCATCACGGAGGCAATGTGATCCCGATTCCAGGACGGCGAGAAGAGACGATTGCCGAACCTGAAAGCTCGCTTGATTCTCAGGAACTGGAAGAAACGAAATGGTTCGCACTCGACCAAAATCAGTGAAAAAAATCATGATTGATTTTGGTCAAGAAAAGCGTCGAGATCGAACTTATGCTGTGAACAGAATGGGTCAACCTGGGTACTATTCTCTGTGAAAAGAACCCCCCTCTCACTGATCATCCAAATAAAAGTCTCAAAGTAGTCCAGAGGGGAAGAGACGATTATATCTACCAACTGTCACATGTCATTGCCAAGAATTAGAAGATAAAGTTTGAAAGGGGTTTAAGAGTCACAGAAACGAGTCTACAAAAGGTCAAACGGCTGTCAAAGCCTGCAGAAACCACTTCGGTATTTCAACCGACTCCAATTGTTCGTTACCTAATGGAAAAAGTATCTCTCACCTGAAGACCATCAAGTTCTGTACCATCTCCTTCCCGAGATAGTGATCAATTCTGTAGAGCTGGTCCTCCTTGAAGAGCTTTGAGAGATGCTGCGACAGCTTGGCGGAGCTGTCCAGATCATGTCCAAAGGGCTTCTCGATGATGACGCGCGTCCAGCTGTCTCCTCTGTCCATGCAATGCTCCTTCAGCTCCTTCGTCACGTCCTCAAAGACCGACGGCGGCAGTGCCAGGTAGTAGAGTCGGTTTACCGGGACTAAAACAAGGTTTTTTAGCTGCAAAAAGGCATAATAACTGACAGTTATTACACGCCTTCTGAATCTGCTCAATGGAGGCCTGGAGCTCCTTGAAACCGTCACTCGTGTCGTATTGGCCACGCACGTAGATCAGCGTCTTCATGAAATGCTCGAATTTGTCCTTCTCACCGTCGCGGACCTAAAAAAGTTTAGTTCTTTAGTCGCTTATTCTTGCTGTTGGCACTAAAGGTTTGGGTGCGAAGAGCCAGGCGTTCGATCCCGCACGGAGGCAAAATTTTTTGGAAAGAGCAAAGCCGTCTGAAAATAAAGGTTTCGGCCTCAGAACTGTCCAACTGTGGTGATTGTGCCTCAAAAATTAAAAAAAAGTGGTTGTGGCCCCAAAGCTGTCTAACAGTGGTGGGTGTGACTTCACAAAAAAATAGTGTATTGCTAAGATGCGCCACTCTCGAACCCGACGACCCGGGTTCGATCCCTGCGGCTGGCACTTCTCCAGTAGGCTATTTCGAGAAGAAAAATAGCATGCCAATGGTCTCATCGTAAAGTGACCAGATTTGCAAGCTTCCTTGGCATCTTAGGCTGCGGAGCAAATATCGGTCTTGTTAAGCCACAATTGAAATAAAAGCATGGAGACGAACCTTACAAGTCTTCTCCCAGCTGGCTCTCTGCTTCTCGACAGTCAGATCCGAGCGGGCGTAACCGATAATCGTCGTCTTGGCTGGCAGAAGGTCGTCGCGATACAGCCACCACAGTGTGGGGTAAATCTTCTTCTTGGCCAGGTCACCCTGCAAATTTCGGGATGAAAAAAACCAATTTTATAGGAAAAATGCCCAAAAGATGACTCACACTGGCTCCGAAGACGACAAAAACGTAGGGCTGGTCCTCCTTGGAGCTGCCGAGCTCGTTGGCCATGCTCTCCTTGAGCTGCTTGACTACATCGGCAGACAGCGGCTCCGAAATAGAGCCTCTCGCTGTGCGACTCTGCGAATACATTGTTTCTGCAAGAAATCTGGTTTTCCAGGGATTATGACACAAAAATATCATCGTTTTGATCGAAAACAACAAAATTAGCGCGAGATAGAGACAAAAATAAGGCCGGGAACCGGTCGAAAACAGAAGAAAAGAGTGAGAGTAAATATAAAAGACACAAGCGCATTGAAGACCGCAGGAACAAATAATGCGACGGAGGAAGGTAGGGGGAAAAAGGTCAAGGAATATGAGTCGAGTGGGCAATTGTCATCATTTTCTCCTTTTTGCCCATAGAGCTGAGGAAGAGGACGCGGTGCTGCATTTATGTTGATTTCGTAAGATTTCGGGCTAGTTTTCATGCAAAAACCAAGCCAAACCGGCTCAAAAATGACTGGAACGACTGGAATGACGGGAAATGCCCTGATTTCTGACATATACGACGAGAATATAGACCAGAAATGGGTGCCAATAACCATATTGAAGTGAAATTCGTATTTCTTTCCCCTTTTCAGCGATAACTATGCAAAATTGATAGGGATGACTGGTTTCTGATTTCTGGCAAAATCAAGTCCAAAAATGGATGCCAATAGAAACATCAACACGAATACGAACTTCCTTCGCCTTGTTTTGACCAGATTACGCAGAGACAGAGGTAGGAAGTCCTAGACAGAGGGCGCCCTCACGAGACAAAAAGTGAAATTTGACGCTTTCGGGTGGTCTCAATCTCGAAAGAAGGAGTTCGAGACCGTCTGACGTCTCGAAAAAGTGATCTTTGAAGGGCTGAAATGACTGCGAACCGCTAGTTTGTCTATTAGTCGACTTTGGCTTCAAAAACTGATATGAACACATTTCAAGGCGAAAATGTTGACAATCTCACTGGTAGCAGGCTGAAGATTCCCTAAAGGGGCCAAACTAATGTTTCTATGCAAATTTCTAGTCATTGCCTGCCTGAAAATACAATAAATGACATAAGGAGTGTCTACAAAGGACATTGAGGCCAATGCCTGTCACAATATTGCCTGTAATTCCATCTTTCCTCCAGGAAAGTGCACGGAATCCTTGGTTTACTGTCGAATGCTACTATTTCTGCTCTTTTTCAAGTAAAACCCGATGATTACCTGAATCCGGGACTCCTAAAAAAGCAAACATCAAGGCGCCGAGGGAGAGAGAGGGTGTGGGATTGGGAACAGCAGCAGGTGAGGGGGAATGTCATCATGTTTTGTGGTTTGTAGGGTGCATTTTCCCGAAAACATGCTCCTCGACTTGATTTTCAGCGTTTCTTGTGAGAAAATGGTAAATTTTCCGACTGCAAAAGGCTATTTTTTAACTAACATGCTCGCAGAAAAGATTCTAGCCAGGAGATTGCGAAAAAGAATGATTTTCCAGGGGTAAAACGAGCTTATCGCTGAAGAAAAGAGCCTTAGAGCCTGGCTGATAGGGCAGATCAGAGTCTAGATCAACTTCTTCCACATTCCAATGCATTTTGACGAAAAAAGAAGTCGCAGAGATATCATTTTCAGAATTAGTCAGCTTCAACACGGCAGAATAACTCAGAAAATTGGATGAATACGAGTGGGAAGGGGAAGGCGTTTTCAGTGGGAAGGCCCATGGGCTGTTTTCTGGCGCAAACAGTAGACAAATAGGACCATCTGACCATTTCAGTCACTACTAATCACGCTATCTCCCGCTTTCTGGCCTCATGCAGGTGAGAAGGGTACACGATAAGAGATCTATGAAGGTTAGATGGCGAAAATGACGCTAAACCATGAAAATAATTACGTAAAGGCACAAAATTTACTGTGGCAAAAACAAGCAAAAGAAATAAAATTATTCGTCCTTATCAGTCTCCAAATTGATGTGATCGCCGAATTTCGCGTATAGAACCTTCTTGATCTGGTCCATTTCGGCGGAAATCTTCGTGCTGGCTGCCTGCTTGTCGTCCAACGTCTCTTGGCTCTGCTCCTTGACCTGTTCGAGCTTCTCTGTCATCTGGTCCGAATTGTAGTGGATGAAGGTCTGTCCGTAGCGGTAGGGGATGCTCTGACCATCTTCGTCGTCAAGCAGCAGCAGCTCATCGGCGGCCTCGTTGATATTCTGAATCTCGTTGGCGAGCTCGGCCATTTCTTCCTAAAAAAAAGGTGATTTTTATCAAAAACTCTATGAAGAGACTCACTTTGAGCGAGGTCAGATTCTGATGCAGTCGGGCGAACTTGTTGATCTGGCGCTGGTCGGCGGCTGTCGGATTCACTGCCATTCTAATAAAAATGAAGAGTTATTGGTGCAAAACGAGGGGAAGAAGGCTGTGGGAACAAAAAGAATAAGATCAATCCTGCGTGTTTGATAGCTTCGTTACGCCACTAGGAAAGAAAATTGGAAGTATTTTGTCCGTAAAACTCCTCAGCACCGCTAGAAACTATGTTGAATGTACAATAGGCACCACAACAATCTTTCAGGGACATTTTTTCGTTTTCATGGTTTCTCTGGCCTGTACACAGGGTAAACAACGGCTGGGAGAAGAAAATAAACTAAGGTAACCAGGAATTAGAGGAAAAAATCGTAGAATTCGGCCGGCTTCCTGGCACGCTTTATAGTGTTTCGGGTTTTTATCGACGAGCAATTGGTATCGCAACATTTACGACAAAAAGAGAAAAGAAGAGATTTAAACTGACAAGAATGGGAGAAGCGAGGAGAAAGAACGAATATACAGTAAGTTGCAAGCTGTCGTCGTCACAAAAATACGGTACGCATTGCGTATCTGTCAACATTTTCAGGCAGACGCCGCTGTCACTCTCTTCTAGTATTTTACACTGTTTCTCAGCAATATTCTTCCTACATTTTCCCCTAAAACCTATAAAAACGTATTTAGGCATGAACCGCGTCGCCACAGTCACTGCCCGACTCGTACGCGGCTACGCCTCCGCCGCTCCAGCCACCTCTACCGGGATCGAGCATGCTGACGCGATGAAGAAGCTTGGAGGTTGGTTGTTGTCTCTTTTTTTTAGTAGATTTGGAGATAGATCAAACATTCTCCTATGAGCTCAAATATAATGTTTCCAGGTGGAAATCCCGACTGGAAGCAGTACAAGGTCGACGAGTATCTCAAGATGAACACTTACTCTTACTACGACGTCGAAGTAAACTACTTTACTTGTCCCTTTACGTGTTTTTAGATCGTAATGGCCAAGCATCGTGCTCCTCAGCCGTCAAATAAGAAGCCCGACACGCTGCCCAAAGTCAAGAATTAGGAAAAGCGACAGATATCGTCTTAGCAGAAAAATAAAGTCATTTCTTAGAGCTTTTCCTCGATCTTTGGCTTGTTTCGACGATCAAATACCTTTCATTCCTCTCAAAATCGCTCAGAGTACTCCCTAAGATGCTCCGTATCGTCGGTTTCGGACAACAGCAACGATGGAGTTCCACGGCACCGATTGTCAAGAAGATCAACAGGGTCCTGATCGCGAATCGCGGAGAAATTGCGATTCGGGTGATGAACACAGCCAGGAAGATGGGAATCGAATCCGTTGCCGTCTTCTCGGACGCCGATAGGAAGGGCCTCTTTGTCAGCAAGGCAGACAAGGTGAGTTTATGATTGAACCCAACCAAAAATTTCGTATTCCTTTCCAAATATCTACCGAAAAACCTAAGTTAAGGGTGACAAACAAAAGTATCGGACTGAACCAAAATGATCTGATCACAGGACATAGTTGAGAGTTTGGTAGTGACATGGAGACAGACTGATTGAAACAGTATGAGAGAGACTGACTGGAACTGATGCAGCATTCCTGCGTCACGGAACTGGAAAAGAAGGACACAATGCCTTTGACATAGTCAAAGACTAGTCAAGAGAGTCCGATCGACAAGGTTTCCAGACAGAGAGATAGTGACAGATCGATACTACCACTTCCAGGCATTCCACATCGGCCCAGCCGCCGCCAGTCAGAGCTATCTCAACATTGACAAAGTCATCGAGACGACTCTGAAAGCCGGAGCTCAGGTATCCATCTAAAATGATTCATATCGTCCAATCCTAGGCCATTCATCCCGGCTACGGTTTCCTTTCTGAAAACGCCACCTTCGCTACAAGATGTGCCGAAGCCGGAATCGTCTTCATAGGACCGCCTGTCCAGGCTATTCGAGACATGGGAACCAAGAGTCTGGCCAAGCAGATCATGCAGGATGCTAATGTAAGTTTATTGAAACTTCTTTTTACATGTTCAGGTGTTAGGTAATCAAAATACAGCCATTTTCCAGGTTCCTGTGGTCGAGGGCTTCCACGGAGCTGATCAATCCGATGGCAATTTGAAGATTCATGCCAAAAAGATCGGGTATCCGGTCATGTTGAAGGCCGTTTATGGAGGAGGAGGCAAGGGAATGAGAATTGCCTGGTCTGAGGATGAGTTTGACGAGAAACTTGCCTCGGCCAGAAATGAGGCCATGAAGTCGTTTGGGAATGACGAGATGCTTGTGGAGAAGTTCGTGGAGAGACCGCGACATGTGGAAGTTCAGGTGAGCTCAAAGGAGAAGAAGTCGCATGTCTCTCTGTTTCTCTACCGGTCGCCACGTCTTAATGTCTCTCTATACCCTGTCTCTCTATATCTCTATCTCTTTATCTCTTACCTCTAATTTCCAAGGTATTCGGTGATCATCACGGCAACTATGTGCATCTCTGGGAACGCGACTGTTCCGTCCAGCGTCGTCATCAGAAGATCATCGAAGAGGCTCCAGCACCTCTGATCAACATGGAGACTCGTCACGAGATCGGTCAGGCGGCTGTAAGAGCTGCTGCAGCAGTGGGATACGTCGGGGCGGGAACTGTAGAGTTCATCATGGACCCAAAGGGGAAATTCTACTTTATGGAGATGAACACGAGACTGCAAGTGGAGCATCCGGTAACAGAAGCAATTACTGGTGGGTAGAGACAGTGAGGCATATACAGAGAGACAGGAAGACTGGAAGGCGCAAGAGAGACAAAGAGAGTGATAGAGAAACAGAGAGACAGAAAGATAGAGAGACACAGATGAAAATAAACAGATGCAGTGAGGCAGAGACAGACAGATTGCGAGACAGAGAAAGAGGAACAGAGACAAAGCCCCTCTTCCAGGAACGGATCTCGTCGAGTGGCAGCTTCGTGTTGCCCAGGGAGAAGAGCTCCCAGTCAAGCAGGCCGACATTCCGCTCAACGGTCACGCCTTTGAATGCCGTGTCTATGCCGAGGACACCAAAAACGGAGCCTTCATGCCCACGGCCGGGAAGCTCGACTTTGTCAGCTTCCCATCCAATGCCCGAGTCGATACGGGTGTGGTCAGTGGAGACGAGGTCTCAGTTCACTATGACCCGATGATTGCAAAGGTGAGTTCCGGCCAAATTTATCGTAAGATTTGAATTAGGTAGTCGTCTGGGGAAGAGATCGCGAGACAGCTGCTGCCAAGCTCGATGCAGCACTAAAAGCCACAAGGATCAGTGGTCTCCCGACGAATATCGATTTTGTCCGAACTGTACTCCGTCATCCGGAGTTTGTCAAGGGAAATGTCTACACGGACTTCATCCCGGATCACCAGAAAGAACTCTTTGCTGAGGTCGAATCTCCGAAGGAAAAGCTGGTCGAGGGAGCAGTGGGAAGGGTTCTTTTGGAGAGACCAGTAGCTGCTAGCGGTCCCTTCGGAGGACTGAGCAACTTCCGTCTCAATCACAGTCTTAGCAGACCCTACAAGTTTGGTGAGTAAGAGACAGACAGAGAGATATAGCAAGAGAGAGATAGAGAGAGAGAGATATTGTCATCCAGGTAACAAGGAAGTTACCGTAGTCTTCGTGGACAGTTCCGAACTGGACATCAAGGCTTCAAATGAGACCCATAAGGTTTTCATCCGTCATTCTGAGGTAGTTTCTACGTACTTTTCTTGCTCACCTGTACCTGCAGAGAACCGGAAACAGCGTCAAGTACACTATCGAATGTGATGGCAAAAGATGGGCTGCTGAGGCGGTACAAGTTGGAAAGGCAATGATTGTCACAGGAGAGGATCAAGCTGAATATATCGTCGCCACTGACGATTACACTGGAGAGGCAGCTGGGGCTGGTGGAGCCAATGTTCAGGCGAAGGCGCCGATGCCGGGAATCATTGAGAAGGTTCTGGTCCAAGCTGGAGATCTGGTGAGTTTTGAGAGAGAGAGAGAGAGAGACACACACACACAGAGACAGCCTCTCGTCCTTACCAAAGATTTTTTTTTAGGTAAAACAAGGCCAGTCACTCGTCGTCATGACAGCCATGAAGATGGAATACATTATCAAGTAGGCTCTCTGCCAAACTTTACCGTTTCTAACTTTCAGAGCCCCAGCAGATTGTCGCGTTGCCGCCATTAGCTGCTCTCCCGGTAAAAATGTGGCCAAGAACACAGTTCTGGTCAAATTCAGTACTGAGGAGAACTGAAATCCTCATACCTTTTAGGCATCAAAGATTACATAGCTTGTTACCTACACACAAAGTCTGTGCCATACATATCGTCTTCGCAAAATTGTAAAAGTTTTATTTTCTTGACGGGAAGTGAATAAACATGACTCGAGTCTGTCTTATCGTTTTCGGAATCGGTGTTCTCTTGAAGGTCAACAGCGTGTGAGAGAATTTGTGGCTGGAACGTCAGGTTTGTCGGTAACCGCCATCTCTGAAGATCGTTATCCGGAGTAGGTTTTGGGACAAAGTGACAAAGAGAGACAGAGAGATACAGGGGTAGAGCCCAGACAAAAAACAGGGACAACAGGGACAACGCTCCTAGAGACGTATCTCCCAAACTTGACTTGCAAAGACTAATTGCTATCTCAAAGTAACTGTGACAAATTGCCAATTAGGGCTCCAGACACACACACAGACGCGAGAACCATATAAAATAGACAATAATGTGTTTCTGAAAGTCAATTGAAGTTCCAGTAAGCAAAGAGCACTAGTAGTCTGTTTCAGTGCGAAAGAAGCCTTTTCCCATAAGGGAAAGCGTTTGCGAGTCCGATTCGTAGAGAGGAGGTAGAAAAGACCTTCTCTTGAAAGCTGTGGAAAGAGATCAGAAGAACGTTCCGTGATGAAAGCAGAGTTCCCATCCCTCCTAGAGAGCACAACAAAGTCTGCAAGAGCAATCATTTATCTGAGCTCACATCCTACATATCCTATCAAAGTTGTCAATTGGCGCTCGTTGTCAGTCCAGCCCACGAACGGGACCCTAGTAGGGGAACGGAACTACCGCAGCGATTGTCTATCTTCATTGTACCCCATGAAAGCAGGATGGCGACTTCTGCTCTGAATAATTGCGACTGCGAAGTTCTCCAGCTGAAGGTTGATCTTGACTGCGCTGTTGTGGAGACGCTGGCAGAAGAGAGCGGAGAGCCTGTTGACTTCGACTGTGCCTGGTAGAGTTCGCATCAACCACATTGTGATACTTCCATCGATACGATTTGGATGACATTCTCCAGGAAAATCAGCCGCTCGTTGGTTGTCATCTGTCCGTCATCGTAGAGAACGTTAGCCCGGATCTTCTGCTGAGGCTGGAAATAGTTGGTTGGTAAGTTTTCGAAAGAAGTTATTAATTTGGGTGACGAGACGACCGATGTCCTGTTGACCGAGGACGATATTGGCAAATTCTTGAGATCGGCAGCTCCAGAGATTCAGCGTTGCGAACGGCTTCAAGAGTGTGGAGCGGAAGAGCATGAGAACCGACCGTCACTACAGCAGCTAGTCGTTATTCCATGGGGGAACGTCCTTCTGAACGACTCAATGTTCCGAATCATCAAGATCAGCGGATAAGGATGCATTTTGATAGGATGGCGGGGGCGAGAATGGTCAGCGACACCTTGAAAAAGATGCGAACCCGGGCAAAGTGTAGCTGGAAGACGGTCGACCGGACAGGAAAGCACTCCAATACGACCACGGACCAGCGGCCGACTTCCAGAAGCGGGATGATACGGCAGGCCGCGGCGTCCAGTGACTTCCATGTGATGGCGCTCCTCACGAGTCAAAGACAAAGATTTAGCCCAAGAGGACATCGTAGCTGCCATGAAGAAAGGACAGTCAGAAGAAGCAGAACCGAAGCGTCTACCCATGGCTGTTGCGCGAGTGTGAATGGCAGAGCGCGGTAATTTCGTTTTTGAGGATTTGATAACAAACACAGAACATAGTTTCAATTACTAGAAGCAATATTTCTCTGCCTGCCGAAACCTGTCAAGACAAATCTAGTAAGGCTATGATGTTCCTACGGCAACGAAAAACGGAAGAAGGGAAGCCGTAACGGATTGCTTTGACGTTAGATGGACAGAAAGACAGAGCGACAGAGTTAGAGAGACGGATATACAGAAATACGAAGAGAAGGCAAGACGAAGAGACAGACAGAAATATATCTAAACAAAAGCTTCTGTCTCCCTATCTTTCACATTTTGTCCCTACCCCTCTGTCACTGCTCCTGTCCAGTCACGGTTCATTGTCGCTGTCTCTGCGTCGACTATAATATAGGACAGAGAGAAAGAGAAACAGAGATAAGGAGATAAAGAGGTTCTACTTCTGTTCAAGATCCTTTCAGAGTTCATTTCTCGGGCCCCTTTCAATCAAGTATTTGAAATCAAGACCGATTAACAGTCCTCCTCTCTCGACCCCTTGTAAACGACACCTAATGGTGTGACACGCGTACCTAAAGGGTCAAAGGCGGCACTTGGACAAGGCGCTAATCCTCTGCCCATTCTCTCGGTATCGTGTTACAGAGAACTTTTTGAATGTGTCGCGCCGACCCCATTCGGACCGCCTCGTTTATGAGCTGTTACGATAGGAGCGAGCTGAATGGGATAGTTGGCGCCTTCTCGAATGCAGAGAGAGAAGAGAGAGATAGAGATACAGAGAGACAGGGATAGAGACCTAATTATGTGTTTTCTTCTCTCATTTCCGTATTGTGCAAGCTGTCACGGCTACCGCCTATCAATTACCCCTAAGTGGCGGCTCTTCTCGCCTGTTGGAGGTTAATTGCCAGTTACGCACCACTTCATAGGGCTCCCGATTCAGTCAAGGGCAGATAACCCATCTCCCTCTCACTGTCTGTTATTGCAAGCTGCCGAGACAGGGAAGCAAGAGGAAGCGCGAGAGACAGATGGTCAAAGCAGGAAATGACAGCTGGCGCCAAGAGGAAACGAGAAATGGGAAAAGGAGGAAATGCTTTTGAAAATCTTCTTGTCTCTGTCTCTCTGTCCATTTTATGCCCAGCACTTCTATTGCCTCCCTTATTTACCTCTCACCTATACGTTCCCATTTCGACCAATAGCCAAGTCAGCTGTTGGGGTCTCATTTCTCAGCCACTGGCAAATTAGCCCATTTACAGGAACTGTGGTGACACGACTGGCGCCAAGTAGAGACGAGCTAATGTGAACAGAGCCGAGAGGCTATTCAATTCTGTTCAAGGTCTTACTTTCGAACAGGTTCGTCAATTAACCTCCAATCGCGATGCGAGAACACGAGTAGCAATTTATCATCGAGATCGTTATCTTTTAAAAAATAGTGCGTGTGAGAGAAGAACTGGTATCGGGACACGTGCTGGCTTTGTCAAGCTATAGGGAAATAGTAGCATAAAGGTGAA
Source organism: Oscheius tipulae (assembly GCA_037178975.1). Classification (NCBI taxonomy): domain Eukaryota; kingdom Metazoa; phylum Nematoda; class Chromadorea; order Rhabditida; family Rhabditidae; genus Oscheius; species Oscheius tipulae. Next base: position 321,586 of record JASJZH010000004.1, on the reverse strand, counting down.
ACAAACAAAGGAGCCTATAATTTCAGTCCCAAATAGCTTTTCATTATGACTCTAAGTTTTCCCTGCTTGGAGGAAGATTCCCTCGACTTGACAGCGTGATTGATGTGGAGACCATCGGTCATGTTCAGACGACATGACACGCTGTCATAACCTCCGGTCAATGAGAGCAGAAATTTCTTTTCGGGGAGTTTAGGAGGCATAGATACAGAGATAGAGACTGATACGCATTCCTCGAGGTGCGAACTCTGTTCGGCTCCTTATGAAGACCCCCTACTGGTCCAGCTGTTGCCAGAGCCCTACTCTTTGATAACATCACCGTCTCTCTCTTACCACCTAAAGCCCAGCACGAGCTCTTTTGCGATTCTATCTCCATCCACCAAATACAAACATTTCGCCCGTTCCCTCTGGGCTTCGCGCCTATTCACAATGCTAATTGCACTCATTTCTCTTCCAAAAAAAGCGAGGAAGCCACTTGACCATTAGAGAGCATTAGCATAAGCGAGCAATGAATTCCGGCAGACACGAGTGCACAAAATGAATGAAGTGAAGAGGGGTCAGATGGCCCTTGTGGTCTTTTTTGGAGGGACCGGAGATCATTTGTAGTAGGGAAATGTACGGTAGCTGTTCAGGTAATTGATATTTCTCTACTGATCAGACAGTAATCCGGTAATTGACTCTCTCCCTATGATCTGAAAGCGATCCCGGCCCTAATTGTTCCAGTCAAGTCACCGTTCTTAATCCTCCTTTGACGTGGGTCCCTCTCTTTCCTTCCGCCGACGAGAGTTTTGAACCTCTTCTCCAAAAGGGATTAGTTTACGGTAGTGTGACAAGTTACGCGTGGGACCGATACTCTAGACATGGACATGAGGCGAGATCAGAGAATCAAAAGTGAGACAATTTCTCAGAAAGACAGTCTGTGCCTGTCTCTCTATCTCTCTGTCTCACTGTCTCAACAGATTCCGAGTACCCTAATTGACTCCAAATCCCTCTCCCTGCAGCCTATTTCCAGCCAATTCTTCCAGGTGTCCATCCTACAGTAATCCGGAGAATCTCAATTAATTAACCACAATCAGACTGGCTGATCTCTAATGACTCCTCCCGCGAATATGGGAGAATCAAGAAGAACAATAGTCCGCGCTTGTAGACAGCCTAATTGGCTCTGTTTATGCTTTATTTAGGTGTTCCTTCCCAGAACACTTACCTCTAAGAACACCATTTGCATAACAGGAACAACTCGCGATCGTTATCGCCCAAGACGGACCGACACACACAAACTTTGAATGTAATGGAATGGAGGAACTGTCAGAGTGAATTAGCCTGCCCCGAGATGCGGCGGCAAGGACGGACTGAAGTTTTGAAAAGCACAATGAGTGAGAGACAGAGGGAATAGAGACAAAGAGACAGAGGGAATAGAGACAAAGAGACAGGCAGTCATATAGAGAGGGAGATAGGGAGACAGACAGAGAAACAGTGAGACAGAGAGACATAGGGACAGAGAGACAAAGAGACACACAGACATAGAGGCAAAGAACATAGGAACAGGAAGGTAGAGAGACAGAGAGGCAGTTATTCATATCCTAAGGACTTGGACAGATGTGCTCCAATCGTGACCTGAGACTGTTATTGCCGACTGTCAAATCCGGTGTTACGTAGTTCTTCCGCAAACAGGCACATAGGTGGGTGCTCTCTAAGAGCACCGCCAAAAGAGCCAGAGTCTCCATCTGGATCTGTTGGTTTTTCTCCTCCAAACTTTTACCCCCGACCATCTGTCAGAACTCCGTCTCTGCCTCTTTGAAGGAAACCCGTTTCATAAGCTCAAGCCATCTGTTGCGACCTTGCCTGTTTTTTGAGGTTATAAGGTAGACAGCCGGCTGTCTCCACAGAAAACCGCAAAATTTGAAATGGTAAGGGTTCGACGTAGATGGAGAAATCGAGCCGACTCTTGGATTTTTTGCGCGGGCATCTTGTCACCTTTCTGGACGAGAGTGGGGACATATCACCAGAGTTCAAAGCAATGATCCCGTCTCTTTTCACCTAAGAGTAAAGCATTTCCGCCAAAGCCCCGTATACACCTGTCCTCAGAGGGCTGTAAACTTGCCCAAAGTCATATGGAGGAGACCCTAAATGAACAGGTGTCACGGCATGGTCCTCTGGCCTTTGAGCCATGCCGCCTGGCCACAAGATACCAGTTCTTCTTTCTGTGTTTTCTGATAAGATAAAGCAGGAGGAGGGGGATAACATTTTCGGTGACGGGGCGTGGGAAACTCACTCTGCCTCTGTCTCTCTGTGTTTTTGTCACTCTGTCTCTCTGTAGTAAATATAGACCCCATTTTTCACCACCACGCTTCTTCAGATCTCAATTCCCACTCCTGGCATCTTTCAGCTTCCCTCTCTTCCAGGCTGTCTCATCAATCAAATTTTCTGCTTCTCGCCTCCTCTTTGCCGAAATTCGAGCCCCCCAATAAATCAGTGGTCAGTCTCTCTACCTCTTGGATCAGGCCCCGCCCCCCTCTGTTACCAAAAGAGGGAGACTCCTTGCCGATCGCTCTCTTTGGAGAGATTGAGCTCCGCCTCCCCCACCCAGTCTCACTCTCACTGTCTCTCTCTGTTGACTCTCAGTACTAGATTCCAGTGATGACTTCAATAGCTGTCGTCCTCGACGGTCCCAAGACCAGAAATGGCCGACGCGTCTTCGAATCTTTTCAATACGCTAATCAGCAGTGCTACTGGAACAGGTTAGTTCATTTCCTTTGTTTCCGATACATTACGGCTGATTCTCTTTTTCATTTCTCCATTTCTTGCGCCAATTTCTAAGATAATACGAGTGAGAAACGAGTCGAGCTGTCAATAACAAACAGCCGACTGAGGTCAATTGACTACCCAATTTGATGGGGCCCTGGACTAATTTTTCTGACATTTTCGGCTTCTTTTTTTAAGATTTTGAGCTTTTTTTTCACTTTTCTACCCCTCAAAGTGCCCGGCAAGATATCAATCTAGACTGGTACAGTTTTGAACAACTGTCTCAGGTCGCTCTATTTTCGCATTTTTCTACCTTTCATCACATTTTCGTGAAAAATGATGCGTTACAAACTTGTAGCTCTTTCTCCGCTCTACAACTTTGTAGAATCTCACTTTTTTCAAAAATGCAATCCTAGGGCAGCAGTAGACGATTTTCTAAAATCCTTCGAGGCAGAATTGGAAAAACTGCAATTTCAATGGAAAGCCGATATTAATAGGCTATCGGAAGATGATTCTGGCATCATTTTCTTTTGTTGTCAACCCTTTACCCCACAAAAGAACTCGATTACGAGTCACTTCTTCGGCTGCACAAGAGAAATGCCATCGACGCTGGAAAGTGTGGAGAGAGAGCCCTTGTTCTTCTATGAGTCAAACTGCCGCCGGGGAAACATGTCTTTTTTAGGGGGGAGAAGGGGCAGTTTGGAAACTCAGCTTTGGGCTCAGAACATTGCAAATAACACCAAATTTTTCAGAGAACTGACCCAGGCTGCCGATGCCCTCAAATATATGGGTTTCATGAGGCCCGGAACATTGTTCGTCTCGGCTCCAGCCACCCACCTCCAAGCTCTGAAGAATGCCTGGGCTCGAAGAGTCCTAAAGCCGGCTGACGGCTATCAGATCACTTCTGTTGGTGAGTTTCTATTTTCTCGCTCCAATCGATACCTATTTTGACCCCACTAGCTCCTAATCCTCTTAGAAAAACACTAACCGCCACGACCGTCACTCCCCGTAATCCTAATCCCAGTGCCTCCAGGCAACTTCTCACCTTTGGCTATGACCGGCCTTTTTGATTTTTTTGACTCTTATTCTTGGATATGATAAGTTGTATAGGAGTGATGCCGCGAAAAAGACAAGATGACATGAAAGGCGGTTCAAATTAGGACTAGCTGTTCAAGGAGAGCTGTGAGGTCGAGACTAGGAGTAATTAGGCAGAGGTGAGAAGTGGGGAACGGCTGCTGCTTTTAGGTGTCTCTTTGGATGAGAGAATCGTTTTCTTGATGGGTTTTGTACTAGAAAGGGAGAGAGAGAGAGAACAATCTTATTTTTAGTTTCTTTTCTGCATTGTCTTGTTCATTTCACTGCATTTTGAGTGGGGGCCAGATTCGTGTTCAACGCCCTCGAAATCCTCCAGGAACGTGAAAGCCAAAATCTTGTCTCGAAGTGATTCGAATCAACAACCGTCGGTAATGTGCGAACTCCAAGCGAATGCGTTAGCCACTAGGCCACGGTAGACGGCTTACTAGTACGGTCACGGAACAAGCTTGGTCGAAGGTCTAGTTCTCTCGTCTATTCATCTAAAGGCCCGGGTTCGATCCCGACCGAAGAAATATTTTTCATTTTATGTTTCCTGATGTTTTCGATGGCTGACCTAGGCTGATCAACTTGTAGCTCGTCTACCATGTCCTCAATCGGCTATCAGATTCTAATACCCATGTCCTCATGTGGTCTCAATAGTATAAACAACCATATAGAGGAAGGCTAGGCATCTGTCCCGCACCTGTACTCGTATCGGATTGCAACCAACAGGTGCCCGTCAAATTACGTGGCGTCATGCTAATTAGGCTCACGCCGCCATATTTTTTTCGATGATTTTTTCTACTTCTCCAAGCATGCGCCAAAATTGTTGACAGCCGGAATTTTATTCATTGGCAGCCAGAGAAGGACATTTGGCCCCGGGAAATGGGGCCATTTACATAAATTAAAAGCATTGTTGGGGACTTGGATGTCGAGGAAGTACAGGGGAGAAATGCTGGTTTTCAGGCGAACTCGGACAGATTCAGCCGGTGGAACAGATGCATTTTGTGCCGTTGGGAGACGTGATCTGCGACACGATTGCCCAGCTGAACAGGATGGGTCTAGCTGCCAGTCTGGCAGCTATCAGGACGCATGTGACGGAGAACTGTCCTCAGGTGAGAGTGACTTACTGTCTATAGTTCTTCATGACTACCTCACCCCTTGTTTGCATCGTCTCGGTCAGTACTGTCTCTTTATCCGTTTACTGTCACTCTTACCATGTCTCTCTGTGCACTCAAACTGTGTCTCTGTTGATGTTCACGACTGTCTCCTATTGTGTGTGAATCCTACTGTCTCTGTATCTGTCACTGTTCAGTCTAGTAGTGTTTATGGCTCACACTGCCCCTGTAACCTATCACTGGTATACTCATCCTCCTTTTTGTACCCTGTCTCTCTGGTCGGTACCTCTGCAATACTGTCTTTTGACTCTTGCCTCTGCTCGGCGACTGGTTTCTCTAGAGCCTGCTACTGAACTCTGTACTCTCTCTGTAGTTTCTTTACTAGTTCCTTTACTATGGGTAGCTTGCACTCCCTACAATGTAGACTACCTCTGTCCATCTTTTGGCATCTGATCTACTCCAAGAAAACAGTTCGGAGTTCAGAACCACCCCTTTCTGACAATCCCGGTTCAATACTACAAGCTTATGCTATAAGCTTTTTACAAGCCTAAAGTTGGACTTATCTTACAGCCCCATTTTCAGGTAGCTCCCCCAAGCTTGGAGATGGTCCGTCAGACTGTCAACTCCCTCTCGGCTACGGGATTAGTCTACCGTATGGGAGATCACCATTTCGTCTCTATCCCAACCCAGTCTCCGGTCAAAGTCGAGGAGAAGCAGACAGTCGAGTGCCAGACCGGCATGAGCATCATTCTTCCGCAGAAGAAGAATCAAAGGAAAGGAATCTTGGCCAGGATCTTCCAGAAGAAATCACCGGTGGCCCAGTCCGCTCTGGTTCCAGTTGCCTTCTCGACCGAGTTCCCGCCACCTCAATGGATAGCTCAAGCCAACAGCAGGGTGCCCGAGTTGGCTGCCGTGCCGGCTCCTCAGACACAGCAGGCCAAGCAGACCATCGTTCATAATAAGTAAGTCGAGAGTGACTATCAGGGAGGCTAAGGGTCATGGATTAGTTTGAGGAGAGAGCAGACAGGAGCTGGGTGAGAGTATGAGTCTAGGGAAATGAGAGTCAAGAAACAGAGTCTAAGAAGTCCGGACAGAACAGCTCTGAGTAGGAACGAGTCGAGAAGTCACAGGCGAGATTGACCGAGTAAGGAATGAGTCAAGATCTTTCCCTGGTTAAGAAGCACTGGAACGACAGGATGAGTTAAGTAGTCAACTAAAAATGAACAGTATAGACAGTTGACAGAATACCAAATAGATTATGGACCGATCTAAATTTCTGGGTGAATCTAGGAATGAATCAAGTGGTCAAGAGTCCTGACTACTGTTCTCTGACAGAGATTAGCTCAATGAGCTGAGAGGGTTAGGGATGAGTCATGAGTCAAGAGAGTCAAAAGATTGTCTCCAACTGGTAACAGATTCCCTAGAAGAGTTTGTGGATAAGTCAACAGTCAATACATTATGATCCCTGTCATATCGAGAATTACCGCGTCATCTGTCTATGCCGTCGGCGCGGCCTGTCCCATTGTCTCATGAGAGATCGCGCACCCTGTCCCCGATTATTAGCAGAAGTGAGACTAATGAGGTGTCAGAATGGGGGTGACTCTCTGTGGGGCCAGCAGCAAGACAGGCTGAATGAATCTGATGGACCGTTTGCAGAGAGCCCATGCTCTCGGGGCAAAGGTAGACTGACACCTTGCTGAAGGTGATAGATGGGTTTTGGAGGTGAGGGACTGTGGGTATACCAGTGGAGAGTCAGTCTGCTACTATCCAGGCAGAAAGGTGCACTTTGGAAAATACAGGGTATGGACTGAGCCAAGAGAACCTTCCTGACTCTTGACTCTTCTCTTTCCTCAATGTTGTGGACAATATCCTGTCGATTTGGGACAGTAATACATTGTCTCTTGACTATCAAACCAGTTCAGACTCCGTATCCAGTTAGACTCACTGCGTTCTGAATGTACCCTTTCTTTTGACTACTTGACTCATCCTCAGACTCAGGGCATGACTCTTTCGGCATTTCAGTTCTTTGTGAATCTCTCTATGCTCTTTAGACTCTCACCCTGGGACGTTACAGTTTTTTACAGTTGTCGTCCTCGAAACTCTCACCCCGAGATGGGATAATTGTCCAGTTAGTTGCGTAAGACAGAGGGACGGTGATGGTCATCCTGTGCGCTTTGAAATTTGAGACCTAACCGTATGGCGACGATCCTAACCGTGTTTTTTCAGGTTCCCCACCTTTAATGATCGACTCTGTGACCAGGCTGCTCGAGTAGAAATCTGTGACCAGAAGCAGAAGAGGTCGAGGAGAAAGGAACGGAGACAGATCAGTAGCTCTTCGGAGTGCCTGAACTACGGTCCCATTGATCCTCCTGAGTTGTTGCCGGACCACATCGAGGTCTTGGAAGCGATCTGTGGGACACGAGGAGGACCAACGAGGAGGAAGAGGACTGGAAGTCGGAAGGCGCCTTTGAGGTCTTCGACTCCTGTGGACTCGGACTCAGCTTATAGTCCCTCTCCAGTAACCGATTCCAACAATGAAGAGAAGAGCAACAGTTGGAGCGAGCCAGAGCAGGCCAGGGTTAGTCTTTTTCATTTGTCTCTCTGTCTCTCTATCTTCCGACTAAACTTATATTTCCAGAACAACCACACTTACATCAACCTCCACTATGACTCTACCCAATTCGAGGATATTTCACTGCTGCCGGCTCCAGCTCTTCCCCAGAAAAATGTCCACATTTCTAGCGTTTAATTTATTTGCAAAAGTTGTAGAAATAGCTGTTTTTAGCACACAAAAAGAGTCTTGTCATGTCCACATCTTTGACCGTGGTCCAAGAGAATCGATTTCCGAATTTCGCGCCCCGTCTCATTTTCAAATCCAACTTCTCTCAATTTTCGTTTTTACTTGTCATTTGCGGCCGTTTTCCCTATAGATTTTTGCCCGTTTTTTTCTTTCAGAATAATCCAGATTTTATGTATTTTTCTTTACATTTTTAAAATTTTCTCTTGCAAGTTAGTTGGTGAGTGAAAATAAATATTTCCATGGAAGACTATTGCGGCTTTTTGGAAGGTTTTCCTGTGTCAATTGCAAGTAAGCATGGTTTTCAGTTCTAAACTTTCAAATCTATCTCTTTGTCTCTCTCTCTCTCTGACCAGTCACGTGTATGTCCTGTTTATGCAGGTTTGGCAGGTGCTTGTGTAATCCGCCATTCTGCCTCCTGCAACCAAGCCCAAATAATGGGCAGAACAAACGAGAGCCCTCTATAAACACCGAGGGGCTAATTGGACTGTGTGAGCCTTATTAGGCACGGGGGCAGAAGGTGAGAAAGCATGCAGATGGCTTGGCACAGATTAATGAGATAGACACGGGGCTTATGGGGTATAATGACTAGATTTGAGGTGTGAAATAGGGAAATGACAGAGACAGAGTGAGCAGTGGTTTTCCTTGAAATTGTCACTTTTGTCTAGTTCCCGAGTCTGACTCATCCTCTCTCGCGCTCTCACACGTTTCCACACATGCATGCATGTCACATTCCTGTCCTTCCAAGTATAAAAGTTCTCTTTTCCGCTTCAATCCCACTCCTCTTTGAAAATCTTGTCCGAACACCTGTCCATTTTTTCCCAGTCCTCAACTCTTCTCCATTTTCTCTAACTCACCCGTATTATTTCAGAAACTGGTAAAATGACTGGAGTAGTCTCTGACAAACAGTACATTGAACAGCTCCCGGACAATTACGAGTGGTTCGAGGAGCAGATAGCCGGACATCATCCTTCAGTCTACAAGGGTGGCAAAAGAGAAATTGGTAAATTTTAGAATTTTCTGGGCTTCCGGCTCTGTCCAAACCCAATCGCTAATCCTCACTCTCTCATTAATCTTACCTCTCCACTTTGTCAAAACAATAGGGAGTGGCAGAGTCGAGTGACACAAGTCGTGTTGACACAGGTGGCAGCAATCGGTTTAAAATCCTCTATCATTTACTGTCTCTTTTGTAGGGATCCTGAAGAAGCAAGGCTCGGACAAGATTCTGAAGGTCGTCCAGGATGGGAAGAGAGGAATCTGTGAGGTAAGTGTCTCTTAATCTCTTGACCGTAAGAGGAAACGGTGGCGCAATCGAAGGCGAGAGTAATCCTGCGGAAGTTTGACAGGAAGCAAGGACAAATAAGGATGAGTTGATGGGTTTTGACTAGAGAGGAGGGGTTACTGTAGACTCCAATGGAAAGAAATAAAGGTAGACAGAGACATAGAGAGACAGAGAGACAAAGGGACAGAGAGACAGAGAGCCGCTGTTCGAAATCTACCGTAACCCAAATGAGACACTTGTAAACAATAACCGATTAACCTGTCTCCTATTCCATCATCATCTCAGTTTTCCTCGGAATACAACCTTGTCTCCCCGTCTCTCTCTCTTGTATACACGGATGAGTGGCTATCCGAGACGGAATCCCCGATTGCGTAACCGGACTATGAGAGACGGGCGTGTAAATGATGGTCACCCGGTCTGAGTTGAGGACACGAGAATTTGCGCAATCAGAATAGTACGGGAAGACAATCCTTTGGGTGGCTAGGGACGAGCTTCCAGGTTGCATTCTATCGTCTGATCAAAGGAGACAAGGTGTATGACTGTGCTGATGAGGAAACTGATCCGTATGTTTTCCATTCTCTACCGTACTATCTCGGTTTCAGAAAGAGACTTTGGCCCAATACTTCCGAAGAAGACTGTCGTCTCCTAGCGCCATTTGTTCCGGAGTATCATGGAAGACAGATGTTACTTGTGGATGGAGAAGGTTTGGAGCTTCCTTGACAGAAAATGTCTGACTACAGAGCACGAGTTCCTCTGCTTCGACGACCTGACTATGGGATATAAGAGGCCCGCCATTTTGGACATCAAAATGGGAAGACAGACTTTTGATCCAAACGCTTCCACTTCGAAGAGGGAGAAGGAGAGTGCCAAATATCCACCTCAGGAGAAGCTGGGCTTCAGGATTTTGGGCTACCGTGTAAGAGAGACAGAGAGAGACCCCGACCTTTACCCAATTGACCACAACAGGTGTCCTGATGTTCGAATTTGTGCGAGAGACGGTGACAGACCCAGGTCAGATGGCAACATCCGGATCGTAACCATGGCTCGACAGACCGTTAATGGTCGGTTAGCGCGTAATCGAGACCACATGCCGACAGGTCTGGAAAAGCTTTGAAGGAAAAGGGACAGAGGGACTGGCACTGTCACTGTCTCTCGACACTCTTCCCATTTTTCATTTCCGCCACGGTCTCAACCGTGTCACACCTTGGCTTATCTTTGAGTCGGCATCAGGTGTTCTTAGGGGCTGGGAGCCGTATGGCGGCTCATGCCGCCTTTCAAAGAGGACCTAGCCCACAATTAGTCACAGCTTGGCGACAGTTAGGAAGAGTATGAGGACACAAGGGGACCGTTGCTTTCAGATCCATCGCCAACATGAGGTGGCTGTTCGAGGAAAGGACTGGGGAAGAGACTACGACGAGAATACTGTATCCGACGCAATGAAGGAGTTCTTCTATTGTGGAAGAGAAAACTCACAAGATGCAGTTCACGAAGCGGTTGTCAGGCAGCTGGAAAACATTCTGTTCGTTTTTGAGACGCAGACCTCGTTTCATTTCTACGCAAGCTCTCTGTTCTTCATCTACGAGACGGATGCGGATCTCCCAGTCAATTTGACCATTAAGATGATTGGTAAGTCTCTGTCTCTCGCGTCATTCTGTCATTTCGTCTCTCTGTCTCTTTCGAACTACCTCTTATTCAGACTTTTCTCACGTCTTCCCCGGTAACGGTCAACTGGATGAGAACTACCTTCCAGGAGTGAGAACACTCCTCAAGCTCATGGCCGATATTGCCTGATACCCCTTCCAAAGAATTTCGAATGATAGCTCTTTCTGTGATGCTCCACTATATGAAATGTTTCATTCCAATTCCATGTCTCTGTTAATTACCAATTCAAAAATCTGTCTCAATCTGCCACCCCCGTTTGGGCTCAACAGCTGTCATCCATCAAAAATGCCGACAGATACATGGCGAGGGGGACGAGATGGCTCAATTACTGACACCTGTTGCGTTGTTTCACAGTACTGGTGGCAATTTTTCGAAGAAAGTAGGATACTGTAGCTGAACAAGCTGTGCAATATTGTCTTAGTCTGCGCAAAACGTGGCCCGAAGAGACTTGCCGACGACGCAAGACTAATTAGCCGTTTATGAGCGAGCCGCTAATCAGCTAATGGGGATACAGTATCCAAAAATATCTTCTTGGGTTCACAGGGAACCAAGCTTCGCAATTTTCTAGAGGACTTCGCAGAGTGTCTGAATCATGAAAGAGGGTAGAACAACGGCTGTGGTCTCATCCGTACAGTTTCAACACTAGTCCATTTTTTCATGGTTTCTTGACTCTTACAAAGACTCTCTTGACCTTAGTAACCACCCACGAATGCTCATTCATACAATCAGGAGAGGGGGCAGATGTCTCCACAGTCACGTAATCCGCTTTATAGGCACAGAAACCAGCCATGCAATTCTAAGGAAATGGATTATGACCGTTGTAAATCTGTGAAAGATAGGGAGGGGTCTGAGTGCCGAAAAGAAGGACTATCTCTGTCTCTGTCTGCTTGAAACTGGTGCTTCGAAGATTTAACCTAGACCGTATTACACTAGCTGTTGTTCATACTCATCCTCTCTCAATCGGCCTAATTGTTGCGACAAATTGGCTAGTCTTTAAAGTAGAGCCGCCACAAACGTATTAACAGGTGTGTGACGCCATTAGGACACACAGTTTGGGCGCACGCTATTTGATCGGGCCCGAGAGCATCTTCTAAGCTGGTTGATAGTAAAGGTGAGAGGTCCGGAAGTAATCGACTGGAATCTACAGGTATCCAGAACAGCGGCTGTGAGTCTAGAATTTGTTCACCATTTCACAAATGGACTTGTCCTTATCCCAGACGAACTTGCTTGTCTCCCCGACGGTCATTTATAAAATCAGGTTCATTACATGGCAGCATCTGCATTGGAATGTTTCACACCACGATTTCTCGGACACATGTACATATTTAGCGATCAAACTTGGCGGGGAATCGGCCTTCCTCGACCAGCTCGTCCCACCTTTCCTGCCAGAAGCCGGGACAGATATCCTTGTAGACGTTCTGGAAGAACTTGCACGGCTTGTAATCCTCGCCCATGAGCTCTCGGCAACGATGGTAGTCAACATAGTAACTGAAGCACTGCCTCTGCTTCCTGACCTGCGGAAACCGGGCATCATAGGGAGCTGCCCAGAACAGTTTCTTGGCCTTCTCGTGAGTTTCCTTGCGCCACCAAGCCGGGGAATCTGGGTGTCGGAGAGCCTCTCCAAACTGTTCACGATACTGTTCGAGGCGTTCCCAAGTGGTTTTGGGTACTTCTGTGTCGGGACCCATTGCTGAAAGAGAACTATTGGAACAAGGAGAAGGAGACTACCAGCTAGAGAGAGGGAACCAGGCTGTTGGAGTGAGATACTCTGGCAGGAGTCTGAAAAGAAATTTTTGAGGGAGAAGAATGTAAGAGAGAAGTAACTGTCTCTGTGTGTCTGGATAAGAAAATGCGAAGAAATGAGCGAAATTGTTAGAAAAGTTCGTCTGGTTCTGTTTTCTTTCCCCAGCCCTCTCGTCATCTCAAAAACAAGATGTGAGGCGGTAAACATGGCCCAAGAGGAGAGAGGACTGATCAGCAGAAAGGCTAGAGCGTAAACATACACATTTCCACGAGCTTTCGACCTAATCTTACTGCCATTTTGTTCATTTTTGATTATAAGTTCTAGGAAAACAATGTGTGACCATGACGGGAAGATTGTTCGAAGGAAACGCGTTGACTGATCGGGTCCCTCTTTGATCACTAGGGCAAACTTGAACAGGTTTTCAACACCTAGATTGTACGGGGGCATCAGACCATAACAAAGCCTCCTTTTCCGAAGAAAATGAGTCAGTTCCGTCCACTGAATCATCGAGACCTATGACAGGAACACCTGTGGTAGAAAGTCTTCATTCCATCATATTAATCAACAAATTTTTGTCATTGTTTTGCTGACCAACTTGTGCCCATTCTCCTTATTCTCCAGCTATTTTTTTTGGCTATTTGATTCTTCAATTGGTGTATTTCTCTGTTTCTCTGTCTTTCTGCTTCTCTGTCCCTTTGTCTCTCTGTCTCTCAGTCTCTCTATTTCTTGGTCTCTCTGTTTATGTCTTTCACATCAGTCTCTCTACCTTATCGCCTCTCCATATTTGGCGCCAAAAACTGCAGGAAAGTGCACAATGAAGGAATTTACTCGAGATTGCTCCTACACGTCACGGCGAGCGGCTGGAGCGAGAAAGAAAAGTGCGCCCCTGCGTCCCTGGCCAGCCCTTTCCATCGATAGAGAGAGGCCTGCGCCACACTGCAGCCGCGACGCAAATAACGAGACTGGCCGGGCGAGAACTTCACAGTCAGCTGATTTTTCTCCATTCCATATTAATAGACAGGAAAAAGCCTTCTAGGGTTAAATTACTGCGTTTTTATGGTACTTTTCCGGCACTTTAAGGTGTTCAAAAAGTTCAGAAAAATACACCTGGAAATCATTGTTTTTCGCCTGTTTTAGATTTTCCTAGGGGTTGTGATCAGTTTTGACAGTCCTTTAAAGTCCTCTGTCTCACTGTCTTTTCTGCTACAAATTCGATTGAAAATGACTAAATATGTTGCATCATTTCCACTTAACTGATTTCACAAGCGGTTCAAAGACTTTTTCACATTTTGCGTTCGGTAATCCTGCTATATTTCGAGTTCTGATTGTAAAAGTTTTTCGAAAGCTACCAAGCCTATTTTCTGCTTATAATTTTGCCTATTATCCTCACATTTTCTTGAATTTGGCTTGAGATTTTTCTCCCCTCTTCTAGTTTAGTCATTATTCCGCGCGTTCTACCTGGTCATGATCTCCTGATCCCCTCTAGAACATTTTTTCTCAGAGTCTCACTCGTATTTTCTCTTTTATTTGACGGAAGAAAAAACTTACAAATGTTCAGAGACAGAGATAGCGAGACAGAGAGACTGAGAGATAGAGAAACAAAGATACAGAAAAACGGAGAGACAGAGACCTGGAAATGTTCCTTTCCCATTATCATATCATCTCTTGCCACCAATTTTCTCCTGTACCATTTGGTTTATCTCTGCTTTTCCCCATACCATCTCGTTTTCAGAAGAAAAACTTCACAAAACCCAAAAGCCTTACCCTGGTGTACAGGTAGGCTGGCCAAAAATGGAGGGCATCGATCCCGATGTCCTGCTGGAATGGCTTCAGACGGGTATGGGCGATGAGCGTGACCTACAGGTACTTTCTCTTAATTTTCTTACCAAAATATCTTTTCAGCTTATGGCCCTTGAACAACTGTGCATGCTTCTACTGATGTCGGATAACATTGACCGTTGCTTCGAGTCCTGCCCTCCTAGGACGTTCCTTCCGGCTTTGTGCAAAATTTTCCTGGATGACTCAGCTCCGGATAACATCCTGGAAGTGACGGCCCGAGCCATCACCTACTATTTGGACGTCTCGAATGAGTGCACGAGGCGGATTACTCAGGTGGGACTTTTGAAAAAAATATTTTTTTGGCAGGAAAGCTCCTGCGTCAAGAGGTACAGGGGATCCGGCGATAAGTTATAAGCTATCTTTGTCTCACTGTCTAACTGTCCCTCCGTTCCTCTGTCTCTCTATCTCTGTGTCTTTTTTCTTTCTGTCTCTCTGCCTCACAGATAGTAGCAAAGAGTCGTCGCTGGTAGCACTAGAACACATTCAATCACTTTTTCTAGCGATTGTCCTTTCGCGCAATGGCATTTCTTTTATGAAACAAGGAAACCGAATACCAAGAGACGGACAAAAGAATTCTTGACAAGATGGTACGAGAGCACCGGGGACTATATGACATCTGAGATACTACAATTTCAGGTCGACGGAGCCGTGAAAGCAATCTGCAATCGTCTTATCGCTGCAGAGATGACTGACAGAGCTAGCAAAGATCTGGCAGAACAGTGTGTCAAGCTCTTGGAACATGTCTGTCAACGAGAAACCCTCGCGGTTTATGATGCCGGTGGAATGAATGCCATGCTCACATTGGTCCGCGGGCATGGAGACAAAATTCACAAAGTGAGCAATTAGGAAAGCCAAAAGGCTTGGCAACTAAAAGTTTGAAAAGTTTCAAGTTTGGAAAAACAGGCAATTACTACTTTTTTGAAAATTTGTTTTTGCAATGTTCTAGTCGGGACTTCTTCAGGGAGAGAGACAGAGACAGTAGCGATTACCAGGCCAATTTTTCGTTTCCAGGATACGATGCATTCTGCCATGTCCGTCGTCACTCGTCTCTGCGGCAAGATGGAACCCAACGATGCCGATTTACCGCAATGTGCCGAGAGTCTAGGAGTTCTGCTGGCCCACGACGACGTCAAGATCTCCGAAAGTGCTCTACGCTGCTTTGCCGCCCTGACAGATCGCTTTATTCGCAAGATGATGGACCCCGCAGAGTTGGCAAAGCACAGCAATCTGGTGGAGCATCTCCTGACGTCAGTTTCTACAAATACTACGGGTCAATCGACGAGTTTCGTCTCCATTGTGCTTTCATTACTGAGCAACTTGTGCAGAGGATCGGCCACGGTCACGGAACAGGTCTTGAGGTAAGAGAGAGAGACAGACAGACAGACAGACACACAGATAGAGAAACAGAAGTACAGTGAGACAGAAAGAGACAGAGAGAAACAGAGATGGAGAGATATAGAGACAGTCAATCATTTTTCCAGCTCTCCCCATCTCATGACAGCCATCCACTCCGTCCTGACCAACAAGGATGATCGAGTCGTCACTGACGGTCTCCGACTGGCCGACCTTCTGGTGGTTCTGCTGTGCGAGGGAAGGAGCAGCCTACCCTATACTGTTGTGGTGTGTTTGTCACGAATATATTCTTTGTTTGGCTTTTTGGCTGAAAAGTAGAGCTATCGCTTGAAAGATCGGCAACGCAGTCAGATTTCTAGCTTTTGTGGGCCTCGAGGCCAGTACTTTGAAATCCAGAAACCTGAAGATAAAGACAAAGACACGAAAGACTAAAGACATATGTCAATTTTCAGTCGGCCAGTGGCGAACCATCGGGATCCGGTGCCAATGTCGAGCGAGCTCATCGTCATCTGATCGATGCCATTCGCCAGAAGGATCTGACTGCGCTGGTAGAGGCTATTGAAAATGGAGCTGTTGACGTGAACTTCACGGACGATGTGGGTCAGACGCTGTGCAACTGGGCCTCGGCTTTTGGCAGCCAAGAAATGGTCCAGTACCTGTGCGACAAGGGAGCCGATGTCAATAAAGGCAATAAGAGCAGCAGTCTTCATTATGCTGCCTGTTTTGGCAGGCCCGATGTGAGATAGATAATGTGCTTCGTCGGTGTGGTGTCGTGTATCCTCTATCCTGTGGTAACTTGACAGCAACAGAGACAGAGACAGACCACTGCTTTCTAACCCTATCCTACTGCTTGCCTCTAAAAGCTTATTTTCAACCCACAATCTTCAATTCAGATCGTCAAACTTCTTCTTCAACGCGGTGCCAATCCTGATCTAAGAGACGAGGACGGAAAGACAGCACTCGACAAGGCCAGAGAGCGGAGCGACGAAGACCACACCCAGGTTGCCGACATCTTGGCGAGTCCGACAGTTTACATGCATTCTCGTGAGTCTATAAAATAGTCTTGCAATTTTGTGGTTTCAGAAGACAAGAAGACCGAATCTTCCGTCCCCACCAGAAAAGTGTCGACAAGCGAGCTACCGGATAGACAGCTAGCTGCCGAGGTTCTACAACAACTGCTACCAATTTTCTGCGAAATTTTCCAAGTAGGTAAACTGCATCTCTGTTTCGCTGCCCGTCCGTCTCTCTATCTCTCTGTCTCTTTGACACTATGTCTCTCAATCTCTTTGCCTTCCTGTCCCTCTTTCTCGATGTCCTATAGTACAATCTTTCAGAAATCCCTCTCAGCTTCGGTACGCCGTACTTCCTTGTCTCTTCTTCGAAAAATTGTCGAACACATGCAAGCAGAAAATCTCCGGTCTGCTTCAAGAGCCTCCGCCTCCTCCCCTACCAGTCCCAACATTCCAGAAGAAGCCGAAAGCCTGGTTGCAGTGGTGGTCGCTGTTCTGGATCAAGAAGAAGATTTTGATGGTCAGGAACAGGTCATGCTCATTCTGGCGAGTCTTCTTAGAAAGGATCCCGAGCTCTGGGTCGGTGAGCTTGTCCGTCTTGGAGTTTTTGAGAGAGTCGAGGCTATGGCCAAAGAACCACCGCCGATATTTGACGAGGAGATTGAGGAACCGAGCGAGAAGGCGGACGAGCTCAATTCGAAGAACCTGACGGCCATTAGGAGTACAACGTCCACTCCCTCTGTCACTCTCGAGGATACGGACAGATCAGTCAGCGCGAGCAGTGATGCCACTGAAAGAGACAGAGAGCGAGCAGCCATGTTGAACATTACGATGGAAAGTGACGATCTCTCCTCGACTGAAACCCCGCCACCCACGCTGGAAATGGTAGGAGAGACGGTCAGCTCAACTGCTAGCAGTCTCGTCAACTCCCTGACTCATGTACTTCTACCGAATAGAGACAAGGAGAAGGAGGAGAAGAAGAACAGACATCCGATTCAGGTGAGTGTGAGATACGGGAAAGACAGGGGAACAGGAAGAGACTTAGAGACATAGAGACAGAGATACAGAGATACAGAGACAGTATTAATCATTCCAATTCAGGTCGGAACCCCCTACCGCTGGAAGGAATGGCGTTTGGCTCGCGGAGAAGAGTCTCTGTTTATCTGGAACGACCTCCTCATCATGGAATTCAGTTTTACCAGCAATGGCTGGTTCCGCTACGTGGCCGACAACGATCTGCGACTGCTCTTCACCAACGGTAGTCAAGACACCCTGGCCAAGGAGGCCCGAACCGAGGCGAAGAAGAGTCTGATCTCGAGATGGAGAAAGGCCAAGGCTCTGTGGGGAGAAGACACTAGTCCTACAGCCGTCCTCGGTCTGCCCAGCACGTCCAAGCGCTTGGAAATCCCTCAGTGGGAGGTATCCTGCCCCAGACCCACAGAACTGGTAGTCAAGTGTACCGCCAGAACAGAGAATCCATCGGCCATTCTGACTATCAAGGATGAACTGGGAGGCTTTAACTATGAGTCATCGGACAAGAAGAGACACCAACTCTTGCCGGAAACCACTCTGGGACCAGAATTCCATACTGGATGGTGCCTGAACGGGGTCTCGCCGCGAAGAGCCAAATTCCGGAACGATATCCAGAAGAGGAAAGTACAGGAACTGGCCTGGGACCTCTGGATCAACCATCTAAAAGAGGCGTGTGCCAAGCCGAGAGAAGCTCTGATTGAGTTGGAGAATGCAGCCAAAGTCATAGTCAAAGCCGTCAATGCTCACCAGCTGCCGGTCAACTCTGTCAAGGCGAAACATGTCAAACAGCCGAGGATTGAGAAAGTTCAAGAGGTGGGTTTATTATTTCTGACTCTGTCTCTGTCCCTTTGTCTTTTTGCCTCTCATTCTCCTCTTTCAGCTCGTCTCGGCCCTCCGAATCGTCCGTGAAAGCGTCGTGGATGAGCGTCGACTCTCCACCTTCGAGTTCTCTGTCTCTGGGGTCGTTCCCGCCATGCATCAGCTCCTCGCCCTGGCCGAGAAGGCTCCCACAAGCTACCCAGCCCGAATCTTCCAAGAAGCCTTCAGTCAGGGTACAGCTTTGACCTCTCTAATCCTGAAAATGGTCTCCGTGTTGGAAGCCAACGAAAAGTTCCCTCAGTATCTGTATGACAGTCCCGGAGGTTCCGCCTACGGTCTCCAGCTGCTCTCAAGACGGATCCGAATGAAGCTGGAGATGGCCGAGAACAAGGAGAACGAGCAGGGAGAGCTACTGAACAAGGGCGGCAAGATCTTCAAATCAGAGCCTGTGGTCACTGTTGGACAGCTGCGAGGCTTCCTGATCAAGTTCGTTGCCAAGCAGTGGTTCGATCGTGAGAGAACAGCTCTCGGCTTCGTCCAGAAGATCCAGGAGATGAAGAAGACGAACGAAGTGGTCAAGTGCGCCTATGCGAGTGATTTTGACCAGGAGGGAGTCATCTACTGGCTTGGAACAAACGGCAAAACAGTGTCGGAGTGGACAAATCCTGCTATGGTCAATGCTATCCAGGTCTCATGTTCTGACCAACGACAACCGTTCGGAAAGCCCGAGGACATTTTGAGCCGGGATACCGGTCCGATTAATTGTCATACCAGTGATGATAAGTGAGTTTGAGAACAGAGGGACAGAAAGACAGAATGACAGAGAAACGAAGAAACAAAGAGACAAAGAAACAGAGTGACAGAGGGACGGAGAGATAAAGAATAACTGTCTATTCAGGAACGCGAACTTCTCGGTGGACCTGGGTCTCCTTCTCTATCCGACAGCCTATACTCTTCGTCATGCCAGAGGCTACGGACGGTCAGCGTTAAGGAACTGGCTTCTACAGGTTGGTTTACTTATTATGCAAGAACGATACAATGCTTCAAAGCTTATATAACGTGTTTTCAAAACACTAGCAGAAACAAAGGAACACTTTCTCGAAATAAAGCCAGAAAAGGGCCCCTTTTTTTCTTCAAAAAGCAGTATTTGCCCCAAAGACCACTCTCGAAGCTACAACTTTGTAGAACATCGCAGAGCCGGAAAACTGGTTTTAACCTGTAACGACCGCTACAAAGGTGAACAGAGGGTGTTAGGCTTGAAATTTGGCCTTCCAAGGCATAAAGAGTTGAAAAAGTGATTATCCAGAGAAATGATCTTCTGAAAAGTTGCAGATTTTGATGCGGTCTATAATTTTGTAGAACATTGTAAAACCGAAATTTCATGTTTTGGACGCGAAAAGAGAACCGAGACTGGATAGCGATGTGAAATAGGCCTGGAAAAATGTCAAGATTTCAGGGCTCCAAGGACAAACAGATCTGGGAGGTTCTGGTTGCTCACTCCGAAGATACCAGCCTTAATGAACCCGGCAGCACAGCCACCTGGCCTATCGAAGATGACAGAAATCGCGGCCCGTATCGCTACTTCCGTGTGGCACAGAATGGCAAGAACAGCTCGGGACAGACACACTACCTCAGCCTGTCCGGCTTTGAGATCTACGGGGACATTGTTGATGTCGTGGTTGAAGAGTTCCCGAAGGCTGCAGAGGAAAAGCCAGCTCCACCACCTACAACTTTGTCATCTTGCAAAGGAGCAAAGAAGGAGGACAAGCAGACCAAAAATGTGGCTGCCGCAATCAGCAGACTGCCGCAGGGAAGCAACAACAATCGTCTGAAGCTAGGATATCCACCCGAGTCGTTCCCGAGTACAGCTAGACTCAGGTTGGTGGAGAGACATAGAGACAGAGGAATAGAGATGGTTACTGTATATCTTTACCTTTTCCAGGCACCGTCTCCGCCACCAGGGATCCGATATCCGTGGAACAAAGGTAGTCAGAGGCCCCGACTGGTGTTGGGACAAGCAGGACAGTAACGGAGAGGGCAGAATCGTAACTCATTCCGAGGCCGGCTGGGTGGATGTGGCCTGGGACAATGGCTACATCAACAGCTATCGCTACGGGGCGGACAATCGCTACGACATCAAAGCTGATGTCTGTTCTGCCGTCCCCCTCGTTCAGCCTTCCAGCTCCGTCCTCGATGCCATGCGAGTCCGCTGTCGACAGAGCATGAATCGTACTCACTCCAGAGACTCTCCTTTCGCCTCATTCGCAGGATTCACCCCGTTCGGAAAGAACAGAAAGTCTGCAGCCACGGCCAGCACTCCTCTCTCCAGATTTGTGGTCCCAAAACAGCAGTCATCCTCTGGAGCGAGCTCTTCCGGATCGGGTCAGTCCACTTCCAGTACTGGAGGAGGGATCGGGAAGAAGTCAATGTCGACTACGAATCTGGTAGAGGACAAGGACAAGAGAACTGGACCGAGTGTGGCCTCGACGGGACAAGCAGCTTCGGCCGAATCACTACAGCATCAGACACCGTCGTTAGAGAATCTGCTGGCGAGGTAAGGGGAGAGAGACAATGACAGGAATCTATTGTCTCTTGACTGATACCCATATTTTCAAAGGTAGTACATGTTTCGAGCGTATACCAGAACTTGACTCTTGACTTATACCCATCTCAGACCTCTTGACTCTTAGCCACAGCAGGGCATCTATCTCATACTCTTACTGAACCAGATCGGAGCTGTCTCTTTTACCTCTTATTTCTTCCTGGTAGTCTGGTACTTTTGAATGTTACCCATAGTATGAAAAGTCGGATACGTCCCGGGATATACCGAGAATTGAGTAGCTCTTGACCCTAAACCAGTACCCATTTCCTAACTGCTTGTCTCTGACTCTTGACTGTCTTCTCAACTCTTTGTTTTTCAGAGCCAACACCCACTACTTTGGTCGGATTGCCGAGACCAGCGAGAATGTCGACTCTCCCGAACCTGGAAGGGAAACTCCTATCGTACAGGATGGTGCAGAGTCAGAGACCGCCAGTGCCCTGAGTAGCAACGCCGCTCTCTCGGTCTGTAGTTCCCAGTCGTCGGTGATAGCCGGGAATGGAAATGAGACCGAAGCTTCAAGCAGTACTCCCCAGCAACAAGGAGACTCAAAGATGAATAGTCTGTCAGTCTCGGCACCGGATCTGGCCGCTGTGAGACAGAGGCAGCAGTCGAGCGAGGTAGACAAGACTGTGGAGGAGGACGAGGATCAGGAAGAAGAGGATGAGGACGAGGCAGAGACTGAGGACGATGACTCGGCCGAGAAGGTCTTTGCCGCGATGATGGCTGATGCTCTGGGTGGCAGCTCGAGATCGGTTCTGGACAGATTAAGAGAGTTATTGCCTGAGGATTCAATGGATACTCTGTCAGTTGCTACAAGCAATGATACCGAGGATGTGGCTTCTACAGGTAAGAAAGAGTGAGAGAGAGACAGACAAACAGAGAGACAGAGAGACAGAGATACGGAGACTCATATAATGTTTCAGCTTCCGGAGAACATGCAGCTACCGTATCCTCCAGTGGCCGGAATCGCGCCAGTACCTCTTCAGAAACCAGTGAGGGCAGGAAGGAGAAAAAGGACAAAACTTCTCTTCTAAAAGCAAAGCTTGGCTCGTATGCTGAGGTCTTACGGGGTCTGGTTTCGACTTTCTCCGATGCCGGAGCCGGTCTTGACGTGGAAGAACTCCTCGACGAGGACGACTACTACGATGAGGACGACGAGAATGAGGGAGACATCGAGATGTCCGACGAATTCGATCATATCCAGGCCGTGGACACCCTAACATCCGTCTTTGGACAGGCATCTTCTGACCGACCAAGTCTGAGAAGCAGTAACCACTGGAAATATGTGGAGAAGCTGTTGGCCAGAGGATTCGCTACTGAACAAGACTGTGGACTGCTGCCTGGAGGCAAGACCGTGCGTCCGCTGGAAGAGGAGCTCGTGCTGAAGAGTGTCATGTCCGCCATGATTCCGGCCTTTGATCCGAGACCGGGAAGACAGAATGTCAACCAGACACAAGAGGTCGAGCTTCCGAACTTCGTACCCGATCAGCCGGAACGACCAGCTCCACAGTATGCGGACACGGGCAAGCTGAGAATCTTCTTGAGGGGTCCGAACATTACCGGCGTAGAGAATGTGACCATTGAGATGAAGAACGAGCATGAGAGTCTCTTCCGCTATGTCCAGGATATTATCACTATGATCGATTGGGGAACGGTGAGTATCTCTGTCTCTCTATCTCTCCGCTCCTTCTTTCTGTTTCTCTGTCTCTCTGTCTCTCTGTCTTTCTGTCTCCCTGACTCTCTCTGTCTCTCATTCCCATATCTTACAGAAATTCGAGCGCAACCGTCGAGTCTGGGAGCCGACTTACACCCTCTTGTACGAGACTTCCGAGGCTCCTTCTTCCGTCACCGCTCGTCCTATCCCCAGCGAGGAGAGTCAAGTTCCTGTGATTGTTTCCGAGAGCCTGGAAGTCATTCGACTCTTGTCCAAGGTAGTAGAGCGAGTACCAGACGCGGACGTAAACCCCCAAGTCTTCATCAGTGACAAGATCACTCTCAAGTTGACCCAGGTACCCTTTCCCATATATTTTCCTCTAGATGACACATTTCAGGAATTGTCCGATGCTCTGGTAGTCACAACCCGTGCTCTGCCCTTCTGGTGCGAGAAGCTGGTCTACATCTACCCCTGTCTGTTCTCCGTCGAGACCAGAAACATGTACCTGAACGCTACGGCTTTCGGTCCGACCCGAAGTGTCATCTGGCTCCAGCAGAGACGCGATGCCATTCTGGATAGATCCCGGAACAGTACCCCATCCAATGTGAGCAGCGTCAGTCGGGGTGACCGCTACCAAGAGTTCCGTCTGGGTCGACTGAAGCACGAACGAATCAAGGTGTCCCGATCCGAAGATTTCCTCTTGGAACAGGCCATGAGACTCATGCGCTTTCATGCCGAGAGGAAGGCTGTCCTGGAGATCGAGTACCACGGAGAGGAGGGAACTGGACTCGGTCCGACCCTCGAATTCTACGCCCTCGTGGCAGCCGAGCTCCAGAGGAAGGCTTTGGCCATCTGGCTCTGTGACGACATGGATGACACCCAATTGAAGATGGAGGAGAAGGAACTGGATCTGGGAGAGGGCAAGAAACCTCCCGGGTTCTATGTCCGACGTCCTGGAGGCCTCTTCCCGGCCCCGCTACCCCCTCACAGCGAGGAAGTCCGCAGGGCTAGTGAAATCTTCCGCACGTTGGGAATCTTCATGGCCAAGATTCTACAGGATGGACGACTGGTTGACCTGCCACTAGCTCAGCCCTTCCTGAAGATGGTAGTCAGTCCTCAACTCAGCGAATTCCAGCATCCAAACTTGGACAGGGTTTTGAACCTCGACGACTTTGAGGAAGTCCATCCTGTGAAGGGAGGCTTCCTCAAGGAACTGCGAGCTCTGGCTCAGCGGAAAAGAGCAATCGAAAATGACCCGCAACTGGACAGAGAGGCCAAGAGGAGGAAGATCGATCAGTTGAAGCTCTGCATTCATGGTACCAGATGCAGTGTCGAGGAACTCGCCTTGACTTTCACGTAAGTTGCTACAGAGTGCTTGGAATGATTCGTATTCAGAGTCAACCCTCCATCGAAAGTCTTCCAGTACGAGGAAATGGAGCTGGTTGAGGGAGGAGCTGACATGGATGTGACCATGGATAATGTGGAGATTTATGTGCAGAAATGTGCAGACTTCTACCTGAACTCGGGAATTATTGAGCAGGTGAGAGAGACAGAGAAACATAGAGATAGACAGACAAAGTGACTAAGAGGCGGAGAGATAAAGAGACAGATAGTCAGAGAGTCAAAAATACACTGAGTGAGAGAGAGACAGAGACAGTCAAAACTGTTCTCTTTTCAGATGAAAGCCTTCCGAGAGGGCTTCGATCGTGTCTTCCCTCTGAAGTCTCTTCGTTCCTACAGTTCTGACGAGATCCAGCGTCTGATCTCTGGTGAGCAGTGTCCCGAATGGAGCCGCGAAGATGTCTTGAACTTTACCGAGCCCAAGCTCGGCTACACCAAAGAAAGCCCTGGATTCCTGCGCTTCGTGGACGTTATGGTCGAGCTCAATGCTCAGGAGAGAAAGAACTTCCTCCAGTTTGCCACTGGCTGTTCCAGTCTTCCGCCTGGAGGATTGGCCAATCTTCATCCTAGACTCACTGTTGTGAGGAAAGTCGAGAGCGGGGATGGCAGTTATCCTTCGGTACGTTCATAAACTAAACTACTGTAAAACGGACAAGGGAATAATGCCATTGATCTCTATTGGTGTTCATCTCAAATAGATTCTCGCGAAATCTCGGTCTCAAAATCCGATGAACAAGTATGTTTTGCAATGTTGTAAATCAGATCAAAACCTACAACTTTGCAGAACATCACAAATCAAAAATTTCCTACCTTGTGGCCGAAAAACGCAACAAAAGTTGGATATTCAACAATCTCAAAAAGACTTCTTGCGCCTTGAAACCCTAAAAATCTTCACTGGCAAACTTTGTCCTAACGGCCGAGTGGCTATCGAACGGACGCCCAGGGGCTCGGATCATTGGACACAACAATATTTTCTTTTACTTTTTTTGCATTGATTCCAATAAATCGTGTTATTTTTCAGGTAAACACCTGCGTCCACTACCTGAAACTTCCGGAATATTCATCATCGGAGATTCTAAAAGAGCGCCTTCTGACCGCTATCAACGAGAAGGGCTTCCATCTGAACTAATTCACCTCATAGCTACCCAACAATCCTTTAAAAATCTCTATTTTCTATCATCTACTATCGACTTACTTCTGGCAATTCAAAGCCCCGTGTAATTCATTGTGATTCCCGCCCAAAAATTCAAAACTAGTACTTTTGTCCCAACTTTCCAAGCCATTTTTGAGGCACAGAACAGCATTTTTGACTTGACATGTTTTGGAAAGTTTTTGAGGGTTACATCTTTATAAACATTGCAAATTCACATCTGGGGCCTGAAAAATGGCTTGGAAAGTGACCGTACCTAATTGCGTATTTTTCCACCTACCGTAACCCGCTCAAAACTACAAAAAAAGATTTTGCCCTTTACCCGTGACTTTTTGTGTATATTTCTCAAACTCTCTTTAGAAACTACGAAAAGTACAGCTTTTTTTCTCGGGTCTACCCGTCTTCACACATTTGTCTGGTTCCCCGCCCCGTACACCCTCGTCACCTACAGCGAAATAGCCTTACTGAGATCAACCTGTCGTGTTCTCTTTTTGTATAAGAATGAAGATTACTGTATCTTTTCGCTGTAATTGTGAAAATATGGAAGTTGACCGCTTTTCTATACTTTCTATTGACGTAGGACGCGAGAAAAGCCGATTTTCACGCGCTGCTTCTGTTTATTTCTGGTAGTCACCATTCCTCCCATTTTCAGTACCTTTCTCGGTTTTTTTGGAATTAAAAAATGTCAATCGCGGCCGTCGTTAGAGATGTGGACCTCTTGGGAAATCAAATCTTTGACCATACTCCAGTTGTGAGACAGGAAATAGAGAGATTTGTGGAACGGTGAGTGAGAGACAGAAATAGATAGAGAGGGAGAGAGACAGAGAGACAAAGAAACAAAGAGACAGAGGGACGGTGAGACATAGAGACATACAAACTGATTAACATAGTGACAGAGAGACAGATAGACATAGGAAGAGAGTTTAACAGAAGGACGGACAACACATTTGCAGGTTCGAGAAAAACGAGAGACACAAGGAATTTGACGGTATTCTAAGAGCCAGTCATGCTCTGGAAGAGGCCACAGCCACCCCTGTCGAGGCACTGTTTGATATTGGAAAGATGAAGCACCTAACCGACAGTGTCAATGCCTTGACAGCGAGGATCAAAGGACTGACTTCTCCTGCTTTTGGAAAGGTAACTATACTTTCCGTTCCTGTTCTACCCATTGGTTACAGGAACACGAAGACTACTTAGCTGAAGTTGCTCAAGGACAGAAGGCATACGCCGACCTGTGTAGAACGGAGGCGCAGAAGAAGATGAGAACTGCTGTCAATGCTAACAGAACGTGATTGCTCACAGAATCCGCAGTGATACTTAACTGAAGAGCTTTATAAAGAGACAAGGGTACCGGTACAATGTTCACTTCTGTTTTTCTGTCTCACAATAGTTGTTGAAGTTTAGCAATTAGGAGTGTGCATACGGGTTTTGGTGCTCTACAGTACGAACTATTGTAATTTGCAAATCTCTTGACTTGTCAAGCATAACTCCTCCAGTAAAGCTCCCGCCGCGGACATAGAAGGTCGTCTCTCTCTCCGCCTCTACCGAGAGTCGTCTAGGACAGCCAAGGAGTCTACCCGACGTGTCTCTCTGTCTCTTCGACGTCCCGTGCATCTACGCCGGCTCTATAGGAAGACGAGTCATCTACAACAGCACCGGGAGCCAAGAAATCGAACCATTAAGATGACCGAGAGCCGTAACTATCATGCAGTAGCTTACCATGGGATGAGTCGTGATAGAGAGGAACAATGAGGACTCGAGGGAAACGAGGAGGAGACTCTCTACCATTCTACCATGAGTTTTGATTGGTTTCTAGGACGGGGAAGGGGTCAACTTGACCGGGGTCGAGTATGAAGACAGTAGACTACCGGTAGAAAGTCGCGCGGGCCAAATTTATGGAGTAGCACAAACTATACTGAAATTTCGTTAAACCGTCTCTGTCACTCTCTATCTCTAGAACAAGAATCATGGCTACTAATTAGAATCCGATCACCTTCTACTATCTCTCTGTTTCTATTGGATTAGGTAGCGTCCTGACTTTGCACCTCCTGTCTCTCTCGTTCGACCTAATGACTTCCGTTTGAAGTCACCTTTGTCCCCAGCATGGATCAGAAGCGATCAGAGGGAACAATGGGTCAGGATGTTTGCCTCCAAGCTGCTCGACTAGCCTTTTTGTTAGTTGGCATAAGATTCTTGGGATGGTATGTTGTTTGTTCCGATCTTGTCTCTGTTATGATGTCAGCCTCTGTCTGTTTCTTAGCCCTCCTGTCTTCCTGTCTCACTGTTCCTCTGGATCTCTCCATATCCAATCCTCACCTCCCATCCAGTCCCATTTCTCAAAAATTTCTTTCCTTGACAGATTCCGACCCAAGATAAGAGGCCAGGTGCTACCGACCCGCTCCTCGCCTCCTTCCCTCATCTATAGTGCAAGCGGGCGTTTAATTTATAGCCCCGTAGCCTGAGGCTAGCCTAAAGGCTGATGGAGAGAAATGGACAACAAGGCATAAAATCCTACTCTCCGCTTACAATCATGGGATGAGTCACTTCGGATCTCGGGTTTCTTTTTCTTAAGCTACTGAAGCTTTTGGTACAACTTTTGGACTTATTCTTGAACTTTGTGTGAACCTAAAGTCTGGTCAGGAGGTGGCTGAGGAGGCTCGGAGTCGAGTAATTCCCACCCCCTCAGGCGTTGTTTGTGGGGAGGAAGAGGACGGGAAGAAGGAGGGAGGAAGCAACAATTATTGCCCTCAGACTCCTTCTCACTATCTCAGGGATCTGTTCTGTTGTTCGATGCTCCCTGTCTGGTTATTTCTTTTGGACTTTTTCCATCGGTGCTGGAGTCTCGTGGCAAAGACAGAGAAAGGAACAGGCCCTACCCCCGTATCTCTACCTCTATTTACAGCTCCACGCAATCCTATTCCCAGTCATATTATGAAAAATTAAATGATCGCGTAATCCGAGAGAGTCGTGTCTCTCTCTCATCTTTGCCCAAATCAGTTCCACCCCCAAGCTCCAGACCCGCTTTTCCGGATCAGTGCAACACCCTCTCTACACAATCAAAAAGAGGGACGAAGAAGACACGACCCGGGTGCTTTCCTCAATAATCCGCTTCCGTTGCCATAGTGCGCATGCTGAGAGCGGGAGCAGTGAAGAGAGAATCATCTTCATTTTTTCATAGGTTACCCCATTTTCACCTACATCGAACCCTTACCCGGCTATTCTTCTCACTTTTGCACAGAAAAAAGCTCTCGGAAATGCCAACAGCGGCTAACTGCTCTCCCGTTCAAAAACTAGGTTGCGCGGTGTTCTAAAAAGCTAAAAGTTGGCTTCAGATTCTGCCTTGAACTCCGTCCTTTTGTAACTCTGCTTATCTGCCTCTCTGTCTCTGTATTTATCTCTCTCTAACTTCTTGTTTCGCTGTTCTCGTCTTTCTGCATCTAAGTCTCTGTCTCTCTGTCTCTCTGTTCCTGTATTTATCTGTCTCTCTAATTCCTTGTTTCGCTGTTCTTGTCTTTCTGTAAAGGCTCTGTCGCTCTGTCTCTCTCTGTTCTCTGACTGAATCGAAAATCCGAATCAAACCCGAGCGGGTTTCAGCTCTGACGCAATTCCAAAGCCGTATGATCTCATTCTAGAAAAGGACCTCTTTTCTGGAATGAATGAGAGTTAATAATGAGGGATGTTTACTCTTGGGAATGAGAAATTATGCATGAAAATATTGGAAGTTCCCCTCTCCCGCCCAGTTTTATCCGTCTTAAAATTGACTCTCTCTCTGATTTTCAGTTGCCATCCCCCTCCTCCCCAGTCACTGGTTGTAGCCCAGTAATCATATTATCCTCTGACTTCTTGAAGGCTCTTTCCTAGAAGCAAAGATACGCGTTCCTTTTTTTCTCCTCCCGTTGAAAATTAGCCAAAATCAGGAAACCGAAAATCTCCTCGAGCTACTCAAAATTGGTTTGTTTTCCCGCCTAGTCGGACAGCGAGAACGGTTGTTTTTACAAGATCAAGGGTTTGTTCAGCTGACTCTCTCTCTTGTGAGCCCACGCTCTGATTTTTACTACTTTTTGGTTTTTTGTCTTTAGTACAGTATGAAACCGTTCACCTGATCCAAAAAGAGTGACAAGAATCTGGGCTAGCCTTCCTTTTATCTTCCAAAATCACTTTTCCATTTTCCTTCAGCCAAAACCATCCCTGACTTTTTCAACACCGGTCGTGGAATGGAAATCATGGAAGTTTTGGAAAATCGCGGGTATACGGGGCTTTATTAGTTCAGAGTTTCAAAACACTCGCAGAAAAAAGGCTGTAGCCTCCTCTTCACCAAAAAACATCACAAAACTTCGATAGTCTTACACCAGCTCGACAGAGCTGGTCTCTGGAATCGAACAAGAGCCCTCTAGGTAGTTTCGATCTAGAACTATATAGTATTGACTTGTAGGAAAGAATCACGAGAGCTTTATGGTACCGCAGAGTGTTTTTAAAAACACTCGCAAAAAAGACTCCACTCCGACAAAATGTCAGACGAGAGCCCTTTTCTTCAAAAAGCAGTATTTTCCCAAAGACCACTCTCGAAGCTACTTCGTTAGACTCGTTCTACAACGATCATGGTCTGAGGGTACCGCTATAACGATACAATGAGCCCGAAAGCTGGTTTGAAACTATTTTTCTGCAGCTATATTGGACTGGCGGGTGAGAGATGGCACGGGAGTGACACGGGCGACCGAGGCCAAGCCAAAAAAAGAAATAAGTTTTTTCGTGCCGAAGAAGTGGTTTTTAGGCAGTGTGATGTTCTGCAAAGCTATTGGTTTCGGTATCGGCTACAATTTTGTAAGACAAGAGAAAGCTTAAAACTCACTTTTTGGACCCGAAAAAGTTGTTGCAATATCTAACACTTTCAATCTTGGCTTGAAATCAAGCATTCGTGGCTAAAAGGCATCAAAACGTGGATTTCCAGCAAAATGTTGTTCTGTAAAGCTGTAGATTTTGGTACGGGCTACAACAGAACATATCAAAGCTGAAAGTTTTTGTTTCGGACCCAAGAATTGTCCACTTGAAGCGGAGCGACCTGGACGTATCCTTTTCTTTCCGACTCTTTCTCTCATGATACTGAATTTTGATGTGTAAGGAACAATATTTAGTAATCCTTCCACCTCCCCCATCACATTTTCCCAGGCGGATGTGCAGTCCGCGCGCGGGAGGGTGAGGTAAATCTCAGAGAGAGACAGAGATTGAATCGAAAAGTAGCAGCAGGCTCTCTCACTCTCTTCTCGTCTTTGAGATAATGAGCCAGGCTTACTAAATGCAAGAAGGAGGGTGAGGAAAGGACGCGCGGAATAACAAAGTGGCCTCATCTGATGCGAAGATAAATCCTTCTGCTTTTTTCCAGCTGTAGGTCGAGTCTAGACTATCAACTGGCTAGCATCCTTTGCAAATAGAGACACAGAGACACCAAGACACAGAGAGACAGAGAGACAGAGACAAACAGAGAGACAGACCTTTCGAAAGTTCTATTAACATCTCATAAGATTCTCTAGTTTCAACTTTGCCCTTTTCGTAAGCTGGAATCATAATGATATCATGTCGGGAGCAGAAATAGTAATCGCGTATCACCCGCAACTCGGTCTTCTAATCTGTTTATAATCACTCCTCTCTATGGAATTATTAGTCCCTTTTTCTGAGTCATCTTAATAAACATCTCACAGCTTCAAAGTGAGGCATTTATAGCAAAATTTCCCTCATTAATACCTCCCACACCTCTAATTAGCCATAAAGCTGTCAGTCAGAGGTCTCCTCCAAGCCCTCTGACCTCAACTCTTTCTGGAACAGCTGTTTACCACACCCGTCCCACCTCGTTATCTGTTGACAATTTGAATAACTGGGAATTTCAGATGTCGCCATGAAGTTCCGCTCGTTGGCTCTCTCCCTGCGCGTCTTCAATGTCCGGGCCCGGTTCAGCCGACCTGCAACGCCGTCAGATGTGAGTTCTTTTCTTGTTTGGAGGAAAAAATAGATAGGGTGAGGAATTCATGATGTCACTCACGACTGGTATCCCTTCTTATCAAATCTGTTGAGACCTTGAGCGTAGTAGTGCAAGCACTAGTGGGGATCGAGAGACAGAAAAACAGAAAGACAAGAAGACAGAGACGGGCAGGAGAGAGTGAGGAGACACGGAACCTTTCTCTCCGTTCTTTGAACTTCTTTCTGTCATGGTGAAACCTGATCTCAGGGCTGTCCCCCTTCGTTCTCTTCCCGTCTCTTTCTCTTTAGGCTGCAGCCGCACTCCCTTTGCTTTTTGTTCATTTCCTTGTTTCCTTATCTAGAATAAAACATTGTGAAATGGTCTAAAATCGTGGATGTGCAGAACCTACCCATCTCTGTTTCTCATTACACCGTGATTTGACCTTGCTGATGCGCATAGGCACGTAGGATTTCCGCCTATTTTAGCGGGTTGACATGGGTAAAAAAGTTGTTTTTTCAAACGTTTCTTCTCTCTTTTTATTAAATTTCAATACCTTCTAGGCCTTTCCTCACTTCAAATAATGTCGCAGTCTTTTTGTATATTTTTCGGATTCCCAATTCTTAGGATGGGAACAATCTACTTTTTTGTCTGATCTGACCAGGAACTTCGAATAGAGAGAGAGAGACAGAAAGGTAGAAACACAGAGAGACAAAGAGGCTGAGAGAGACAGAGACAGACAGATAGAGAGACAGAGAGACAGAAGGGGAGGGAGACAGGGAGACATGGAGACAGAGACACTGGAAGACATAAAGACAGAAAGACTGCGGTTGAGAAACATAGAAATAGAGAAACATAAAGACAAAGAGACTGGGAGACGGAGAGTTAAAGAAACAGAGAGGGACATAGAGGCATAAAAGACTGCGTGACAGAGAGACAGAAAGAGATGCATACTGACAGAGCGATAGAGATAAATGACAGAGGGATAGAGAGACAGAAAAATAGAGGAACGGGGACAGGGAATCCAATCAACCCACACCACCTCGTTTTATGATTGTTCCTAGTTCCTCTCTTGCGCAGCAGATCATACACACCTGTTGCGTAGTGTTTACACTTCTTCTCCAGGGTTGGGCCCCGCGCTCCTGCGCCGCGCGTCTCTTTCAACCGATCCCCCCAGTTTCCCATATGATGGTGGTCTGCCTGGTCGCTGTCTCTCTCTCACTGTTTCCCTTTGACACCGAAATCGATTGTCCTGTATTTTGTCTCTCTCGCTCACCGTGTCGAGTCTCGTTTTCCAGCCAGCCCTTCCCCGTTTCTGCCCTGCTACCGGTGTGTAGGGAGAAGAAGGACAGAGAGGGGGGACAGAACCGGATTTGTCTTTGCCATAGCCAACGTGTCTCTGTTTTGCCTCAAGTTCTGCAACTGAATTATATCTTCCATTTAGGGGGTTCCGATCTGGGCAGTCTTTACAAATGTTTCTCTCTGTCTCTGTCTTTCACTTCCTGACTCAACTGATCCGAAAAACCAACTACTAGAAGACTATTGTCATTAGACAGTCGGCTGTTTGCCCTCACAGGGTAGAAATTAGATGACTCTGAGAGCATGAGCGCCTGAAGTTTCCGCCTTTTCCTTCCTTCCTCTGCCCTCTCTTCCAAAAGCTGCCAATTAGTCTACTCGTGCGGAGAGCAGTCTCGTAGTTATTCAACTCTGAGGCCTGATTCAATAATTTCAAAAATTTCCAATTTCTTGTTAATTTTTCTGAACACCTTACATAGTAAAAATTTGAACTTTCTGGCTAGAAACCCGAAAAATTGTGTCCAGAGGCGACATTTGACGGCAATCTCTCCCCTTTTCACTCGGCCCGTCTGCTCTCGCGTACTTTTCGCGCCTCAATTAACGTTTATTACTGCCGTCCCCCTCTCCTACTCGACTTTCCTGTTCCTTTGAATAATTAACGGCCTAAAACGAGCAGAGGATTTTCTCGGAACTCTTCTTTAGTTTTTCCACGGGGATAATTGTCCTAAAAAAAAGAGCACATCCGCTCAACAGATTCGGTCTCTCTGTCTCCTCTCTCTCTCTCACCCTCGGATTCTCTGTCTCTCTATCTCCCTGTGTCTCTGTCTCTCTGTTCCTCTAACACTCTCTGTCTCTGTGTCCCTCGATCTCTCTTTCTCTGTGCCCTGCCTCTCTGTCTTTTTCTGTCTCTTTGTTTAACCATGTACTTTCCCTGTTATTTTTCCCAAAAAAAGTAAAATGGGTGCAAAAGAGACCTGTGAAAACATTCATACATTGAGACACGCACATAAGACCCGAGAGTCGTCTCATTTCCTGCACTCTTCTCCTGCCGCCCCTGTCTCCCCTCTCTTATCCTACACACTCACACACTTTGACTTTGATGTGGGAGAAACAGAGGCGAGCAGACTTTTCCGAGCCTTTTTGCTTTTTGTCCATTTATTTTCTAGCACATTAGCTATTTTCTGTCACTTTTTATTGTCTTTTTCCCGTTATTTCGATCCGAACTTGGCAGAACTTTGTAAGATATCGTTCCTCAGTTAGATGACTTTTGAAAAAATTCTCTATCCCCCAATTTCCATGTTTGCCCTCTTTTTCTAGCAACAAACGACGTGGAAAAATTCTCGCTTATGCACCTCTTTTCCATGCGTCTGACCGCTGGAATGAATAATTCGAGCGGAAGGTCTCGTGAAATCGGAAAGCCACCCGTATGAACATATCTCTGTCTCTGTCACTTTTTCCTCAACACTGTCATTTAGATAATGAGACGGCTCTCCATCGCGATAGCTCCCCAAATAATTGAATTCTGTTCCGTTTTACCTCGCACCCGATTGGCGCCCATTTCCTTCCATTTGGAAATTATTAATAATTGATTGTTTTGGGGCAGGAAATTAGTAGAAAATTGGTCATTTTCCGGCCTCCCAAACTACTTCAACAGGGCTACGGAATCCCTCCGGCTTGCAGCCAAAATTGACTAGCAGACTCTCCCTTTTAAGCTCAACACACATTCTTAGTGAGGCTAATTATTCTCTTTTGGCTCTTCCGCAGGGGAAAGGCCCTCTGTCTCTCTATTC
This sequence comes from Oscheius tipulae, assembly GCA_037178975.1. Classification (NCBI taxonomy): domain Eukaryota; kingdom Metazoa; phylum Nematoda; class Chromadorea; order Rhabditida; family Rhabditidae; genus Oscheius; species Oscheius tipulae. The sequence goes on along the minus strand of JASJZH010000004.1, from coordinate 287,274 downwards.
CTCTGTCCCCGTTTCTCTGTCTCTCTCTCTCTCTCTCTCTCTGTCACCTTGTCTCCCTGTCTCTCTGTCCAAGACCTTTTTTGCTAATGGGCCGTTCTAATTTCTAGCCGAGATCACGCAAAGAGCAGAGAAAAAGTGCCCGGCTCATGTTTCTTTCTCCTTTTTTGCCATTTTGTGCTTGTACCCTGTACGATTTTGCCATAGCAGCCGCCTCAAACGAAACGGTGAAGTTTCGAATGATGTTCATGCCTAGACAGTGACAATTTTCGTCTCGAAATCCCTCGCCATAACGGCGCTATCAAGGTGAGAATCTTGGGCAAATTTAGCTTGGGAAAAGTTGTCGAAATGGGGATTGTCAGCCGGCTACCTGGCACTGTATGTTCGAGAGAACAGCTGGATGTCTTTAATTGTTTTTTAGAGCCCAAAAATTTGTTTGTTTTCCTTGGACTTGATTGAGTGAATCAGAAAAAAGGTGCTCCTAGTCATCTGCTTATCATGCCCTGCCCATAAATCAACTCCTTCTTTTTTCCCAGAGGACCCTCTTTGTGTGCGGGCGGGTCATCTCGCTCTGCCATCTTCAAGGCCCGTAATCAGCGACCGATTGTTTCTTTTATTCCCTCTTTCTGACTATGGGGGGTTCCCCAAGAGAGAGACAGAGACAGATTGAATATTGACAAAATTCCTTTGCTGATCGACGCCCACCATGCGAACACCGTGTGGGGGTGGCTGATGTTTGTCCTGTGCGGGAGAAATCATTCCTCAGCTACTTTTCCAGGTCACTCTCGCCTTCTAAACAAAAAACTGTCAACAATACAACCTCTTGACGCTCGCGTGCTTATCGATAAAAATGTTATCATTTCGGTGTGGAGAGAGACGGCTGGGTGTGAGTCAGAGGGAGAGACACTCCTTCAGGTCATCAGTCTCCTTCCCCCGTTTACATGATTCTTGTGTCCAAATTTCTCTCTTTTTTTTGTTTCCACAGCTCCCTGATGCTCAAGCCTATTCAATTTCCAAGAGGACATAGAAAGTACTCTCTTTTATCAACTCTTGTCTCTGTCTAAAGGGACTCTTTTTACTCACCAATCCTCCTCTCCGTCAAAACTTCATTAGAAAGAGTTCGTCGTCTTGTTGTTTTGACCAGCTGATCGTCTTTCTTAACTTACCCTGAACTCTCTGTCCTCTCTCCGTCTCCCTCTGCCTCTCTGTCTATCTGTCCTCTTTCTCTCTTTCTCTCTCCTCTCTCTTCTCTCTGTCTCTCTCCGTCTCCCCCTCTCTGCCTTTCTCACTCTCTGTCTCTTCGTCTCTCTGTCTCTCTGCCTTGCTATCTTTTTTCACCCGCTTATTGACCAAAAGTCAACACTTCCAGTCTGCAACATGATAAATTGGACCCTGCAGGCGATAGGGCAGCAAAAAAAGGTTGAACCCTTTTTCTGTCTATAGATCCACTAGTTTTAATCTTCTAAAAGCTTTAATCGTCCGTCTTTTCCCAATAGTGCGAGAAAAAATCCAATTTCCTGCCTAGAGATTCGATTTGATCAATTGATTTGATGTCTCCTCCCGGCCACATCCGCTCATTTTATGACCACCTCCGAGTCTCTCTTGCTCTCACCCTCTCTGCCATCCAGTTCTGTCAATATTTGCAACAATCCCAGTGCTCACAGTGTCTCTCTCTATGTATCGATACAACTGTTCTGTTTTGGCGGGAATTCTTGATTCGTCATCTTAAACAAAGTTTGCAGGTGGTCAACGTCTTCGGTCTGCCCCATCCTCCGCCGAGTCAGCTCGTGCTAGACGGCTCTCCGACCATGGCACGCTGTGACAGCGTTTGCAGGTAAGGGGACAGCGAGACAGAGTGATAGAGAGAGAGACAGACATAGAAACAGATAAACAGAGATACAGAAACAGAGAGATAGTGATCTTCCAGGTTAAAACTCCTGCGAGCTGACGTCCCGACGGAAAACCTCCCAGCCGGTTGCTCTATCCAAGACCTCCAACCAGCTGTAAATGTCAAGGAGAAAATCGAGGTCAACGGCGAGTGTCGACTGGTCCAAAAGAAGAAGACTACCTACCCGGAATGGGACAAATGCTGGGATACAGGAGTGGCCGAGGGCAGAATCCTCCAGGTCCTCTTGATGCATAACCAGACGCCAGTAGTCGAGGCAACAATGCGGCTGGAGGACATTATTTCCAAGTGTCGAGGCGATACGGTCACTCATATTTGGATCAACACGAAGCCTGCCGGCAGGATACTCGCCCAGACGAAACATTTGAGGCAAAATGGTGAGTCTTCTAAACATTTTGAAGGTGAGGAAGTAGAGAAATTGATGTGCATTAGGAGGGGAAGGGGAGAAATCAGCCCGGCAAATCTGTGCCCAATCCCATTTCCCGTCGAGAAATGGAGGGCGTTTTCTCTCACCCTAACGTCTGCCTTTGCTGGCTAGATTTTTGAAGTAACAGCTGTTTTAGGACTGCCTCTCTCTTTGTCTATCTGTCTTTCCGTTTCTCTCTCTCCTTTTCTCACTCTATCTGCCTCACTGCCTCACTCTCCTGACTCTCTGTCGCTCTGTCTCTGTCGTTCTGTCTCTCTGTCTCACTCTGTCTCTCTGTCTGTCTCGGCCTCTAATCTCTCAGTTTCTCTGTGCCATTTCAAAAACTACGCTTATGCTCCCTATCCAGACTAAATTCCAGATGTTTCTGTCCCTTTTTGATCCTAGTGGCTTTCCTGACAGCTGTTTCGAGGCACCTCTACCACTATAGAGTCGTTAAATGGCTGTCGTTCCGAGCCTTCTCCCCCTCGTCCCCTTCCCCTACAAATGTTCTGCTCGGGAATCTTCAAAGGAGGTAAAATTGGGCTTGTTTACACGCCAAGACAGAGAGACAGAGTTCTTCTTTGATCAGTTCTCTCGCCAATCTAGGGGTGGGCACCCCATAGAGCCCCCGAACTCAATTGTTCCATTTCCGTTCGCCTTCCAGGAGCCGATTACGCTTACGACCTCCCACGTATTTTTAGGCGTAAAAATCAAGGGTTCCCGGTCATTTGGGGGTAAAAACATCACAAAACTTCAATAGTCTTACACCAGCTCGACAGAGCTGGTCTCTGGAATCGAACAAAGCCCTTTGGATAATTTCAATCTAGAACTATATAGTATTGACTTGTAGGAAAGAATCTGTTTTATGGTACCGCAGAGTGTTTTTAAAACACGCAAAAAAAGACTCCACTCCGACAAAATGTCAGACGAGAACCCTTTTCTTCAAAAAGCAGTATTTTCCCAAAGACCACTCTCGAAGCTACTTCGTTAGACTCGTTCTACAACGATCATGGTCTGAGGGTACCGCTATAACGATACAATGAGCCCGAAAGCTGGTTTGAAACTATTTTTCTGCAGCTATATTGGACTGGCGGGTGAGAGATGGTACGGGAGTGACACGGGCGACCGAGGCCAAGCCAAAAAAAGAAATAAGTTTTTTCGTGCCGAAGAAGTGGTTTTTAGGCAGTGTGATGTTCTGCAAAGCTATTGGTTTCGGTATCGGCTACAATTTTGTAAGACAAGAGAAAGCTTAAAACTCACTTTTTGGACCAGGAAATGGCGTTATAAGATCAGACAGTCTGGTTTGGCTGAAAAAGCAATTTTTGAACTGAAATGGGCACGCCAACGTGTGGCACAATGCGCTAGTAGAAGAAAATGTAGTAATCTGTGGTCCTGAATCCATTTTTAGACAACTAGCAGTCCTTTCCAATTATCAAAGATTGCCAAAACAGTCCTTTTGCGTCAAAAACAGACCACAGTCATACAGGTTTTTCTTTGCTTTTGCGGGGGTGGGGCGCGGCGGAGATAGAAAGATAGTTAGTGATCGTCGTCTTCTTCCGCGTCCCAGGTTTCGAAACTGAAAAAAATGCAGAAAGCACCTGATCGACCCTGTGAGTTGTAGAAAATCTCTGCTTTAACTGTGCAATTCAAAAATTTGGGGAACTGCCCGAACCCGAACTATTTTTGATAAACATGACCCCCCGCCCTTAAAAACTGTTTTCTTCCCTTATCTTAGGCTCTTTTTCCGTCCTCGACCAGTATTAATCCCGTCCCGGAGGTGATAGCAAACTTCACTCCCTCTTCTTTGTTTTGCAACCAGATTAAGCGTCCCGATTAAGCTGGTCTCGCAAAGAGAAGGAGTGAAAGTCATCTATCAACTTGGAGACTCTACCCACAACTTCGGCTAGTTTTTCTATTAACAGATAGAGACCTTTCAAAAACCAAGGACATCTCAAAATCCTAAGCAAAAATTCGTCACTTTCCCTACGCTCCCCTTCCCCTTAGGCTGTCTTTTTTCTGCCGCCGTGCTAGTCGTCGCACCTTTAGGCGACAACATAATCGTCCGAATTCTAATAGAATTGGCGGGTCGTCGACGTCCCTCGTCTTCGGGGGCTTATCTTCCCTTAGCAGGGCCGCGGACTGCCGGAAGAACGGCTAAAACTACTTGAGATTCTTCCTCCTCCTCCTCTTTCGGGGGCCCCATTTTTGCTCTTTTGGTTAGCCCGAGACCCTCTTTGGTCTCTGTCTCTCTGTCCCTCTGTCTCTCAGTTTCTCTATCCCTCATCGACCATAAGACGCATGAGAATTCTCTTTCAATTTCACCTCTAATTTTTGACCAAAAATCTGAGAGAATCAGGGCGCTGTTTGTCTAGAAAATGGGTGACAAAATTGGCTCTGACATTGAACTTTTTTCGATTGCAGATGAGGAGGAGAACACGACAGAAGATCAGCCAATGACCACGCGGACAGTCAGTGGACCCGGCATCCAGCGCCGTAGGGGTGAGTTACTAGTTTTTTGTGAGAAACGACATGACCAAGCGGCTTAACTAGATACAAAATGTTTCAGGAGCCATCAAGCATGCCCGAGTACACGAGATCCGAGGGCATCAATTTGTGGCTACCTTCTTCCGTCAGTTCACATTCTGCTCTCTGTGTTCCGATTTCATGTGGTGAGCTTTTCAGCATTTGCCTCTCTGTCTCTCTCGGTCTTTCTGTTTCGCTGTCTCTACCTCTGTTTCTGTCTCAGCTTTTCACACCAAAAATTTCGAAATTCAGGGGTCTGAACAAGCAGGGTTACCAGTGCCAGCTCTGCTCAGCAGCTGTGCACAAAAAGTGCCATGAGAAGGTCATCATGCAGTGTCCGGGATCCGCCAAAAATACCAAAGAGACCATCGTGAGTTTGAGTTTATGCTTTTGTGAATCGAAAGAACCGAGTCCGCTTCATGTCTTTTTAAAAATTCTGTTTTCAGGCCCTGAAAGAGCGCTTCAAGGTCGACATCCCTCACCGCTTCAGAACCTACAACTTCAAATCGCCTACATTCTGTGACCATTGCGGTTCGATGCTCTACGGACTCTTCAAGCAGGGTCTAAGATGTGAAGGTCAGTCGTCTATTTTCAACATTCGTTTTTGGACTAGAGAAAAGATGAGTATCTGAGTCAGGAAACATGCGACGTTAATCCTCATCTGTAGAAATCAGCAGCCAATTTGGGGACGGGATTATAGTGTTTTTAGGGCAGAGAAGGGGTAAAATTGGTGAGTATGAGTACAGAGGGAGTGATCAGACTCATTGTGGTTCTCTGTCTCGGTTCTGTTCAGTGTCCAAGCTTGACTCATGCTATCTCTGTATATATATCTGACCATTTGTCTGTCTGTCTCTGAAAAGCATGTTTCTATACTCCAGTAGTTTGATCAGTCAACTCCAAAAAAAAATTTCAGTCTGCGGCGTTGCCTGTCATCACAAGTGCGAAAAACTCATGTCAAATCTGTGCGGTGTCAACCAGAAGCAGCTCTCGGAGGCTCTCTTTGAGATCAAGAGAGGAACCCACCAAGCCTCCTGTCCGCCAAACATCTCGGGAATGAACCTGAATGGTGAAAAGACGCCTAATGGAATCCCGAACAGGCTCAAGAATTTCTTCAACAAGCACCAGTACAGTGTGGAGCACACAAATGAGAAGGAAGAGTACATGAATGACCTCTGGACTGGAGGCGACGGGCCGGTCAAGAAGTTCGGACTGGCTCATTTCACTTTGCACAAGGTCCTGGGAAAGGGATCCTTTGGAAAGGTTGGTTTGGGACAGAGAGACAGAGAGAGACTGACACTTTTCCAGGTCATGCTGGTCGAGCTCAAAGGCAAAAACGACTACTTTGCGATGAAATGTCTGAAGAAAGACGTGATTCTGGAAGACGATGACACTGAATGCACCTACATCGAGAGACGGGTTCTGATCCTGGCCAGTCAGTGTCCCTTCCTCTGTCAGCTCTTCTGCTCCTTCCAAACCAACGAGTATCTCTTCTTCGTGATGGAATACCTCAATGGAGGTGATCTGATGCATCACATCCAGCAGATCAAGAAGTTCGATGAGAACAGGACACGATTCTATGCATGTGAGATCATTGTAGCTCTGCAGTTCCTTCACACAAATAACATTATTTATCGGTGGGCCACAATTAATGACAGGAACAATCATGAAGTTCAGTGATCTGAAGCTCGATAATATCCTGCTCGATTCTGAGGGGCACATCAAGTTGGCTGACTTCGGAATGGCCAAAACCGAAATGAATAGGGAGAATGGAATGGCCAGCACGTTCTGTGGTACACCGGATTATATCAGTCCAGAGGTATGAACTGTCTCTTCGTCTCTCTATTTCTCTGTTTCTCACAGTCTCTATGTATCTGTCTTCTAACCCCTGTCTTTCAGATTATCAAAGGACAACTCTACAACGAAGCTGTCGACTTCTGGTCCTTCGGTGTTCTGATGTACGAGATGCTTGTTGGACAGTCCCCGTTTCATGGAGAGGGAGAGGACGAGCTCTTCGACTCCATCCTGAACGAGAGACCCTACTTCCCGAAGACAATCTCCAAAGAGGCAGCTAAATGTCTCTCTGCCCTCTTTGACAGAAATCCTAATACGCGATTGGGAATGCCGGAATGTCCAGACGGGCCCATCCGACAACATTCGTTCTTCCGCGGTGTGGATTGGAAGAGGTTTGAGACGCGGCAGGTTCCACCTCCCTTCAAGCCGAACATTGTAAGTTTAATGCCAGTTTATACAGCTTATAACGCTGGCTGACTATCCCTGTGATGGGGCAGACTAGCTTAGTTCCAGTATCCCAGGGATATTGTGGCCATATTACCTCAATTCAGTCGGTTATATAGTCCATTTCCAGCGATTAGCGGCAGTGAGCCAATTTTTTAAAGGTTTTTTGAAAACGAAAAATCGGGATTCATCACGGACCTCGAAAAATGCGGCGCGAATTCAAAATTTCTTCGACATTTTTCAACTTTCCGTTTATTTTCCGTTTCTTGGCGCACTACCGCTAATCGTTGGAAATGGACTATAGCGCCCCGACTACAAATCAAAACGACTCGGGTTCAGTTCTCGCATGAGTTAGATCTTTTTATCCTTTGACGAAACCTTAAAAAAATGAAGTTCATGTTTTTGTTTTTTGCATCAGTAGTTGGTTCAAAACCCTTTTTTTCAGTTTTCTGCGTGCCGGATTCAAACGGTGGACCAGAATAAGCTCGCTTTAATGAGATTGAAACATTCATTGAATTTTTCAGAAAAACTCGGCAGACGCCTCGAACTTCGACGAGGATTTCACGAACGAGAAGGCCCAGCTGACGCCGGTCCACGACAAGAACCTCCTCGCTTCCATCGACCCCGAGGCATTCCTCAACTTTTCCTACACAAACCCGGGCTTTGCCAGTTCATGAGAGCCTCCTACTGTTTCCCACCCATTCCGTACCGGTATCCCAACTTTTTTTTGTGTGAAAATCGAAGAAAACGTGGCTCACTCATACATAATAGCCTCCCAGAAGATGAATCTCCCTCTTTCCCCACTTGAAGAAAAGTCATATCTTCCCTTAGAACAATGAAAATTGCGAACCTTCACCGTATTTTTGCATTTTTCGGCCCCAAGACCAAGTTTCCGAACTTTCCGTGTCCTACGCAGTTGTAGTCCGGAACATATGCTACAAGTTTGTAGAACATACTAAAGTTGGAAAGTGTCTTGGGACCCAAAACTGCAAACGACGGAGAAGGTCGCAGTAAATATAGTGTATGTAGAGGGAAATCAAAGCAGAGGATTTTTGAGATTATTTTACTTGTTTTTGAGGGGCCTATGAAAGGTCCTTGTGCATTTCTTATTTTCGGTACTGTATTCATGCATTTGTTCACGCACATTTTTCATCGAAGTTGTAAGGTTGAGAGATGTAATGAAGGATTTATTTCAAAAAGTTATTTACGCAAAACTACGCCAAAGTTCAGCGACAAGATACGAACGCAAATACCAGCGATTGTGCCTCTCGAAGCACATAATCACACAAATGAGAAAGAGACTACGCAGTTTCTCTTTATCAGTCCTTCTCTACTTCCTGTCCGCTTGCATCTGCTCGGCTTTATCGGTTCTTCTTATAAGTTCGCTTCTTTTTCCTCAAGGCCGCAGCCCTAGAAATGGACGAATCTTCTGATGTGATAGAATTCTTTTCAAAGGACTTCCAAGAAGTAAAGAAGAAGGAGAAGCCGTCGTATGTAAACTTGGTGGGATATGGATGAGTGTTTAAAAAACTGCTTGTTGAATACAAATATGGTTACTTTTCTGAGAACTTACTTTGAAAGTATTCAAACAGTGAGACAGAAAGACAGAGAGACAAAGACAGGATGAGCAGTCTTTTATGTCCTAGCGGCACCGCTACCCCAATATTATCCAATTGTATGGTCTTTTATCGATTATTTGACCCTTAAGCAGGCAATGCTGTCAGCGGATAGAATATGGAATACAGAGCCGATTTTGTGATGGCAAAGCACTTGTCGTCAAATACCAGGGACACTGGCATTGTGGGTGGATGGGTGGGTTGCGGAGCCACTTTTGTAGTTGGGTCTAGCAACGGTCTTTCCTGAATATGCATATTCCGCTGCTTCCACTCATTTTTCCGTCTTCTGATCGTGTTCGCTCAATTCGCTGATAAATTTCATCCTAGAATTGTCTGCTTTGACTAAAAAATTACCAAAAAAAAACAGGAGAAAATTTACGAAAAATTCAGGTAATAGTTCGGCAAGCGTCCCCCTCCGTTCGAAAGATACGGTAGCTGTTCGTAAACGGGTACTCTGACGCATAGGAGTCATTTTTCAGTTTCTAACCTTGTTTACTGATTTCAGCATGCATAAAACTCCTTAGAACATGCAAACAGCCCGGTATGTGCTGCGGTAGTGAGTAATCCTTATGCTAGACCAACAACGATAAAGTTCGCTCATATCGGCAACTTTTCTATATTTCTAACAACATTATTAGGGGTTCTTGAACACGTTGAATCCGAAAAACAGTTAGAAACTCTGAAATGAGTGAAATGGAACATAAAACTCGAAATTGAGCGTATTCGCAAAAGGGCGGCAAAAATTCACGGTATAAGTATGGTCTGTGGTGTGTGGTATGCAAGTATGTGACGCTCGGATGTACAAGATGTAATAGTGGAATTAACTTTGAAGAAATTCGGGTAGCTGAAAAATTTTCCAGAGACCTACCATCATCTTTCCGAAGCAGTTACTGGTAATTAAATCAATCCTAACGTGGCCCCTTAAGGAGAAAAATATTTTGTGTGTGGATTTCATCGTCGAAATGTATCAAGCAACACAAAGGAAGTGGCCGTCTCCGATGGCTTTCGCCGTCCCTTTGCCTTCAGTTCGCAGTAGTAACAAAAGACTCTCAGTGACTTCACTGCGACAGAAGAAAAGTTCTAGAGCGCACGCAAATCCGAGTAGAAATACATTTCTCTGAAGCTTATTTTTAGCAACAAGCCAAAATTAGCTTGACTTTAGGAATTTTCATTTAGTTCAAACGATAGTTGTGACTCTACTCTGACTGACAGGGCTAAGTACAGTAGTTCGTCTGGTAGTGGTGGTCGTACGGACGGCCACGGCCTCATAGGGAAGAGTCGGATCGGACGAGATGTTGGGATTGTAGCTCATTCGTCTGTCTCCTGTTTGAACTTTTAAGAAGAAAATGAAAGGTTCACCTGCTGGGTATGGACTGTGTTCCTGTTGGACTCGGTAGTGTCCTTGGGGAGAGAAGGGGACAACGGATCGCGGACTGGGAGTCTGGAAACTACACTGTGAGGCAGACAGGAGTCAGAAAGGCAGAGAGACAGAGAGATAGAAAGACAAAGAGTTTTTTCTACACACCTTTGTGAGGTCCATATCAGGAGGAATGATAATGACTGGAGGTCCTTGTGTCTGTGGAGCGTACAATTGGCTCTAAAACGTTTTTCAATCAAAAGATTTGGATAAAAATTGGCCAAGCCTAAGCTAAAAAGGGTAAAAATATATGGAACACGTAAGAAGTCCTGCAGTCAGCTGAAAAGAGTCAAATGTTTGCCAACACTGTCGACCCGGGCCGGGAAATCGAGGCTGGCAAACAATCAAAAAGATAGATAAGCACACGTGGTTTCAGTTTTTTCCTCTTGTCCGGTAAATTTATCTAACATTAGGCTCAGTTCTTTTTTGAACTTTTCAGTAAAACCTACTTGACTTTGATGTCTGCTTACTAGAAACGAAGAACTCTTGGGCACATTGTAGCCGGGTGGAAGACCGGTCGATTGCATTGTTGCTGTAAGGGTTGAGTCAGGGTGAATCAGATTTCTTGATGTATCTCTGTCTTTCGTTCCCGCTTTCGTTCTTTCTCGACTACTTCCTCTCGCCCCTACTACTCACAAAGAACTTCCGCCCCATTAGCCCCACCCTCTCTCACCTGGTTGACTATCGCTCCATCTCAAAGTACTAGGCTTCCAGTTCTGCTGGTACTGCTTGGAGTGTTCGGACTGTTTTCTAGAAGAATGGTGTCCGATACTAATCATGAGCTTACCTCGGTAGCCACCAGAACTTGTAGACGAGGAAGGTGAAGAAGATAAGAAATCCAATGAGAGCCATACTGAACCAGAAGAAACCCCAACCCTGAAATAAATTTTAAAGTTCAGAGGGCTCTGTTTCTGTGTCCTCCAAACACCTACCAAACCGTCATCCTCTCTCCTAGAACGCAGAGCCACAGCCGGCTGACAGAGCGGTGTTGTCATGGTGTCCCAAATGCGCGAGAGAGCTATTGCATGATTGGGGGCCTAGCTCTCGCCCTCTGTGACCATGGCGGCTAATCCCTAAATGAGGAGGTAAGCTCTCTCCCCTTCGATCCCTCTCTTTCGAATCTCTCAGCGAGTACAACATGATGGAAGGGCCTGGAGTCTCTTTCTGTTTATAAGAGAGAGAGACAACTGACGCTCGGAGGCAGAGAGTGGTCAGGAAGGACGGCTGTTTGGTAGAGACAGAGAGAGTGAGTCAGAGTGAGAGAGGGAGAGGAATTTGTCGGTGGTCAAGGGATAGAATCTAGGTACACAGTCGATGATCAGAGTCTCACTGCTATAACAATGAGTCTGGCTATGGAACAAACGTGATCAGAGAGTAGGGGACAGAGTATGAGTCAAGAAGCTGGAGACTGTCAAAGATCAGTACAGAACTGGTCAGGGAATGAGTCGAGATGTTCAGAAGAAGGACTCAATCAAAGTGTACAGGGAAGAACAGAGTATAAGTCAAAAAAGATAGACAGACATTGACTCCGTCATCCTTTCAGATCCTTTCCTTCTGTTCTTAACTCCTTCTCGTCCCATCACCCTCCCCGGTAGCTGTCAGTCAAACATTCCGGGAGCCTGTGGCCTGCCGACATGGTCTCTCGTAAATCAACTCTTGCGCCTGTTGCGACTGGCAGCCGAAAAAAACTGGGCCAGGGGATCATCGAGCCGATAGAGTGGACATCCGGATTTATACCAGAACAGCTGTGCTCAATCCAGAGGAGAGTTGCAGAATGGGATAGGGAATGAGTCATGAAAGCTATTGTCTCTCTGTCTCTCTGTCTCTGTGCCTCTCTTTGTCCCAAAAAATTTCTCATTGTCTCTCACCCTCTCACAAAACCACAGCTTGATAGACGAGCTGTGCCGTGCAAAACCTAACATCAACTTTTTGCCGAGCACATGTGTCGTGGTGACAAAAACCATTCCGCCATATGTTTGTCCACAGAAATTTCCTCCGGATTACGTCGTGCTCATTAGCATATTACATCCACCTCTTGTTGACTGATTAACCCGCCTGAGCGGGAGCAGGCTGTAAAGCTGTCTTCTTGCACTTTCATAGACGGATGGATGACGTGTCAGTTTGTGTCGCAATTCTGTGGGTCTTGATTTAGAGGGAGAGAGCGTTTTGGATGTGGCTCATTGTTTGGTAGCAGCAGAGTAGGAACATCTGGGCCAGTATAAACTCATTGATTGGGAGATAATGGTGGAAAAATAGGAGACAGAGCGACAAATAAACAGGAAGACAGAGAGACAGAGATAGTTAGTTTACCGTAGTCTCATGTAAGGTATTTATTATACATTTCCCACAAACCTCTAAAAACCAGCATCGTCGCAGTCCCGCTCAGAAGCCCATTCAAAGACCCAGAATGCCTCGGTCGCCCGGCTGCCACTTGTTTTTCGGCCATCGGAGCTGCCGTCTTCTCGACTTCTCCATTCTCAGTTGGAATCTTTGGCACAGGGTTGGGCAGTCGGTCCGTGTTTTCCTGGACCAGTTGTCTCCTGGCCTCCCGCTTCAGAATACCGGCCGCCGTCTGGATGTCGATTCCGGGTCGAAGGAGCTCGTGGACGTGGTTGCAGAGAGCCGGTCGACAGCAAACGCTGAAGCCCCAGCTGCCGACATGGTTCTGACAGGCATCCTCGTAGCTGTTGCAGCCGACCTCGACGGAAAAGTTACCCTTGTCCTTGGCAAGAAGACGCGTCTCACAGCCACGATACGGATGACACTGCTCCTGGTCGAGTTCCGTCGCGGAGGGATTAGTCCTGAAGCAGAAGAAGGCAGCTTGTGTAGATTGTGGTAGAGAGACGAGCACTAGAAGCAGCTGTAGATTCATTTGGGACTTGTAATGGAAGAAACTTGTATAACTGCTTGGAAATTGTGCAAAAGTTTTGAAACAAAGTTTGAAACTACTGTAATTATGCGTTCTTGGAAGTAGTCTACTAGTAGTTGCTTTTGGAGGACGGACAGGGTAGGTTGCTGAACTCGTCTCTGTCGCTCTGTTTCTATCTCTCTGTCTCTCTTTCAAGGTTGCGAAACATCATCTCACTTGATCCATCTTTGTAGTAGACGATTCGATCAATCAGAGAGGAGCTTCCCCCGAGGGGCGTGCCAACAGACCAGCCGTCTCTCCGAGTCATTCAGAACAGCCGCCATGCGCGTCGCTCTCGCTGCGCTGCTCTTGGCAGCTTCATTCTTGCCAACAGAACAGAAGGTAAGCTTCTGTTTTTTTTGCCTCCTGTAATCGTAGTATTCGTTCAGTTTTTCTTAAACCCTGACAGCTAGCGCCAAATAGGTCAGATTTCAACAACCAGTAGGCAAATACTATACAGTAGATCACTTTTCTAGAAGCTCTGACCGCATCATACGTTTTCAAGCTTAGACTGAATCTAAAACGATAACCTTGTGTAACATGGTTACTAATGTAAATCTCAATTTTCAGAAAAATCTTTTCGATGAAGAATAACTTTATGAACGTCCAAAGGTGACAGTTAGCTTGTGCACACTTTACAGTCTAAATGACACCTTTGTAAATTCTGCATTCCGCCCGTCTTTGCTTGTCCCTGAGATCAGGGTACTAAATGTTCTAGCTACTATATTTTGTAGCAGATGAAGTTTGTCTTTGAGCTTGCTCTAGCATTAGTACTCGTTTCACTCATCTCTGCACAGACACAGCACCATTTATGAATGCATTAGCAAGAACAGTAGGCTCAGAAAATGTTTTAACATCAGAAATGAATAGCATCGTATGTGAAAACTTATTTTCAGAAGGATCTTGATGATCTCGAGTCTCTTTTGGAAAACATCGACGAGGAGCAGGCTGATGATGGCAAGCCCATCAACAAGGGTACGTTTTCTGTTTCAAAACAGTATTCCGGGACTTGAAAGACACAGCTGTTTCACTTTTTTGTAACTCAGTGACCACTTTTTGTATAACAGCTGTAGCCGCAGCCTCTTTTCCTCAAAGAGTGCAAGGGGGATCATTTTTCGTGACCGAGAGAGTGACAGAGGGGCCGGAGAACACCTGCCGACCAAGTTTTACACTAGGTTTTGTGAGGTTTTTGACTGGTTAGAGGGTGTGGGGAAGAGAGACAGAGAGACAGAGACTCATTTCCTGTTTCAGTCGAGGTCAAGAACCCCTGTGAGGACCACGTCTGCGGCTGGGGAAAGGAATGCGTCGTGACCAAGAAGGGAGAGCCCATTTGCGAGTGCATCAGCAAGTGTCCCGAACTCGACGGAGACCCGAACGACATGGTCTGCGCTAACAACAACCAGACCTTCTCCTCCCTCTGTGAACTCTACCGTCAACGTTGTCTCTGCAAGAAGGGCTCCAAGCACTGTGAGAAGAAGACCTTCGCCAAGGTCCACCTCGAGTATTTGGGAGAGTGCAAGCAGCTCAACGAGTGCACTGACGAGCTCATGGCCCAGTTCCCCGAGAGAATGTCCGACTGGCTCTTCCAGGTAAGTTAGTGGGGAGAGAAGAGATATGGATGGACATTCTTAGGGATGGGATGTCTGTTGAGAGTCGCTACCAGAAACCTAAATGACCATCCTTCTTTCTGTTATTCTATCAACAGGTTGCCAAGGTTTACAGTTTCATGACACTAAGCCTAACTCCCTTGTAATTTACTCTTGTTCTATTTTGCAAGAGGCTCCAAAAAAGCTAGGTTTGACAGGGTCTACTGGACAACTACTAGGTGTAGACGACTGGCAGTGTGCACTTGTTTCCCCACTTCCATCTCAACTTTGTCAGGTCATGCGTGAGCTGAAGAAGCGTCGTGAGCTTCACAACATGGAATGGGAGGAACTCCTCCAGGAGGCCGAGACCGATGATGAGAAGCGTCACGTCTACCCCGTCATCTGGAAGTTCTGCGAGCTGGACACCAAGCCCCATGACAAGGTATCTTTTTATGCGTCATAAGTAGCTTATGAGCAGTTTAAAATGGCGCGCGAGTTTAAACAGACAGCGCGGATGACCAATCGCTCATAACAACTGCGTCCCGAACTTTAAAATTGCTTGGCACGGAGCTGTGGAAGTTTTGCAGAGACCAGGAAGTGGGAGACATAAAGACAGAGAGATGAGAAATAGAGAGACAGAGAGATAGAGACTGTCTTCTACTGTTCCAGTCCGTCTCTCACCACGAACTGATCCCCATCACCGCCCCCGTCATTCCGATGGAGTCTTGCATCAAGCCCTTCCTCGAGGGATGCGATGCCGACAACGACGGCAACATCTCCATCCGCGAGTGGGGAATGTGCCTTGGACTCAAGGAGGGCGAGATCCAGGAGCGTTGCTAAATAACTTCTCTAGAAGAATCTCCAAGTTGTCAAAATAAGATCACTGCCTCATACACTTACTCCTAAACTCGTCTATATTTATGCAAGCTTTCTCCTTTTTTGTTTTAATAAAGTCTTATCCATAATTGGAGGCGTCAGAGTCAGAACACAATTGTAGTCGTCTAGATGATAGTCTTCCTGATAGCTTCGATGCTTTTCTTGGCTACTGTCACCCATGGAAATGGAGACAGTAACGCTACTCGAATTGTCTGAACTACTGTGTCCAGTAGACAAACTACAGCAGCGTACAAGAACGACAAGGAGAGGAAAAATTGATGAGTTTTTTGTCTCTGTCTCACTGTCTCTTGGTCTCTCTTCACTCTAGTTTTGAAGCTTCAACCGAGTGACCTACTAAATGGCTACAGACTGATGAGGCACGAGTTCGTCCACTATAGAAACTACCGGTCACAAGTTCATTTATGGCTTCTGTGGCTAACTGCGCAATTCCAGTGATGCTGTATAATTAGTACATATAGTCCAAAAAAACCACAATGGAGAAAGTTAGTTTTTCCACCCATGATAGCATGTTACTGCCTCTTTGGATGCAGGCGCACCCGAACCCACCAACTTTGCGAGACTCGTTCCTCGAAATATCCTACCTTTACAATTTGCAAGAGGCGTCCGTCTGCGACACAAGTCAACTCTAATCTGGGATAAAATTTGACAAGGTTTGTGGACTTTTTCTGTCAAGACAAGTCAAGCCAATGCAAGAAGAAAGTTTTTTGAGTTAGCAAACTACTGTTTTGATTGCTATAATTGTAAAAAGAATGTTATTGCTTTAACTCCTTGGAGAGTTTCCTGGCAATGGACGACTCGGAGCTCAATAAAACCGCCGATCAGGCGACATAGCCGACTGGTTTCTATTGAATCTATTGAGATTTAAAATGCTTTCGAAAGCTCTGATTGTGTTGTTTTCGACAACGTCTTCCATTTTTCCCAATTCGGCTGGTAAAGTTACTCATCAAGGGCTAAAAATTGCGCTGTCAGTTTTTTTAAACACCTCGAAATTCTCCCTAAACCTTGATTTTCAACGGTGCGGATTTTTGCGATCGACTGCGCCCGGAAAGTTCCAACTGTGCCCATACATGTTTTTACGGCATCAAATTGGGATTGATTCAGGCTTTCTTTTGGCACTCCATTGACCGTTTTTACTCAAAGGGTTCAAGAAATACGACCACGAGAAGTTGCGCGGGACAAAAATTACTGACCACACGGATAGTACACGACGATAATCAAAAAGCCTATCATGATGCGCTGAAAGTTCAATTTTTCGGTGGCTGTCTGTCTCGTCGTGTCTGTCCTCTTCTCACTGTCTATCTCAGCATAACTTACTGAAACCTTAAAAAATCTGAACGTCGTGATAAACATTCCATTCGTTAACCTGGAAAAGTTTGAACTGTCCCCATACATGATATAAGAAGAGTACACAAAATCACTAAAGGTCCGTTATAGCAGTAAATGTACTCCGTGGCAATGAAAAACGGATGAAGGCAAATCTTAACGGATTGTTTCGACGTTAGATGGACAGAGAGACAGGAGATAGTGAACAATCTTTCAGGAAGTTGTCTCGACCATCACCCAACTCTATAGAATAATTTGGTTTGAAGGTATCCTCTGGCCCGTGTTCTCTACTTCTGGGATACAATAGTCGGTCAAGAGGTAGGCTCCTTTCATTTTCGCTGTTATTGTTTCAGCGCCCCCTTCTTCAACCTCATGACCCTTCTGGATGAACTAGCCGCTCTTGGACTGGCCCAGACCGAGAGCGGCGAGAAGGACATTCGTATCTCCGCTGTTCTGATGACAGAAATAATATATGCATACCTACCTTTCTGGATAGAATCAACATAAGGAAGAGGATGGACGGGTTCTGTCACAAATTCGCTCATGTCTTTTATACCGTGGCGGAGTATAGAGTACAGGGTGAGAAACAGAAGGAGAAGACGAGACAGAAGGCATCAGATGAGAGTGACAACAAACTGTTGAAGACTTCGGAGAAAACGAAAACTTCTCCCTTCTCTGTTCTGAATCACATTGACTGTTCAAACTTGTGGCAAGTACGAAAATTCATTCAGAGTCTCTTAATACTGGCTAGAATGTGTTCAAGATTGTCACGAATTCCTGTCAGGAGTGGCCTCAACCTTTCAGACGTCTGATCTTGTCCCAAAGCATTGATTGCTTCCAGAGCCAGTAGCCGTGTGGACTCTAGGCAGCCTGTCGACGTTCCTTGACTAGGACCAGCGTTGACTCTCTCCTAAACCCTAGTTATTGTTGGCTCAATTAGCACATGACAAACTTCGAGAAAGAGCTCATCATAGGCGGGAGGAGCAGATGGTATCTGCTCGTTGAGCGGAATGCGTTCTATGGTTACGGAGCTGCAGCTTGGGTCTATCTGGAAAACTTCTCTGAAATCTAACATGTACAAAATCTCCCTGTCTCTTTTTTTTAATGGCCTTCTTGAAGCTGTACGCCTCTTGGTGTTCCCTGTGCCAACGATCGACGTCTTCTGAAGCAAGGAGAAGATGTAACGACATGCGAAATTGTTTCAGTAAATATACGATTTCGCTGTGTGGAGTGCTAGGGTATGTCAGGGTGCCATTGATGCCGACAATTCGCTGTTTGAGGCGTAGACCAGCACGTTGCCCAATACTGCCAGCGACGATGGCTCCGATAAAGTGTCCACGACCTTTATCAACGCGAAGACTGAAGCCAAACTCATCACTTGGAGAGTTCTTGACCTGAACTAGTCTCTCTATCTCCGTTCTCTGAAACAAACTCACCAGCGAGCATAGGATTGGAAGCGGATAATCCATATCGCCGTAGAGATGCCAAAAAAACTGATAAAGACTGATAAACCACCTTTTAACGACTTCCAATTTATGATGTTTGCAAAGAATAATGGTCAATGATTAAGGCGGTTCACTTTCAGAAGTTTATATCTTTCGAACACGCAGAAAACATTCAATCCCTACTAATTCAATAATTTATTCAAACCCTACTAATCCTGGCTAGAACCTGTTGCAGACCGTCCTTGATCCCAGTCAGGAGTGGTCTTAGCCTTTCGGACGTCTCATCCTGTCCCAATGCTTCGATTGCTTCCAAGGCCAGAAACTGAGTGGACTCTAGAATGCTCCTGGACATTGCCTGACTGGGATCCGGGTTCGGGATGACTCTCCCCTAAACTATGACTGTTACGAAGTGTTTTGGGACAAGAAACCTCGGAAACGAGGTCAGTATAGGCTGGGGGAGCTGACGGCAATGGCATATCGACCTGAATGACTCCTGTGTTCCGGTAACGGTCAATTACGGCCAGCATTCTCTTCTTGGGACCGTAGGCCACACCCATTTCTTCCAGGTCCTGAATTCTGTCACTATCACTGCCACTCTCTCACCTTGTCCGTCAAGGAGAAGAACAGCCTCAGGTCAATGTGTTCCTGTTCAAACCGAGGCAAGTACCGTTCCAAGTTCATTGCCTCCATCAGATCTGCCAGTGTATCTGGACACGACTTACTGTCTGAATCAGGTAGATTCAGTCCAGTTCTCTCGACTCGCCTTGTCCCATCGGATCCTTTTTTTTGCAACTCTTGATCAGCTGAATGATTCTTGGGGCTTCAGTCGCCAACCCTTCACCGTCTTCACCTCTGGCATTCTTGATGAAAGGGTCGCCTCCTTTTTCTAGCAGAGAGGTCAGGGTGAGCTCATGAGCTGCCTGACAGGCCTCGAGAACGGGTGTCATCCCCTGGCTGTCGAGAGCATTGGGATCGAAGTCAGACGAGAATTGGAGGAGGTGGTCGACTACCTGAAGATGGTGATTTCGGGATAGGGACAGGGATAGAGACTCACCACATTCTGACAGCAACTAGCCGCATAATGAAGCGGCTGCCTCCCCTCTTTGTCTGCTCTCCGACCACTAGCTCCCTTACTCAATAGAATTTTTACAACTGGCAAGTTTCCACAGGCTGATGCCAACATCAGTGCCGTCTGTCCGAGAGAGTTTCTCGCATCTACCTGAGCCCCATTGTCCAGAAGAACATTACAGGTCTCGGCGTGTCCCAAGTAAGCTGCATAGAGCAGTGGCGTCCAGCCACTGCGATTGGCCTTGTTGACAGAGACGCCGGATTGGAGGAGGATCTGCATAGAGATTATCAATAACTTTTCATGAACTCATGTGTTCATGTATCCCGGGGAATATGGGTGCTGCCTTTGCACCCATAGCTCAGTCGGTTAGCGCTCCGACTACGAAACAAAACCAACTTCCACTTGGATCAAGTCATCTGTTCATGAAAGACATATTCCTGTCATCAGGCCTGCGCGTCCAGAGCTCAGCGCCCCTGCGTTCCGCTCCGGTCCAAAATACAACGCGGCTCCCATCGAGGATGCATTTTTCGGCTTTGCGATATCCTGCAAAGTTGTAAATCTCAAAATGTTCTACAACTTTGCAGAACATCCAAAAAATTAAAAAATGTCGTCTTCACCCTGAAAAGTGCGATTTTCAGTGTTGGTGTGAAATTCGGACCGGACCGGCCTCACGCGGTCTGTGCGCACTTGCCTGCGTGTCATGTCAATTTCTAGATTTTGAATCAGGGAAATTAAAAATACCAAAAAAAGAACCGAACCTTGATGATATTGGTCTCCCCAATGCTGGCGGCCGTGTGAATATCCATCTCAAAGTTTTTCTCCTGGTGAAACGGGGGCATTGGGAGGGCGAAGATGTCTTCGACATGGCTGCTCGTCTTCTTCTGACTCGGCACATACGCAATATCGGGTCGATCCTGCGAGAAACGGACCCGAAATGACATTTTTCGGCCAAGAAATGGGGTATCGACGTCCAAGAAGAGTCGATACCTGCCGCGACTAGAACCTGTTCTCCCCGTAAATATGTGATAGGAATCGGCCCTCAAAAATAACAATTCATATAACCAAGATTTTGGATAAAATCAACAAATCGTATGCCTGGTGAGATGGTACGGGGAGAGAGAGAAAGACTAGTCATGAAAACTAGAGACACAGGGAGCCTATTTCTTGTTCTTGACCATCTGGACAAGGTGCTTGAAGCGACGAATGCAGGCCTTTTTCGACTTGGTCCCGATGTCCGTAGAAATCTGCAATTTCTGATTGTTATTCGACGCTCTCTTTTTGGGAATCAAATTAAAAAGGCCCTGGGGGTATACTGTGACATTTGCGGGCTGTTTGCCCATAGACAAAGTTGCATTTTTTGGGGCTCTATAAGGGATTCTCTACTCGAAGATAGAGGGTTAGCAAATGATCTCATTTGTTGGCATACAACACTACAAATTATGAAGCTTCGGGAGGCTTCCTTGAAAAAATTCAACCCGGCTGCCTTTTTCGTTTCGGGTGTATGATAAATTTTTCGGCTTTGCGATGTTCTGCAAAGTTGTAGATCACGAAAAGTTTTACAACTTTGCCGAACATCGAAAAATTAATAAAAGTAGTCTTCACTCCCGAAAAGTGCGATTAGGTGCGCTGATTCGGACCGCACCGGCCTCATCCGGTCCACGCGCACATGTCTGTTGCTAATCACCAAAAGTTCCAGGACCAAAGGATTCCTAAAATTCCAGCTAGTTTGGTCAATATGAGACAGGCTGGATTCAAAAACCAGAGTTTTTTTTTGGCGAAAAATAGATTTTGTTTAAGAAAAAGTTATCTTATCTTTACAATTTTCAAGAGGCTTCTGCAACACAAGTCAACTCTAATCTGGGATAACACTTGTCAATGTTTGTGGACTTAATTTTAATTAATTTGCTAATATTGTAAAAAGAAAGTAATTGCTTTTGCTTCTTGAGGAGTTTTTGTTCCTTGCTCAATAAAACTGCCGACGACGAAGCCGACTGCTTGCCAATCTTGGGTGGCAAGACAACTTCGAGGTCTATGCTTTAGAACTTTGATTTTGTCGCAGTGAAGACACGGGAAGTTTTTTGCTACTACGAATCAGCGTAGCCGCCAGAGCAAAACAAAAGGCGAAAAGCTGGTCAAAACAATACAAAGCAAGTTCGAATACCCACCTTATCCCATCGGTCCGGATCCGATGCCGGGTACTTTTTCAGCGCGTCCTCGAGCTGTTTCTGCTCCTGCGAGCTCCAATTGTCCTCATCGGGTAGTGCCGTCCCCAGACTGTTCTGTGTGGCTTCCGGCAGCTTGACGGACATCGTCTGGACGGCTTTGCACTGAAAATGAGCCACTCTTTTGGTTAAAATTAACGAAAAGTACCTGTTTGACCACCTGCTTCTCGGTTTTCGGCGGCGTCGACTTGTCCTTGCGGTGCTCGTTGATGTAGTCGGCTATGACGATCCAGCGGTCTACGGTGCCGGGCGGGTAGACTCGAGAGGCTGCCTTGATCAGAAGCTGGATTTCCTCGTTCGTCCACTGGCTCTTCTCGTTTTCCTTGCCCTTGTCCTCCACCTTAATGGCCTGCTTCACAGCGCTCTTCTCGGCCTGAAACTGGTAATTTTGGCCTGCTCTCTGGCCCTGTCTCAATCTATTTTTCTTGCACTTTGTTTCTGTCCGTATATCCGAACCTATTGAACAAGCCTGGCTATTCAGGAAAGTTCGTGGCGGGACTCAAATTCAAAAAAAAGAGCGTTATGTCCCCGTTTCTCTGCAACCGAACTGTCCCTTTAAAAAGTTTTAAACCCACATCTGTCTCTCTCAAAACGGTCAGAATTTCCTCAGCCACTGCCATGTTCTCGAGTCGATCGCACAGCTCCTTCATTTCATCTGTTTTCAGGGAAAGACATAGCTGAAATTATAACTTTTTTCGGGGAAAAAAGATAGGACCCCTACCCGTTCGACGCGTTCCATCTCCTCGAGCTTCTCACGAGCAATTTCTGTCCAATGACCGGCCTCTTCAGCCATCTTTTTGAGGCGCTTCTTCTGCTCGTTGGCGGCCTTTTTGGCTACTTCTTTGGCTTTTTTCTCAATTTCGCGCTCGGCTCGAATACGGTCCTCCTCTTCCTGCTTCTTTTTCTGGACAGCCTCCTCAGCTTCGCGTTTCTCCCTCTCAATAGCCTCCTGCTTCTCGCGCTGGATACGTTTCTTCTCCTCTTTAACGCGTTCCTTGGCCTAAAAATGGGCGGCTATTAGTGATAAACAAGGTGCCTAAAAGCAACTTCGCAGCCAACTACCCTTGTTCTACATTGTGACTTTTTTTTTAAAGAACAACTCGTTTTATCTCTAACTACAACATTGATTTGCCATCTAACTACTTGGCAATAACTAACTGGCAATATATTGTCGCCGTTGTTTCGTGGCCTCGGACAAACAAACAATTATCCAAAAGTCCGCCAAAGAAGCCATCGCGCTTTAGATAGTAGAGATTTCGGGATAACAGAGCTTCTGCATGTCATTTTTGCTTGGGCAGAATTGCATGAAACAGAATCTGCTAATCCTAAAGCTTTTGAAAAACTTTATCTCTCAGTCAATTTTGACTATTTCGAGCCCAATTTATTTGATTGACTATTTCTTCTCCAACCTTGGTTCTTTGTAAAAGCTATCTACCCTAACTGTCTGTCTTTAAGCCACTTTCCCTCTTTGTGCCGACTCTAAACCATAACTGTTACCAGTCTAATCTTCTGATCGAGTGGCTCCTCGTTTTAGCTGTTCCTTGATAAAACTCGACTTTCAAACTGTCTCTCTGCCTTTCTGACTTATTTAAATATCTTCATGACAGGAAACCTTGAATCCAAATGAGCGCCAGGCAGCTACGCCCCTCTCCGGACTAATTAAATATCTCGTGAGGAAGTATTCCAGACGTGGATCAAGGATTGAATTTTTCGCACATTTTCAAAGCTTCAACAATGCTTCAGAATACCTTTTGGTCTCTGCTAACTTGGCAGTGCCAAGCTATGTCAGAGAATTCAGTGAAAAACTCCTACCTCTTGATCCTCCTTCTTGAACTTGACTATCCGCGGGTCCTTGGCATAGGCCATCTCGACGAGACGTCGAATTCGCTTGACTTCTTCCTTCCGACGGCGTTCGCGCTCGGCCTTGTTGACCTTCTCCATCTCGCGACGCTCGTAGCGATCCTCTCCACGCTCCTTGTCCTCCTCGTCGAGGTAGCTGAACTCGCGCCAACTCGAGAAGTCGAACCAAAAATTGTAGAAGTCTTCAACGTGACTGCGCTCGGAGTCTGTGGCTCCGAGACCCGGAACTGGCTGTCGGGAGCTCCATCTGGAAAATTTTGGGTAGGAAAATTGTCAACTTTTTATCCTAAAGAAGAGAGCAAAATGTACCTTGCATTGAGATCAAAAACTGGTGCCAGCTCATTGAAGAAGTTCTCCCGCGTGACGGACTTCTCGTTCGGAATGGCATCGTTGAATTTGTGGTCTATCGAGTCGAATGCGCGTCTCTTGTCCTTATCCATGCCTAGCTGCTCATAGGCCTAAAATCAAGTGATATTTTGAGAGCAAAATAGACAAGTTACTTTGGTTATGCAGGTGAAATACTCCTCACCCTTGGGCAGAGCGATTCCTTTGGCCTTCTTCTTGTCCGGGTGGTGTTTTAGGACCTTTGCTCGGTCTGGAAAGGAACAAATCTGTGATTTTTAGATTAATTCAGGCGATTTGCACCAATAACCGAGTGGTTGGACCGCTGGACTGTGGCTGGAGTGATCCAGGCTCGATACAACGGCATTTTTTTAATACTTTTAGATCCGTTTAGATAGTGTAAGAAAGAAGAAAATGAGACTTACAACAGGTACGGATTTCCGAAAAGGTGGCCTGCCACCTGAGCTTCGACAAGCCAAGAACCTTGTAGTGGTCTTGGTTTTTTGTGTCGTTCGGGTCCAATTTGAGCAGGAATTTCATGTATTTCTCGTCATCCGTGTCGAAGAGGTGACTTCTGTCGCCCTGAATCGGATATTATTGGAAAAAAGAAGGCAAAAAGCTACATTTGTGTCCTCTTCCGGCTGCTCTGACTGCAAGACGGACCGACAGACGGGGAGAGTGCACCTTTTGAGGGCGATTTTATCCAAGACGAGACGACACTCGTACGAGATTCCGGCCGCCTCGACGCGTTTGGCCTCGGGCTTGAAGCCCCAGACCGCCAGTGCGAGATCGCACACTTTGCCGGTCATCTGGAAGGCATAATTTCGTGAAAAAAAGTTGAGAAAACGGGACAAGAGAAAATGAAGAAGGAAATCATCACAGACGGATTTTTAGGTTATGATGACAAAGGTTTGCCCGTTTCGGCACATCTAGCCTCTTTTTACTGCTCCTAATCGTCCATTACCAAGTTTATAGAGGGGAAAAGCTGAAGAAATCGAAGCCGATACTTGTAAACACAAAGTTGGGGTATTCTTTTGCAATAATGTACTGACTACAATCCATACGTCCCTATTTATCAAGTATTGACCCCAACCAAGGTATTCAGGCAGAAAATCATGAAAAATAACGGCTGAAAAGGGCAGGAATAGCTAAAAATAGGAATAGACTCTAGAATGAGCTTGTAGAGATCATAGAGTGCTATTTCTTCAATTTAAACCTGTTGGCTACAAAACTTTGAAATTTCTAAACAATTTTATAAGCAAATCTATTGGAGAATGGAGCTGAATGGGAAGCAAAGAGGGGATAAAATGGCTTCGAAACTGAAGAGCTCAGGCTCTTCCAAGTTCCCGCGCTCCAGTTCGAAAAAGGTCCTGGTACGATAGAAGTTTGCGGGAATGTCAAATTTTTCGAGGAAGGAATTGTCTTGTTCAGCTTTTTGCCGACTTTCGACTCTTTTTATTTGATATTAGTTTCGGGAAAAAAAGTTACTGTGGTACAGATACCCGTAGAAATTCAGATAAAGAAGGCTGGAATATAGGAGAAAATCGAAGTAAATATGGCCAGTTAACGATCAGAAATAGCTGTTTGAATTGCCGCTCGAAAACTTATTGGCTGAGTATTCAATATTTGCGTGCTTTTGCGAAGTCGCGCTCTTTCCCAAAAAAAAAAGTTTCCTCGTTTTCTAGACCGTTCCAGCTCCGTTCTCATTGAATTTTCTGTCGTTTTATCGCTCCTTTCAGCTAAAAACCAATGCAACAATCTATTTTCAGATAAAAAAAATGACCGATACGAAGACCCAGGGCACGATATCGCTCAAAGGATCAGCCCAACTTGTACAGGAATTTTTTCGTGGGTTTTCTTCTATTTCCTCCTTGTTAAACGGATATTTTCTGATCTAGAAAGCATGCAAATAACATGGACATCGTCTGAGAAGAATTGTGAAGCTACTTTTGATGATTTTCTCACCAAATTTCCAGTAAAACTTTCAGGTTTCAGATTACGGAATAAATAGCATCCTCTACCAACGAGGCATCTATCCCGGGGACTCGTTCAAGCGCGAAAAGAAGTACGGACTGACGCTGCTCGTCACAAATGACGCCAAACTGCAGAAATTTCTCGAGCCGCTGCTGAAACAGGTCGAATGTGGGTTTCTATTGTAATTTGCTGGTCTCTAGAGCTGCCACTCGGCTTGTAGAAAAGATAACAACTGTTCAACTGTCTTGATCTCTTTCTCTTCCCCTTCCCCCTTCCCCCCAATGACAAAATAACCTCGTTTTCTTGCAGACTGGCTTGCCAAACGCCAGCTAAAACGTCTCGTGGTCGTCATTTCCGAGGTCAAGACGAAAGAGGTCGTAGAAAGATGGCAGTTCAACGTCGAGACAGAGGATCTTCGCGAGGAGGGTGAGAACTCGACGCGGCAGAAGGACGAGAAGAAAATCCGGCAAGAAATGAGCGATGTTATCAGGTACCCCCTCTTTTTCTTGGCTCAAAAGAACCAGATGGCGTAATGAGACTCTGGTCAATTACACGACTCTGACTGTCTTTTGTTAAGGCTAAATGCTCGTGTTCATTGCTGGCAATAGTAACAATGGCTAAAGTCTAGGGACTTTGGCTCTAGAGGCGATTTGGAGTCGGGTCAACGAATAAAAGCGTTTGTCTCTCTACTTGATTCAACCTTAGCGTCATTTTTTTGCTGGGGATTGATTTGGGCCGTAACTTCTCTTGGACACAAATTTAAAAAACGCTGCACCAGTTTTGTGCCGTCCCAATTGTAACAACAAGCTCCCGTCCCTTACAATACCGCTCAATTTGCAGACAGATCACCGCCTCCGTAACCTTCCTGCCCTATCTGGAAGAGCTTTGCAGCTTCGACGTACTCATCTACACCGGAAAGACGACACAGGCCCCTTCGGAATGGACTGAGAGCAGTGCCTGTCTGATTGAGAATGGCGAACAGGTCCCCCTGCGCAGCTTCAGCACCTCCGTGCACACCGTTGCTACAAATGTACAGTACAAGCTCGACTAGATCTCATTTACATCCCTCCACGATTAACCCCCTGTGTCCTATTGTTATTGTCTAATTAGCCCCCACCTACTCTTTCGGTGTATACACAAAACTTATTGTCATCTGACCCCCATGCCCAATTACACAGTTGGCTATCCCTTTGCAGCAAGCCGCACAACTTTGTCAATCCGTTATTTCGTTGTTACGCTAATATGAAAGTTATGTTTATTTGCTAGACTAAAAATTGCTGTAGTAGTGGTGATTGTTCTCTTGGCGCAGCTGATCGGACTCGAGGATCTCTGAGAGCATTTTGATGTACCTAAAATTGATTTTGGGGGGTTGAAAAGAAGGAGATACCCCTGAGCGACACGGAGGGTCTCGATCTTGGTCATTTTGGGCTCGTCTGGAAGCTGGGGAAGAATTTGACGGAGCTCCTCGAGAGCATCGTTCAGACTGTTCATGCGGCGACGCTCACGCGCGTTTGCCTGAATTTTGGAGTTTTTGCTCGGGAATTCGGTCTGGTGAGGAGCAGTAGAGTGTTTTCAAAACACTTGCAGAAAAAAGGGCTCCAGCCTGACAACACGTCGGGCCAGACCTCTTCCTTTTCCACCCCTGGCTTTTTCAATCCCGGTCGTCGAATGGATATCATGGGAGTTTTGGGATGCCGCAGGGTATACAGGGCTAATAGTTTAGATAGAGTGTTTTCAAAAGGCCAGAGTCCATCCTTCTCCAAAAAGCAGTATTTTCCTCGAGACCATTCTCGAAGCTACTTTGTTAGACTCGTTCTACAACGATCATGGTGAAAGGAAAATGAAATAACTCTTTTTGGGTCGAAGAAATGGATTTTTTTTAGCAAAGTGAGCTCTGCAAAGTTGTAGTTTTTGATCATAGCTACAACTTTCTAGAGCATGCCAAGCGTGAAAAATCACTTAGAATCCGAGTTTCTGTAGTTATGAGTCAAGCAACAGAGAAATATTAGAGGCAGGCGGATACATAACCAAGATAAAAGGGACTGAAAAAGAGGAAAGGAAAGGATGATCAGAACGGAGAGTATGAGTCAAGCACTCAACCAAGGCCTAAACTCTGACAGTCCAGTTCCTAACGAAGAAATTCTGCTGGCCCTCTGGCAGACAGAGTTAGTTCAAACAAACCGGGAATGAGGCTACCAATATCCTATACTTTGGTAGTTCACTGGAATAGGACTGTATCACTTCCAGTCTTGACTCATACTCTCTGATCAGTAACTGTTCTGTTCCATATCCTAAACTTTCTGATAATTGCAAGACACTTGGTGTTTTGAGGAATTATTGAGAATGTTTGATCCATACAGTCACTGTCCTGATGTTACAGTTATCTAGAAACTTACAGAGACAGGATAACCCTGGAACCCAGACCCACCTTGTCTCTCCGGACGACTTTGGCTCTCTCAACAGTGGCTGGAGATCTCTTCCGACAGCGGTACTTCCTCTTCTCGCGCTTCTGAACAAACTAGTCCGTTACCAAAAGTCAAGAAAGTCTACCTGTTCCTTCCCAATCTCGTGATGACTCATGTAGTAGCCTGGAGAGGAATAGCATGACTGGGACTGCTGCTGCTGGTGATGGAGTTCGTTCATTGTACGGTGTCAAACCCTAATGGCAAGAGTGGAGCCCCGAGACAAGAAGGAGGGCGTGGCAAATTGGATTAGGCTCTCTGGATGAGCCCCCTTAATGTTACGGTATCGTGGGTTGCGTCACGGGACAACCGGGTCAACAGTCGCCACGGGCGGCCGGTATCTGTCATCCTGGGCACAATAACACTTATGGATGAGAGGGATTAGCGGGTGGGAAAGAGTTGGAGTGATATCTATCTTTATGTCTTCCTGTCATTCTGTCTCGCTGTCACTCTGTCTGACTATTTCTCGCTCTCTCTATCTCTCTATCTCTCAGTTTCTCTCCCTCTCTATCTGTTTGTCTCTCTGTTTTTCTGTGTCTGTCTCCTTTTTCTCGAATCTTTGTCTCGCTCTCTTTGTTTCTATGTCTCTCTGTCTCTATGCCTCCGTCTTTTTGTCTCTGTCTCTCTGTAACCCGACCCTAATCCAATTATCCCAAAATCTCTGCCTGTATTTTGTCACAGTCCTCCCATTACATAATGCGATTGACCGCACGGCTGGAATTACTGTACTGGACAGGTGCCCGATTAGGCAAGATTACATAAAGAGTCATTACATCTGTCTCTTCATCTACGATTTTGAAAAGAAAGGTTCGTGAGAGAAAAGCGATCTGTCGTTCATTTGGCAGTGCTAAATGGGCCGTATCGAAGAAGAGAGGAAGAGGCTCTCGAGGGTCTAATGTAAATCACGACCATCAGGTCGTCAGTTTAACGACAAGCAGCTGTCAATGGGGTTCAGGAGGAGAATAGAAGGAGAGGAAGACAGAGACTCACTTGATCCAGCACTCCACTACAACATTGAACCAACCACAACAGGTCCAGATGGATCGAACAGTTGAACACAAGCAGAGACAGGGAGGTAGAAAGACAGAGCGATAGAAATACAGGGACAGCAAATGACCGTGAAAGTGAGAGAGAGAGAGAGAGCGGTAGCAAGCAGAAACGGAGACCCATTGTAGGAGACAGACCAAGTATTACCTGCCTGAGAGTTCCCGTAAGAGCTACTTTGCTATCTAGTAATTTGTTGCACTTTCTAGTAAACAAGAGAACTTTCTAACAAAAAGAAGCAAATAACTTTGATATAATAATAACCAAGGACTTCCAATCAAAATACTTGTAACGATGCCACTGAAAAAACTACTTCATTGTTGGAAGTAGGTTAGTTTTTCAGCTAGAGACAGACAGAGATAGAGACACAGAAGGACAGAAAAACAGGCAGGAAGACAGAGAGAAAAGAGAGATAGGGAGACAGGGAGAAAAGGTGACAGGAAGACAGGAAGACAGAGAGACTGAGAGACAGAGGGACAGGACCTGTTAGTAGCAAAGTCGCTCAGTGCAAGAAGATCGTGGCCAAGTATGGGCTGTCCCACCTCAGTTCGGGCGAAGTCAAGGCGAACACGCCTCGCGGTGCCCAGCTGACAGCTCTGATGGCAGCCGGCCAA
Organism: Oscheius tipulae; assembly: GCA_037178975.1. Lineage (NCBI taxonomy): Eukaryota > Metazoa > Nematoda > Chromadorea > Rhabditida > Rhabditidae > Oscheius > Oscheius tipulae. Next base: position 257,428 of record JASJZH010000004.1, on the reverse strand, counting down.
CTCGTCTGTAACGACGTCGTCCTCGAGCTGATCAAGGAGACCATGCTGAAGGAGCTGGCCAAGGGAAGCAAAGGATTCCTGCGGGACGGCTATCTACGCGAGGCTGACCAGGGTGAGACCTTCGAGAAGGAAACTAAGACGTGAAGCTGGTCCTCTACTTCGTGGTCAAGGACGAGACTCTGACGAAGAGGCTGCTGGAACGGGCCAAGACGAGCGGACGCGCAGATAACAATCTGGAAACGACCAAGAAACATCTTGAGACGTTCCACAAACAGACAAGAGCTGTCGTTCACCAGTACGGGAAGGGCAGACTGGTCAAGATTTCCGAAGAGGACACGATTGACGTCATCTTTGCCAAGGTCGCAGAGCAACTGGACAAAATAATTGCCAAGAAATAGACTAGATAAATGAATAAAATATGCAATCCTTTGATTTCTTCTGGGCTCGGTACTTGTCACTGAACTCTTTGGGTCGAAGACGTAGCTTTCCAGTTTTGCAATGCCCTGCAACATTGTAGCTCTGCATCTGGTCTATAACTTCGTAGAACATTGCTAAGCTGAGAAAAGCAGTTCTCTACTTTCTACGCCAAAACTGCGTGAAAAGTCGCAGTTACGAAATTCTCTCATTGTTCGAGTTCAGCTTCGGATTGCGTTCGTATACTATTGTTTTGTGTTAGATCAACTCGTCTCTTCAATCTGACCATAAAAGTGGGGGAAAAATTAATAAACGACAGCCAAAATCTCTCCAATTCTCTGCTTCTTGTTGGCTAAGATGTGGCGTGTGCACGAAAATATAAGAATGATGTACGTAATTGCGTACCGAAGCCTTTCGAATTTCCAAAGGCTTCATGGCATCTTTTCACTTCTTTTCCATGCTTTCGCGCAATTCTTTTTTTACTTTTTTACTTTCAACAGGTGCTAGATGGTGAGGATACGTAAATACAAGTAAATCAAGCCAAAGCGATAAGAAAATGAGCAAGAAATGGCCCTGAAATTACAACAAGGTACATTCATTAAATTTCACTGGGATTTTGAGTGTCGGAATTGGATTTTCTTGTACTCTGGCGGTGTAGTAGATGACTAGAGCTAGACTGAACCTATAATTTACAAGGAAGTGAGATGACAAACTCGGTTTGAGGTTAATAAACGTCTGGTCCAGTCTTCACTGATTTCCTTCACTTTTTTTTTGCTATTGAAGGCAGGAAGCGGTGGGGAAGTACTGTTAGGCCGTGAAACACCTCTGGAGAAAAACTTGTAGCGAAAAATTAGATGTGATGCGACTTCCTGGAAAACAAACGAGTTTGTAGGAGCTCCAGCACGGTTTTGGTGCCGTTGCGGGAATAAAACCAGGAGAAAGTTGTTAGGCTAAAAAGTACCTCTGGAGAGCTAATTGAAACAGAAAAACGAGACGAAATTCAACTTTTGGTGTACTAACGAGGTTATTCCGGTTTCAGCAACTGCTCTGGGATTCTGACCTACTTTTACCCTTTCTAGCTTTATTGACATGCTCCTCTTCCGCCTTCTCTCTCTCCCTCCTCTTTCCTCATTTCCCATTTTAAAATCTTGTTTTCCAGCCTCACAAATGGCATCAGAAGCAGAAGAGCACAGAGGACGATTCGAGGAGGATCCAGTAGGTTACGGCGAGACCTATCTCGCTCACATATCAGGTATATCATTTTTTTTCCAAAAGAAAACTTTTCCAGGAAAAGGCGACCCGAACCTCATCCAAGCCGCATACGAAAAAATTGTAGCCCAGGCTGCGACGGACGAGAACTGGTGGTCGATGTATTGCAGCTGGTGTGAGAAAGAGTTGAAAGTGGCCTCGGTAAGTTAGGTTTTTCCCAGAAGGGAGCTGTTTTCTTGAAATTCACGTACCATATATCCTAGCGGAAAGAAGCTTATTCGAAGCACTGAAGCAGATCCTATAAGCCCTTGGGAAAGCCAAAGCCGAGGTTTTAGATGTTCTTTGAATATTTGTAGAGCTTGTTTCTACTATAAAAGGGTCGAGAAGATCCACACGGCTATTTAGATTCAAAAAGTTAGAACATGTCTAGTGTCTTGTACTAACTTTGTCAACCCAAATAGTCCAATTTATCAGCTATCTATGTTATTTTTGTCTGATCTTTTGTGCAAAATTGTCGAAAAACAAAATATAAAACCTCAGATTTTCGTTCCAAGCCGTCTACAGCTATTTTGTCTCAGAAATTGCTCCACGAACCTGATACGCGTGTGGCCTATAATTTTTGAGTTTTCGCACTTTTCGAGAGAATAACTTTTGACTGTTTTAAGCAAAAAAAGACAATGGGGGAGGAGGTCAAGAAAAGCCTAAATCAAGCGCGATTTAATGTCGTATTAATAGAGGTAAGCACAATGGGCCATTTTTTGAAAATCGGTATATTGAAAATATTTTGAGAGGTTTCCAAAAAACTGACAGCGCAGTCTTATATTTCTTAATGAGTAACGCTACCAGAAGAGACTTGATTTCCCAGAGATTTGATCGAAACAGACGATGTAGTTGAAGAGAGCTCTAACAGAGCTTTAAAAAATATTACAAAGGTATTCCATATCACAAAAGTTACAATATAAATTTTTCGAAAATGAGCTTTACAAGTTGGTAATATCGGACGCGCTCTGATCCAAGAACAAACTTTCTGTATTATGCATTATTTTATGTCCGCTGCCCTTATCTATGTCTGCACTTTTTTGTTTTGGAGTCTCTGTCCATTTCCTCTCAAGCCCTCATTTTTTGCAGGTAACCGTTGAAGTGTACAAGCGCGCAGCCGAGAGTTGTCCTTACGTGCCGTGGATCTGGCAAGGACTGCTGGGATCAGCCGAACGGGCCCAGGAGGAGCCGCAACAGATTGACAGCTACTGGGAGAAGGCCAAGGAGACCATCGCGTGCGTTCATTCAGCCTTTTTTGCCTCAAAAAACTTATATTCAGGGATCCCGAGTCAGGTCTCTGCCTCTACCGAACCTACATCTACCTCCTACGCCGTCGAATCAGTGCCTCCCCAAACCCTGACTACCATCCGCTCGCAAAAATCTTCACCGAGGGTCATCAGCTCCTCGAGGAGTACTTCGGACGCGACTGGGACCCGGATGGGCAGTATCGACGCAATCACGCCCAATTCCTGGCTGAGCGTCTCGGACAGGTCGAGGAGGCCAGAAAAATCTGGCAGGACATCCTGGCGACTGGAGGAGGAAGGCTGGCCGAAAAGTGGCTGGAAGCTGTGCGTTTTGAGCGCCAATTTGGAGATGTTCAGCACGCGAGGAGACTTTTGTACAAGGTTGGCTGGTTTTTTTTGTGTTTGGAGAAGACGATGATGAAAAAGCCGGCTGGAGGACAGCTTTTCTATCTCCTCGTTCCATTTTCTATTTCTGAACTGCGAGAGCTGGCTGACTCGAGTGGCTCGGTTAGCTCTCCGATTACAGATCCAAAACACGCAAGTTCGAATCCCGCGTGTGACAAACATTTTGGCAACACATTTAACTCTGGGAAATATCTTCCGAGTATCTATAAACCATTATTAACGGAAAAGAAGATTCCAGCGTTTCGGGTCGGGCCGAGCCAATTTTCAGCGCTCAGCGCGTGAAAAAACAATTTTTAGCCTTGCGATCTTTTGCGAAGTTGTAGAGCAGAAAAAACGCTAGAGTTTTGCAGAACATCGCAGAATGAAAAAATGCAACCCTGTCCCCTAATGGTTGATTTCTGTTGTGCATCCTGAGCACTGAGAAGAACTTTTTCGGGCTTGAGGCGCATGTCTGGACTTCGCTTATCACAAGATCTAACGATTTTTCAGCTGTAGACACTCTCCTTCCGCAAAAGTCTAGCATTTTCCAGGCCCTGAACTCCGTAGCCGACCATCCGACCGTAATCTTCGACTACTTCGTTCAATTTGAGCGCGAGGAGGGCACACTCGACGAGCTGGACGCGGCTCTGGACAAGATCAACTCACAGCAACATCATCGTAGTCAGAGGCCACAGAAGAAAGTAGAGGAGATCAAGAAGAAGCCCGAGAAGGGAGGCAAGAGGAAACATGAGGAGAAGGCCGGTCCAAAGGAGAAGAAGCCTCCCAGACAAGAGAAGAACGCGCCTATTGGACCCACGATACCAATGCAGGTAAGACAGAATGGCTCAATCGTTTAACGTCTCGATTACAAATCCAATCGTCTCGGGTTCGATCCACCGTCTGGCAAATGTTTTGCCGTCGCATACTTAGTTCGTTAACAACAAACAGGGCAAGGCGTGTTACGCGCGTCGTCACTTTTTCAAACCGGGCGCAAATGCCGCCCGTTTTCTTAATTACAGTATCCTACATTAATCTAAAAAGCGGCTGGAGAACTAATTTTGAATTCCCGCCCACGAAATAGGATATTGGCGCGAGAAAAATTGGCGATACCTTTTGCATGGGTGTAACACGCCGTAAGGGACAGTCTAGAGACTTCTTTGAGGCTTCCATCACTAAGTTACAATAATCCCGGCGTCAGACAGTGATATTTATAATCCTTTTCCAACTAATTGTAAGAGCAGCAGCAGTCCAAGGGGGCGGTCGCTGTTTTGACCTTGACATCGAATTCTGTGACCAAAAAAATCTACTTGACAACAATTTTCGAAAAAAAAAAACTGCTAAGAAAAATACGTCGCAAACGCTTGAAACATAAAAACTATGGTTCAGCTTCCTTATTTTGCCCAATTTTGTCGTTTTTCTTCTTCAAATTTGATGCTCAGTAAGGATATCTCACTACTACTAAAGTGTATTGGTGTCCGTCTGTTCGTCCATGCGTCACCGCGAGAAAAAAAAACTGGCAAGTCAAGGGTTTAGGTGACATGTCAGCTATTAGGGAATCAAACTTGGACTATTAGAGAAGCGGCGCAGACGCCTGTTGTCAATGCTAAGCCAAGACTAAGGAACGGCGAAGCCATCGAAGACGGGTGGTACATGTGTAAAACTCAATAACGCGATCAAAATCTGGAAAATGTGCGTGGAAAACGGTGAAAATTTATCGTCGTGGTTTGAGCGGCATTTTGTCTCAATGCGTAGTGCCAAGTGGCGCGGCCAATGTCCATGGAATCAGAATTCGATTCCGAATTTTGAATTTAGGTCTCTGAAAGTGGCATATTCCATTTGATTCCAGAGCGCACCTGCCCCGATGAAGGACAAGGATGGCTTCACGGTGCCGCTGATGTCGATGGTCAGAAGATCGCCGACGCCGGAACGGGCCAAAGCACCGCCAATGCGAGCCGTGGAGCCGCAGACGTCCGAAGAACCGATGGAAGTCGACAAACAAACAAAATGGACCGTCTTCTGCTCGAACATCGACTTCCGGGTCACGGCTGAGGATATCCAAAAGGTGGGTCACAACTGGATCCAGAATATCTATTGACTTAATGGGACTTTTATATAATATTTGTCTGAAAAAGTTCATAAGACCTGCATCAGTGTTCCCTGTCACTGACGACATAGTTGTTGTTTGTTTCTCCTATCCTCTCCCCCTTTTCATCTTCAAAAAGTTTCTTCTGTGACCAAAGTAGCTTTGGAGGCCAGATCAGTAAACTTGGACGTATTTTGGAAGGGGTAGGACAACAGATTTCTCGATAAAAGTAGTAGGACTGTAGAATTGAGAGTATGGTATTCGGTACGAATTATAGTCTTACTGGGTTTAGAATAGTTTTAGAGACTGATCTTCTAATGAGTCATCAGTTTGGAAAACCAATCTGAAAGCCGATATGGCTGTTTCGTCAGATCTCCTATGACTCATACTCGCCCCCTTTGTCTCCAATTCTGAATAGAGTCTCCTTCTCATTTTGACGCATTAATGGTCGCTTTGAGCCTGATCTATTCTGTCTCTCTCCCCTCCCTCCTTTTCTAGTTGACTAGACAGAGAAGGAGAGAGACAGATGTAGTCTGATCTCTGTTGCTCTCCAGCCTAAAAGAGATGCTTCCAAAGAATACATAATGGTCTGGGACGCTACACTCTTGTATATTCCCAGCTAGATTCAGAGACGTAGTTTCCTCCAACCTTTTGTGAACTTTCTTCTGCTCTTTTGATCATGTTCTGTTCGTAGAGATCAGAGTCGCTATAGATAATTGGAGTTAATTTCCAGTAAGTTTTTGACCTGCTTCTTTGACTTCTTCCCGTTGTTACCGACTTATTGTTCAAATCCTGGCTCTTTGAGCTTGTCCAAAACCATGACTTTGATCGGAAGAGAATTTGAAATTGCAAATCTACTATTTTACCTTCAAATAAGCATCATATTTTGGCAATATCACAACATTTCAGGCTCTCCACGGCGCCTGCGATGTCCGTCTGGCCCAGCGTCCTGGAAACAAACAGCACAAGGGCTTCGCCTACGTCGACTTTGATACAGAGAAGAACATGCGACAGGCTCTGGCTCAGGACCGACAAATTACCCTCGGGCAGCGACAGATGTTTGTCAGTTTTTTGCTACATTTTGGCCTAAAAAGCACATTTAGATCTCGATAAACGATCCCTCGAATCGTGCCACCTTTAAGTATGCCCAGGGGAAGGAGAAGAACAAGGTCTTCGTGCGGAATGTGCATTTCGACTGCACCGAGGAGCAGCTCCGCGACTTCTTCCAGCAGTTTGGAGCCATTGGAGCTGTCCGAATCGTGACGCACAAGTCCGGCAAGGCCAAAGGAGTCGCCTACGTGGACTTTGTCGAGGAGGAGGCTGCCACAAGGGCCTGTGAAGCTGAGGATCTTACTCTGCTGGGTGTGTTTTGGCTTAGTTCGCGTAGATTTTTGAGATCTCTACTATCTAAAGTGCGATGGTTTCTGTGACGGTTTTAGACGTGAAATTCCTCGTGACATATCTTAGAATCACTGTCACGACGAACTTCTTCTTGATCTCCTCTACAAAGATTTCTTAGTGGCTGAGTTTATGCTCAAAAGTCATTTTAAAATTACGGGTTTGTAGGGCAGAAAAGTGCCAGGAAAGAGTCCCAAAAGTGAAAGTATCTAAAAAGTGCCTCTGTTAGTATCTACCTCCGAAAACCATAGAAGGTCGCTCAAAATGTACCCGCTTTGAGCTTTCGAATCTCTGTTCAGACCCACTGTCTTTGGTAGCATTTTCTCCGCTTGTACTGTAAGAAAACGTGTCTAGTGAGCCCCGTAGTTTTTTTTTTGAAAATAAAAAACAGACGTCCTAAAAATCAACCCGATTTGACCATTTGATTCCTAGTTCAAACCCACCTTTGCCTCCATTCAGGGGCGTTCATCTGATCAAACATGATCTCTAGGTCAGCGCGTCCTTTGGCACGGAGAACTCTCCCACACCCTCTGACCACAAATATATAATTCCTTACCCTTATTTTCTAACAAAAGAATGACTCTGGAATATCTTGAGAGTCATGTACTCTTGACTATCTTAAGCTTCAGTGACTCTCTCAAACATTTTGAGAGTTAGGTGTACTCTTTACTGTGTTTGGTGACTCTCTTAAATCCAAATTTCGACTCCATGACTCTTTCAAACAGTGGCCGTCAAATCTTGACTCCAGGCTCAGTGGAGTTGAATGACCAGTCCCTCTTTTCCACCAAAAAATCCCTCCAAATTTCCAGACCGCAAGCTCATTGTAGCCATCTCGGATCCGCCTTCTCGCGACAGTACCTCAGCTCCAGTAGTCCCACCACCAGCCGACGGTTCTTCGCGTCGCAGTCACATCCAAATCGTCCCGCGTTCCGTGACGAAGAAAGTGGAAAGTAACGGAAAGCCAGCGCCGAAAGGAGGACTGAGCAACGACGAGTTCCGAAAGAAGTTCCTCGGAAAATAGTCCCCACTTTTTTGTGACCCAACCCCCGGTTATTTCTCATTTCCAGACTATTTACAGGTCTAAACTATTGTCCTATTCGTTTCCAGTAAAATGTACTCGTTTTTATCTTTTTTTTTAACCCAAGAAACGGATTTTCCTTGATGGATATCTTGTTATTTGTATTTGGCTAATGACGTTTCAGATGGACCTGCCAATGAACAATGGAGACGGGCCGGAGCCGTCGAGAGTCATCGCCCCGGGCAGTGAAGACTACCTGACGGCACCCTATCAGTATATTCGGGACCACCCGGGGAAACATGTGGGTTTATTAAATCATTTTCCGGTTTATTTTCCTTACATAATTTGTGAAGTCTCGTCGGTTGGGAGTAGAATCCCGGTCAAATAGCATGTATATAGCCCAGAAAATGGCATTCTCTCTTGTGGAAACTGCTCTGTAATCGAGCCCTTCAATGAAGTCTAAAACCCTGAGAAATTTCGATGGCTTCAGCCCAGAGACTCAGCGTAGAATGCTCTATTTCGTTAAAAGAGACAGTCCAGTTATTGGTAAACGGCGCAAACGGGTTCCGCAACGAATTTCCCTGAAAAATATTTGCATTTTTCGGTGTTTTTTTTTTCTTAATTTTAAGTGTGCTCAATTGATTCGCCGTCACCCTAGAATTGTCCACTTTCTTAGAAAAATTACTAAGAAAAAGATGAAACACTGTTTTGACCTCGTACAGTCATTTTATTCATTTTTCTGTCGAAGTAGGCTACTTTATGGTGAAATTTGACGGCGAATCGATTAAACACACTTAGAAACCATATCGGAAGAGTGATGCTTAGAAAGTTCTAATCACTTACTTTCCAGGTACGAGCCCGTATGGCCGAGGCCTTCAACTTCTGGCTCCAAATTTCACAGGAGAAGTTCATAGCCATTTGTGGTACGTTTCTCTTCGAATCTTATTATCCTTTCTCAATGCTTCTGTCCATCAATCTCTTGCAGAGATCGTGGAGATGCTGCACAACGCCTCGCTGATGGTCGACGACATTGAGGACAATTCGGTGATGCGACGCGGCGTCCCCGTGACACACAGCATATATGGCATCCCGAGGACGATCAACAGCGCCAACTACATCTATTTTCGAGCTCTAGAGAGGTGCACCGCCTTGGGACATCCGGACGCCGTCAGGATCTTCACGGAGCAGATGCTTGAGTTGCATCGAGGACAGGGCAAGGAACTCTACTGGAGGGACTGTGTACTCTGTCCGACGGAAGTGGAGTATGAGGAGATGGTGGCTCAAAGTGGGTTCTTCTTCTTTTCAATTGCGCTACCCTGTTTGAATTAGGCGAGCAAAATTATAGGTTCGGGGCAAGCAGCAAAAAGAGATTACTTCCAATGTATTTTAGTCATAATAGACTCACTAAAGCTGTTTTCCAGTGTTTCGGGCAAAAACGTTTGTCATACGTGAGAGATCGATCCCGCTCCGTTATGAACTGGCTCTCGTGGATCTTAGGCGGCCCATAGCCAATTTGGTTTTTTTATTACAGGAGAGTCCTCGTGAGTGAAAGAGGCACCTGAATTACAGCAGTCATTATATTTACGAGATACGGTACTATTCCTCTACGTAAAGTGTCGGTTTTTTAAGACGTCTAAAAACTTGTGGGCCGACTGATTTTGCATGTGCCGCCTTAGACTCGCTCGAAAATGGGTCAAACATGATTTGAACCCTTTTCACACTTCCTGACAAATTACAAGTTGCCTTATGAGGTCTATGTTGGTGGCTGAATAAGTCGCTTTTGCAATTTTTCGGGTCCGAGAAATAGCCCTATAGTAAATTAGTAAAATAGCCGCATGATTAGAGCGCTGGGCTATGGATTTGAGCGACTCGTGTTCAATCCCGCCGATGTTTTTCGGGTATCTGAGCTGTTTTTCTTTAAAACTCATTTTGTTTCACTCCTAACCTTTACTGCAAAGTTAAAATATGGGAAGTAGCGTTTCTAATGTCCCCAATTTTTTGTTATCGCAGAAACCGGGGGTCTCTTCTGCCTCGCTGCCCGTCTGATGCAGCTCTTCACCCATCACGACTTCAATCTGGAGACGATCTGCAATCTGCTGGCCAAGTTCTTCCAAATCCGGGACGACTATCTCAATTTGACGAGTGAGGACATGGCCAAGGCCAAGACCTATGCTGAGGATCTCACGGAAGGCAAATTCTCCTTCCCCATCATTCATGCCATTCGAACGTCGCCGGCCGACAATGCTAATGATGACGCCGTCTTGAGTGAGTTTTTAAGCGTTTTGTGGTAAAAAAAAAAGGGCAAACTTACAGACGTTCTGAGACAACGAACCCATTCCCTCGAAGTCAAGCAGTTCTGCGTCCAGGAGATTCGTCGTCGTGGATCTCTAGAGTCGGTTTTTTATCCTTTTTTTTATCGTTTCAGTGTGTAAAACACCTCGATGGGAAAGTTTTCTAACGGGCGAAAGTGGCCCCATGTGGAAAATATTGAAGGCCTGTAAAATACTTCTTGACCGTGTTGAAAACGTAGCAAAATCTTTGCAACTAATAGAAACAAAAAATGTGCCAGCGAAAGAAAAACGACCATTTTGACCGAAAACAACTACTCTTCCGCATGGCTGTTTTCGCACCGCTGAAAATCGACCCCGGGCCGGCCTCTTTTGAGAGCCTAAGACATGTCTGGGAGAAAGGGATCACGACATTCTTAAAACCTCGTCCTAACTCCTTCCCCATTTCAGCTACACCCAGCAGCGCCTAAAAGTCGTCACGGAGCAGATCACAATGGAAGTCATGACGCTCGGCGGCAATGGAGATCTCCTTGAACTTGTCGCCAATCTCGCGAATGGACTCTTCTGATGAGTCACGAAAATGAAGAAATACCCAGTATTTTGAGGCCTAATAAGACAGTATGTCTGTGATACACCCTCCTGTTTTCTCGACTTCTCCCCCTCTTTCACACCTCTGTTTTATTCAAAAAGCAGAAAAGTAATAAAGCTTTACGATATTTCTCTACCTTAGGGTTACGGTACTATAACGATAGGTATCTTTTTTGCTGAGATCGTCTCCCAAATTTAGGGGGTAAATGGCTACTTTCATAAGAAAAAAAAGGGATAAAGCAGGTTAAAAATGTGTTGATACGCCGTGTTCTTATGACCCAATTGACTGGTTATTCTTTCAAAAATGGCAAGAAAGGGAGGGGTATATCTAGAAAAATTTGCGAAAAGCTTAGACGTGGTCTCCCTGCTGCTGGGCGTACTTCTTGACGATCTTCTCCTCGCGCAGCTTCACCACTTGCATGAAGTTGTTGACCTAAAAAGGGAATGTTTTGAGGCTATATAAGGGGAAATCGACTAGGGAATGATATAAGGAAAATGTAAACTTTATAGAGAGCAGACATGCGTCTTAGACTGCTCAGAAAAGGTCGGGCCGAAACCATCTTTAGCACTCGTGGTGCGCAACAGAAATCAGCCAGTTTAGTCAACGTTGCATTTTTTTCATTCTGCGATGTTTTGCAAAGTTGTAGCATTTTTTCTGCTATACAGCTTTACAGAACATGGCAAAGCTAAAAAAATGTAACCTTGACCCTCTAAATGGCCCAGTCCACTCTTGAGGCTACTTCGGAAGCTGGAAGTTTTTTCTCAGACTAGGCAAAGCCTAGTTCTTCAACATGATTTGGGCTATACAATTAGGCCTCTTAGACCCGGTAACCCCCATGAATTAAGCCTGAACAGGGGGTCCTCTTGTTCTCCAAAAAATAGTATTTTCTCAAAGACCACATTCGAAGCTACTTCGTTAGACTCGTTCTACAGCGATTATGGTCTAAGAGTACCGCTAAAACAATACAATGAGCCCGAAAGCTGATGGGAAAATATTTTTCCTTTCCTATAAGGATCAAAAAAATGGTACGGAAATGACACGGGCGACCGAGCCCAGTACTAAAATAAAATAACTAATTTCGAAAGAGAGGATTTCAGACAGTGTGATGTTCAGCAAAGTTGTAGATTTTGTTCAGTGCTACAACTTTCTAGAACATAAAAATGCTGTTCAGACCTTGAAAAATAGGATCGGCGCGCTGGGTAACCAGGAACTAGTCCGCGACTTGTCATTCGCATAATGACACTATTTTTTTATGCTCAATGATCCATAGAAATCTCCAAACTCACCATAATAGTGATGGGAAGAGCCAGAACCATGACTCCACAGACGATGGCCCCAGTTCCGACCATCTTTCCTGCCACCGTGACCGGCACCAAATCACCGTATCCTACTGTAGCCATCGTCACGACACACCACCAGAATGTGGCGGGAATTGAAGTGAATCTGAATGTTTTGAGCTTCTAAGGAGGAAACGAGAAAATCCCACTTGGTATCCATCTCGTCTCTCTCCAAGAAATAGATCAGTGTGGAGAAGAATACGACCACGGTCAGCATGACAATTCCGACCATCTGCATCTGTTTCTTCGATTTTCGGATGGTCAAGGCGAAATTCGCCAGGCCGGGACTGAAGCGACCGAGCTTCGCGATTCGGATGACACGAAGGACACGGAGAAGACGGACGGTGAGGAAGGCCCACCGGACTTTTCGGACGTTCTCGCCACTGATGCCGCACTGAAAGAGATGGCTGAAAATCTTGTCCCACTGTAGCCACGGGCTGTGAAGCCTCGTGAAACTATAATGCCAACTGGGCCCCTTGGATGGAAAGTGCCCAGATGTCTACATTGACAGTTTACAGCTTTATCATAGTAACCCCTAGTTCTGTTTCGGCTTATTAATGACAGTTATTTTTACTGTACCCTTTCCCGCTGGACAGAAGAGAACATAAACAAGACAAAGTTCAAAGGAATGGGAATGTCATTGTGGCCCATTGCGATAGCATTACTTGTAGTTTGAAACAGCAAGTTGTTTTATTGAGTTGTTGCTAATGGATAGTGCGTTCCGTGTCCTACAACCCTGTTTTCTACTTGTGTAGAGGAAAGGCCGAGAGAGCCTGTGTTCAATATTCAACGGGGTGCTAAACGGCATGGCACAGAACTGTTCAATCACTGTGACCAGATGGGAAAGTATCTAGTAAGGTAAGGTGCATACAAATATAAGAAAAGTCGGACATTCTCTTACAGTTTATATTCTGAACCCATTCTAGTCTAACTCAGATCAGGATAGAGTACAAAACTATCCACCCTTGGACAGGACTGGGCAATGATTCATGCTTCAATAGTACGTAGTTGACTACCGAACTCTAAACCTATAAGTACTTCTCCTATCCTCTGTAACTGGCACTGGAAAAGAGTTAGTCTGTCTCTAATGTCCCACTTACGGTACTTGAACAATCCAGTCGACTACCCACTCACAGCTACCCAGTCTCCCAAACTCACCAACCAGAGCAGCATCTCGAAGTAGAAGGGAGCGATGGAGAGGAGATCGATGACGTTCAAAAACTGTCTGGCGAAGAACAGTTTTCTCGGAGCACAGAGGAACCTGACAGCGTATTCCAATGAAAAGTAGACAACACACAGGTTCTCAACCCATGTGAAGACGGGGTGCTCCGTCATCTCGATCTGAAAAATGCACATATTATCTCGGTATCACTATTTCGAAAATAGTTTCATTGAAAATCGGTTTAGCTGAAGCTGCGCGTTTTTAGAGTCAACTCTTTTTGGGGGTTATAGAGAGAAAGAACACTCGGTAGAAGTTGGGTTTTTTGGTCACCTTGGTTCGGACTACTGGAGCCACTGGTTCCGTTGTAAAATTCTGGAATGTGAATAGTGCTTTTTGGGATTACGGTATGTGAGAATGAAGATAAGGAAAAAGAGACGAACCTGCTGCTCATTGGCGTCCTTGACAACGGTCTTTGACTCGATGGTTCGACCTCCTCCATTTGGATACCTGGAAAATAGGTGGTGTTTTCTCTGCCTCCTGGGTCTCTCTGTTTCTCTGTCTCTAGACGTTCTCCCCATATCCTCTCAGCTCCAAAACTCACGTCGGATAGGTTGCTGTGGCGTATACTAACTGTCCATCCTCATTCTTCTGCGGTACCTGGAACTCTGGAATGGATCCAAGAATCAGGGCAGAGATGGACAGTACGACGAAGGCGGTCGAGATAACTTCGAAGGCCTGAAAATCCTTGGATCTTTCCCCATCAGCAGCCTCTCTTAATCTTGTCTCTTGCAGAACAGGTGCTTTTTCTCAGTTGGAGAAATGGCTCCCGTCGGGAGGCTATCTCAAAGAGAGTGTGAGAGTATATTTTGGGGCTGACTTCCCCATCAAAAATTGCGCCATTCTTTAGAGTCAGAGCACACTGTAATGGGCGGCTACTGGACCCGGAACGAGGGGAACAGGCGTGCCAGGGCTGGGAATGCTGGAGTGAAGGGTCAGAAATCACGAAACTGATTTTTATAGAGAAAAGCAGATGAAGAGCGCGGATCAAAAGGGTAGACAGAGAGACAAAGAGACAGCGAGTGCCTGTTCCTAAAAACCACTCACCTTCCACCACTTAGACTGCGTCTGTCCTTCCAGTACAGCCCAGAGCTTCCTTCGAAAATTGGCCAGGGTCAAGCCAGCAAAGTGGTCCTTTCCCTAAACACTGGGAATCACTTGGTGCCCGTGCTTTCTAAAAGTACAAACGGAGAACTTAAAATAAGCGAATACAATTTTATGGCCAACTCTTTGTGGGGGTTAAACACGCCTAAGAGATGAGAGTATAGTATGAAAATATCCATTTGTGGGTGTCGAGAAGTTGCGTCAATTTTAAATGCATTTTGATTTGGCAAACCTTAAAAATGTCGCAACTCCCGCCCTTTCTCTAGTAATGTATAAAAAAACATGCACTCTAAAATCGTCTATTTCCTGTACCTGTTCCTCGGCTGCTAACTGCTCCTAAAACCCCATTATATGGTTTCCGAGAGAACTGGAAAGCTGTCTAACTGGCGGACAGACCTGCTGGGTGTCCATGTTGACCATGTACTGTGTGAAGGGACTGCAGCATTCGTCCATTCGGCTCCTGCTCACAGCCCAAAAACGCAGCTCGGCCATGAATTTGTCGAAGCAGAGATCCTTGGGCACGTGAAGTTTGCCAGTGGCGTAAAAATCGTAGATTGGGTCGAAGTATCTGGAAAAAATGGGGTCTCTGTCTCTCTGTTTCCCTGCCTCTCTGTCTTTCTGTCTCTCTCTGTCTCCCTCTCTCACCTGGGTACTCTCTCGAAGAAGAACTCCTTCTCCTCCTCGAACCAGGCATCAGCCCATGCTTTTCTGTGCTCACTGTCCATTCTGACAAATCTCCCGAGCAGTGTCTTCGGCCCATACTTGACGATACTTTTCACTCGGATTCGATAGCTGGTTCCTCCGACATTTAGGCGAAGTATACTGTCATGCAGGTCACCACTGGTCCCATTTTCTTCTTTCGGCTTGGCGAAACGTGCCTCCACGTCCTCTTCCATCTTGCTGTCATCGTGGTCACTGTCAATTGGATTGTGACCAGCCAAAGTGCCGGAAACGTGCCTGAAGGTATGTGATTTTCCAGTCAAAAATGGTAGTGGCCTCTATTTAAAGGCCACAGTTACGTCAGATCGGTGGTCTATGCCTAAAAGTTCTCTTTCTGTCACTGTCTTTCTGTTTCTCCCACTTTTTTTCACTACCCAGAATTTTCAAGAGGGCCTGAGCAGTTGTCTTCCAGAGCGACCTATTGACAAGCGAGAGGAACAGTGAATTAATGGCTTTGTCACGATTAGAAATCACTTTACACGAGCCGGGGGACGACACAATTTAATGAGATTGAGATGTGTGACTTTCGGAAATTTAGAAGGGGTAGTAAACTACAGTAGTCACGGATTCGAAATTACGCATTCTGCTGTTTATTAGGAGCAGAAAT
The DNA here is from genome assembly GCA_037178975.1 of Oscheius tipulae. Classification (NCBI taxonomy): domain Eukaryota; kingdom Metazoa; phylum Nematoda; class Chromadorea; order Rhabditida; family Rhabditidae; genus Oscheius; species Oscheius tipulae. The sequence continues at coordinate 241,775 of JASJZH010000004.1, read as the reverse complement.
TAATTGGTTAAAAGGCACACGGTGACTTCATAATTTGCCTGACAATCCATCAAGTGGGATGCTTTTTGAACATTCTACAGAGAGGGGAGATATAAAGGAGCAGTCAGGGGATACAACTGTCCTACTACTTTTCCAGCTTGAGGTAATGGGGTTAAATCTAAAGACAGAGAACAACCGCTGGAAAAAGTTGGAATTTTTTTGGGAGAGACAGATAGATAGAGAGATAGAAAGACAGCCAAACAGAGAGATAGTGAGAGTGAGAGACAGAGACAGATAGGCACAAAGACAGAGGAACAGTGAGACATAGACAGAGTGGCTTCTTGATGATAGTCACAACCGTTTAACCTAACAACTATCTAACTGTAGTAAATGGAAGAAAACCTTTCCTTGTTTTTGGCGCCTCGTTGGAAAAAAGTGCAGAAGAACGAGAGAGTCCTGCCGTTCCATTGTTATACTAACACAATTTTACGCCCTTAGGACATCACATCAAATAGCGCAAGAAGAGGTTTGGTCAAGGGAAAAAGGACAATAATCAAAGAAAGGTCTTTGTTATTTTGAAACTAAGAACCTTGCCTGAACGAAACTTTTTTGAATCAGAAACAGCAAAAATGTGGTGCTTGGAAAGTTTCTAAGAGCCACAACCGCTTTGATCTAACAGTTGTGTAGCTGTGGCAGTCGTTTCTGAAAACGATACCACAGTTAGACAGCTATTAGATTAAAAAGCTGTTGTGGATTCAGAATTCAGACAAGAACTATGTTATTCACGAAAAACCCTCCCCGACCCGATAGAAAAGAAATGTAGAAGCCACCTATAGTACTGTTTTGAAGATCGCGGAGTCGATGCTACTGACCCGATCATATTAGCAGGCTCTGATTCCTGGGCTAGATGAAAGTCGAATAGATACGGATAGGAATGCTGGCAAAGGGGGCGTGACAGTGTGTGTATGTGACTCTCACTCTCTTCAACCACTCCTCCCCTCTCTCGCTGTCCACAGCCTGGGCGGTTCTGGTCGAACACAGAGATTTTAGACAGATTGATGAGCCTATTGGAAGGAAGGAAAAGGTTTTTGGGGACTGGGGTTGTGTAACGGAACAGGAACATAGTGAGAGCGACAGGAAGTTACCAAAGTAGTTCAAAGGTCTCTCTGTCTCTGTGTCTCTATGTCTCTATGTCTCTTTGTCTGTCTGTCTCTGTCACCCTGTCACTCTGTCTCTCCCAAAAATCCTGCAAAGCCCACTTGATAGGTGAAAGAACAGACCTCATTCACCCGACTCTACTAGGCCCCACAAACAAATGTGGCAGAGACGAGAGCTGGGTAATGAGCCATGGTGAGTAGGGTCAAAATGGAAGCAAGAGATCCGAAAAAATGACGACATGAAGTCGTGACCCTTTAAAATTCTACTAAAACTCACTCTGGACTAGCTTCCATATAATGCACCAATTTGTCGACGCGGACTCTCACTGGTCGTCCCTCGGCATCGCCTGAAATCTGTCGTTGAAGCAGTGGCTTCCAGTTGTCCAGCTGTGGCGGCCCGAGGTCGATGCATGTCTTCATGTGTCCCAAGGCTTTTGTAGAGAAAAGCAGAGCGCGGCAGGATGAAAGTGTGAGTATTTACACGAGGCGAGCGATCGCTATTCAATCCAACACCTGGTATAGATTGTGGGGGTACTCTCTCCCCGTCCTGGGGGCGGTCAACTTCTCGAAACGACTACTGGGAATATCTTTGGATAACCGAAAAGTACTCTCGTAAAATGGTGATTGACCTAACATTTATCTAACTGTGGTACTTTCATAAAGCTTCCCGCCCAGACTCCTGCCGGAAGAGAGCGAAAGGTGAGAGACTGTCTGTAATCCGATCCCGATTGGGGGAAGCAGGGGAGGTGGCGACAAGTGCGAAAATCACAATTGTAACTCTTGAGGATTTCGACCGTGTAGTGTACATGAATTCAAAATCGGTTGGAGATTTGTTTGTCCCTGTCTCTCTCTAAGACACCTTTTGATTTTCCGTTCTTCAGACCCGTCAGTGATTTTCGATTTCTGGAAAAAAACTTCAGGAAGTAGCCGAACAGTTGTCTATCGTGAGTGGCTATTTGAAGCTGATGGGCACTTTTGCTCTCTAGACAGCCAAGAACAGATTTTGAGGGTACTCCGGTCAAGAAAGTATAATGTGTCAGAAAGTCAAGATATCCTTCCCGCAAAAGTTATGATTTTCCCTCGATGCCGATATAGCCAGGGCATTCAGAATTCTTTGATGCGACCCGATTCTTCCTCTGGCTATCTCCGAATAAACAATTCCTTAGGAGGGTGGCTTATTCTCTTTCTGAGATTATGAGAGGGAAGCTGTCTAGGAAATGGCAAGACTTTTTACGAGCACCCGGAGGTACTAAAAGAGGCAGAGTGGCTCCCGATCGGAAACATCTGACTGCCTACAATCAAGGAGAGATGATGAGATTGAATTGGGGCATAAAAGGGCTAGGGACGGAATTTCGAAGAAGGGTTTAAAGCAGGTGGCATGTAGTGAACAGTCTCTGTCTCATATTCTCTCTGTCTCTCTGTTTCTCTGTCCCTTAGTCTCTCAGTCTCGCTGTCTCTCTGTTCCTTCGTCTACGTCTCTGTCACGCTTTCGCCGTCTCTCTATCTCTTAATCCCTCTATCTCTGTCTCGGTCTCCCTCTCTACCTGTCTCTCTGTTCTCAGGCTCCTTTTATCTCGGTATCTCTATCTCTGTCTCTCGTTAAAAATAACTGCTGCTACCAATAGGTGTGGGTAAAACGAGCCGGCTCATCAGCGGCCAGGTGACAGGTGTCATCTGTGTTTCTTCTACTGCCAGTAAGATAACAAGCAAATGTACATATAATTCCAATATGGTCTTATTTGGTCTTTCAGAATTTTATAAGAGTGTCTTTTGTCCGCCGAGCAAAGCCTAAAGCCTAAGTCTAAGATCAGATTGCCTATCGGTAACTCAAATGGTGTGACAAAAACCAAGTTGTCCGTAATTGGAACTCGGAACTTGAAAAGTTAGTCACTTACCTTGTGAAATGGACGAATAAATCATGTACAGCTAAAAGTTTTTTTTTTGGAAAATACCAGAAAAGAGGCGAGAAATGAGAGAGAGCAGAAGGGGCGCGTCTCTCTCTCACCCTTAGTTTAATAAGGCATCAAAAGTGTCAACTGCGGGCCAGTGGCAGAGCCCTGACGACAATTAGACGCCGAAAGAGCTCCGAAAGAGACACGTACATGTTTTTCAATTCTTTCCACAAGCTCTAGAATTCAGTATTTTTAGTGAGGAGAGGGGAAGAGAGCCATTTGGGCTACAACCGATTTGGTCTAACAGCTCTCTAACTGTGGCCCAAACTTACCAACAGCAGGACTACCTGGCTGCTTCAAAGCGGACCGCATTCCGGGAGCGAGTAGTGTGAATAGTGGTGGTGGGTCTTCTTCCAATTGTCAAAAGTGACTAGATCATATTTTATGCTCCAAATGATTCCTGCTCTCCGTAAAATTGAAAAGGAGGGAGGAGGCTACGAGCAGATAGGGGAAGGGAGAAGGACTACAGAAACATAAACAGGCTTAGAAGTGAATGTTTGGTGACAGCTGTCTAACTGTGGATTTTACAAGGATTCAGGCAGTGAGACAGAGATAGAGAGACATTCGCTAAACCTCACTGTCAGTTTTCCTCCATTGGTCTCGCTACCTCAGTATATTAATTTTTAGCGTGAATGGAGATCAGATTCGTGCTTAGCGCCCTCGAAAACCCTTAGAATCTGAAAACCAGAAATTTTGATCTCGGCGAGCATTCTTTATAGTCGGCGTAATCCGTACCGTCTCGGGAAAATCCGCGTACCCGAATGGCCGAATGGCAAGCACTCTCGCCTTATAGGCTCCAGGGTTTGAAGCCAAATATCATTTCGACGCTGAACACTGTCCTCGCCTTAGTTTTTCTCCAAAAAGCTATATTGGATCACTTTTCGCCTAGGCAGAGAGGCAGACACAAATGTTAGGTCCATCCGGTTCTGACTTCTCAGTGTAAGTCTCAAAACAAACTCACATATTTCGCTGTCCTGCCGACAAACAGCATATTTGGTCCGATGCATTCTCAAATAAATCGGGTCCAGGGCCAAAATAGATGCCGCTCCGGCTTCACCTCGAGCAAGAAGATATCTTCTGTCCTCTCCAGGCTGCGATGACGGATGGCGTTGCCGAAAATTCTCATGGCGGTCTCCATTTACGAGCATTTTGGTCTCGACAAAAAAAGAGAAAGGAAGAGGCCGGTGGGAAGGAGGAGGAAGGCGGCGAAAGGCTCAGGATAAGCTTCTCCTCGCTCGGAGGAAGTAGTTTTTACTCCCGGCTTCCTCTCTCCTTTTTTTATCGGGGCCACGAATCTAAATGGGAGTATGAAGGGAGAGTAAACTTCATTAAAGGTGTGAGATTTGGAGCACTATGCCAAAAAGAGAGGGGGAGAGGGGAGGCAATGAGCTGGAAATTGGGTTCAGAGACTAATTTTTGTTTGGGGGAGAGAAAGCGGAGGGTTATCCTATTTTCGTGGATCTGTAGCCGTCCGTCACTCTTTGTCTCTCTGTCATTCTGTCTCATGAGTTCATCAGACTCCTGTCTGGTAATATTTCAGTCTCCGACCCGCCTTCTCTTTTATTTACCAGCCCTTCTCTATCACCCGCGATACGCAATTGCGTACTCTGCATTTCTTCAGCACGCCCTTCTTTTTTCACATTGCTATCGGGCTTTCTTTCCCGCAGCCGATGCTACCATCGTCAGAGTTTCAAAAGACTGTCCTCGGCTTCAATCCAGTACAAGCACACCACAAAAACACGGAAGATGTGGGGCACCCAGAGTCCCCGGACAGGATCACAAACATCTGGGACCGTCTCAGAGAGAATCTCACTCTAAACGGCTGCGAGATTCTAACAGTTAGTATTTTTAAAAATCTAACAAAATGAAAATTTTTTTCAGAAGTTTCTGCCCGTGGACGAGCACGATTTGATGCAGAGCCATTCTCGGGGCTTGGTGGGGTGTATGGAATTGGCGAAGACGGACGACCAAGCGGAACTGAACAGCATTGCGAGAGGCTTTGACTCCGTTTTTCTGTCTCATGGGAGTTTTTGGGGAGGCCACAACTAGACGGGTAGATGACGCGCTTTTTTGGAATTGAATTATTTTTGACGGCGAAAATTATCTTGTTCCCAACTTTCCTTTTCCGCGCGTCTTTCTAATTTAAGCGCCGAATTCCATCTGGGGGTTTCTAAAAATATGGCTACAACCGATTTGACCTACCAACTGTCTAAACGTTGGGCGGTCCGAAGAATATCGCCTTCATACGAATTTTGTACTTTTCAGGGTTCCGTCCAAGCTGCCACAGACGCCGTGTCCTGTTGTCGTCATCTTGCCGAGGTCATCTGGGAGGGAAAGGTTGGTAGATTGTCACAATTTTCCTCTGTCAGAAAAAAAATTCATATTTTTTCGATTTTCAGTATAGAAACGGCTTCGCCTTGACACGTCCCCCTGGTCACCACGCATCGGAGAACGAGGCCTGTGGTTTCTGTATCTACAATAATGTGGCCCAAGCAGCTAATGCTGCAATCGATATGGGCGCTTGCAGGTTTGTGTATGATTCTGTCTGTCTCTGTCTCTGTCTCTGTCTCTGTCTCTGTCTCTGTCTCTGTCTCTGTCTCTGTCTCTGTCTCTGTCTCTGTCTCTGTCTCTGTCTCTGTCTCTGTCTCTGTCTCTGTCTCTGTCTCTGTCTCTGTCTCTGTCTCTGTCTCTGTCTCTGTCTCTGTCTCTGTCTCTGTCTCTGTCTCTGTCTCTGTCTCTGTCTCTGTCTCTGTCTCTGTCTCTGTCTCTGTCTCTGTCTCTGTCTCTGTCTCTGTCTCTGTCTCTGTCTCTGTCTCTGTCTCTGTCTCTGTCTCTGTCTCTGTCTCTGTCTCTGTCTCTGTCTCTGTCTCTGTCTCTGTCTCTGTCTCTGTCTCTGTCTCTGTCTCTGTCTCTGTCTCTGTCTCTGTCTCTGTCTCTGTCTCTGTCTCTGTCTCTGTCTCTGTCTCTGTCTCTGTCTCTGTCTCTGTCTCTGTCTCTGTCTCTGTCTCTGTCTCTGTCTCTGTCTCTGTCTCTGTCTCTGTCTCTGTCTCTGTCTCTGTCTCTGTCTCTGTCTCTGTCTCTGTCTCTGTCTCTGTCTCTGTCTCTGTCTCTGTCTCTGTCTCTGTCTCTGTCTCTGTCTCTGTCTCTGTCTCTGTCTCTGTCTCTGTCTCTGTCTCTGTCTCTGTCTCTGTCTCTGTCTCTGTCTCTGTCTCTGTCTCTGTCTCTGTCTCTGTCTCTGTCTCTTCCTCACTCAAGTACTGGTTCAGAGTTTTGATAGTCGACCTGGACGTTCACCATGGAAACGGAACACAAGATATTTTTTACGATGATGACAAGTAGGTTCTTAGAAAAAAGGAGCCAGATTCGAGCTACCATTTCGCTTATTGTAGTTATGTTTTGCTCAAACAATGGCCACAGTTAGACAGCTGTTAGGCCAAACCATTTTTTTCAACTGTTTTCCTCCTTTTCAGAGTGATGTTCTTCTCCATTCACCGACATGAGAATGGTGCATTTTGGCCACATTTGAAACAATCCAATTACGATCATATTGGGGAAGAGGAGGGACAAGGGTTCAACATCAATGTGCCACTGAACGAAGTGAGTTTTGTTTATTTTCAAGCTCAGGAAAGTTGGACAGAGAGACAGAAACAAACATATTTTTTTATCCAGACAGGCTGTGGTGACGCCGACTACCTGGCCATTTTTTGGAATGTTCTGTGGCCAATGGCCGTAGAATTCAATCCGCAGTTCGTGATCATTTCTGCCGGGTTCGATTCCTGTGTCGGAGATCCTCTGGGTGGAATGGAACTGACCCCGGACTGCTACTCACATCTCGTCTACCATTTGAAAGCATTAGCTGGCGGGAAATTGCTCATGGTTTTGGAGGTAAGTAGTTCCAGAAAGAGCTTTCAAACTATTTTCCAACTTTCAGGGCGGCTACAACCACCAAGTAACTGCCGAGGCTGCTGAAAGGTGTATTCGGGTCCTCATGGGAGCCGCACCCGTACCGCTTAGTCTACAGAAACCACATAAAGAATCTACAGCTATCAGTTGTCTAAACGTCATTGATCGGCTGAGGAGCTTGAGTCGTTGGCGCTGTTTTGACTTCTACAACACTGTGGGAAAGTGGGAAAGATATGCCCTGACCATGTGAGTTTCACAGCTTTCTGAAATAAGAGACAGTGAGTCCACTTATTGACAGAGCAGAGATGCAGAAAAAGAAATACAGTGAGACAGTCTTTTCTAGAAAAAACGACGTCTACACTCCCACCGACAAATCTTCCCGCAGAAACACTTCCAACATTGACCAGTCAACTCTCACAAAATACACGAATACTAAAATACCAGGTATCTTGACCTCCCCGCCTATTTTAACTGCTCCCTAGAGTTCCGAGCCCAGTGGCCCTTCTTTATCCAAATTGACAACAGAATGCATCACTTCAACGAGGCCAACCCGAAGCATCCTGAGTGTCCGCAACGCATTCCGAGCATCTATGAGAAGATGAAGGAAGACCTACTGTTCAAGAGATGTCGTGAGCTGAGGTACGAGCCAGGAAAGAGCTACCTGACCAGGGAACAACTCGAACACACCCACGAGAGACCTTATTTAGAGTGGCTGGACAGATTTGTTACTGTGGGTTTTGAAGGTCTGGATATCTATGATCTTTTTTCAGAACTTTGCCGTGCAGCTGCAAATCGAAGCTGAAAGCTTGAAGGAAAAGTCACTCTACTTGTGTGAAAGCAGTGCTGTGGCTGCCAATAATGCTGCTGGAGGCGTTATCGTGGTGAGTCGAGTGTTTCAAACAGGAAAATAGCCTAATTGAGAGACCACAGCAAATTCAGCCTAACATTTTTTCTAAGCCGTAAACCAATACTTAAGAGCCAGGTTCGGGAACCTGGGGCAGCCAAGGGCAGCTCGCACATACCTCTTGAGCAGTGTGACCTCTTGGAAACTCCACGGTTTCTATAGAGGCCTGTTCGGCGGGCGAGAAGACAATACGGATGGGACATTCTTATCAAATTTTCTTACACGCGGGCTAATGCAGTGGCCTGACGGGTTTGCACTATTCTGCAAAGTTGTAGAGCGGATCGAGATCTACAACTTTGCAGAAGATCACATTTATGAAATGTTAGTGCTTGATCCCGAAAAATGAAGAAAGATTAGTGAGAAGCGATGAAATGGCACTGCTCCTTTCCGTGCTCTTTCTGCCAGAAAATAGTGTTTTTCATTGTTTTCTCTATAACTTTGCAGACCATATACCCCAATAGTCGGCACAAAACCAGGCGCGCGCCAATAATGTCACATGTGTCGTGGTCTTTTAACAGGTAACAGTTCGGAACCTAAGAAATCATTGTATCGTTGACAGATCTCCCGTCATGTACCCGTCGAATTCCTACTCGTTTTTCTTTTCCTCCTCCTCGATCCGTGGAGCATCTCGATCTCTGCTCTTGTACTTGTCTCCCAAGTAGCCGTCTGCTGCTAGAACGCGCACGAAGAGAATCCCATTGATACAGCTGAAGAAGATCTCGCCGCCGAAGCCGATCAGGAAGTAGTACCAGTGCATCTGGTCACGGTGGTCCCACGACCATTTGGCGAAGCGCAGCTGAGCCACAAAGCGAAAGAGCACAAATGTGATGAGGTTCGTCTGGACGACGGTGATGAAGAGACGCGGAGAGGTCTTTGACTGGCCCGTCAGCTGCATGATGGTGCGCATGTGCAGGAAGATACTGGAAATGATAGATTACGGTGTCTCTAAGATGGTCACAACCGAACTGATCTAACAACCGGCCCGAAAACAAGTAAAACCTGATTGCCTACCTGTTGACTTCCATTAGAAGAGCCCAATAGTCAGCCAGAAGAAAGCGTCTGGTCAGCAGGCCGACCAGCAGAGCCAGAATCGTGGCCACATGGTGTGCCAACAGCTCCAGCGTCCATGGAGACCACTCGTGACGAATCATGTGAATGGCATCGTGTACGAAGTAAGCAATCGAGAGGACGGGCAGCTGTGCCGCAACTTCGTCGTACCAATAAATGACGTCGTTGAAGACCTCGTCGAGATGGCTCAAGAAGACGGCCAGACACCAGAAACCGGAGATGACAGAGTGCAGGGCGCAGACCGTGAGATTGTGGAGACGGTACTGTCTGGAAATCATCCTGTCTCTCTGACTCTCCATCTCTCTGTCTCTTTAACTCTGTCTCTTTCAGTAGTCCCTACCTAAATCCCTTCTGATTCTGAAATGTGTAGGCCCTGACAAGACGACTGGCGACGGAGAAGAAGACAAAGTAGATCGCGAAGGGAACGTAGAAGCGCTGGGTGAGAAGTTCCCCAAACGGAGGGAAGGCCAGCTCTGGCGGAGTCGGAAGGCTATCAGCTGCGGTGTCCATTCTCTGGAAAAGACTCTTTGTTTCAAGTGGAGCCGCCTGCATGGAATATTAAGAGGATAGACACGGCTCCAAAGTGCATTAGAACTGAGAAAGAGTTCTTGTTGCCCTAAATAACTCACATTCTACTGGACGAGAAAAGTCGAAACTAGTTTCTTTTTCGAAAGCTTCGAAATTTATCGTCTGCAAAAGAAACTTGGGTTTCAATAAAAAGTAAAAAAGTAAGCGAAGGTACCCAAAAAACTAGAAAGTTTTCAAAATATGTTCTATTTGTGCCACAGTCACACAGCTGTTAGGTCAAACCGGTTATAGCTTCCCACCTAGTGCATATTAGAGGTCGGTAATTTAATCCCCACCAGTCAATACGTTAATTAGGCCAGAATGCGTAAAGTGATCCCTAGAAGAAGGACATGCCTGGCTGGCAATATTCACCTGTTGGTATATTGATCCACGGCCTGAAACTCCGTGTCTATATTTGCTCAACTTGTGAGCAATGTCCATGACGTCACACACTCGACAGATAGACAGCTGTTACCGTAAAAGCTCTAAGAGAAGCCCGGAGTTCCGTAAGTGAATACGCAATTGCGTACATGAGTTTTTAGGGCCTAAAATAATTTCCAAGTCATTTGATGATTACAAGAATTTTGCTTTGTTTTTCGACTATATTTTGAAACTTGTTTGGTCATAGCGACTTTTTTCTTACACTTTTTGATATTTACCAAAGTTGTAGAACAGATCACTGGCTACAACTTTGCTGAACATCAGAAAATCAAAAGAAGTCGTTTTGACCCCTAAAAGGTGCGGATACGTAATTGCATGTTTCTTAAGAAAAGGGGAGGCTCTAAAAGGGGCAATACGGTATTAGAGCTTTTACGGTAGGTCTTATTGGTTGTGAGCACAGTAAGACAGTTTCCAAAGCGTCTGTGAGGCTAATCCGCCATTAGACAAGTGTTAGGTCAAAATTTTTTAGTCCCAATACTTAGCGCATCTAAAATAGGCCAATTTCTAGCGGGAAACCCTCACCCGAGCAGGGCAAATTAGTGAAACCTCCTGTCTCTCTAAAAAGGTCAAAAAAAACCAAGAAGGCAAAAGGAATCGAGGCGGGGCTTTCTCTTCCTCTCGGTGCATGTTTGAGAACCGGCCATTATCTGTGTTTGAATGACGGAAGAGAGGTGACACAGGAACGTTTGGAAGAGAGGTGGTTGACTGGAAGATTAAAGGCTATACCTGATTTGGCTGTCTATCTGTGGTATCACGAGACCCTACGGGTACAATAAGGTTGTCAGGGTGTTATTTACTACTTTTTGAGCCGTTCCACGCCTTGATTAGTGTCTCAGTTCCCACCTACTCCCGTACTCGCTTTGACGGATAAAACATCTATCTTCATGCATTTTTTTATGTTTATCTATTTGTTTATTTTGTTCCAAAAGGTAGTACAAGTATATCTATGATGGTCAATGACTCGTTTCCAAATTTTCACTAGGGTCATTCTACCAACATCTATTGAAACATTTTTTCAAGAAGTCCCTCCATCTTGACGGTGGTTATCTTCTCTCGCTGTCGTAAGGGATCCAAGTTGTAGTAGCATGTGTCCAAACGCCGTTTATTGAGTTTGGTAAGGAGTGGGTGGTTGAAAGTTCAAAAGTCTTTCAGGGTTAGAAAAACAGTTGGTAAAAGGAAAATGTCTCAGTCTATCTGTTTCTCCTTTTCTTTGTTTTTATCTTACTCTGTCAATGCCTCTCTGTTTCTCTTACTTTGTCTCTGGTTTTCTGTTTCTCTGCCTCTCTGTCTCTCTCCCTCAGCAACAGTATACGTCGTTCCAGTTAAATTTCTACTCAATTAGTTGACAGCAATTTACAACAACAGCGATCTACAGCTTCTTGCTTTGCTTTTATTTCGTGGCCACGAACAAATGAGCAAACAAACAGAGTCAACCACAAACACCATCGCATTTTCATGGTTTAGATAAGTGTCAGAAGAAAAACAGGGTCCCTTGCTTTTCGGGGTCAGTAGTAAAATAGAGACGTCACAGACTCGACAGGTAGATAGAGATCTGTTTTGCCGTTTTCTGGGAATAGATATTGGCTCGGGAGACTAAAAAATTTGTTTTTCCCACGGGAAGCCTAAAAAACAGTAAATTTTCAGGTCCTGGACGAAATCCTCTCAATACCTGGTCCAGCCTGCGGTTTCGCCGCCGTTCGACCTCCTGGTCACCATGCTGGAATTGATTCCGGAAACGGATTCTGTCTGCTGAATAATGTCGCAATTGCAGCTAATGTGAGCTATTTTTTTTATAGATACGACAGATTTAAACCAACATTTGTTTAACTGTCAAAAGCAACAGTTATACAGCTGTTAGGTCAAACCAGCTGTGGCCAACGCGGATTTTAGCATGCCCGCTCAAAATACGGGCTCAAACGTGTTCTGATCCTCGACTGGGATGTACACCATGGAGATGGCACCCAGGAAATCTTCGACCAGGATCCGGAAATCCTCTTCATTTCTCTGCATCGTCACGATTACGGCTCTTTTTATCCATGCGGAGAGAATCAGGATCACAGCTATGTCGGATCAGGAGCCGGCAAAGGATTCGTGATTAACATTCCATGGAATGCTGATGACTCAGGAGATCCGGAATACTTGGCAGCTTTCTATAAGGTGGTCATGCCGATTGCCTACGAGTTCAATCCGGAGCTGATACTGGTTTCCGCTGGATTCGATGCGGCGGAAGGAGATCCTTTGGGAGGCTATAAAGTGAGTGATAGAGAGGCAGAGAGATATATGGACAGTGACAGAGACAGGGACAGAGAGCCAGAGAAACAAGAAGACAGAGACAGAAGGATGAAGAGACAGAGAGACAGAAAGATAGACAAGCAGAGAGCCAGAGAGGCTGTGAGAGGAAAACAGAGACAAGGAGAAAGAGAGACAGAGGCTCTTTTTTCAGGTCACTCCCAGTGCCTACTCTCTCATGACCTACCAACTTGCTTCCCTTGCTGGAGGCAAACTTCTGGCTGTTTTGGAAGGCGGCTACAATCTCAAATCAGTGGCTAATTCTGCATCCGCTGTGGTCAAGACACTAGGAGATAATCACCCTGTCGAGAACCTCGATTTTAAAAAATTGTAATTTCCCCAAGAAAGTAGCAAGAGGCAATTTTTTTTTCAGGAGACCCGTCTTCCCTAGAGCTCTGGAAACTTTGAGAAAGGTCCTGGGAACACAGAGTCAATACTGGAAGAGTATTCAAAATTTCCAGGTAAAGCTATTGGTCTATTGACTAAACTGAAATGGAAATTTCTAGACTCTTGGACCTCTTGATGGATCCATTTTGCCAGATTTATTCGGAAATGTAACTGACAAGAGGAGGAAGAAGTCGAAAACGGGAGACAGGCGAAGACAGGCTGGGTCTTCGAGATAGTCAAGCGGATAGAAGAAACATTCCATGTGCCATTGTGTACGGGTGTGTATATGAATTTATCTATTTTCTTTGGCATAGAAAGACAAAAAGACAGGGAGACATTCGCTCATCATTGTTATTTTCTGTTCTTTACTGCCTGTCTAGCTCATTTTATTTATATTTAGTGTGAGTGGAGGTCCGATTCGAGCTCAGCGCCCTCAAAAACCTCCAGGACGTGAAAACCAGAAATTTTGATCTCGGCGAGATTCGAACCAATTACCCTCGGAGACGTATGAACTCCCAGTGAATCCTTTAACCACTAGGCCGACGATCCGAACCGTGTTGAGAAATTTCGCACACAAGTGGCCGATTGGATAGCAGTCCCGTCTGGTAATCCAAAGACTTGGGTTCGATCCTGAAAGGAGCAAAAGTTAACTTTTTTTGGGCTTCCTGATGTTTTCGATGGCGCTGAACTCGGTCATGGTCTTAGCTTTTTACCCAAAACGCTATACTGGATCACTTTTCGCCTCTTAACCGTCCTCTTACAATAAATCCACTCCTTTGCTGATTTTTTGACCCTTGAGACAGAGATACAGAGAGACGAGGAAAGTAAATGACGTCCACCGAAATTTCTATGACTAATCTGCCATTTCCACTATTGTTATCATCTCCGCTTCCTTCGCCATTCTTTTTGTTGTTTTAGACTAGCCAAGGACGCACTGTTCTCTCGCTACCCAAACTTTACACTTCCAAGGTAAACCCGTCCACTAGACGGGTTCTTCTTGCTATAAAATGGCTACTGTCCAGCTTACATCAAATCTCTCCATTGTTTTTCATTGTTTTTCAACTGGAACTGTTTAGGATGAAGTTTCTTCTAGCCTTCGCTCTTCTTTTCGTTTTCATTGAGGCCAAAAAGCAGACTGTCAAGGTCAAGGGAACTGTCATCTGTGACAAGAAGAGACTCACCAATGTTCTTGTGGAACTGTGGGAGAGAGATACCCGTAGGTGTTAGAACACTCTCTGTCTCTCTGTCTCTCTCTGTCTACTACACGACCACATTCCAGTTGACCCCAACGATCTGATGGCTAAGGTCAAGACCGACAAGGAAGGGACCTTCGAGCTCGTTGGATCCGAGGACGAGATCTCCAAAATTGAGCCCTTTATCCGCTTCCAACATAACTGCCATGTGAAGAAGGCCGGCTGCACGAGAACCACAGAGTACGAAATCCCTGCCAAGTACATCGACAACAAGGATTTCTATGATATGACCTACGTCAATATGGACATTCACTCCAAGGTTGACTCCGAAAAGTGCTAAATAAATAACTCTGTCTATACAATAGTTTTATTGCCATCCAGAAGTTACAACTTTTTAACAGCGAATTTCCTGCTTCCGTATCCGGAACTCTGTGGGTACATGGTATTTTGAGTATTGGAAGGGTACCGACTGTTCTGTGGGGCCGGGTTACTGTAACTGCTAGCTTGACTTATCTGGTTTGGACTGTTCTGACCATAGGGTTGACCTATCTGATTGGGATAACTACTGCTGTATCCCTGACTCATCTGTTCGTACTGACTGTTCTGTACTCTCGGATCATAGGGACCATTGAATCCGTTGCTCGGGACATACTGTTGCTGACTATCAGCACCCCAGTAGTTCCCATTTAAGGCGGGATAGCTATTCCCACTGGGGTACTGGTTCCGAATTCTGTCATCTATGGCCTGTTGGTACTCGTACTGGTCAATCCAGAAGGCTGTTCTCAACTGGGCATCGTTGATCTGTCCCTGCTTGTATGCATCGATAGCCTTCTGGTCTTCAATCTTTTTGGCTGCTACCAAGTCGTCGTTGTCGGTCACAAAACGGTTCACACTGAGAGCGACATCGTTGGCTGCTTTCTGAAATGGCGAAGAGAGACTGAGAGACAGTGAGACAGACAGACAGAGTGATTCAGCACCAACCTCAATTCCTTTCCCGATAGTATTGAAGAAGTCATCGATATGTTGACCGACATTATCTGCTGAAATTACAGTGACGATTGCGAAGAGGACAAGCTCAGCACGGAGCATGACTGAAGAATTGATTTGAGGTACGTACCAGAAAAAAAAGAAAGGCTTTTTAAAAGTTTACGCATCTCCTGTCCGGCTCTTTTATACCTGTGAACTCTCCTTGGCAGTTTGGCAAACTGAAAAAGTCAATATTGAGCTCGATGAGTGCCAAAGAGCGCGAAGATTGTCTCTCGGGGTGTTTATATTGAAAGGGAGCTGTCAGTCACGAGCTGCACATCAAAGTGGGAAACAGTAAGTTGGGATAGCTTCTGTCAATAGTACTGTCTCTGTCTTTATTGCTTGTGTTTCCCTCTCAATTTGTCAGACACCCATCACACGCCTGGTCACAGCCTCTCTTTTGTTTTTCTCCAATTTTGCCGTTCCCGTGGGGAGAAACAGCCTCTCCGCAAGACGGCAATCGGCTGAAAAACGGTCTGGACTGGAACGGCGAAAAGAGTTCGCTGGAAGTACATATAAGGGCTGGTTAGGTTTCGATGTGACAGAGAAGGCAGAGTCTACCACACCTTGCCAGCTCGCAACATGGAATGTTCCAATTCTAAGGTGAGTCGCGAGTTAGTGTCTCTGTCTCTTTCACCTTATCAAACCTCTTGTCGTCGTCAAATCAGGTATGAAAAAGTTGTCCAACAAAGCAGGTTTCGCGAAGTGAAACCGCTGATCTCCTAATTGAATCCCTTCAAGAACTTCTTTCAGGCTTACCGCCTCATTGGTCATGCTGCCGTCAGTCTCGCAGTCCTGGCTGTTCTCTCGGTCTGCGTCACCCTGCCACTGATCTACCAGCAGGTCGTTCACGTGCGTCAGCAGATGCATGGCGAGCTTCGCGTCTGCCGCACCCAGGCGGAGGAGGTTCTGATGGCTGTCGACCGTCTGCCAGCTCGCGGTAACCGTACCGCCCGTCAGGCCGGCTACGAGACTGCCAACGTCGAGACTCCCAGCGAGACCAAGGAGGAGGGAACGTGCGAAGGCTGCTGTCTACCCGGACCCACCGGACCGGCCGGAGCCCCTGGAAGACCTGGAACTCCTGGTCGACCCGGAGCCCCTGGACATCCTGGGAACCCTGGCAAGCCTCCTCAGACTCCTTGCGAGCCTTTGACTCCTCCTCCCTGTCAGCCTTGTCCCGCTGGAGAGCCCGGTGTGCGCGGAGAGGATGGCCCTCCTGGCAAGCCTGGAGCCCCTGGAGAGCCCGGAAAGAGAGGCCCCGACGGAAATCCCGGCCCTGCTGGACCTCGTGGACCTCACGGACCTCCAGGAGAGGCTGGAAAGGCTGGAGAGAGCGGACAGCCCGGAGAGAATGGGGAGAACGGTGAGGCCAAGCCCGGAGATCGCGGAGAGCCCGGAAAGCCCGGAATCCAGGGACCGAGAGGACCAGCTGGAAAGCCCGGCAAGGACGGAGAGCCTGGCAAAGATGGAGAGAAGGGAGGTAATGGAGAGCCTGGACAGAAGGGACAGGACGGAAATCCCGGCAGCCCTGGGGAACCTGGACAGGATGGTCCCGCTGGAGAGAGGGGAATCTGTCCAAAGTACTGTGCTCTGGATGGAGGAATCTTTTTCGAAAATGGAGCCAGAAAGTAGACGGAATAAAATATTCTGTTTTCAGTTGGAGTACTGTGAGAGACGGAGAGACAGAGTTTCTAATTGGGAGTGATTGAGTGGATCTCCATGTTCTAGATATTCGGATAGATATAGAAAGATAAAACCACTTCGAATCTTCTCTTTTGGTTTCCTTCTTTCTGATCTAGTGGTATAAAAGTAACCCTGTACCTTGCCAGACCCAGAAAATCAATCAAAATTCACGGTAGAGTAGTCGAGGTATCGTCTTCTTATTGCCTGGAGTCCTCATTGCTCCGTCTCATTGTGATTCTTCTCAAGGTGTGACTACTGAATGGTAGCTGTACCCTACGTCATCTCGATGGTCGGATTCCTTCTATTCGGACGCTGTCTTCCAGTAGTGATGGGAGCAGTAGTCGATGCAGTAGGCGTCAGAGAGGCAAGAAAATACCTCAAGTACATTGCGCATCAAAAAATTTAGCGTCATAAATACATCTTCAAATATTTTAGATTTCCTTCGGAATTGCTTGTGTTTTCCGTCCTTCCTTCACCTTTTTATCGTTTTTCCTTATAGTTTACGTTATTATCCTACCTTTACAATTTGCAAGAGGTGTCCGCGGCACAAGTCAACTCTAATCTGGGATAACACCTGAAAATTTTTGTGGACTTTTGGACTGTTTGACTAAGTCGTGCCAAACCAAGAAGATAATTTTTTGAGTTGGCAAGTTACTGTTTTGACTGCTTTGGTTATTGCTTTGCTTCTTGGAGAGTTTTTGTTATTTCCTCAATAAAACCGCTGACCAGGCGTCGAAGCCGACTGGTTAATAATATTCTAGAAATACCTCGTGCCAAACGGCTTTCGGAGATTGAAAAGGGCCAAGTGACTGCTCTACGTGATGCCGGGCACAGTCTTCGTCAAATTGTCAAACAACTGAAGAGATCTGTAAACTGTATCTGCCAGTTTCTCAAGAACGACCGCGTGTGCTGACTCCGAGGGACGAAAAGCACATTCGTCGCTTGGTTTCCAGCATCACGATCTCGGCAAATCAGGTTCGCGCTGAGATTTCGACGACTGCATCGAAATCGACAATCCTCCGAGCCATCCACAGGAGATGACAACATCGTTCGACAGCAAATGAAGAAAGCACCGATGCTGAAACCGCGCCACAAGGAGGCCAGAGTTGTCTTCGCCCGCGCTAACATGAATCTCGATTGGAACAAGGTCAGTATTTTTGTTTCCGCCGATTTTTTTTTCTCGCGCTTTAGGTCATATTTTCTGACGAGAAGAAGTTTTTGATCGTTTATCTCTTTTCTCTAAGCAAACCCAGGTCGTGAACTGATTTATCAGCAAGACAACGCCAGCATTCATGCATGCAGAAGTACTCGCGCCTGGTTCCAGTCCAATAATATTGACACGGGTGTTTTTCACTGTCTACGGTATCACATTCGCATTTTCTCCGAAAAGATGGCTATAAGTATTTCAGAACACGAGAAATTTCTATCTTTCTCTCTCTCTCTCTCTCTCTGAATCTCTGAAGGATGGCAGCGTTAGGTTATGCGAGATAAAACCCGAGGATTCCTTTTCTCAATCATTTGTCTTCACCACCCCTTATGTCGTCCAAAAAATACTCTGCTCTCGGATTTCACCCATTCCAACCCCACCAGTAAATAGTTTAGCCCTCCACCTAGCCTCTTCGGCTGGTCTTTCCTTTCTCATTACGGGTTCACAAAAAGCCCGCTTGAAATTAGCCATTGTCGGGAGGCCAGCTGTCCTCAAAAAGGAGAGAGTGAGAGTCTAATAGGGTTTTCTTTACCTTTCACCTCTCACGGACAGAAAATAGACATAGAGGGGTATCGGGTTCCCTCCTCATTCCCTCCTCTTTGTTTGGACAAGGAGCCAAAGAGACGACTCTGGGCACGCGAACACTTTCTTCTCTGGCGACTTTCTGTCTCCCTGTCTCGCTGTCTATCCGTCTTTCTGTCTCCCTAGCTCTCTGACTTCCAGTCTTTTTGTCTTTCTGTTTCTCTGTATCTCTGTCTGTCGCTCTGGCTTTATCCTTCTCTGTTCTGAACCAGCATCAGACATCAACGTCTACTTTTTGATTCCTCCTCTTTCCCTCCACGTCGCTGCGAATCATGTTGTTATGACAGGAAATATTAGCTTTTTTGAATGAGCATGGCTCTGTTCTCTTGCTCGCCAGTTCTGTCCGGAGCCTTCGTTGTTTCTCTCTCACGCCAAAACGTGATCATAGACCCTATTTCTTTTTGCTTACTCTCTTCTCTCTCCCTGTGTTGCAGACAGATAGGCTAATCGTTGAGAACAGAAGCAGTATCAAGAGATCTCGAGCTAATCTTTGCAAGTCGGAGCAAACAGTCCCCGATTGGCTTGCTCTTAGTTACCACGCAATCGAATCGTCATGTTTGAACCCAATGGATTCGATATCTCTGTCTCTCTATTCGATACTCTACTCTGTCTTTTTTTCTGCCTCCAAACATCATATGAAAAGCTCACCGATGCAAAGCAATATTCAAATAGACTGTTGTTGTTCTATCTCTGGGGGGCACCGATGTCGTATTCAATTTTTACCTATTCAGTCACCTTTGTCTCTCCCTCCTCTGGTATCAACGTTCTTGAACCGGATGATTCATTATAAGGTGGTGTCCGTCCGAAACTCCCTAAGTCAATCCCAAGCCCAAAAAGTAACTCTTTCCCTAAGGAATGATAGGCTGCTTGTGGTCGCAGTTCGGACCTTGTGACTGATAAAATTGAGAGAAAGGTGTCTCGGCAAACAAGCATTACTGGCCTTTTATGCTGGCAACAATCCTAAACCTGTCGTCTTTTCCTGTACGAATCTTATTTTTCTGTCTCTGTCTCTCTGTCATTCAGTTTTTATCCCGACTCCTCTCCTTTTTTTGCCACCACAAACTGACAGTTTGATGGCTCCGTCTCGCCCCTCACCATTTTGCACTCGTCTTGACCTTGTGGCCGCCTCTGTACAGTCAGCTGTGTTTCATAGTGGAGAGGAGGTGTAGGAGGGGATAATTATAGCCGGTCGTTCCATTTCTTCTCTTCTTAGCGGAAATTATTAGCACAAAATATATCTCGAGGTCTCCCAAAATATTCATTAGTAGTCTGAAAATGAGCTAATTTCCCACAAGGTCTAAAAGACTAATTCTCTTCGCTACCTAATCCCTAATATGGGAACGTCTTTTTCTTTTGAATTGCTCCACTAAACAGCCTTTGGCGTATATTTTGAATCACAGATGGCTGGGTCATTTGCAGCTTATTCTTTCCATTTAGTAGATGACAAAGACAGATAAAGAGACAAAGAGACCTAGAGACAGGAGACATTAGCTCGGTCTTTTTGGCCTTTCATTATTGCTCCGTCTAGCTTCTATTTATCTATTTTAAGCGTAAATGGATCTCAGATTCGTGATCAGCTACCTCGAAAACCCCCAGGAGGGAAAAAACGAAATTTTCAAAAAACAAAAAACATTTTTCAATCATAAGCCATTTCATTTTACGGCCACTTTTCAATTAAGCTATGATCGCGATGGTCTTTGATGACAATTTTTTTGTTGCAAAAGTGCCTCTGCCTCTGCGTCTCTCAATGCAAAACCCAAAGACATCCGCATGCTTTCCAGTTGACTGACAGGGCAGGAAATGGTGTTCCCTTTTGGAAGTAGCCAGTCCTTTTCACCTTGTCTCTTTGTCTCTCTGTCCCTCTGTCTCTCCCTCTTTTCCACTGAACCTTCTCAAAGATCACAGTGTCTGCAAGACAAGAGCACGGCAAAAAGATCGGTTCTGTTCACTTGCTCTTTGAGTGAGAGACAGGGAGAAGAACTGTTTGTTCTCGGCTCCCGCCAGAGTCTAGCGACACCTCATCCTGTCTCTCTTTCACGCATTAAACAATGGACTCTCAATTTTCTGACTAAAGAAATGACCAAATACGTCAATAGTCAAGGATTATGGCTACATTCTCTTATCAGTAAGTCACAAAATTCCTCCCTTGACTCCACTATGGTCAAGACCCCACCCTATTTTCAAGATTTTTGATTTTTGACCTAAGGTGTTCTGTTTTGATCAGAGGATCAGTTTGCCAACGTTAGGGGGCAGCATTGACACTGGTTCTATAATCCTGCGACCTAATGGCTCCCAGAACCGGAAACTTATCGTCTACCTTGCATATATTTATTGTCACTTGCTGGTAAACTGGCTCGGGGAATGGGTGAGAGAGTAAGAGAGGCTGCTAATAGACACAATGCATATGTAATTCGGCTTGTTTACTTCAGGACACCACGTCCGGGTACTGCTGGATCTGTCTCTCTATCTCTCTCTGTCTCTCAGTCTTTCTGTCCATCTGTCTCTTTGTCTCCCTGCCTCCCTATCTCTCTTTCTGTCTCTCTGACTGTCTCTCTCTGCTCTCGTTGTCTTTCTGTCGCCAGTATCAGCTGCCCATAGCAGCTTTGCAGCCCTTTAGCCTTGACTTAGAACTGATATGCCACTTCTCGAGTAACAGAAGCTGCCCCCACAGTTTACTTGTCCCCTTGTCTCTGATCATGAAATGACTTGTCAGCTTTTTTGGGTATTAGTGTTGACATGCAATAGTGTGGACACCATGACAGACGGACGGACACCACTGCGCTTCGGTAAAGAAAGATCAGTGATTTCCACTAGGACTCCCTAATTTCCCCTCCCAATAGAAAGGTATCAAATTGCTAAAGCTTTTTGTTTCACAAAACTTCAAAGTTGTGTTACACAACTCTGAAAAACTGGATTGATTTCCGAAACTCCAATTAAAGGATTAAGTTATTTCGAGGGAATCCACCTCTCTTTGATAGTCTGCTTTTCCTAAACAGTCTATTTTCAGCCTAAGATCCAATTCGAGAATTTTACCGTCTATGCAGGTAGTCTACCCTACACTCTATCACATATGATTCCTTACAAATGGCTCAAAACTTGCAAAGGACGATTATTGGCTGTGAGTTTTGGGAAAAGAGACAGAGAAACAGAAAGATGGAGACAGCGATCATTTCCAGTTGACAATCGGCTGTGTCCTGCTCTTCTGCTTCACCTCATCTAACTTCTCGTCCACCA
Organism: Oscheius tipulae; assembly: GCA_037178975.1. Classification (NCBI taxonomy): domain Eukaryota; kingdom Metazoa; phylum Nematoda; class Chromadorea; order Rhabditida; family Rhabditidae; genus Oscheius; species Oscheius tipulae. The sequence goes on along the minus strand of JASJZH010000004.1, from coordinate 220,203 downwards.
TACACCGGTCCGACACGGGTTCTCTTGCCTCATTGCCAGTTCAAAACACAAGCTCACTGGTCGAGCCACTCCTTCGCCATCATCCCTTTGAAAATGCGTGTAAATTCCCAATAATCAATAGTTACGCCACAGACATATCGGTTAGTCCTTTGAATTTCGTCTTGAAAAACTGTCGTATCCAGATATGGCAGTTTGCCGAACGGTTACGGACTCTGAAATGCGCAACGGACAATCCATTGGCGACTATGGACTCGGAAGGAGCTATGTATGTCCATCCGCACATGGCAAACTTCCCCAACAAGACGGACACGATTCATTGTAAGGTGAACATTTTCGAAGGAGCTCTGAGAAACAAGGCTACAAACAAGGGGAAGGACGAAATCAACATTGTACAGACTTATGATGTGAGTTTGGAGCAAAGAGAAGGAGACAGAGAGGGAGATACTGAGAAACAAAGAGACAGAGATGCAGAGAGACGAAGAAACAAAGGGATAGAGAGGCAGAGGAAGAGGCATAAAGACAGAGAGACCGAGAAACCGTGAGACAGAGAGACAGAGGGACAGAACGACAGAGATACGGGGAGAGAGGGAGGCAAAGAGTCACAGAGAGACCGATTTTTTTGAGGCTCTTGTGAACATTCGTTTCCTCGTCAATGCCAATGCCTTCAATATCGAGTGTGCGGACAAGAAAACGAAAGAGATCGTCTGGAAGAAGCCCTTTGCCGGAATATACGACAATAGTCAGCCAAAAAATATCCTGATCCCACTCGTGGACACCCCAAATTTTAACAGTTTTGGCGGGAAGAAGAGGGTGAAGAAGTCGGAACCGGCCAAACGACTCTCAGTGGACATTCTGGGATTTGACTCTACCTCACGGTCCATGTTTCAAAGACACATGCCCAGGACTTGGGAGACAATGCATCGACTAGGATACGAGGTCTTCTACGGGTACAACAAGGTAGATTGCCCTAAAACCTTTTTTTCTTCAAAATGCATTATTTTCCCAAAAGACCAAATAATTCTTTTCGGGTCGATCGAAGAAGTAGCTTTCCAGCAATGTGATGTTCGGCAAAGTTATTGATTTCAGTACCGACTACATCTCTATAAAACATTACAAAACTAAAAGTTCACTTTTTGGACCCGAAAAAGCTGTTGCAATGTGATACCTAGCTATTTTTGCTTGGAATCGGCTTCAAAAGGTGTATTTCCATCCGAAAGATGTTCTGAAAAGATGTAGATATTAATATAGGCTACAATTTGCAAAACGTGGTAAGGCTGAAAAAACAGGTCTGGACGGAAAACTTGATCTGTTAGATGTTACGCAACAGTTCAAGACTTGGGAGCTTGTATCCTATTAGACGTTTGGTCTTCTTATACTCAGTGAACTGTTCAAATTTTGAGATATTTTAATACGTTCAGTTCAAAAGAATGGAATTAGGACTGGGCACGTGACTCATCACATTCTTGGCTAGAAATGCTCTGAAACTGACTGAACTCTTACAGTAGCACAAACAGTATATGTCTTTTAGGTCGGCGACAATTCCATGGTCAACCTGGCCCCAATTTTGGTCGGAGATGTCAAAGAGGCCCTGGAAAATCCGAAACTAGATACCAGTGGCGACATCAATGCTGAATGGATCCTTCCCACGACGAAAAAGCTAGATCCGACTCTGTTACCCTTTTTGTGGAAGGTGATGAAGGAGAAGTATGGATGCAAGTCGATGCTCAATGAGGACATCTCGCAGAAGAATCTTGGACTTTTTCACTATCCGCCCAACGAATTTCTGCCCGGTTTTACGGAGGCACCAGCTGACCACTTCTATAGAGCATACTATCTCTCAGTTTATAAGGTAGGTCTCCGTCTCTCCGTGTTTTTGCGTTTCTGTCTCTCTGGGCCTCTGTATGTCTGTCTCTCTGTTCTGTTTCTCTATCTCTCTGCCTCCGATAAAATTTTTCCAGAACTGGACCTACGGGCCCTGTAAAGACGGCAGCCAAATCCAGAAGGAGTTTGTCGACCTGTGGTACAGATTTGCCCGTCGCTACCGCGACATCTGTCACTTTGGCTTCACTTTCGTGACGACTCTGACTCACGAGGTTCCCCTAACGCTGGAGCCACTGGATGAGCATATCAGTAGCAGACTAGAGAGTTTGAACGGCGAGGGAGTCCTAGACAACACGGTATCCGTAATCATGGGCGATCACGGAAACAGAATCGGTGTCATACAGTACAGTTTCTCAGGAAGGATCGAAGAACGGATGCCCCTAATGGCAATAAGGATTCCGCCGAAAATTCGGGAAAAGTATCCTGAACAGTACAAGCGGTTCCTGGAGAATCAGTTCAAGTTGACCAGGTAACAGAGACAAAGAGAAAGAGACGGAGAGACATAGAGACGGAGAAACAGAGAGACCGAGAGACAGAAAACCGACGATGATATCACTTTGCAGTAACTTTGATGTCCACCAATTGCTGGTCGATGTGGTCGAGATGAAGTTCGGAGAGGACAGATCCCTTGACGGGTCGAGAGGAATATCCCTCTTCCGGTCAATCCCATCGGACAGAACTTGTTTCGACGCCTACGTCCCGGAAAATTTCTGTTCCTGTATGATAGATCGGTCCGGTGTAAAGGACCCACTACCGAGAAAACCTCTGGTGATGAAAGATGTCCAAGATAATGCTTTGAAGGCCATTGACAAATGGATTCGGGCTGAAGAGCTGGAAAGCTGTCTGGATAGGGCATCACTGCCGAAATCAGTCAAGCTCTCAACTATAAGCATCAATCCGTTGGCCAGACATGGACTGAGGTCGAAACAGAACGCAACACAGGTCGAGATGGCCAGGACAAAGAATCCGCCAAAGATGGATGTGAGTTTTGAGACAGAAAAACAGAGGGACGGAAAGACAGAAGAACAGAGAGACAGAGAGACGGAAAGGCAGAGAGATAAAGACGGAGAGACAGAGAGTTTTTTTTCAGTTTCTTTGGCACGAGGCGACGATCCCGATCAGGCTGAAAAAGTCCTCTCGAGAGGTCGCTCTCTTATTCCGGATCGAGAACGACGTCTCTCGAAAGGTCTTCACGGTCTCCTTCGAGCCGTCCGTCGTCCAGCCGACCGTCTCCTGTCCATTCAAGAGCGTCTTCGACTATTGCGAATGCCTGGGGCTCTTGCAACTGTAGATAATTTATTTCCCCAGGGGGTACATGAAAGTACGGGTTCTGCATACAAATGCCAATTCAAAGCAACTGTGATTCCTAATGTGATGGCAAAAAAATATTTTTATGAAGCTTTTGTAACTGCTTTTGGTAAAGACGAGGAACTGCAAGAGTCTCTCACACTCAAAAATCCCAAGAAATTATTCATTAGGAAACTGCAGATTATTGAGGAAACATGCCTCCGATTAGTAGACTGAGGAAGAACATGACTGGAGATCATAACATGGTACTGGATTCGTCTGGATCTGCCCATGGTTCAGAGTAGAGTTGACCATTGGACAAAAGGGATACTTCAGCGGAAGTGTTGCCTCTGAAATGTAGAGATCGATCGAGGGTTTCTGATCGTCTTCTCTCTGTCTCTGCCTCTGTCTCGGTCTCTGCATCTTTTTCCCAATTTCTCATCTCCCGTTCGGAAGTCATCGGAAGCCCCTCTCTGACGCCAATTCCCTCGATCTCTCCCCGTTTTCCAAGTGTTTATATAATCTTGACCATTTGCCTAGCACTTTTTCTTCAAACTCTTGGCGTCAGAGCGGCTCTTTTTTCATCTGGCTCTCTGCCTGCTATAGTGGGCGGAGCCTACCTGCGGCAGTCTCCATCGGCTCCCACACCACTGCTGTCCAGTCCTGTAGTGGTCGTTGCGAAGCACCACTCTGAAATTTGTCTTCCAGAAGAGGTCATAAAATGCTACCAATATCCATATTCCTGGCTCTGTTTCAAGCTAGCTCAAGTCTCAAGTGCTACGACAGTTCTTATCCAGTCGCTGACAGAGAAGAGGAGTGTCCTCGACAAAATATGGCGGGTTTCATTAAGATTTTTGGTGACAGATTGTTTATTTTCAATCCTTCAGTTTACTTAGACAGTAGTAGGTCTGACAAAGCGCAAAGGCTTTGGAAATAGTTTCAAATGTCTATCTATCTGGATATAGTTTCTTTGACCACTAGTTATTTTCTCTCTCTCTCTCTCTCTCTCAAGTCTCTTTTGCTCAGGCAAGAATATGGGCAGGGACAGCCCAATAGTCAGTGAAGGATCCTAAAAACAAAGACCTGTGGACACCTGATATCCTGATAGGGTCCTGATACGAGCTCCCAGACCTTTAATCAGTCTGAAAGAGTAGCTAACCTGCATGAAAATGTCACTATGTAACCAAATTACATGCTCCCACGCCCTGCCATAATCCCTGATCAGTGCCCAGGTGTATCTGAACCTCAATTTCCGGCCGATTATTAGAGGAAATTGACGGTAATTCCTGTGGATAGACACAGGTACTCTTTCTTTCTATCCGTTGACTTCAATGTGTCAGAGACAGAAAAAGTCATCGGAGCAGCAGAATTTAGTTGGACAGAGTTGTGACTCTTTCCATTCTTGGAGCAATTATAGGGTGTAAGGAGAGGAGGTAAGACAGAAATTATGCAGGCGTTTAGTGGAAAGGAGACAGAAAAAGAATCAGCAGGTTGAGGGGGAATGGGACGAGTTCTTAAAGAAACAGTGTAAGAAAGAGCGAGACAGAGAGATAGAGACTGAAAGGAAGATGGTCAGAGAGACAGAGAGAAGGGAACCAATTTCCCTAGAAATTGTTTTCCCTCTATCAACCAGCCAAATTCAATCGCAGTCGAGTGGAAACGTCAACGGTTAGACTGGCTCAAATGATCAAAAGTCTCCAAATGCGATCCTTAGCCTCTTTTTTTTGGTTGGCTCAGAAATTCGACCCACTTGTTAGGACCTCTTCAGGGTCACCGAAAGCTTCAAGTTTACATGTTAGATGATAATTGATCTGATTCCGATCAACAGTTAGTCAAGCTGCTTACCTGTGAAAAAGACTGCGTCGGAGTGTATTCAATTTGTTAAAAGCCGTGGAAGGATAGTGGGGATGCAGAAGCTTTTGTAAAAAATAGTTAGAAGATTTTTTTTTTTTTGCAGGGACTAGAAAGGAGACAGTCTCTTTCTGTTTTTTGTTTGTTTTTATGTCTTTATTTCTCTCTGTCTCTCTGTCTTCCTGTCTTCCTGTTTCTGTCCCTCTCTCTCATTCGCAGTTCTCATTACTACCAATCACTCTCTCTCTCTCCCTGCCCCCCTATAGGGAGTAATTCCACGCGCCTCTTTTCTGTTTATTGTTCCTCGAATTTCTCACGCAAAGGGTCATCCGATCCTAGAAGAGAGCTGTCTCTCTCGGTCATATTTAGTTATTTAGAGGGCCCTGTCAGTCAGGACGAGGAAACAAAAGTCTGTTGACACGTGGGGACAATTATGTCTCCTGAAGTCAGAAAACTGCTCAAGCAAGCCTCCCCACTTCGTGCCAAAGTATAATCGAATAAGATTAATTAGAGGCTTAATCTTCTGAAGACCTTTCTGGAGATTATAGGTTGCCATATTTTGTTATTTATAGGTGCGGAAAGACCAAAGAACGTATCCCTTGCTCTATATTCAGACACCTTTTTCCACTCGATTGCTTTTTTCCCGGCTCGGGATTCTCCCCCGATGCCTTTCTATAATTCAAGGTGGCAGTGGGAGCCTAATTGTTGGTCCGAAGGAGGTCGCCTGGAGTCCGGAAGGAACAAATAGTGGGGAAAAGGTGCGGGGGTTCTACACGTAGATAATCTGATGTGAGTCATAATGAGATTCTGATGAGCACGAGGAGAGATTTGGTTACGTAGAAGACTGACCACTTGACTCATGGAGACAGAGAGATTGAAAGACAGTGAGACAGCTAGAAAGAACCCGGCTTTAGCTCTGCTACTCCGAATTCTACACAGTCAACCGATCCGGCTCCATTCGTCCCTACCACGACAGATTCTGTGTCGACGAGAAGCTCTGCATCAACCGGAACATTTTAGGATGCAAGAATCTCAGTCAGCTCAGTCATAAAGTTCAGGTAGTGTATCTCCAGTATTGTCTCGACGTTCCACATTTCCAGAAGGCCTTCATAAGGTACCATGTCAAAGCAATCGAGGCCGAAGTCCTGGACACGAGGTTCTGTTGCTGTGACAGTGATTTGTGCAATTACGGAGCCAAGATCTCCCTTCCTTTCTGGCTACTAGGCCTAGTTTTTTGGTATCTCATGTAGTTGAGACCTTCGAGGTAGTACGGGTGCTCTTTCATTAAAAATAACTGATCTGTAGCTATTTCAAGACGGGACGGGTGCGACCAGCCATTCGAGGTTCGACTAATAAACAGAATTCTCACACCCCTAATATCTCATCAATACTATAAATTTCAAAAACCTACCTTGCTGCAAGAACTGGGTATCGCCTCTCTCCCTCAGCTTGTCCAGCAGGTCCCAAAGCTGGGTACTTTTCTGAAAAATGCCTCGAAATTTTGCTTTCCTCACTATTGTGATTTTTGTACGTGTTCTTCATCATTTTTCTATCATTTGTCGTCATTTTGAATAAACATGTGTTACCTGGTGCAGATAGCGTCTCCGGAGCTGGTTCTCGCTCTCAGCCTTGGCTAAGAGTTCTCTGTCGGCGTCTTTTCTGAAACTAGGGCTTTCTAGCTGTCACAGTGTCTGCCACTCTCCTCACGGGTGTTCAAAAGTACCGTATACCCGAAAGTCGAATATGCAGCAATTTGCGCTCCAACTTGAAAACATAAACGTCGATACGCAGCCATTTTCGAAAAAGTTGCGCGTCGACATCAGTGTATACGATTGGATACACAAATTACCGCCCTTTCGACTTTCGGGTATACGGTACTTTCGCACATCCCTGCTCTGCCATTGAGGAAGACAGCGAAGATGAGAAGTGACAAAGACCAACAATTTCAGTAAACTGTCACATGTGTTACGGGCAGAAGACCGCATTTTTTGAGATTTGCGATGTTCTGCAAAATGGTAGAGCAGATCAACTTCCACAACTTTGCAGAACGCCAAAATTGCCCCAGTCTCTATCACTTTGTCTCTCACCCAGTATTCGGTGGCTGCTGAGCTCCTGTGCTATTCTTTGAGACCACAGACTTCATGAACCCTCTCCTATATCCTCGAGGTTCCATGCCCTGAAAATTAAAGTCTTATCCGTCGTAAAATAGGAAGGACCTGCGGATTCCTAACCAGTTCTATTAGTTTTGGAACAAAGACCAGACAGAGAGTGAGAGTGGTCGAGCAGATGATGAAGAAACTGGTCAGGGCGAAGGCTTCGTTGACTCTTTCCTAGAGCTTAGGTCTACAGAGATACAGAGTACAGTCTACCTGTAGAATGACAGAGATGGAGAGACCGAGAGTACTCATGACTACCACGCCGTAGACAGACATTCCGATGTACTTACTGTCATTCAAGGCCGGCACATTGACTCTCCGTGTTTCCCAGGCCAAGAAGCAACCAAGGATCTGAAAGAGTTACAGTGGTACAAAGAAAAAGAGATTCAGAACGATTCGTTCGTATTAGTTTTTCTACTCTTTTGCGCTGTATAGCTCACTGTATTTATTTTATGCGTGAATAGAGGTCAGATTCGTAGTCACTCTCGAAAACACCCTGGACATGAAAAAAAGTTTTGCCTCTGGGAATTCGGACCAACAACCCTTGGTGGCACAGGAGCTTCAAGCGAATGTGTTAACCACTAGGCCACGGAGCACGACACACTCATGCCGTCTCGAAAAAAAAATCCGCGCACAATTGTCCGAATGGATGTATAGCACTCTCGTCTGGCACTCTGGAAACCCGGGTTCGAATCCGGCTGAAACCAATTTCTTATTTTACGTTTCCTGATGTTTTCGATGGCGCTGTTCCCGGTTATGGTCTTAGTTTATATCCAAAAGCTATATTAAACCACTTTACGCTTCTCGACACAGAGAGACTATGAAACTTACCATCAAAACTCCCTTGATAGCATACAGTACAGCCTGAAAGTATGCAGACTTGTCCGAATGACAGCCCTCGACTTCCGGAACAATCACCTTATTCTCTTGTATCTGAATAACATTTAGTTACTGTAACCCTCTCGACTTACAATCTTCGGTAGTTCTGTGACACTGAACCGGAATGGGGAAAGGATAGCCCAAAAGGTGAGTACAATCACGTCGATAGCTAGAAGACCGGCTAAAATGAGAAGGAGTTTCGAGTCCTTGATGGCTTTTCTGTCCATCCGGATGTTGGTGAAGATAGAATGGACACGCCAGGTTTTGGAGAACATGGAGCCGAAGGAGAGAGTGAAGCCGAGACAGAGAGTCCAGGATTTGACCTGCAGAGGTGGGCTGAGTCGAATGAGACAGAGAGGGACAGAGAGACGAGTGATAGGGAGACTGAGAGACATAGAGACACAGAGACTCACATAACACAACCGAACGAATCCATCATCCGAGAGGAACCGTGTATCCAATCCCAGTAGAATGACCGATGCAAAAGTGAACATTGACCCAACAATGATAATATTGTTCAGATTTGGAGAGGACATCTTGATGAACCGATGGTTTCTGGGACAGAAGTACAACTGTATTCAGTCACCTTACCTGTTCCGAACATTGACAAACAAAAATATCAGGGCGAGGAGAATCCCCACTCCAGCCAGGAAGGACATCACAACAAGGATGGTCATTTCCACGTGTTCTCGGATGTGTTCGATTACTGTAGCATCGAGTGGGACCTGCCAGCCGTCCAGTTGTTCCGGCTCGATAACAAAAGTGTCCGAGGCACCGTCAAAGTAACCAATCTGTTTGTAGAGGCCACCCTCAAAACGCTTGATGTCTACAAGACCGAGGCGTTCGTTGTTCTCGAAGCGGACTCGACCCTAAAGAGAGTCATGGTGACAATGGTATCTTGACTCTCGTCTAGCTGTCTCTCTATCTCTCTATCTTTCTCTGTCTCACTGTCTTTCTGCCAATCTTTCGACTCATCCCCTAGATCTAAAAGACAGTTTGACCTACCGTGACCCCCTCAAAGCTGGCATTGTTCATGGCAGAGATAAGTTTCTGATGGCTCAGTGCGGCATTCTTCTCCAAACTTTGACTCAAAGCCAAAGCTAAGGTCCAGAGGCCATCGTACAGATATCCCCTCCAAATATTGGTCTGCTTGTCCGCCTCCAACAGTTCTTCCCAGACATCGGCAGCAGATTTTCCGGATATAATCTTCGAGTCTTTGTCCTTTCGAGACAGACCGAATTCGGTGACAAAGTGACCCTCCAAGACTTGAGAGAGTTCCTGATAGCTACATGTAGATCGACCGGAATGCATCCATCTGGAAGTGGTGAGGTATAACGGGTGAGAAAAAAAATACCTGGTAGAATGGAAGCCGTGAAGAATCCAGACATAGTTGTCACCGTACATGTGACGTCGGAATGCTTCACAGATGACGTGGGCCGCAAGTTGTTCTCCAACATCCATGACTATGATCCGGACGTCGCGGGTCTGAAGAGCAGTCTGTCTCTCTATCTTTATATCTCTGCCTCTTTGTCTCTTTGTCTCTCAGTCTCTGTCTTTCTCTCTTCCTCTCTCTATATCTCTGTCGCTCTGTCCCTCCTTCTGCCAATATAAGAGATTCCTTCCAAAGGCGACACATGTATCCATCTCTCCGTCCCCTAATGTGCTCCCGAGGGAGGTGTCGGGACGACACTATCTCTTTTCCATCTTCCCTTCTCAAAACTCTCTAGCTGACCAAATATCAACCAGACCTTCAGATTCTCCAGCTCCGGACCGATCCCCTCCAGTTCGTGAGCCGCTACGCCTGCTGTATAGATGACCTGGATACCGTATCCGTGTTCCAACTTGGTGGTCAAGGATTCATGAGGCTGAAAAGACATTTTACATGGAACCGAACAGAATATACCAAAGAGTATCGGGGATCATCGCTCTGCTTGATTGTTCCGACCCTCTTCCACCCAAAATGGTCCACGAGTCGACACTTGGCATTGTTCAGGTTACGGTCACCTGGGACGACACGATAGAATGTTGGAAAAACCTGGAAAGGAACGCTAATAAGGGGTTTCTAAACTCAAAAAGGAACAGTCCTGACATAAAGACTGGACAGGGGGTCCTCTTCTTCTCAAAAAAGCAGTATTTTCCCAAAAGACCACTCTCGAAGCTACTTCGTTAGACTCGTTCTACAACGATCATTATCTGAGGGTACCGCAAACACAATGAGCCCGAAAGCTGACTTGAAATTGTTTTTCTGGACCTATAGGGATCCGACGGGTGAGAGATAGTACGGGGGCAACACGGGCGACAGAGCGCAAGCCAAAAATGAAATATTTCTTCTCGGGTCGATCGAAGAAGTGGATTTCCAGCAATGTAATGTTCTGCAAAGTTGGCTTGAAGTCGGCACGTTGGGCCATTAAAAGTTCAAAAAGTGGGTTTTTATGTTGGACATGTGCTGAACATTTGTAGGTTTGGGTGCGGGCTACAACTTTGTAGACCATCGCAAGTCTAAAAAGACGCATTTTCAATTCGAAAAGTGGTACTCAAATTGTGTATGTACGGCACTTCAAGGTTTCACAATAATCTGTTCTGTCCTGGCTCTCAGTCTCTCTCAGTCAGATTCCACTGATTTTCTACCCTCCAGCTCCGGCCCCGGGTCTGCAACATTGTTCATAATTCATGCTGCTCTCCCCTCGAAAAGCCCAAATCCTCTCGTCGTCAATAAAAAGGCTACCTTGTGCATGATTTGGGGCAATTGTGGCCCCTCGGGCTACTAATAAGCTCGGCTCTCTCGCCCCCCTCCAAAAATCATAAACAGTGGTCATCTCTTTTCAGATCCAACGAGGCGTGTCTCTCTCAGAGGGCAATCAACGCATCCCGACCAAATCCAATAAGTTGGAAGAGAGGCCAATATGAGTGGAAAATGGATAGTCTCTTACTCACATCTTGGGAGTCGGGTCGAGAAAAGAGGGCATGAGTTTCGGCATAGCTGAGCTGGACAATCTGCCAGTACTTCATGGCCATTGCTACAGGCTCGTTCACCTGAAAAAATAGTCTCTGTCTCTCTATCTGTCTGTCTCTCTTTTTCTTTCCTCTGTCTCTTTATCTTTCTGTCTTTCTGCCTCTCTGTCTCCGTGTCGCTCAGTCTCTTTTGTCTCTCTGTCCCTCTGGCTCTTCCCCTACTCTAAAAGTCAACTGACTACCTCTTCCCCCCTTCAGGAAACGATAATTGCACCTCATTTTTTCCAGAGTGGCTCTCTGGAATAGGAACTAGGTAATCGGTCTCCTTGACCAAAAAGAGTAGCTTACCTCGGTGCAGACTCCTCCAAAGACAGCTGCAGGTCTTGGACGAGAGTCAATCAGATCGAAGAGTGCCTTCATTCCCAAGCTGGTAGTGCACTGAAAATCACTGGATAGGGTCTCACTCTCTGTTCAGATCCAGTCCTTTGATTCATATTAATCATCCCTACGCTGACTTAGGTTCTTTAAGGAAATTCTAAACTGTCTACTTAAGTTCGATCAACTTGACCATCAACAGCCCTACTTACTCTCTCTCGTCTCCTACTGCCTGTCGTTGGACTGGACTGGACTGTTTCCAGTCTGGTTCCCTTCTTGGCAACGGTAACTATCTTTCTCTCATTTTCTGTTCCAGACTGTTATAAGTGCTCATTGGCATTTTTCCCTAACACCTCTCTAGTCTCATTAGACTCTCATACAGTTCAGATCCTTTCCTTTAATACTTGACTCATATTGTTCGGTTCACTCGACTCGCGTCAGACTAATACTGTTACCTATCCTGTAGCTCTTTCAAACTTTCTTCATCGTTTCGCTCTTACCATTTGACTCATACTTATCCTCTCAGCGTATACTGTTCTCTGTCATTCCCTAGACTTATGACTCTTAGTTCATCCGGCTCTCGACTCATAATCATCATCTCGACTCATATTGCTCTCTTTCTCTCCTGACTCTCTCCCAGTTCAGTCCCCTCATCCCCTCGACTCACCCCCGTATCTTTATAGATGAGCTCAAGTTTAAAGCCATGGAGTACGCAGGAGTGATTGTGAATGTGATCCAGAGCCACCCTGATCGCCGGACTGACATCTGGGACTTCGTGACCCGGTCGAGACCTGAATTTTCTCTATTTCTTGTCAAAACAGCACATATCTGACCCTTGTATTGGGAACCAGAGCGACCTCTGACCACAGAATTAGCGCTGCCGACTAATCTAATATGCGCAGTTAGGCTAACAAGCTCTGGAAACTATTTGTTGATCGAAAAATAGACAAAATCCTTTGAAGCTCCTGAAAATCTAGAAAAAAGAATCTCTTTAGAGGATTTGTGCATCAGCACAAAAATGTCGTATGTTTGCATGAAAATGCGTACGCACAATATTCCTACAGTAGGACCAGTTGCGATTAAAAATAAGTTTTTGACGGTTTCCCATGTATTTTTTCCAACTTACTTCGAGATAAAGACTCCCAAAGGGACTGGAGTCCCGCCACTCCTTGGCTTACATGGCAAGGTGCCGACTGCGACCTGTATGGAGACTAGAAAAGTCGAGAAGAACAGTAGACGCATAAAAAAAACCAGGTCACAGAGTCAAAATTGTGGCTGGCAGGAACAAGCTCTTGGCAAAGAGAGAGAGAGAGAGACAGAGAGAGGTGGAGTCAGCTGTCTTTCTGCTCGCCAAAGGGGCGGGCAGATCTCCGAAGTCGGTGTGAGAAAATGGTTAGTTGATTTGGCCACCGTTAGGTCAGTTTCGGAACATCATATCGTTCGACGGTCAGAGCTTGAAATGTACAACTCTCCATTCAGTTCCATAGAGTGACAGAGTTCGTGGTGCTCTCTTCTTTGAATAGTTTAGATTTTCAGCAGCGACTTCTTATCTTGTCTGTTCTCATGAAGCACCTGTCATGTAGGAAAGAAAATACTTCTCCCACTTTTTAGTTGACAGCATGTAATATTATTTCTTAGTCCCGTTGGAAAATTAGGAAAACTGCGCTCGATCTCTCTACTACTAAAGCGCTCGTCTCCCATAGTGTCCGCACAATTTCATTTCAACACCAAACCCCAAAAGCTGACAAGTCTGCTATAGAGGAAACTTTTGTTACTGTGAAAACAGCGAAGCCTGAGCTATTTACTATCTTTTTATCAACATTATTGGTTCTTCAACATTCGACAACATAAATCAAATGGTCAGGCAGTCGATAATTGTAAAGATCTGGATGTTCTCACAGGATTTCAGTCAAGGCTACAGACCAGAATCCGAAACATGACAAACGGTGTCTGTACCAAAGCAAACGGCAGCTGCTATACATTATTCACCTTTCTACTTTCTTCTCGTCATCTTTTGCTTTTTCTCCTTCTGTCTTTAGCAGAAACAAACAATAAGTCATCTTTTCTCTTTCTTTCTCCGTATCCTCTTCCTATCCGAACTCAATTAAATTGAGAGAGCACTGAAGCGCGAAGAAGAGTGTAACAGAGCGTCCAAGTGAGATCTGTTTTTAGTGATACCCAGTAAATACTTACAAAAAAGTGATAAAAAGTACCCATAAAATGAGAAATGACTATTCTTGGTGTTTTTTGCTGTAGAACCAGCTGCAGAAGGCCTGGAGGTTGTGGTCGGAGCTGTACATTTGGAGCAGGTAGAGGCAGAAGAGCACGGCTCCGACGGCAATGTGCGAGACGGCATGGATCCAGCCGGGAGTCGAGGCGAAGAACTAGAAAATATGGGTGGAATTACTGTCAGTAAGTGGCTGTCAATCAATTTTCTGACAGCTGTTACTGTCAAACCTTTTGGAGAGTTCCAATCACAGTGACCCTGTAATCGCATAGATTTAAGCCAGCCTATGTCATCCTGTTCTGTTATATGTTGTTTCTGTATCTTACCACTTCCCTATCATTCTGGCCATGTCACTGTTGTCCCATTCACTAGGTTGTCCTTTCTTCCGGTCTTGGTTCCTCCTTGATACGGTCATTTACCGTCAGTTAAACTATCAGTCTCTGCCCTTCGGTCAGGACCAAATTCATATGAAAAAATGCATTCTTTAAACACGAGCCGTCTCAGTGTGTCCATACACGAGTTAGTATTTGGTAAAGCGCGCTCTTCTGGCTCGAGTGACTCAGGTTCGAATTCGCTCGGCGGTCTAAAGCTAAGCTTCGGTCTAGGAGAAGCACAGCCCCTTTTCTTTTTTAGGTCCGTTCGGTCCAGACGCTATACTTGTAGCACGTTCTAGTGATAGTTGCTTGCACGTGACTTCGGGTAACTAAAGTATTTCTAAACCTACCAAATACGAGAGACAAGTGGCCATGAGGAAGAATATCTGCAGGACAAAACAGCTCCCATTCATGAAGATTTCCAGAATCGAGGGAGTTTTCTCGCGTAGGAAGGCAGAGATCTGGGTCCAGCTGCAAATTTTCATTATTTTTTTGGGAGCAAAAAGACCATGAACTGACTTGTATCCTATCCGCAAGACCATCATTCCGATATTGGCAACGACGAATCCAGCTGAGCCCATCTGCGGGGGGAGAAGGATGTTCATGGAGAGGTGAAGGACAGCCAAGAGGCTCAGGAAGCCTCCGTGACGGCTGAGCTCGGCGTTTTTCATCGTGGCGACGGCGAAGCACTCAGTGATGCCATTGATGGCCATCACGTAGAGGTAGAACATGTATAGAATGAGCAGAATCTCGCCTGAAAATTGCTTAAAAAGGGAGGAAATTGTGGGTTGATTGTAAGGCTGTCTCAATCACATACAGATCATTTACCAACGGGTGCGACCTTTAAACCCTGTGTTTATGCAAAATAAGCGTTTGGTCTAGTCCGGTCCGAAATTCAGCGCAACCCTAACTGCACTTTTCGGGGCGAAGACGACTTTTTAATTTTTCGATATTCTGCAAAGTTGTACATCTTTTCGAGACCTACAACTGTACAGAACATCGCAAAATGCATCCTTGACCACCGAAACTAAAATGGCAGATTAAGTTTTTTGGGAGACCGGTTCAATACGTGCTGGGTCGAATGTAAGTGGTTTTGTTCAATATTGCAGAAACTATCCGCCGCGGGGCATACATTCAATTTGTGGTCATATTAAACTTGCTCTTATTTTTCTCAGACAGATAGTCAAGCAAGCTTCTGATGAATAGCTAACTTTCTTACCTTCTCTCGTGGCCAGCAGTCCTCCCGAATAGATCGTTAGCGCCAGCTTCGCGTAGGGAATACCAAAACAGCAGACCGTCAGACAGATGACACTGACCCCGTGTAGCACCGTGGTGAAGGTTCGCGCCAGAGCGTCGAAATCTGCCTAAACACTTTGGTTATCGTCCATCATACGCAAAAAGAGGGCCTACATTGTTCTTCTCGAAGACTTTCGTGCTCGACTGGCTGATTCTGCGGGAAAAATCGGCGAAGCAGGTCTCCTCCAGTGGGGCCAAGACAATTCGAGCTACCAGACTGCCGAGTTTTTCGATCGCATCGTAGATTGCTGGAAGTTTCCTTGCTTAAAAACCCGTATTTGTAGGGTCTTACCTTGATTTTTCAGGGCAATAATGTTGGTGAAGGACATAATGTAGCCACTACCGTCTGTCAGCAGCTGCTTGAGGAAGGAATGTCCTAGGAGTGTTCCCACAGATTTCAGAGCTATTTGTTCGAGTCCTGCACTGAAAATTGGGAGGTTTTTGATGACAAACCAACAAAAAAAAACTGACCTAGGAACCGGGAAAAAGCTGCGGAATCCGTTTTTGCTGGCCTCCTTCGGCAGGAGCTTGACTTCTTCGGCTGTGAGACGATAAAAGGCCATATAGTTGATCAACACGAAGGTTGACGAGGCCAGAATCTGGAATTAACGATGTTTTTCGAGAAAAATGGATACAATCATGGCAGAAAGAAAACTGAACTCTGCCGTTTTACAAGCTTTTGTAGCGATTTTTAGCCGTGAGACGGCCAAAAACTTTCTTGATTTTTTACCTATATTGTTTTCCAAGACTTTCCAGGCCAAAAAAAGATCATGTTTCACCTGTGAAACAGCCACGGAATAGGGTCCAAAAGCCCAGAGCCCTGTTGCCGTGAAGAAGAAAATCATTAGACGAGGAAGAAGAACCAGAAGCGCTTGGGAGACGGCGAAATGTCCAGCCAGGGCGTATCTGAGCAGATTTTGGACTCGGAGACAGTTCAAAAGTACCGTAAGGAGATGATAGCGAAGGGTTCGGCCAAAGTTTCGATGAAAGCAGCTAGGGCGAAGCCTCCGGCCATGGTGAGCGGCACATCGGCGCTGGCAAATAGCGTCCAAGCACCTATTCCTGCGGCTGACATGAAAAAGCCGAGGATTGGACTGGAAAATAGAGGTAGAGAGGTCAAAAATTGCAGAAAAGGTACCTCAGCCAGATGGTATTTACGAACTGAGGCCATGGCAGTGTCAAGATGTCGCCTTTTCGGAATGGCTCGCGTGTCAGGAAGAGAATTGTATTGTAGAGCAGGGTTAGACTGCAAAAACGTGTTTTTAGAAGCAAAACCTAGTAAAAAAAAAGACGTACCTCACATTGACTAGACCCAATAATGTGCCATCCACGACCCGCAGAAGGTACATGTTAATGCCGAAGGACAGAATCCGTGCCACGAGCTGAACAAATTTGTTTCTGAGGTCAAGAATGTCTCACCTGGCCTATCATGTTGTAGCTCATCGTCTTCCCGAGCTGTGACATTTTCTTCCGGTCCTGAAATTAACGTTTTGAGGTGATTTTCAGTAGAAAATTAGTAAAAGTATGAGCAGCTTAAAGAAGAATGAAGCTAGAATCGAAGGCGTAGAGCGCGATTACGGCCAAGAGTGTGTTTATATACCTCTTTTTCTCCTTGCTGCCTATTTGTTCTTTTTGATTATTTTCAAGGCGATACAGAGCAAAAAAACTTTACATCTTTTTCCATCTCAAACACTAGTGGTATTAGCAGCTATGTAATAACCATTTCGAGTTTTTCTTAATTGAGGTCTTCCTTCTCCTTTATTATTCTTCTCTGCCCTGACTAGCGTGGTTTGAAAGGCTTAGAAAACGAAAAAATAGGAAAACAACGAAGAAGTAGTGAAAACCAGGGGCAAAAATAATATGTGGTTATTTGAAATCGCCACCTTTTTGAATAAAAGTGGCGCGAGTCTAACTGTGTTTTCAATTATTGAGCTTCTTTCTCCACATTCTTCTCCCGTATCCTGTCCATATTTCTCTCGACTTTCGGTGTATTATGCATTGAGACGTGAAATATGTGCATAAAGTGTTCTGGATAGTTTATAGAATTTTAAAAAAACTATCTAGAGAGGAAGAGAAGTCGAAACTCCAATTTTCCCGGTTACTTTCTTCTATTTGCTTATTTTCCTACTATCCAAACCTTTCTAAGCCTTTTTACAGCACCTAATCATGAGAATAAGTGAGAAGAACAATCCATTTCGACGTGAAATGTCTCAAAGCTCTGTCCCCCTCTTTTACAGCCATTTCCCAATCGTTTCTTCCCATCTTTCCTGCTCGTCCCATGCTTTCCACTCTTCTCCACAATCTCTAATCACAAAATCCTTGAAAAGAGCCAGGGAAATCCCCGAAAAGGGCAGATTGGAACACGTGGAGGTTCCAAATTGGCTGCGTAGGCGCTCCCAGGAGGCAGACATTGGCTGACTATCCGACGCTCCAGCATGTGGCAGCCAGTACACGCGTCTTTTATCGCTCCCGGAGCTGACTGAACTGCCGGTTTCCTCTCTTTTTCTTTGCCTTTCTTCACAAAAGTCATCATTCGATTGCAGAGCAACAATGTCGTGGATTTGGGACTGGTTCAGCAGTATTCTGAACGCACTAGGTATGTTTTAGTGTCGTTCTTCCTGTTTTTATCTACCCGTTTGAAATTTTTAGTTATTCTGAGAGCTTATAAAACTTTTTAGTAGCTTCGCCAAGCTATGTTATCGTTGAAAATTGGATAAAAGTGGTGTAAAAGCTGTAAACTCGAAACTCTTGAGATTTTCCAATAGTGTCTTGAGTTGTGAGCATATACAGGTGTTTCCTCGCTGTATTCTTCGAAAAAAAAAAGCTGAAAATAACTGCCCAAAATCGGCTAGACCCGTGTAAAAGTATTTTTGCTCTCAGCGGTCGGTTGACCTTGTTTACCCTGATTCATAGTGTGGTTCAGCGATATTTTGAGCGTTCTAAGTGATCTGAGCTACATGAAATGTAGGAAAGCTGTACCCTTTCGGAAAATTTTGGTTAATGACAGTTAACCCAAACATCCAACCCTTTTGCATCACCTGCACAATGCTTCTGCCTTGTTCCGGGCAAAATTTCTTCACCGGAACCCCAAAAAATTAGCCCAAAACATTCCTAAAATAACCCACTTTCTTCCAGGCCTGGCCAAGAAAAACGGCAAACTTGTATTTTTGGGACTCGACAATGCCGGCAAGACGACACTGCTCCACATGCTCAAGGATGATCGCATGGCACAGCACGTGCCCACTCTTCATCCCAGTAAGTTGCTTTTTTTGGTTCGCTGTCTAGCTGTAGCTGTTTTGTGTCAGTGTGGCTGACAGCTGTTCAACTGCGTATCTCCAAAATCCACAATTCTGGGTTATTTCTCTTTGTCTTAAAGCAGGGTGGTGTGACTCGATCAGCTGCTCTAGATGACCCCAGCCAGATAGATAGACACGTACTTTGATGGTTGATAACGTCACACTCCCTGTGTGGCAGATGACCGGTTTCTAAAGGTCTGCTGGACTGGGGGGCTCGACCAGGAAGGGCTGATTCAGTGAGTACAGTTGATGGGTAATCGGGGGACAAAAATTTTTGGCAACTACGGTTCTACTTTCATAGCCTTTTTGAAAAACATTTCTGTGAGAAAACATAATGAAAAATCTATTTTTCGTAATCCGTATAATATAAACTGGTCGAGATTCTTGCTGGGCTCTGAAGCTGCCACACTAAGTTTTGCACTCTAAAAAGGCCAGGCCCTTCAAAAAAAAATACTTGTCTCCAGCAGTTCAAAAAGCCTAGGACCAAATTTCTACGTTTGACCTTCAGCGTCTTAATTCGTCTAGGACCTGTTTCTAGAAGTTTCAGAAATCTGAGCCCTCATTTTCTAGTTACTTTAACAGTATTCTGTGTATTAACCCGTCCAACTTGTAAACAAAGTTTGTCTATCGTCGCCGCGGACTGCTTACACCGCCGCCGTCAGCTGACTAGTGCGGTGTTCGGACGTGCGCGTCGCGACACTTAGATCTTATGATTTTTTTTTTGAGGGGAAAAGTCGAAAATACACATCAATTCATCAGAAAAAGTCGATTTTCAGCATCCGAGGAGCTGAGCTTGGGCGGCATCCGCTTCACGACGTTTGACCTCGGTGGCCATCAGCAGGCTCGCCGCGTCTGGAAGGACTACTTCCCGGCCGTGGACGCTATAGTATTTTTGGTCGACTGCGCCGATCTGGAGCGCATCCAGGAGAGCAAGGCAGAGCTCGACTCGCTTCTTCGCGACGAACAGGTAAGGTTTTCTGTCCTATTTTTTGCAGAAATTTCGTCTGAAAATTGCTGATGCCGTCATTTTTCCCTAATCTGCTTATTTACGTTCGAATCCTTATCCACTAAAAATGCCAACATTTTGCTTATTGTGACTAAAAATCGGTCCTAATACTGTTAGGCTACTAAACAATCGATGAAACATTCCTAAATACCATCGGATTTCCAGGTGGCCTCGTCTCCTATTCTCGTCCTGGGCAACAAAATCGACAAGCCGAACGCGCTGAGCGAGGATCAGCTAAAGTGGCACCTCGGAATTCAGCACATGTGCACGGGCAAAGGTACTTTCTGTTTATTTCGTTCTTTTTTTATCTTCTAGGGGAAAGGGTCCCAAGCAAATACAATTGCTAAAAATGTTTTATAACTTGGTTTTTAGTAAGACAGATCATTTGAGCACATGACCCGTGTTCCTGGACAGAGTTTTAAAGATTTATTTCTTTTCAGTGAATAGCTTTCTAATCACCAGCCCATTTTTACATATACATGCTTTTGATGGCGAATCTTGCTGAAAAGATTACTAACTTCTTGAGAATATATGGAACTACAGGCGTACTAGAGCATTCTCGAAAATTCTGTCCAAAATCTGTCGAGTGACGACCGGCGACCTAATTTATTCAGTCATTTCTCAATAGTCGATGTCTTCTGTTCATTATTTTTCTAACGTTACGTGACCCCTTGACAGATATTTAGTGTCACGATTGAGAAATCCTGCAAAAAAAAAATGAGGAAAACTACAACGGAAATCTGAAAGTACAATCTTAGGGGCGAGGTCGAGTAGGCAAGCAAGACAGGTGCCAAATCTAATCCCAAAAATGCCTTACCTGCTACCAATTATCGACCTCTACGAGAGAATAGAAGGTTGGGCTTAAGCGATAAAAGAAATTGGGACCCTCCTAACGCTGGCGCCTCGTGTCACTGCGCTAGTCCGCTTCCTGCGGACTGAGTGGATGTCAAAACGATTCTGCATGGGGGAGATTAGGCAGCGGCTTGTGAGAAAACGGAGGGATGAAAAAGATGCATCTGGGTCACACCTTGTCCAAAACAACCGGCTCTACCCTCGAAACGACTTCAGGCATTAGAGACGGTGAGAGGAGGCAAGAAGTGGTCGAGTGATTAGGCCTTATTAATTGGAGGGAGACAGACACAGGGAGAGGGACAGTGAGTGCCAGATACAATGACAGTTGGGGTTGCAATGGGGAACGGTCCGGTCCCTCACTGATACCAACCGAGTAGTCCCCCTTTTTATCGAAATAACGCTCTTATTTCCAGGTGAAATTTCGCGCAACGACCTAGCCAGCCGTCCCGTCGAGGTCTTCATGTGTTCCGTCCTGAGGAGGCAAGGCTACGGCGAGGGCTTCCGCTGGCTCTCTCAATATCTCGACTAGAAGATGAAGCGACTTTTAATGGAAAGTTTGCCTTCTATTCTTTCCTCTCCTCCTGTCTTTGTAATTTCGCGAGCCTATTCACCCCCCAGCATTGTGATTGATTGTAGAAATGAGATAAAGGTACTACTAAAACCCCCCCCCCCCCCAGAGACCCTCCTGCTCAGACTTTTTGCCCTCTCCTACCTGGGTCTGTGAGTGTGTAATTTTGTGCCCCCCTTACGTTTATTTATCCAGTTTTTCGAGCCCACCCCTATAGAGAAGTTTTTCCCACTCTATCTTTACGTTTTTCCCTTTCCAAACCCCACACACACTTCGTCATCGATGTAATGTTTGATCAATATACATGAATTTTATTCGGTGTGACCATAGTTTTTTATGTTTAGCAGCTTGTAGTAAGCCGAAAAGGGTCGAACCCGAGTCACCTAGATTCATAGTCCAGCGTGTTAACCGCTAGCTATTTTTGGCGCGCGTCGGGTTCTGCAAAACGGCCGCGCAGCGTTGTGGCGAAAGGTTCCACTTTCCTGAAAACTTCAAGCAACGACCAAATTGAAACAGTTTCTACTTCTGTCTATCTGCTTACTGTCACAAAACAGTTGCTGCCCTGAGTTAATTAATGACTTTCACTCCTCTGCCTCTGACACTGGTCCAGGCCTTTGTACACACATGTTTGTCTGTTCATAGCGCACCGTTTGCGGCAGGGGGACTCGGTACATCAGCCCAGGGTGGTTTAACTTTGGACTCCACTGTTCCAATTTTATCGTTGTACAGTTGTTGTACGTCCCGGTCAATAGCAGAGCCGTAGTGCCACGATATTTTTTGTTTTTTCAAAATCACTAAGCCGATAAACCCTAGCTCTCCCTTCTCCCTCTTCCAATATTTGTTCATATGACAAATGAAATATTTATCTATCTATCTAAGTACTTTCAGTCTTCTTTATTTGGCCCCGAGAGTTTCCATGAACTACCAAACACCGCCGTGGATCCATGGAAGACGCCAGGAAGACTGAGCATGGACTCCATGTTTCGATGGCTGCTAGCAAGTGGCGGATTCACGAGCCTTGTCCTTTTTGCCGGCTCGTCACCGCGAGGAAATGGGCTTGTGACCGCTTCTTACTGTCTCTGTCTCTCTATCTGTGTATTGTGAGCAAAAGTAGAATTACTTGCTCTTCCATGAGTCCACAGCGGTGTTTGGTACAGCACATGGAACCTCTCGGGACCAAACAAAGAAGACAAAGTGCTCTGATTCTGCGCTTTAATTCTTCGAAGGTATACAGAAAAAGAGACCTTTTCATTTTCTTTGTTGTTCGAAGTATCCAGGAGAATGATAGCAGCTGAACCAATGATAGGAGGAGAACCTGAGGATAAATTGCTACACGGATGGTTGTGACTGTTACGATTAGAAACTGCAGACATAAAGACTGGATCCTTTTCTTTGCTATCCTCGTAGTTCCGGCTTTCTGTTGACTTTGGTGATGTACCTGTATTCAATTACAATGGCTCGAATTGTACCTGTCTGCCAGGCTATCCTTGTCCCTGTTTCTGCCTGTTTCTCCGCTCCTGTGTTCCTGTCCTTGTCTCTGCTCCTGTGTTTCTGTCTCTGTCCCTATCTCTCTGCACCGGTCTCTCTTTCTCTCTGTCTCCTTGTATCTCTGTCCGACCCTGAGGTTCGGTCCGGAGTTTTTCAAACTATCGGTTCAAGACCGGGCCGTTCCCCATTGCAACCCCAACTGTTATTGCATCTGGCACTCACTGTCCCTCTCTCTGCCCCTGTGTCTGTCTCCCTCCAAAGAGTCCTAATCACTCGACCACTTCTTGCCTCCTCTCACCGTCTCTAATACCCGAAGTCGTTTCGAGGGTAGAGCCGGTTGTTTTGGACAAGGTGTGACCCAGATGCATCTTTTTCATCCCTCCGTTTTCTCACAAGCCGCTGCCTAATCTTCCCCATGCAGAATCGTTTTCCTTCAGTCTTTCCCAGACCAAAGTCTTTCATTGTAGGTTTTATTAATGTCTTACAGTAACCTAGCTCTAGAGTCTCTTCCAAATCAGTCCATCGACTATCTTTTGGCTTGGATTCATCCCACCTCTGTCTGGAGCCATTATTGCTATTGCTACGGCTCTGACCGTGCACCAGGAAAAAGTCACTAACTATAATTGGATTTGTGGTGTACGAGTCGGGAGGACTGGACTGTACCGTTGATTTTAGCGCGCCTTCCTTCCTAGTCTGTCGAGGATCATAAACCTTGACTTTGAGGGCATCATATGGCAGCTATGCATGTACTTTCACTTCCCGCTTCGACTCTTTGAAATCTATATTGGGTGTGAGTTCAAAGAGAAATAGATACAAAGACACTGAGAGAGACGTAGGAACAGAGAAGCTGAGAGTCAGGGAGAGAGATGACTGAGAGACTCAGCGACAGAGACAGATCTCCCTCTCTTCCAGTCCACCGCTACGGTCGTCTCCAAGCCGTGAATGCTCCTCGTCCCTGGCTCTACCTAGCCAGTCGGATCGGCTATGCGTTCTTCGGAATTTTTGAGCTCATCTTCCTCGTTGGATTGTCAGCTGTGGGGGAGAAAGAACACGGAGTATATCATGTCATGCTCTTCTATACCTTTGGAATCTTTGCCTTCCTCTTCTTCACGACCAATACTATCTGTCACAGTCAGTCTCTGTACTATCTGGCTCCATACGTGGGTTCTTGTCCGATAAATCATTACGGAAGTTAAGGGTAAAATATCATACTACTCGAAGATTGTACTGTCTACTCTGTACATCATGTCGGTTCCACTGATTGCTACTTTCTACGCACTGTACTGGAAGGGATGCATAAAGTTTGGTAAGGTGAAAAGACAGACAGAGACATACATTTAAGCCTATGAACTGTTCGCCCTCACTGAATACGTGGATGTCTTCATCAGCATGGCTTTTCACGGCTGTACTTTCATGGACATCCGGCACAAAGTTATTGTAGAAGTCAGATGGATCGAGCCGAATGGAGAAAAGGCCCATTTTATTGAAGAAAGTACAGAGAAGAAAGAATGAAGTTTATTTATGAATGGAAAAAAACCCTGATTTGTACATATTGCGAGGTAGATTGGATTGTGGACAAGATTGTTTAGACAACATAGCGGTAGAAATCATCCTTGAGACCAAATGCTTCAAGAGTTTCCGTGAAGCCTTCTGGATCAGTGGCTCTCATGTTGCAGCCGTCTCCCATACAACAGTGACGGACGTGGTCGTAGATTCTCATCCAGCCGGCTTCCTGAAACGAACAGTTTATAGAGCTCACTGCCTCTGTCTCTGTCTTTCTAACTCCCACCCTCTGTCTCTTTCACTCACCGGACACCTGGGCATAATATCCGCAGTATACTGTACTCTCTGTACCTCGCATCCAAAGACTCTCATTTCTGTGAAGCCGACCAAGAACACGTTCTTGACCATGTTGTTGAAGCCACTGACGCAGAACCTGAAGAGAAAAAGTTCCTTGTGGCGGGATCAGTTCCTGTTTTTCCCAAAAGTACGTCTGGACAGTGTGACCTTTAGATTGCGGAAGCTCGGTCTTGCGCTGGCGAATGATACGGGCAGGATTTGTTTCATTGACACTGACTGGACGGTTCTTTGGCTCCAGATTTCTCCAATGGGATAGAGAGACACGAACAATTCAAAAAAATATTTGATTCAAAAATAACCTCAATACTGGCAAGAAGCCACTGTCCCTTTTCTTCCAGTAAAGCCTACCCGCGTCTGGTGATGGGAAACGATTCCTAGGAGTTTTTGGGGTACCGCAAGAAAAGTCTTTACAAATTGAAGTGTTTTCAAAACATTTGCCGAAAAAAGCAGTATTTGTCCCAGAAGAAAACTCTCGAAGCTACTTCGTTAGACTCATTCTCCAACGATCCTGGTCTGAGGGTACCGCAAAAACGATACAATGAGCCCGGAAATCGAAATGTCAGTGGAAACAGAAAAGAACGAAAAATCGAGAGAATTTGAAATTATTTTCCTCAGATATATGGAACTGGCGGGTGACACAGGCGACCGTCCCCAAGCCAAAAATGAAATAACTCTTTTCGGGTGGAAGAAGTGGCATTCCAGCAATGTGATGCTCTGCAAAGTTTTGATACGGGCTACGACTTTGTACAACATAGTAAGACGGAAAGTAAGTCGGCTGTAAGTCGGACTTACTTATGACTTGAGTTTTAACTGTAACGAGTTCAAAAGGGTCTTTTTTTGCTTGGACATGTTTTAAAAAGTTGCAGATTTCGGTACGGGCTACAACTTTGTAGAACATCGCAAAGCAGAAAGGCAAAGGTTTTCAAAACAAAAAGTCATAATCGAGCGGTGGAACTTCAGTGTTTCACAGTATTATTTTGTGCCCCTCTCACTATCACTGTCTCTGTCTTAATATCCAACTTCTTTCTGTAATGAGGCAGGCAAATATAACCAACCTGGCGTCTGGATCACACTCCACAACACTCCGGATTTCGAATTCTTTCGTACCATTGATTCGTGCTTCGAATCCGTTGAGACAGTGCAAGGCGTCGACAGTTCTTGAGATAAAGTAGAGGACACAGAGGGCTAGAAGACTATTCCACATTCTAGTACAGCTGGTCAGTTCCTAGTTGACTCTTTTTCTCGCTCTCTCCTTAAAAGCACCAAACCGGTATCAGTTCTCGGCGACCCGCCTCTTCTCCTCCCTGGTCCTTCTAAACTTTACACTTACGGCGCGTGTCAACGGCGCCATGAAGGCGCTATCTACGCTACGGAGAGTCAGAAAAAGCGGTTCAGACTATCCATCAAAAGAGTTGATCAGGAGCTTTTTTGGGAAGCTGGCAACAGAGAACAGAGGTGGTGATGGTCGCGTTCAATTGGAAGGACAGAAAGACAGAGACAGAGAGAGAGAGAGAGAGACAGAGATATGCATAACAACTAACAGTAGAATATTGTCTTATTCCCTCTTCCTGTTCTCTTATACCATTAGTGGACATAATGATCATGACCGTAAGCCAATTAGGAGGTAGAAAACAATGTATAACACTAGAGACCCTTCCCGGTACAGAGTTCACTCAACAGCCCAAACCAGTATAGTAAATAGGAGGGAAACCCTCGTGAAAACCATCACATGTCTATAAGTTAGTTGGCGCCAATTGAATTATACGGTATCAAGGTCGGAGTGGCACTTCCTTAGGAGATAGACGGAAAGAACGCAGACAAAAAGTAGTAACTACTTCGGGTGCAAAGAAGTACAGTTTCAGGATGAGTCTTCGGCAATGTTTTTTCATGCAACGCACTTTTCTAACAATTGGACTAGAAACAGAAGATCAGGAAGTGCGGACACACTACAAGGCATAAGAAGGTCGAACATGGAAAGTAGACCATCCCAGAGGGATAGATGGAGAATGTCAGAGATAGTCAATAGATTGGGAAAGGTGAGAAAGACAAGATCAAGCAGAAACAGCTGACAGACAAAAGTTGCAACTTGACAGAACAAATGACAAAAGATTGAAAAGTGGACTGTAGCTAGTGACCAAGAAACTGACAGAGTTCGAACATTGGTAGAGTGCTGGAACTGGATAAAAGGATTTACTCTTGGATTTTGACAACAGATGAAATTCTGGACAGAGAGTTGGCAGAGAGGAGCTGTAGAGAGATAGAAAGCGCAAAGAAACTCGACAGAGTCACTGAACAATCGGAAGTGGACAGGAAGGACTAGTCTGAATAGTCAGAACCGTTAAATCGTAAAGTCAAAATAGTCAAATCATTGAACTAACTGTCTCTCTATCTCTCTGGCCCTGTCTCCGTCCGACTACAGTTCTCCTCTAGTTCTTTTCTTTTTCAACTGACTTCTGTCTCTCTGTCCAAAACTCAGCCCATCCGTTGACTTTTGTCATAACAAACTATTTTGAGAGCCTGCTCGACAGTTTTCTCATCCCTAAAGCTGGAAACTCCGAGTCGGAGATGTTCTACCTGAAGAAGAAAGGAGATTATGACCGCTACTTGGTGGAGAGCGAATTCGGAGACGACAGGATGTGTAAGTTTTCTTTATCCCTTTGACCAATGTTGTTTGGAGTACTAACGCCTTTTGGATTGATCCTCTAATTGTCTGTCTGAGGTGGATGGAATGTTCAAATAGGCAGGAATCACAAGCCTCGAGCTAAGCCAGGCCAGTGCCCGGTTGCAAGATACTGCTGCGCGAGCAGTACCGTATCGCCGCCTGTACCATCTTGGAACACGATTTGCCCGGGTGGCGTCCAGGACCGGCAGTCGACCGCTCTGGTGGTATCTTGGAGTCGGCTTCTGCGAGTAACTCGGCCATGTGGAACAAGAAGGAGGAGCTAACTGAAGCTCCAATGCCGTCGTGCTTAAAATATAGTCTTTTCCTGTCCTCTGGATTATCATTTCTACGAGTTAACAGATTATTGTACATCAAAACTACAAGAACGGCCTCTCTCTCATTTTCCTTCATTGTCAGTCTTTGTTCTTTTGAAGAAAACTTCTGGTAAAGAAGTGGACGAAAGAATAAGAAGAGGGTCCACAGGATAATCAAATAGACAGGGTTACATGATTCGAGGTAACTTCAAAGGATAAGGATGTATAGAATTTTCAGGCTTAGAAAAGACGACATGGAGATCGAGAGGTTGAATAAGAGAGGTCGAGAGACAAGGGTATAAGAGTCATAGAAATGGAAGACATCTCTACTATCAAAAGCGCGATGGTTTCTGTGGCGGACTGTTTATTTGTTTGTCCGAGGCCACGAAACAAAAGCAAAAAGCTATGAGTTGGCGTACAAGTTATCCCCGAAGTGGCGGTAGACTAACTTGTTTCACAAAATAACGTTTCCGGGCTCCGAACCGTGAATTTTACAAAGTTTTATAACGCCAAATTCTGTTGCCGTTTAACGCGTAATTGAATCCGTTTCGCGAACTCCAGGTTTTCTCTTCTGATATTTTTCCTTCCGTGTCTTGTGGCCCTATGGCTCTATTTCTTTGCTTTTTCTAGCTTCAACTCGCTCTCTGAACACATTCCTTGCAAAATTGGCAACATTTTGATACCTAAACTCTCTTTCTTCGAACCCAATACTGTCAAAAAATCGAATAAATTTTCTTAATTAAAAAAAAGTAAAAATGCAAAAAAAGTAAAAAATGCAGCGTAAAAAATAAATGTGCATAAAAATTGCGAGCAAAGTCCGAAAATCTGGTCAAACTGATTTATCATGTTCCCTTCGCGACATTTTCGTTTTCATTGCCTGCAAAGGTTCTCACCAATTCTTAGCCTAGACACAGGCTTATATTTGATGCTCTCTGACACTTCTAACGTTTACCCTCGATAAAAAAAAACTTTGCTGATAGTAGTGGGAAACCTTAAGAACAGTTTCTAATCGCAGAGATGGGAAAACCATAAAAAAAAACACGGTGTAAAAGCTTCTTTCGGACGCGTAGATGTCTTGCAATAGTCTACCTTGAGACTTCTTGGGATTTAGCCTTCTTTCTATATGAATTTTGTCCTATCCTAGCTGAGAACGTGTCCGGTTTGTCGAATAATTAACTCTCCAGGCTGTCTCCGTTTCCAAAAAGAAGTCCGGCAGTACGCATTACGTACAGTTTCGAGCGTTTGAAATATTTTCGTCGGCTTTACTTCGAAATAGGGTCATTTTTTCTTTCTCTTCCACATTTTGTGCTTTTTCGGATCATGTATTGCCTCATTATCTTCCTGGGGGCAACTTACACTATCCAATCTCGGCTACAATCCAGGCTTGTACTGGTTTGCATTCTATTCGGATGACTGGTCGCAAAAGTGGCAGTTCGCTTCGAAAATTGATCGACGTAGCCGAATGTTTTCAGAAACGGACATTTTGTAAGTTTTCGACGGGAGTTGATCTTCTAGCTGGGTATACAGGATGCCTCAAACTGCTCGATTGCCAAGGGGGACCCCTCAAACACAAAAAATGAGCGTTGTCGTCGAGGCCACTTTTTCCCCGAAATTGCTCATTGCATGTCCAGTCCGTCCCTCTTTTCTCTTCCCAGTTCTCGGTTTTCCCTCAATTTAGATTTCCAGAGCAATTCTAGCCCCGAGCCGAGGAAATGATGGAGGAAATCTACACGATCCTGGAGTCGACGATCGCCGTCGACGGGTCAGTGCGTCGGGCAGCCGAGGCCAAAATCCAGGAAATCCAGACACAACCAGGTATTTTTTGCACTCTTCCCCCCCATTTCTTTTCTGCAGAGTTTATCCGAATTCTGATGAATCTGGCCTCGTCGAACGAGATTGACGACCGCGCCTCGAATCTGTCCAGGATTGCCGGCGTCACGTTGAAAAATATCTGCAAGAAGAATTGGGTCAGTTTTTGCAGCCATTTTGCTATTATTTTTGCCAGCATAAACGCGACCAATCAGCCCAAAATTTCAGGACGAGGCCGCCGACATTCAGCTCAGCCCCGAGCTTGAAGAAGAAATCCGTCAGAGTATCGTGGAGGCCCTCTTCCGCAAGGGCAAAGGCGGCAGTCAGCTCTCGGACGCCATTTTTCACATTGCCAAGGTTCGTCAGCTTCCTCTTTATCATTGGAAAGTCCTTTTTTTCAGAAAGATTTCCCGGAAAAGTGGCCGAATCTAGTGCCCAGTCTGGCCAACGTGCTATCCACCGACTCCATGGAACACATCGAGCTCGCTCTACACACCCTCGACGAGATCTTCAAGAAGTTCCGCTACGAGAGCAAGTCGACCGAGCTCTGGACGGAGCTGAAGCGTGTCCTCTTGACGGTGGGCATGAGTCTTTCTTCTCGACCTACAGAAGTTCCTTGAGCCTTTAACAGAGCCTCAGCCCTTATATCAGGCATTCACTAGTCATGCCTTCCTAATGTCTAACCTTCTGACTGGGCAAAACGGATGCTTTATAGCCAGTGGTCAACGCATTTCTGCCACCAGCTAAATCGACCGAAAGTGGGGTTGCCCAGACCATGGAAAAACAATAGGGACACCCTTATGTATGTACAACCCAAAAATGTTCGAAATACTCGAGGAGATGCGCAAATCGCGTGATAAACAAGTGGGGGTCCTCTGGGTAAGGAAAAGCGTCGCGAAAAAGTTTTTGCTTGCAGAGATCCAGCTGACCCCTAATTGTAGCGTATCAAGCCCTTTGGAGCTATTTTTTATGCTATAGGAGTTCCCAAAACTTTAAAAACGTGCGATTTTTGAGAGGACAAAAACTCGTTTTCAACACCCCATTCACCCTATAAATTCTCCCATTTTCAGGTTCAAGAACCTCTGACCAAATTCTACGCGAAGCTCGTCCAGTCCACAGGCGAGGTCATGAAGTCCACGGATCAGAACATGCGTCGAGTGTGGGGCGACTGTACCCTAGCCGCGGTGAAAATCTTCCACTCTCTTAGCAGCCAAGACCTGCCGGAATACTTTGAGGACAATCTGAAGACGTGGGCCGAAGGCTTCCAGGTCCTGATTGACGGCGCCCAGACGAGCGAGCACACAAGCCATGCCGAGCAGATCAAGGCTGAAATCTTCGACATATGCACGCTGTACGCGCAACGCTACGAGGAAGAGTTCAGTCCCTTCATCCAAGGCTGCCTCAACGCGGCCTGGAAGACACTGGTCGAGACCAACGATGACACAAAGTGGGTTTTTCTCTCTATTCATCTGTCCCGGGCACTGGTGTGCCAGCTCAGTTCGAGAAAAAGAGCTTGTATCGAGTCGAGAGCGTTTATCTTAAACGTACCATATACTCCCTGGCGTTTTTTTTCGTTGGAGATTGATTTGGACCTTATCTACCGTGGACAAAAACGACGCCAAGGGTGTATAAGGTTGATTTCCTAAACGCTGCATTAACTTTGCACCTTTGACTCAAGTGCCCAAGTATAGCCGAAACCGTTTTTCAGCGCCTAGTGTGCGCAACAGAAATTAGCCAGTTCGGGGTCAAGTTTGCGCTTCTTTCATTTTACGATATTCGGCAAAATTTTAGCATTTTTTCTGCTCTGTAACTTTGTAGAATACTGCAAAGCTGAAAAAATGCAGCCTTGGTCCCTAAATGGGTGATATCTGTTACGAATATGGTTTCGGTCGGAGTTGCAGGGCGCAATCGGCCCGGTGCCTAACATTGCTAACTAAATTCCCTTCTTTCAGAAACGATCAAATGATCTGCTCGGCCCTCGAGTTCATCTCCTCGATCGCCGCGAAAGTACAGTACGCTGAGCTGTTCAACGACGAGGTTCTCGAGAAGATTACAGGTTTCAGCTTTTTGATATGGTCAAAATTGCCGGGAAATTCAGAAAACATTTGCATTCGGGCCCTGCGTCTTCGCGAGGTCGACATCGATCTCTGGGAGGACGACGCCGTCGAGTACCTGACCCAAGATCTTCAGGGCAGCAACATTGGGACCAGGAGACGCGGAGCTGTCGACCTCGTCCGCTCCCTCTATCGCCGATTCTCCGAGAAGCTCACAGTACTCCTCACTCGTGTGAGTTCCAGGCTGTTTCGCCTCTTTCGGTCTTTCGGAAAGCGTCCATGTTTCGCTCAGTAAAAGTGGTTCCAGAGTCTGGAAAGTCGCCTACGATCAGTAAATCTCTGAATTTTCCAGGTTCTCGGCCAGCTTGTGAGCAGTGGAGACTGGAAGAGCATCGACGTGCTCTATTCGCTGGTGAATGCCATCTGCTCTAGGACGGAGACGGCCAAGGAAGGTGCCACGAGCACAAACAGCTTTGTTAGTCTTATATTTCCTCTTTTCTAATAGATTCAACTCAGATCGATGTCTGCGACTTCTACAGGAACCAAGTGCGCGTGCATCTGTCCCATCCACTCAACGAGTTCCCGATGCTCAAGGCCGACGCGCTCAAGTTTGCTGTCACTTTCCGTGGGCAGCTGCAGCCCGAGATGCTCGTAGAGACGGTCAACTTCTGTGGACAGCTGCTCTTGGCTGACAAGGCGGTACGTTGTTGATCTCTCTTACTCTAAAACGTCTGACCGTTGGTCCGTCGTAGGGATGTGATAAGGTACCGTATACCCGAAAGTCGAAAGTGCGGCAATTTGCGCACGAACTCCTCAGCATAGGCGTCGACACGGAAGTGCTTCTCGAAAATGGCTGCGTATCGACACCTATGTTTACAAGTTGGTGCGTAAAAAAAAGTAAATGCCGCACTTTCGTCTTTCGGGTATACGGTACGTTAGCACACGGTCTTGCTCCGTGGGTCACAGGGGCGCCGCCCGGTTAGGCTACGAATCGGAGACGAGTGGAATATGCTGAGGTACAATTTTGACGTTAGAGTGCGCACGAACTCGTATAACAAAGCTGCGTATCCGCAAGTTATCAAATTCGGTACGCAGTCTATGTTATAAGTGTTGGTGCGCACTTTAAAGTCAAAATGGCGCCTTCGCATATTCCGCCCGTTTCGGCTATGAATCGTAGCAACTTGAGTTAGATTCTGTCTAAGCTTTTCGGGTGTCTGTCTGAAAGGGCGGCGAAGCTTGTATTTGTCTCGAATAGGCGACACAGCATAGCAAACTCATACTACAAAAAACAGAATTGCTTACTAATTCTTTGCCCTCAACATACCATCATCCTAGCTTGTTTTCTTGTAAAAAAAAAATCTCCATTTTGTAGATTCTCCACAAGTACAGTGCCTACTGCATCGAGAAGCTTCTTCTGATGAAGACAGCGGACAACGCGGGTCCTCTGCTCACGGCCCAGTGCGTCGACGTGGCCCAACTGCTGCAGAATCTTGTGGCGGGCTTTAAGAAGGACCCAAAAGCTCAGCACACGCCCTATCTAATGAAGGCCATCCTACGCGTGATAGCCATTCTGGACGAGAACACGGCGAGGCATGGTGGAGACATTGCCAGCGAGCTGGCGCAGCTCGTCGAGGCCAGCACCAAGACGCCGGCGGATCCAGTTCACACGCATTTCCTCTTCGAGTCGATCTGTCTCCTCGTGCAGAAGACGGCCAAGTTGGAGGGATTCAGCGGACTAGACGAGCAGCTCATGCCCTTGGTGGCTGTGATTCTCAGCAGCGACAACCAGGATCTTATTCCCTATGCTCTACAGGTCGGTTTTCTTGAACACTTTTTGAGGGAACAAGGCTATAAATCGGACCCGTAATTTATGCTGGTTTTTTTTCTGGATAAAGTCACGGTTTTCCAGAAGGATATTTTTCTGGAAAAGTTTGCACAGTGCTCCCATGTCTTTTGCTGCTCAAAATGATTTTCTGAAAAAGATTGTCACCCACAGGGACCGAACCCGAGTCATCTGGTTCATGGCGCCTCTTACATTGTATTATTAGCAATACCCCAACTATTTTATTGAAACTACGAAGGGCTGTAACTTTGAGAGGCCACAATCACCATATTTAGACAGCTTTGAGGCCACACCCTCTTATTTTAGGGAGCCGTGACTTTTTCCAGAAAAATTTCTGGTACTAGTCAATCAGACTCCATTTGACCATGTGCGAGTTGGATGGAGTGCATACTGTTTCACACTAAACGAGAGTAGATCCATTTCCCCAGACTTGATATTGCTACAGCAGATTACCTGTACCTTTCTCATCGGAAGTGTCTAAAGGTGTTTAGAGAGAAAAAGAGTTTTGAGTCGATTTTAAAGGACAGTAGAAGATGAAAAAATTTGGGGCCCCCAAAAGTTGATTAGCACCAAATTTTTTTTGGAGGTTATACTGCAAATATATCCAGAACAATGACTACAGTGATTTGACTTTATCCAGAATTCTTTTCTAGATAAAATTACGGGTCCTATTTTAGATTGTTTGAAGACCGGAATCCCCAAAATATGATTGCTTATTCATTCTCAGCTCAAAAAAGTTACCCAAAATAATACTTGACAAAGTAAAAATTCCTGTTTCAAAAGTGGCGCCTAAAACTCATGAACTTCAGGTCACAGGAGTCCTTCTCTCGGCAGCGATCGTACGCGGCAACATCTCGAGCCACTTCACCAGCTTCGTGCCCTTCCTGCTCAGTGCCGATCTTTGGAAGAGGACGGCCAACGTCCCGGCGGCTCTCTCGGTTCTAGAGGTACTTTTTATGCCTTTTCCTCTTCGAAGACGTCTCTTCCAGGTCTACTTGAAGCACACTCCAGAGCTGGTCCTCTCCGAGCATGCCAGCCTTGTCTTCCAGCAATACGTCCGTCTGATTGGCAACAAGAGCCTCGACAAGTATGGATTCCAGCTCGCCGGGGCACTGATTCCCGTCCTTGAGGTAATTATGCCACTTTTTAGCTCCAAAAAGTGCTATTTTGCAGAAAATCCAAGGAATCGAGGATCCGGTGAAACTGATCTGGAACCACATGTTCCAGCGCATTCAGTCGGCCAAGACGCCGCTCTTCGTCAAGCAGTTTGTCGTCTACATTGCCAGATGGGCCATCGTGCGTGGCGCCGACCAACTTGTCAAGGTTTTTTGCTTATTTTTATATTTTATCAAAAACATGGAACATTCCTAGGCTCTGGCCTCGATCCAGGCCAACATCTTCTCGATGGTGATGGACCGCGTGGTCTTGGCGGCATTCCGCGATAATCTAAAGAATATGGCCACGGCAACGGACAAGAGAACCATCGTCATCGGATTTGCCAAGGTCATCGCGGAGAGCCCAGCTCAGTTGGGGTTAGTTACTACTTTATATGCTCTTTAAAGGAACACGAACATTGCGCGTAAATGGCGCGTTTTTTTAGCAGCCGGGTCACGCTACGAACTTCCCCGAATATGTTTGATTTGCATTTTTCTGTGCTTTAGATTGATTTTTTTGAATTTCAAGTATGTTTACTCGATTCGCCACCAAATTCTGTCGTAGAATAGTCTACTTTGCCAGAAAAAAATTACGGAGACATGGAGTAATTGATCCCACAAGGTAAAAGTTTTCTCCATGTTCTCTCGGTACTTTTTCTATAAAAGCAGCAGGCGATTCTAGGGCAGAACTTAACTCTGAATCGATTCAACAGAAACACAAAATGAGTGTAAAACACCAAAAATTGCAAATCAGGATTTTTGAGAGCAATTCGTGGCGAGACCGGCTTCTACAAAAAGCGCGCTGTTTATCGACAATGTTACTGTCCCATTAAATTTTGAAAACTAGAAGTGTAAAAGAAATTCTCTGAACTGTTTGTCTTGTCTCATCCTCATTCGACCACGAAAAACTTAAGTAGGCTTAATAAAGGGGACTTCAGCCTTTTGACTAACCATTCAGTCATTGAGAGAAGTTCTCAACTTGTCTGAAAAGGCACAAACGCGTCAGCTTTCCTCCTAAACACCATTATTTTCAGAAGCCAATACGGTGATCTAGCCCACTGTCTGGTGGAGCTGGTCGAGTCCGTCAGCGCCAGTGACCGACACACGATGACGCCCGAAGAAGAACAGGCCAGCATGTACAACGCCGAGGGCGAATTCACCAATCCCTACTGTCGACTCAGCTACGCGCCCAAGGCCGAACTGCTTGCCCCAGAAGTCTCTAGTTACAAAGGTTTGTTCTTATTCAAAGAAAGGCCCCTTTAGGGCAAAGATTCTTGCAAACTGTCAAGCACTGATCTTGAACACCTTCCTTCTGTAAATGGTTGACTGAAAAAGTTTGTCACCTGCGGGGATCGAACCTGGGTCGTTTAGTTTGAGATGGCGCTTCTTATAGTCCATTTAAAACGTCGGCAGATTAACGGATCTTCCCGCCAAACGGCTCCCGCCGCATTTTCAAAATTTGGCGCGAGTTATTCGAGTTTTGCTATTTTTTAAATCTTTATTTTGAGCTCGCCATCAAATTCAGAGGCCCAGAAACCTAGTTGACAACATTTTTGAAGAAGAAGTCTGTCATAAATGCGCTAAAATTTGTCGAAACAGGTTGGTAGAGCATAATTTTCATTTTTCAACGTGTTCCTCTCAGTTTTTTTTGGTGTTAAATTTGTTGTCAAGTAAGTTTTCTTGGTCACTAAACCTAATGGAAATGTCAAAAAAAAACGAAAAAGTGACCGCAAATAGGCTACTATGGCGAAAACTCAAATAACTCGCGCCTTTGGAAATGCGTGACCGGAACCTTTTGGCGGGAGGAGCCAGTCTTTTAAACTGCCATTGAAATTAGGGTATAGGCCACAAGCAGATGTTTCATTCGAAATAATCCTAATGTTCAGCGGTTCTGGCCCAGGCGCTTCTCCATACGGCCCCGCATCAAGATTCAAGCTACCTCAACTGTCTGTTGACCGAGGACGTCCATCGACTACGACAATACTTCTAGTGGTGTGTCTGTCCCTCTCACTTTTTCAAATAGTTTTCTGCCAATTTGTATAATTTGCTTCCTCTATCTCATTTCTCTTCCCTCCTCCCCCTCTTCCCCCCAGCGTCTATGATACTCGTTCCTTTATTTTTTACGTATTCCCTCTAAGACCTCTTTGTGAGCGTAATTTCCGAGTAGCCCTCTTCCCCCCGTGTTCTGATCCATTACGAGTGTGTTTGCAGTATGTTGTCTATAAATGAGAGATTCCTTCTCCAACTTTGTTTCGGGGACACGACAAAAAGATACTGGATCAATAGAAAACGAAGGACGGCTCCTCCAAATATTGTTCGGCAGAAGCAGATACACTCATCTTCTTTCCCTGAACCTTTTAAATTTCCACATGTACAGACGAGAGCAAGTATGACACATTAAGGCTCAGGTTACTCGTATTCTGATCGCAGTTAAAACGCCTGGAAAGCTGTCGATAGTAAATCTGCTGGGAACCGGGTGCTGGATAAGACGAGGAGGAACTCGACCTAATGAGAAAGGAAGTCGATCGCAGCGCTGATGGACCCGGTAGTGTAGTTGAACCGTTGGACGTCGGATGTCACAGCATCGTAGCTGATGATATCAGATCAAGAGTACCTATGGGTTGAGAAGGCCATTGATTGTTGTAGTAACTAGACGTAGATTGAGCAATGTGTCGCACCCGTGCCCACGTTAGAGTTCTTGTATTCAGGTTGGTCCTACCCGCTCCGGGTTCTAGTATTCTCCCGAGGGTAAAAGATCTGTTTGAGGTCGCTCCCGCTGCGGTTGCTTACCTTTGTGCCTTTTATATGAACTGTTAGTAAGTAATATTCTGTAACTCTCTTTGGTCACTCGACCCTAGTTCCGAAGGCAGCCGGTCGACTACTTCTCGAATTACAATGTGGCTATACCGATGGATATCCACCGGGGACAAAAATTTGCCGATGTTTCAGCTCCGAATAGTGTTGGGCGCATAAAAAAAAACATACCGTCTCTCTATCTCTGTCTCTCTATTACTCTGGCTCTGTCTTTGTCTCCCACAGGTCTGTCTAGCTCATTTTACACATTTTAATGGAGGCCAGTTTCGTGGGCGCTGAAATCGGTCCTGCTACTTGTTTTTCTCTAAAACTTAATATTTATCCTTTAACAGTCGATAGTCTACCTTGCCCTGCTTAGACAGAGAGACAAGTTACAGTTCTTGTTTAAAGCCGATCTGGAAAAGAAAATACTACTAACATTACAAAAGGCACTTTTCCTAGAAAAACTGTACAAACATTCATTTCATCTCACAATTTACACCACAGGGAAAGGGGGATATTCAAAAAAAATGTGACCAGCTGCCCGTATTTTCTCGATTAAGAAGGAGGTTGTTTTGTTAGAAGTTATGCGAAAGAGAGAGAGAGAGAGTCAAGGAGAATATGAAGAGTCTAATGGCATTCGGAGGGAACAATCTTCTCGGGCAGAGTCGTTTGGGCAGAGGTTCGACTGAAATATGACTATTTTTAAAGGACTGTTGACAGACAGACATAGAATATTAGGGATGAGGACATGTTAGTCTGCTTTGGACGTCTGGGTCTGGACCAACCTGCAGAGAATGTGCTGAGCTCCAGCTGCCAGCAGGAGAAACAGGACGCAGAACTTGAAAATAGCCAGCATTGAGAAGTTCTAAAGGTTTTGTGGTCATTTGCACAGAAAAGATGAGAAACCTGGAGAAGGATGAAGACGACGATCAGGTTCAGAGGGATGCGGAAGAGATTGATCGTGGTGGAACGGGTCTCTTCGGGTAGATAGGCTCCGCGCAGACAGCCCATCGAGGGCCAGAAAATACCGACGCAGACCTGGGTAAGAGATTTGAATGGAACGGACGTCTCTCTGTCACTGTATCTCTCTACTTCTGTCTCACCGAACATGATAATAAGACCCACCTCGAAGAGGATGAAAGCTCCAAAGACCAATGGGCCACTCGTTGGGGCGACTACCGGTACCGACAGACAGACAGCGGCCAGGAGAAGCACAT
The DNA here is from genome assembly GCA_037178975.1 of Oscheius tipulae. Taxonomy (NCBI): domain Eukaryota; kingdom Metazoa; phylum Nematoda; class Chromadorea; order Rhabditida; family Rhabditidae; genus Oscheius; species Oscheius tipulae. The sequence goes on along the minus strand of JASJZH010000004.1, from coordinate 182,006 downwards.
ATCTCATGAAGTCCTCTGGTCTGGAGTAGTTGGAGATGATCTTGAAGCAGCTGGATCCCATCATTGTGGCGACCATGAAAGCGGCAAAGATGTAGCCGTGTGGGATACTTCCACCTTCACCAGCTGCCAGAGTCAGAGCTGGAGTCCATTCCAGAACGAATGTGTACATGGAACCTTCGAAGAGGGCCTGGACCAGACCGAGGCAGAGCACGTTGACGTCTGGAATTCGCCTGGATGACTCCCTGTTCTTTCTCTCTCTCTTTCTCTCTCTATCTCTCTCTGAGTCTGTGTCTCTCTGTCTCTCTGCCAAAATTTACCAGATCGAATAGTCTCGATAGCCTTGGCAAAAGACTCCTGAACGGCAGCCTTCTCGTTTCCGTAGTTCTCGGTCCATGTGCTCATCGTGACCAGGCCCATAGCGGCAAGAACGAAAAGAGCGAGATCGAAGGGAGCTCTGAAAGATTTCCAGGTTTCCAGAGACAAGAAGACAGAGAGACCCAGACAGCGAACAGTGGACAGTCTCTCAGAATCGAAACTCACACAAATCCGAAAGAGTCGGCCACGAATTGGGCAGCAACACCGGACACGATGGCAATGAGCGAGTTTCCCAGAGCCGCATGGGAGAACAGAGTTCCTAGCTGAGAGGGGGAGAATCCTCGCTTGTTGTGCTCGTAGACAACCCAGCTCTCGAAGGCCGAGTACAGAATCGAAGTCGCAATTCCGCCCAAGAAGCGTCCAACCATGAGGATTTCCATCGAGGCAAAGTGCTTGGTGATGCAGGCTCCTCCGTAGAGGAGGGCGTAGAGAATGCAGTTGTTCCTTCGTCCGAACTTGTCAGCAAAACTGCCTACAACTGTTCCGAAGAGAAGAGAGCTTCCGAAGCCGGCAATGAAGAGAATCTCGATCTGGTGCTTGGACATTCCGTAGGATTCGTAGAGGGCGTAGACATGGGGCCCTTGGAGCCAGTCACCGGCTAAAATAGAAGGATTTGCCGATCAGAAATGTGGAGAACTAGTCCTACTGTTACCTACCCTGTCTCTTCAGTCTCTATGTCTCTCTGCCTCTTTGGCTCACTGTCTCTCTGTCTTCCTGTCAATTGTTTGTTGTATTGCATCAGGTGATTTATATTTCTGGTTCAAACCTTTTATTTTCTTGAACCTTGACTCTTACTTCAGACCTCTCCCTATTCCTATCATTTATCTCCAGACTCTTGAAATTGTCCTGTCTATGTGGCTCACGACTCTTGCCGGTTCATTGACAGACAGAAAGAGAGGCAGGTACACAAAGTTATCTTTTAATACCCCTCTCGTCCTTTCCCCTGACTAATCCCCGAAACTTTCCCGCCGTCCCCTTGACCCAATATCGTCGCTTTCTGGCATAAAAGTCCCAAACAGGCATCTCTTGACTTCCAAATTTCCACGTGTATAAACACTAGGCCGGACATATCTTCTCTGTATGCTCAGAGACCTTTATGACCGATTCCCTTCTCTCCTTCCGATACTAGATAAGGTTACAGAGCAACAGAGAGTCCTCTAGATTTTCTCTCCAGAAACCCTCCTTCCTAGTCCTTTTTCAAATCTCCCAAAATCTCGCACAGAAAAAGACGGACAAGGGGAGATGAGTGGATTAGATAGAGAACAGGACGGGAGGATGGCTATTGATTGGAGGCTAACAAGCGGACAGAAGAATTGAATGTTCAGACAATTTTCCAGACAAATGTGGATTGTTAATGTAAGAACGAGATGTACAGTGCGGAACGAATGAAGGAAACGAGAGGTTTATAAAACGAAAATTTTTGTGTATGAGCAAGGCTTCGGACCCTTTGTCCCTGCTCTTCTTCCAAACGACATTCTCCCCATTTAGTCTCTTTTTTTTTCGCCTGATCTTTTCTCGATCTCGAGATCGCCCCCAAGTGCACAGCCCGACTGCCTTTTGCCCAAACCGAGGTCATTGAGAGAGACTCACCAACGGCCATCATGTAGACGGTCAGGTAACAGGTCTGGAAGCTGCGAAAGCCGGCATCTTCCGACTTCTCGGTCGCCGATCTGGAATAGTCTTTTTGGATATGGTTGTTTTCTCAGTTCCTTTAGGGAAATCTAGGGATTGTACTGAATAGAATTCGGAAGGATATTGTTTCCCATTGTTTGCGGTCTCTATTCTTCTCTTCCTTCCAGTTGAAATCGTAGTTTTCTTAAAGAATTCAGATCTCGCTGTTGTGAGACAGTTGTTCTCTTTTAGACTCTGTGCTGTACTTAAAGGTGGCTGTGATAGAGGGACGGGAAAAAGTTAATAGACAGAAAAAGAGAGAGACAGACAGAGAGACTGAGGGACAGAAAGAGCAACAAGCAGAAAGACAGAGCTATATAGAGTCAGATAGATAGAGAGACGCACAGATAGTGGATCATAGAGATTGAGTTTGTCACAGGAACGCAGTTTTCGTCGCTTCTAGTAGTCTATTTGTTTGGTGAAAAAATCATGGGATTATTACAATCACATGACAAAATAGCAGTTTCTCCTGTCTCTTTGTCCCACATCCACTTTCTGAATGATAGAATCCATTGGGCAGAAACATTTGGACAGGATGGCATGACAATTGGTTTGAACGGGACATGTAATGGATAGAAGACAGACCGGGAGGTAAGGGAATCGGTCATTTTTCCCATGGATACCACCTATATTTTGGCTCAAATTTTACCGATTAGTGAAGAATTAACCTACTGGACAGAGGCAATGGGACAGAGTCATAGACATGGAACAGAGACAGTGATGCTATCAGGGAACAAGGAAATGGGAGCAGTAGGAAGCCTATCCCGGTCGAAAAGAGTGAATCCCCGGCATAAAAAGTTCAGACTGACCTCGTATAATAGTAGAGAATGGCACAAACGACGGCGAGAGCATAGAAGACGGCCACGAACATCATCCCCCGACGGAAAGTCAAGAATTCGATGTGGAAACGAGGAAATAGCCACTAGTTGTCTTCCCAAACGACAGGCTCCGCCCCCCTTCGCCACGTATGGACTGGCTGGCAGTCAAATACACAAGGAAACATTGCTGTTCAATTATGGTCGCTTTTGGAGGAAAAAAACTTCATAATATGGGAACTAACGATCGAAAAAAAGCAACAACTGTGTGACTAAAATAGGTTCTTCTTCTGCTAGACGCCGTTGGCCCACTCGTCGCTGACCTGTCGAGCAACGACGACTCCGAAACCGAAGCCAATAAGACTCTTGAAGACGGACCTGAAATTTGGATATTTTTTTGGCAGTTATAGTTGTGACCCAGAAAAAAGAGGGCTGGAAAAGATCATTTTCATGCCCAGGTCGAAAACTGACTTGTCTACGGTCGTTTTCCACAATATCCCGACTGTTTTTACTTCCAGAGCTAGAAATATCTTTTTCTGCTCATGAATTACCAATAAAATTTTACAATAGCTAAAAAATTAACAGTACGGTTATTGTTTGTTCAGATTCTATTTGTATTGGAAAGGAACTATGGCAAAAAGACCTACTTCGGGCATAATTTTCTACCAAAACAAGTTGCTCGCCACCATGTAATCCTTCCAAGCACTAAAAACAGCCCCCACACATCGTGCAATTGTTTTCAGCTGATCAAATAGTCAGCAAATGGGCAATAGTTGTATAGATTAACGGTGCTTACAGAGTTTTTGTGCTTGTGAAAATACTGTATGCAATGATCGGAAGATATTTCAGGCGCTCCAATAAAGCAAAACGGGTAATCACACTCAAAAATTGAAAAGGGGAACCGACCAGTAGAAGGGATCGTTGTAGACGGTATTGACGATGGTGAACCTCGTGCGGATGGGCTCGGGCTGGGGAGGACCTTGCTGCATGCGGAACATGATTTTGCCTGGAATAGAATGGTTTCTATCGGACAATGAAAGTGGAGAAGAACATAGAGCGTGGGGATAGGAGTTACAAAGTTTTGGCTTGACCTTTTGGGGCATTTGCGATTTTCTTCAGCAATAAAGTTTTTTTCAGCTATAAACAGGCATCTCTCGATCAGAATCAAAGCAAAACAGTTAGAAAACATGAGAATCTCTCGAAAACACGGCGCCTGTTTCTTTTCGGAATTCTGGCCCGTTTCCACGTCTTTCTTACTAAATTTACTATTTAAACTATACCTGTCAGTGGCAAGTACGTTTTGGGACAATTTTGACTTTATTTGTTCTCAAAACGTCCTGGCCACTGGCAGCTATAGTTTAAATAATGAATTTAGCAAGAAAGGTGAAATTATAGACGTGGAAACAGAAGAAATAGGACGAGAAAAGATAGGGCTTTGACGCAAGTAGTGAATATCCGATTACGGTTATCAAACGTTCCTTCACTTGGTTTGAAAAAGTACGCAATTGCGTATTTGTGTCTGCAAGTTTTCCCCCGTACTTTGGACTTCCTTTAGGGGTTTTATCGCCTGTTTTTCGCTCTCTTTTGCTTACTTTCTTGTTCTGGAACATTTCCCAAACAAATGAGCCTCAAAAACTAGCATAAATTTCAGATGTGGCGCTTGGAAAAGGATCTCCTGCTTCGCCAGGCTCCGCTCCCCATCTCTCTTGGAAAGGAGCTGGTCAGGCGAGGGTAAGTACCTTGTTTTCTTACTTTTCAGCATTTCTGTAAAGTTTCGATAGTCTTTGTAAGAAATTTGGGCATTCCCGCAAAAATTTCAAAATTTCCCGCCAAAACCGGTACGCTGTCGTCTGATTCGCTTTCTGATTTTCGGCTCTCGCTCGCTCACTTTTTGCCACTTCTGCCTCGTTTTTACGCATTTTTTCGTTGAAATATCTCACAAAATGCTTGCAGAATGCATTCGTTGACCGGGGAGGACTACCAGTACCTGCACAAGAGCGATATTCCCAGCTATCACTTCCAGAAGAGTCTCCGCCGTCTGCCTATTCCCAAGGTGGAAGACTCCGTGAAAAGGTATCATTTTAGCCCTCCTCATTTAATTTTGTTTTTCAATGTTTGTACTCTAAAAGTTGGAAACAGGATACTGGTTGCTGCAAATAGTTTTGGGCCTGTATTTTGTTGTCATCTGGTTTCTGAACTTTTCTATATTTTTTCCAGCTGTCGGAAAATGGTTGCGAGTTCCAAAAAGTTGTAAATGATCTAAACACCATTTTCCAGGTACCTATCAGCAGCGAAAGTAGTTCTCCCTGATGCCGTCTACGCCGAGACGGAGAAGGCCATCAAGCAGTTTGAGAAGACCGAAGCAGCCGCTCTACAAAAGGCTCTTCTCGACTACGACAAGTCGCACAGTGACACGAGTTACATCAGCGAGCCTTGGTTCGACATGTACCTGTCGGCCCGTGTGCCCGTGCCTGTCAACTTCAACCCCTTTATGATGTACGCGCCGGATCCGGAGGAGCGCTTCAATCATCAGCTCACCCGCGCCACGAACTTTGCCATCAGCTATGCCCGCTTCAAGAGGGCTCTCGACGCAAACTGCTTGGCTCCCGAGGTCTACCATCTGAATCCGAAGAAAAGCGACACCAAGTTCTTCAGGAGCGTCTGCAGGTGGGATCTCGGAGCTTCCGTTGTTCTAATGCATATCAATCCAGGGCTCTCCCTCCCAGTCTCTCCTGGTTCGGAGCTGTCGCCTTCAAGGCCTTCCCCCTCGACATGAGCCAGTATCGCAGCCTCTTCAATGGAAATCGCATTCCCAAGAAGGGCAAGGACGTCCTCTTCAACGTTGGTCACCCAGCCAAGCTCCCGAAAAATCAACTTTAGGACTATTCCGTCCGTCACTGCCTCGTCATTCACAAGGGACGCATGTTTCGCGTGAACATTTTCAACGAGGCCGGTGAGATCCTGCCCGCCGAGTCGATTCACAGCTCCCTGGCCCATATTCTGAAGAATAGTGCCGAGTTGCCTGCCAGTTCGGAAGCTGTGGGCTCGTTGACGACGCTGGATCGTGACAGCTGGGCTGCTGCACGTGTGGAGCTCGAGGATGCCGGCAATTACGAGTCTCTTCGAGCTGTCGATGGAGCCCTCTTTGCTCTGTGCCTTGATGACTTGAAAACCGAGGATCATCAGAGGTAACTTTTGTTTCCTGCGCAAAGTTGAGCCACCAATCGTAGCTTCCTGAATCGTATGTTGCCCTCTGCGGCTCTATTCTATCACGTTGCATTCTTACACTATCCGAACCCAGTCAAACCCGCTGCATGCCCTAGCAAGCGTTCTGTATTCTAGTTTACAATGTTGACCAATCATGCTTTTTTCCTGTCTTATTCATGTTGTTCATGTTCCCATCAGGAAGCGCACTGGTCGGACCAGGCCAGGTTACTGACCAAAGGCGCACGCTGTTTACAAGCTGGCCAGGCCAGGTTTGCGATGCCTGTACCAATCTTCTATCCTTGTCAGCCCGTGTTATCGTCGAATAGTCTTCCAGACTGGGGTCGATTTTTGGGAATAGCGTACGTACAAGTTTTAGGTGGCGAAAGTTCCAAAAAAAAAAAATACACATAAGGGTCTTCAATTTGGTGAGAAAAGAGGTTGAGTCTAAAAATTTCCCGTGGCTTGAGCTGACGTCTGCCTCCAGCTACCAAAATTCTTGTGGCGACATGTTCTGCCTGACTAGAAGCCGAATCACCTGACCTACTGTCTTTGCCTTCCTGCCACGAACAACCTCCCTCATTGTCACAACCCTCCGTTTTTCAGACTAGTCCAATCTCTCTTGATCGGCGACGATGCACGCAATAGATGGTTCGACAAATGCTTCCAACTTATCGTCGACGGTTCGTCCCCTTTCCTTTCCCTCTTATTCCGCCCCAATTCAGCCAATGGCCGCTCTACAATCAACTTTGAGCATTCCTGGGGAGACGGGGTGGCCGTACTGCGCCTCATGGAGGAATCCTTCAAGGATACTAACAAGCACCACTTCGTCTCGCCCGACGACATTCCCACCGCTGCGGATGAGGCCAATGTCCATGAAATCGGTCGGTTTTGTGTCTTTCCCAACAAAATGTACGAATATTTAGAATTCAAACTAACCGACTCACTCAAAAAGAAGATTGCCGAGGCGCAAACGACTCATCAGGACGCGCACAAGGACTTGCAATTTGCCACTTTGGAATACAAGGGAATGACGCGCGACACGATCAAGAAGACCAAGTTGTCGCCGGATTCGATCATGCAGCTCGCCATTCAGATGGCCTACTACGATCTGTACAAGGAATTCGCCCCGACCTACGAGAGCTGTTCTACGGCAGCCTTTTTGAAGGGCAGAACCGAGTGTATTAGGTACATATTGTTGATTCTGACTCCTTCTCGCGATCTGTCCATGTCGCTTTTGCACAGCAGGGGTCAACTGGATCCCTGCCGGTCAGGTTACCCCGCCTCTGCCGATTCATGCCGTAGCATAGATCAGTTGACCACTGCTGGCCGGCCAGGTCAGGGCGATCTCAGCGTGCGGCCGGGTTTGTACCATGCCAATGTTCTTTCTCATTGTCAAAGCTTGTCTTCAATGCTTCATGTCAATGTGTCCCTGTCACTCGGTTCATGTCAATCTCGCTTCTTTGACCTTGTCCTTTTATATTTGTGACTGTTTGCTCTCATCCTGTACCATTTTGGGAGGTTCAATTTCTTTTTCTAAATTTTTACATTCAGATCTGCCACAGCTGCCACCAACGCCGCCGCTCTGGCCATCTTGGAGGGCAAGAAAGACGTACGCCCTCTCCTGGAAGCCGTCAGTGCCGCCCATGGCCAGCTGGTCAAGGACGCCTCGATGGGACAAGGCTTCGATCGTCATCTGCTCGGCCTGAAGATCACGGCGCAACGAGCAGGCCAACCCATTCCGAGCTTCTACGATGATGCTGGCTACAAGCGCATGGGTCATTTCATCCTCTCCACGAGTACCCTCTCGACGGAGACCATAGTCTTCGGCGGGTTCGGCCCAGTCGTGGCGGACGGCTTCGGAATCGGCTACAATGTGGTCAAGAACATGCTCGGAGCCGTTATCTCCTGTAATAAGGTCGTATCGATTGCTTTCCTTATCTAAAACTGACAAAATTTTAGTCCAAACGCGACGCGGAGGAGTTCTCTCGCGCCATGTACAGAAGTCTCGATCTTCTGAAAGCCGTCTTCGAGTCCGAACAGGCCAAATAGAGGGAAGAAATTGTCACGTTTTATTGCCTCCGTTCCCTCCATTTTTTGTATAGAAACTAACATTGTAGCATATGGATGTATTTATTTTTTGACGTTATTTATTGTTTGACCGCGTGACACTTTTCCCTTCCCAGTGTATTCTATTTTTCAGCCCAAATTTACTGGTGTTTTAGCACGGAAATGTAAGGTAAGATATCAATGAAGATACTGCCTCAACTTGTTCGCGATTTTTTTGTGCCCTTCACGTCGTTAGCACGATGGGAAATATTTGGAAAACATTGAGACGTTTAAAATGACAAAATTTGGTAAAGAATGTTTTCTGCTTCGAGCCGCACCTATTAATAAGCTCAGAAATAGTTTCCCAATGTTTGATTCTAAAGTCATTAAGACCATTTTTGCTAGGCTTTCATTTGTTTCGAGGACTTTAACATACTACAATCGAACGTTTTCTTCCGCCCTAGACAAACAGGCGGGAGATTGACGACCTGGCATTGCGACCTTTTTCAATCTACTCTTACTACTTCCGACTTCCAGAAAACGGTCGTTTTCGCAGTTTAAAACACCCTAACGTTTTCGACTCCAGAGAAGAGTTGGCAGGAGATGTTCTGTCCAGTATTAGAAAAAAAAAAATCCGTTTTATTGCCAGTATTAGATGGAAGCTAGCTTTGAAAACGCTTTAGATCATTGATTTTGTCACTGAAGGCACTCTAAGCAGCCACAAAGTATTATTGAAGGCCAACGAACGGCGAAAACCGTCGGAGTCGGCTGAAATCGTAGCGTAATACATTTCAACCCTTTTCTATGCATTTCTTTTCCCTTCTCTTTATCCTAGCGATGTTAGCTATCTATCCAACATTTACTTGTCTTTCCTAGCCCGCTGAACCATTTTGTTAGCAAGGGAAAGTCGAGAATGTTAACTGCCATTTCTGAAAATATTAGAAGTCAGCTGGATCCCCGCCATCACAACTTTTGCACGACCTCTTTTCTTACTCCAAAAGATCTCCCTTTTGTTTTTGTAGCGATTTGCGCAAACCCCTGATTACTTCGAGTATTTTTGGACTGTACATATAGATCCCCCTGCTGATTTTCTATGGTCTGGGCGATCTCCCTTTCAGCTGATCCATGATGTGTCAGAGATAAGAAGACCGGAAACTCCCAATTCTTAATTTCGTAATGTCTTCTTCTCTGTTTATCCTAATTTCTTGCCTCATTTCCCAACGAATTTCTTTCAGGATGTCCGGCAATCCAGAAAACCGAGGCGAGATGGTCGAGGCGGCTCGCAAGTTCATGCTGACGCCGAAGGTACGCGACTCGCCCTTCGAAGAACAGCGACAGTTTCTTCTCGGCAAAGGTACGAGTTTTTTTTGAATCCAAGAATACCATTTTAGGCGTTTCCGAGTCAGAAATTGCCGAGGCTCGAGCCAGTCTCCCGGTCACAGCTGTAGCGCCAGGTTATGTCCCACAAGCGCTGCCTACACCACCACAAAATCGGGTCTTAGGAGCCGCGCAGGCCATCCTGGTCGTCGGGAGTGTCAGCTACGCCGGCTACAGATTTCTTCGCAGTTACGTGCTGCCCAAGTTCTTCGATATTCCCGATCCATCGACGGAAGAGCTCCGCATCCTACAGGTACCCCCTTTTTTTGTATAACTTACGCAAAAAAACGGCTCTAGAACCAAGTGGACGAGCTGCAGAACTCGATCAAGTTTGTGATGGACAGTGTCTCGCAGACTACCCAAGCCCTCGCCACCCAACAGACGGAAATCGGACGAGCATTGCATTCGATCAGCGGCCGAGATGCCGATTTGAGTCGTGTCGAGGCTGGAATCTCAACGATCAAGAGTCTTCTGCTCAGTCAGAACAATATCGCGCCGATCATCACGCCCATGGTCTCGAGCCTTCCGAGCTGGCAGAATGTGAGTTGGTTTAACTCTTTTTTTTTTTACTTGATTCGTCCGAAAACGCCTGAAGAGCGGAAGCTATTCTTTCTTGCTCATGATCTCGTACTGGCCTCCCACCTGGTTGTACTGTTTGCCGTTTGCTAACCGCGGGTTGCAAAATTTCCGAGATTTTTTAGCAAAAGTAAAGACGAAAATGAGTGTTTTAGTGTTTATTTAGCCTGTTTTAATCTAAATAAGTAGAAAAAGGCTTTTCCGTCAGACTCGAACCTGAATTGTAAGTTGGTTGGCTTCAACTTTAGAAGGCTGTAGCTCGCATGCAGTGTGTTTACAACTTTTTTGTTGCATATCCTTAATCTACTCGAGTATTTTAAACCTTGGCCTTTTTAGTAGCTTCAACAGATTTTCCTAACAAACAAAGCCCTTTTTCAGGCCGGTCCTCCTGCCAACGCTGCCCGCGCCGGCACCACAGTTAACGCCGAAACCTCTTCTACTGAGAAAGATGAGGAAAATGAGGACGAATTCGTCGACACGCTGTAAAAATTCTCATTAGTTCACTCATGTACCTTTTTCTTCTTCACCTACTTCACTGTGATTCCTCCAAATTGTGATCTGTAGATTTTTGTAACTTTCCCCCAACTTGCCATGCTGCATAGAGAATAAGATTCTAACTTTTCTTGCTTCTTTCCCGGAAAAGAGTTTGTTCTAGTCAATTTTTTACCTAAAAAATAGGAAAGCTTGAAATGTAAGAACAGATGAACAAACTTCATCCAGCTCTCCGAGGTCTAAGTCGAATAGCGGGTCAAAGTGGTAGAAGAAGTCTGGCGAATGATGCGACCAGAGGAGATACAGGTAATTTGATGGACATTTAATGTTTTTGGCAAGTATTCGCCGTGGAAAAAGTCGGAAAAGAAGTTGTTCTGGTCTGCAGGCATGTGTTTTTCGGAGTGAAGACGACGTTTTTCCATTTTTCGATGTTCGGCATAGTTGCACAACTTTTGGAGATCTACAGCTTTGCAGAACATCGCAAAGCCGGAAAATGCATGTTTGAAACGAAAATCACACCCCCGCTGTATTTCGACCCCAACCGGACCGACCTCACGCAGTCCGTGCGCACATGCTTGCTAGTCTACTGCTTAATTCACACCATTTTGCGTGAATATGACTACCTTGTGAAAATCTTCTAAATCTTCTATTTTTTCATATACCCTCCTAATATCCTCCATTTCCAGGAGCCCTGGACGGCTTTCACTACACTCCCCTCGGCGAGTCGGACATGTCCCAACGAAGTCGCGTCACGATGCTGTCGAGCGAGATGCTCGAAGCCAAGCAGGTCGGCGTCCGTGGGCTCAGCTGCTACGGATTTCGGCTCCTGGACGGGACTTTTCTCTACGGACCGGTGGCTCTATTCCCTAAAACGGCGCTGTCGTGGCGAGTCAAGACCCCAGACGACATCACACCAAGATCACTGAGTCTTTTTGCGGCCCTGGAGCCCAAGATTGATATATTGGTGCTGGGAGTCGGAGACAAGAAGAACATTGACGCGTGAGTTCGTGAGTCAAAATATCATATTTTAAAGCGAGGCTGAGGCGCTACTCAGTTTGTAATTCGGCGCGCAAAACGGAAAGACGCACGGGAAAGCAAAATTGTAAAACATGGTGATTGTTCAACCGACAAACGATGCAAAAAAGAAACTTTCTGGGAGTGGTTCTGAGGATTTCGTCAGGGACAAAAAGATCTAACCCATGCGGGAGTCGAACCCGAGTCGTTTTTGTTCCGTAATCGGAGCGTTAACCGGCTGAGTCATGCGGGCAAGCTCGCTGATTTTTTGCTTGGAATATCGAGCTCACCTGCTTGTCAGCTGTCTCTCTTTCACTTATAACCAGTCGCCAATTTTTTGATAAAAAATGAGTCGTCAGTGTGGAATGAAGAATCAAAACTCAAAAGAATCATAGTTTCCACAAGACATGCACTGGCCCTTACAAACTGCATGGGGCGAGTTTTTCGAAGACCGAAACAGTGAAGAGTACAGTAACATTTTTTTAGTAGTATCAACCGATTTTCTTCTCGCGCAGAAAGGGATGAACTCGCTTGCGGACACTGAAAACAGGAAAAAGAAGTAGTATCAACAATTTCAAACTTAAACAACAGAAGGGTTGCGTAAATAAGCCTAAATGATAAAGGACCCTTCCGACTGACAGGAGGTTGCGTAGAAAATTTATACCAACTGGTTCTAGCACATATCTGGTTTCCACAATGAACTTCCTCCTTCAAATTCCTGTTTTCAGTGTCCGCAAGCGAGTTCATCCCTTCCTGCGCGAGAAGAAAATCGGCCTCGAGATTATGGATTCCGTGAGTTTTCATCAATTTCTTTTTTTTTTGCAAAACTTCCCATTTTAGGAAGATGCCATAGCCACATTCAACTTCCTGAACGCGGAAGGTCGCTACGTGGCTGCGGCTCTCTATCCACCGGACGAGATGGTCGTCACAGACGCCGAATATGGGCGTGCATTGAATCTCCTACGAGGCTGGGATACGGTAGACGAGAATCCACTGCTTGCCGGGCTAACAGACACCCTGAATCAGACCGAGGATCTGGTCAAGAGACTCTGGGACGGAAAAGGAGACTGGAACAAAGTCCGAGACAAGGTATGCCCATTTTTTGGGCCAAAAACCCCTAAATTTTAATGATTTTCACCAAAATATAATCCTGTTTGTAGGTCCTATCGCTGAGAGGCAAGGATCAAGAAGTGCTGACCGGGAAGACGGAAGAACCGAAGAAGAAGCTCACAGACAGCTGATCTCCGCTTTTTTTCTCGCGAAAAACATAAATTTGTTGTATTTGTAGAAATGTAGAGCGTAGTAAATTGTTTCTAGACTTGTTTGAGCGGCCGGTGTTAACGGACTGTTCTACGGCCATTTGCTATATTTTTTGTCACTTTATTTTTTTTTGTAGCCAATCTATTTTAAATTGTCCTCGCGTCTCTGTCTGTGTGTGTGTGTGTGTCTGAAGCCAATATTGCCAATTAGTGTGCACTATTTTGTTCGCACACTAATTGTTTGCAAGTCAAGCCGAATCGAGTCAGTTTGGGCAAGCGCGTCTTTGGGAGGACGTTGCTTCTGTCACACTACCTCGATTGGAGGGAATGCGGACAGGTTGTAGTGAGAGGAAAGGGTCACGACAGTTGGACAGAAGGATGTAGAAATCGAGCAGTTTTGGAAGGATCATTACTGGCATTGAGCCCCAAAGGGCGATAGCATTACTTGTCTATTTTAAATTGTCCTCGCGTCTCTGTCTGTGTGTGTGTCTGTCTGAAGCCAATATTACCAATTAGTGTGCACTATTTTGTGCTCACACTAATTGTTTGCAAGTCAAGTCAGTTCGGGAGATACCTTCTTTGGGAGGACGTTGCTTCTGTCATGGTAGCTCGACTGGCGCGGAAAATGCGAACAGGGCGAAGTGAGAGAGAAGGACCAGTACAGGCTGACAGAAGGGAATAGAAACCGGGCAAAATTCAAAGGTATCAGAGGATATAACTGTCATTGGGCTCCCCAGGGACGATAGCAATACTTGGACAGGCAGTTGGGTCGAGAAATCGGAAATGGGTTCAAAGAGTGAAAGGGAAGTGGGTTTGAGGGATAGAAAGTGGAGTCAAAGAGTGGGAAGTGAGTTTCACTGATTAGAAATGGTCATTAGCAATCGTTTTTGCTGGGGAAAGGACAAGGTACACATGCCTCAAGGTGCGCAACAAGTTAGGCTACCGCCCCGAAGGGGCGGCGGCCTAACTTGTCCCCTAAAATTCTAGAAAAAGGTGAATTTTTGGCTAGAATATTCGTTTTCGGCATAGAAAACTAACTCAGAACACCCACTCTGTATTCTTCTGGCGGAAAATTTGAACTGATTTTATTATTTCTGACCCTTTTTCTCCCTCGTTCCAGTCCTTCCCTTCCGTTTTTTGTACCGTTTTGATATCTAGTGCTTCCGACTATATACTGGGCTCGATTTACATGATGGTGGATAGTAAAAAAACGCCGAAATAAAGGCCCTGAACTCGCTGTTTTGATGATAACTTTGGAAAATGTTGATTTTCTTGTTCCTATCGCCTTTTTACTTCGTCGAAAAAGGTTCTGTACCTTCAAACGAGAAAATGTAGTAGGATCACCCTGAATCTCAATGCCAGTTCTTCAACTCCCTACTAGATCCCATAAAAATAGCGTAGAACCTACTCAACAGCCCGCCCGCTGTTTACGAACAGAGCTGCGACGTTGCGTTGAAAGGAAAACGTCCATTTGGCAGGCTTTTCACATGACCATCAGCTCTTTCCTTCATTGGTTTTGTATAAAACTTGCATATTTTCATGCCATTGATAAATGGGGATGAAATAGATCAAAATAGACCATATACTTGGCCCTACTCCTTAACTTCTGCTCTTTCGTGCGTCTTCCCAATCTTGTGGTCTAAACCAGCCATTTTTTTTTTTGCAGGAAACTATGGTGTTAGCCGATCTCGGCCGAAAAATTCGCAATGCGATCGGCAAGCTCGGTCAGGCGACCATCATCAACGAGGATGAACTCAATGCGATGCTCAAAGAGGTAAGTTTTCCCTTTTTTTTCTGTAGGTAAGCAAATTTTCAGGTCTGCACAGCCCTGATTGAGTCCGACGTGCACATACGCCTCGTCGGCCAGCTGCGCACCAATGTGAAGAACGCGATAAATTTCGAGGAGATGGTCGGCGGAGTGAACAAGCGTCGTCTGATCCAAAGGACAGTCTTCAATGAGCTGCTGAAGCTCGTCGATCCGGGAGTAACGCCCTTCCAGCCGTCTAAGGGCAAGCCCAATGTCATCATGTTCGTCGGTCTGCAGGGATCCGGTAAAACGACGACATGTACAAAGGTGGGTGCTATTTTCTTTCAAAACAAGACCATTCCAGATGGCCTACTACTACCAGCGAAAAGGCTGGAAGACATGCCTGATTTGTGCCGATACCTTCCGTGCCGGAGCCTTCGACCAGCTCAAACAGAACGCCACCAAGGCCCGCATTCCCTTCTACGGATCCTACAGCGAGATGGACCCAGTGATCATCGCGGCCGAAGGAGTGGAAAAATTCAAGAAGGAGAACTTCGAGATCATCATCGTCGATACGTCCGGTCGTCACAAGCAGGAGGCCTCGCTATTCGAGGAAATGCTCCAGGTTTCCAATGCTGTGGTATGTTTTCAGTCTTTTTTCGTGTTATGACCCTGATTTTAGACTCCGGATAATGTGGTCTTCGTGATGGACGCTTCAATCGGTCAGGCCTGTGAGGCACAGGCCCGGGCCTTCCACGAGACCGTCGACGTCGCTTCGGTCATCATTACCAAACTCGACTCTCACGCCAAGGGAGGAGGAGCTCTTTCCGCGTGAGTTTTGTGCCTTCTTCCTTTGTAATATTTCTTGTTTGTCCCGAAACAGTGAAGTAACAGACAGGGATGAAGGGCATCTATCAGATATGGTACGATAGGAATAGATTCTTTAGAAGTTGGGGGTAGAAATCCGAGACAAGACAGCGTGCTGGAACATGTCTCAAACTTCTAAAAAAAGACATCATAGTCCGGAACAGACGCCAACTGGAGACTTTTAGACTCCTCTTTTTTGGAGGAGGGGTGACCCACCTGTTGGTTTTGCTCCAGTTGACCCCCTCTGCTGATCTCTGCCATGGCACAAATCAGTTGACGGTTATAGAGCGGGAAATTGGGCATATTCTGCAGAAGCTGCTAGCACACAGTGCTACCCTATCAGCCTGTCGAGAAATGTAACCTTCTAAAACCTCTTTTTCAGAGTAGCCGTGACCAAGTCCCCGGTCATCTTCATCGGAACCGGAGAACACATTGATGACTTTGAGATCTTCAAGCCAAAAGCCTTTGTCCAGAAGCTGCTCGGCATGGGTGACATAGCCGGACTTGTCGACATGGTTAACGATATTGGCATCAAGGACAACGAGGAGCTCGTTGGCAGAATCAAGCAAGGTTTTCTTGATTTTTATGATCTCTTTAAAAAAAATGCTGCAGGAATCTTCACTCTTCGAGACATGTACGAGCAGTTCCAGAATCTGATGAAACTCGGGCCATTTGGACAAGTGATGAGCATGATTCCCGGCTTCGGACCCGAATTCATGTCTAAGGGTAACGAGAAGGAGAGCGTAAATAGGCTGAAGAAACTCATGACCATTATGGACTCGATGAGTGATAAAGGTGGGTCTTTTTTCCTCAAATTGCGCGCTAAAAATTAGATTTACCGCTCACGGAGATCGAACCCGGCTTGTCTGGTTATTAGTGGCGACGCTTAGCAGTACATCAATATTTTTGCCGAAACTTTGTTTTAAAACCAAAACCCCCTAACACAATTGTACATTCTTACGCAGTTAAGGAATTCTACAAAATGTATCACAACCCGAAATTACAGAGCTCGACCACCCGAAGGCCCAGGACATCTTCACGAAGGAGCCAACCCGGGTTGCACGAGTTGCCCGAGGCAGTGGAACGAGTCAGAACGACGTGCGCGAACTCCTCAGCCAGTACAAGAAGTTTGCCGACATGGTCAAGAAAATGGGCAGCATGAAGGGTCTTTTCAATGTAAGTTTGCTCTGGTTTTGTTGGGGTAATAAGAAAAATTGAGTGACATTATCTCTATGGAAGTGCCTTTTATCTAAAAGCACAAATTGCTGCTCGTGTATACCTGATCTAATCAGAGAGAGAGAGAGAGACGTTACAGTTACAATAACCTACTGACAGCCATATGTCCTGAGAGAGATTGACAATCCGCATTTTTAGCCCAAGACCGGCGACATGAACCCGAAGAACGTGAACCCTGCCCAGATGGCCAAGTTGAATCAGCAAATGGCCAAGATGATGGATCCGCGAGTGCTGCAGCAGATGGGCGGCATGGGAGGCCTACAGAACATGATGAGCCAGCTCCAGAAGGGCGCCGGCGGCAAAGGAGGCGGTCTCGGTGGCTTCTTCTAGGAACTTTGATCTATTTTTTGTGTACATTCTGTTTTTCCCCCTCTCTCTCAGAAAACAGTGATTCCTCCCCCATATTCTATGCTATGCATGTGTGGATATTGTTATAATGTTATTGAGACAGAAATATTCGGTAAAAAGTTCTGGTTTTAGCTTACTTCATCGATTTGCTGGGAGCATGTTTCTCCTTTACGTTCCTCTATCCACTGGGAACAGGAAAGGAATAAAGCCAAGCAGTTTAGGTGTCGAAGATACGCAGATTACCAGAGAAAATATATAGAACTATTACCTTCGAAAAGTATCTTTTACGGGATGAGGTTATCTTGTTATTACTGTGTAATCATTTTACCCTGATGTATTTTCTCGTAACTTGCTGCAGCTTGAAGAAACAGCAAATACTGAAAGTCAAAACTCTCAAATTGAGATGGCATATCAAACCGTCTAAACTTTAACTTTTGTGGATTAGAAAAAGGTCCGCACACTCGCTTAATGACTTGGTACAGCGCTTTTGAATCGATCATTGTGAATTCCTTGGTTTTCATAGCTGTTTATTTGCTCATTTGATCGTTCCAAGAAAAATAGTACGAAGAAGGGGAAATTAACGAAAAAACTGGGCTGCAAAGTTTTCAAATCTCCATCGCACTTTTTTTTCGAACCATTTCCTCTTTGCCGAAACCACCACGAGAATGTTCAATATTTCAGCCTTCCACCGCCTCCTGGTCCACAAACAAGACTGCTCAGCTTGAGGATGAAGCGCGACGCAGAAGGAAAAGCCAAACCTTCGATGGCCTCGTTGTTCAATCAGGTCAAGTCCTCCGATGGCCGATGGGACAGTGAAGACAGTCAGCTGTGGATCTACACATCGAATAACTGCCAGGGGCGCTCGAAAGTGGCCGGATTTGACATGGGTACGTTTCTTTTTCTGTAGAAAACCACAACTTTTGGAAAACAGATGGCTAATCTTTTCCAAGCCTTATTCTTCTCGAAATGGCTTGTTGGAACAGTTTGTCATCCACGGGCATCAAACTCGGGTCTTCTGGTTCCAGATGGCGCCTCGTATCAATACTAACTAAGTACAAAAAATTCTACAAAATAGTACTTGACGAATAAGCAGGCTTGTTGATTCTGGGTAAATGAGCCGCGCCGCGGTCGGTCGCCTTCAATCCTAGGTCGCGTCGTGCTGCTACGATGAGTTTTTTGAGTATATTTTTTTAATGTACAGAATAATTACTGGAAGGAAATATATTGAATCATCGGCGCGGTGCGACCCAGAGTTGAAAGTAACTGAATGCGGCGCGACGCAGCATTTCAACAAAGTTTGCAAAAAAAAAGTTTGAGCGGGATTAAACCCGGGTGTTTATAGTAGACCACATTTAGGCACAATATTTAAAAAAAATACAATAGGAACCCTTTCTAGACGCCACCTTGATCGTAACAAAGACAGGACACGTTTTTCCGAAGGATACGACAGACTGGAAACTGATCTACGAATCTGTCCCAAAGAAGATCAAGGAGCTCTACGAGGACGGCTTCAAAATTGTTATCTTTAGCAATCAGAAAGGCATTACGGTATCTCGCTTCCTATTGTTGTGCTACAACCCCTTTTAGGCAGGAAAAGTGGACAAGGCCGGCTTCCGGAAGAAGATTGAGGGCATTGTGGCCAAGGTCGGAGTCCCGATGCAGGTATTTCTCTCTCTGGGGGACGGAGAATACCGAAAACCTGCAACCGGAATGTGGAATGCGATGAAGAAGCGCAATGATGACGTGGAAGTGGACGTGGCGGCCAGTTTTTTTGTCGGAGATGCTGCTGGGCGACATAAGACGAAGGTTGGTGGTCTTTTTAAAGAAGCGGAGGGACCGGCAGAGCAATGGAAGAGAGATCAAGTGGTTGAAAGAAAACAAAGAGACAGTTTGGGAGAAAATGCAGCGGCTGGGAAGCGATATGGACTGCTGAAAAAGTGATTGAGACAATGTGACACAGAGACAAGAAGCATCGAAGACAGTATTCGATTCCACGTAAAAGAGATACAATCTATTTCCAATGAAGAGCGGCATTGAACTAATTCTTCAAAAGCCAATTTTAACGTTTTTCTTCTAGTTTTTCTCCAACTGCCTAGGATACGGTTACACTATCAGAATAGTGAAAAAAAAGTGCGAGGAAAATGATAAAAATTCCAAATTTTGAAAGATTCCTCTTCGCGCGCAAACTCTTAGCGGCAGAATTTAATATAAGGTGCCGCTCTTTGTTAGAAACAGAATATAAGTATGGACAAAAGGTTTTTAGGCTTAAATGAGTCCGCATGAATGATTAGCTGCATCAGCTCTCTCCCTACCACCCAAAATTTAGCTGGAAGGTGTATCGAAAGTCCTTCTTCATTACCCAATTTCTAACCTCTAGTCCTTCAAAGTCGGCACATTGTTGTGCTTCTGCTGTCGTCGTCGTCACATGTAAGACCCTTCTGTCCGCCGGCTGTCGGCGACTCCTTCTGCTATTCCCTGCGACTCCCCTTCTGCGTCGTTTGTACCTTCAAAGAGTCGCTTTTCTCGACCTTCAACGCCGTGACAGTTGTCATCAGAACCGACGGGGAGACTGGCGGCGCCTTCTTCTCAACTTCGACCCTCTTCACAACACTTGTCCTAATCGACTTATTCGTCTTTTCCTGCTGTGGTCGAGTGAAAGGGTCAACCCGCGTCGGCGGCTCCGATTTCTGTGTGGTCGCTGCCTTCTCCCCACGCTGATAGCCGGTCACGATCATCAGTAGCAGCACTGAATTCTGGTTCGGAAAACGGGGGTAGACATAGCTGACTTGAGCGTCAAGAGCCACATGTTAAGGCAGAGTTCACAATATTGGGCTCGAATCGATTATCAATTTAGAAACTTGGACAATTGTTCTAAATTTTTTCTTTCAAAAAAGTTTATGAATATTCTATTGTTTGCTTTGAATTAGGGTATTCAAGACTTTTATCTTGACAGAGACAGACATCGGAGAGGCAGATAGACTACCAGATGTTGACCTCAAACTTCTTCATTACCCGGTCAGTCGCCACGAAGAGACAGACAGGGTAATAGACGCAGTTTCTGTCTGATTTTCTGACAGAGGTAGGCTGCTCGAACTGACAGGGGAATGTTGTCAGAAGTTTGGCAACCCGTGGAGTGCCACTCGATGGCCTTTGGAGATATACCCGAAATCCTAAGCATTAGGATTTCGGGTATATCTCCAAATTTGCTCAACCCCACCCTGAGCCGAGTTACAACAATTTTAAAACCGGCATTCCGGTGTCAAAAACGACTAGTGGATCCCACATTGTGCCAGAAAACATGGCAATGAGGCGGAGCTCAGGAGAAATTGGTCATGGGTTCGGATCAATTTCATTCTTCAGCAAACTTTCTCGATCCAATTGATCTCTGACTGTCAGAGACATGCATAAACATAACAGTACTTGACCACCGGACAAGTAAGTCAAAGTGATTGTGGGAAGACTGAGCTTGACTTCAGTTCAAAAACCACCTCTGTTCAGATCCGTCAGAAGAAGGACCACAGCCTAGCCGATCGCTTCTTCGCCCACAACTGCGGACTAGCATTCCACACGCCGGAGCAGTTCTTCCTCGGCAGCAAGGCCCACGAGCCCTGGGGTCCACCCAGCTTCGAGCCGAAGAATCTCTTCCACCCGGACCGCCAGCCTTTCGAGCCCGAAACTGAAATTCCATCGGAGAAGGCCGAAATTATCGTCATGTGCGGATTTCCCGGCAGTGGAAAGTCGACCTTTGCGAGAAAATTGGCCGAGGAGCATGGATACGCTATAGTTAACCGGTATTTTCGCACTTTTGATGTCTAAAAACCGGCGGAAATTGCAGGGACACTCTCGGCACGTGGCAGAAGTGTGTGGCTCAGGCGGAGGGTCATCTGAAGGATGGAAAGAGCGTCATCGTGGACAATACGAATCCGGATGAGGAGTCCAGGTAAGAACTGTTTACATTCTAAAAGTGTGGAGCCCCGTTTCAAACTTCTTCTTACCACCCAAATACACTTTTTTGGCAATAAAATCCCGCCCGAGCCTGAGCCCGACCTTATTTATAAATTAACGCCAACGTGTCTTACACACTGTCGCTCCCAGACATATGGATGGTATATATAAGTAGTACTCATTGAGTGTTATCGATACATACCAAAATTACCCGAAAATATTCACTAGCCGAGGCGCGACGGGCGAAACTTCAGGCAGCCAGCCCGAGGGTGTATGGCTCGGCCGCCTTAGAACATCGGGAACTCCCTAATATCAGAAATACCCCCATCCCTATCCACTTATACCTAATCCCCAACATTTCTAGCTGACATATACATGATAAACGAACTTAGCGGCAAATGAAAAAGTTCAAAATTTGTCTCTTTGCTTCCAGCCTTCCAAGCTTTCTCGGGTACCTTTTCAGGATGCTAGGTTGTTCATAGCTGCGTGACACAAATATAAACCCATTGAAACAGGTTAAAATCTTCCTCCCGTCTGTGTGTTCCTGAAGCCAATAATAGCAATTAGGGTGGTACTTTGGGCGCACAATAATTGTTGGTAAATCAAGTCAAATCGAGTCCGTTGAGGAGATAGCTTCGTTGGAGGAACGTTGCTCCTGGCAGGGTAGCTCGACTGGCGGGAAACATGCAAACAGGTGAAAGTAAGAGGGGAGGAGAAAGGTTGCAGCATGTTTGCGTCTTGGACTCGGGCGACCAAGTATACTTGACAGTAATGTAAAGACCATAGCTGGCTGACCAAAACACTGACAATTTGGAAGAAATATTTTGCAGAAAACGCTACATCGAGCTGGCCAAACGTCTCGGCGTGAGCTGCCGCTGTTTCGAGCTGAACTGCAGCTTCGATCACGCCCGTCACAACGTTCGCTTCCGTGGTCTCACCGAGAAAAGGGCCAACGAGGTCAACGCGATGGTCTTGCGCATGTTCCAGAAGAAATTCACGGTACTTTTTGTCTTCTCCGAGCCAAAAAACTATTTTAGACGCCGAAGACGACAGAGGGCTTCGACAGCGTCGTCAAAGTCAACCCGATTCCTGATTTCAAGACCGAAGAGCATCGACATCTTTACATGCAGTATCTCATCGAGTAGACATTCCACGTCCTGTTCAATATGTTTCTTTTTTGGAATAAGCTAGGCCACACGCCTTCCTCTTTCGTCCAGAACTGTCAGAGTAAAATTTGCTCGTCGCGTTAAAAATACCATTGACGAACTTTTGCGTAGGAAAAATTCAAAAAACCAAAAGTACGCCGGCGGGGATTGAACCAGGGTCATAGAGCCCAAGCACCGGCGCGCCAAAAAAGATTTGGACCAATACCACCTCGTGTCCGGGTCTCAGGCTGCGTTGCTAGTTCTTTTGGAAAGATTCAACTACCCACCAAACCTTGAATCTTTTTTTTTCTACAGTGAAAGTAATGTTCATCCTAAAACGATAACAAAAACAAGGAAAAAAAAGTTATTTCTTTCCTCCACGAAGCGTTGCCCGTTTTCCTTGGCCGATCGGTGGTCGGACGATCTTTCCTCGCTTCATCTTCAGCTCGTCTTGTACCTGATATCATACATTTCGGTGTCGAAAAATAGGCTAACCTGTCTGAAGACGACGTGGTCATCGAAGAAGAGTCCATGGAGGCGAAGCATCTTGGTCAAGTAGTGGAACATGGGCAGATTTGGGTAATACTTAGGCGAGAGCTGGTCTCTCTGCTCGTAGGGCTCCATCGACATCACGCGAACGATCTGAAAGAATTTTTTTTGGGAGGGGAAATGAAGAAACGCAATGGATAGGGAAGCTAAACCGCGCACAAACACTTCCAGCACTAGAATTCGACATACAAGTTAGGCTATGCCCCTTCAAGGCATGCCTAACTTGTTTCGCCTCTTTGGGGTTCATTAAACCCATTTCTCGTGCTAAAAACCATTTCCTATCCCTCGAATTCACTCTTTGAACCCTCGTCCATTTCATTGAGCCAACTTACCATTCTTTGAACGGACTCTCTTACCTTTTGAATCCGCTTCCCCTCCTCTCAACCCTCTTGTCACTTGAACCCATTTTCTATCTCTCTAAACCCCTTCCCAACCTTTGAATCTACTCTTCACTCTTTGACCTCCAGTTCCATCCTGTAAAGGAAGAATGCAGTTATAGCTGAAAGGCGCGCTTTTTTTCCAAAAGGGTCCCGCAACGAACTTCCCTGGAAATCAATCTTTTGCATTTTTGCGATGCTTTACACACATTTACTTGATTTCTAAGTGAGCTTAATCGATTCGCAGTCAAATTTTACTTTAGAGTGGTCTTTTTTTGCATAAAAATCACTAAGCAAAATGGACGATGTTGACGAAACGATATTTTGGCCTTGTACGGTCATTTTGTCCATTTTTCTTGGGAATATTTCTGCGAAAGTAGACGATTTAAGGATGAAATTTAACGGCAAGTCGATTGAGCACATTTAGAAATTAGGAGTAAGTGAGTAAAGCACCAAAAAAATGCAAGATTGATAATCAGGGAAGTTCGTTACGGGATCCGTTTGAAAAAAGCGCGCCGTCCAGTCATAACTGGACTGTCCCTTTAAACTCAGTTCCCCTCCTTCGAATCACTCTTTGGAACTACTTTCCACTTAAATGTTATCCGTTAAACCCACTTCCTATCTTCCGTGCACTAACTTTTCTCAAAAAGTTTTTTTTTTCTTACTCAGCCCATCGATCTCTACAAAATGGCACTTTACTGACCTCGACCTTCTTTGTCATTTATCCGGTTTTTATTCCCTTCTGTCAGTCTGTCTTGGTCTCCTTACTGAGTAGGACAAAACAGAATTTACAAACGGCGTTAAAAGCTTTTTGCTTGTCTCCTCCAAGGGCAAAAATAGCTTGAAAAACGGGTGAACCAACCTTCTGACTGCGGCTGTTGGACGGTATGACGACCTCGCCGAAAATACGGTTACTCAGTCGATCCATTCTCTTGCCCAGGGGTGTCGCTTCGTTGATTCCACGGCCCGCTTGGACTATTCTGGAGGCAGCTAGACGTGACATTCTCCTGAACATTGAGGTTTCTCAGAAAAGGGAAGAAGGGCTTGAAAATGGTGGAACGGCCAATGTTTTACAGTAAATGCGTGATTACTCGCCATTTTGTGATTAAAGATATGCAAGAGCATCTAATCAAGCAAAAAGATAGAAGGAGTTGTCGAAAAATAGAAGTAAATACTAATGTTTTTTCCTTGAGCTTTCTGGGTTTGAAAAAAAAAATCCACTTTTTGTGCATATCCGTACGCTCATCATGTACAGATTCTTTTTTCTGTAGTCACTGGCGAAGAAATTTTATGAAAAACACGGGAAAAGAAAAACCTGAAGTCGCAAGCAAAGGTGGAATAAGTGTTTGAATTGTCGCGGAAAATATGAATTTGAAAAATAAATTGGCGTTAATGTAAAACTTCTTCAATTCTATTTTATCCTGGATTTCCCAGCCTTTTCTTCATAAGTTCTGTGTGTAAAAGCTATAAAATGTACGACGAACATGCCAGCAATAGAGGGTAATGAGTAGAAAAAACTGGAAAAAAAACATAAAACGACTGTTGAAACCATGCATTTAACGCGATAAAATAACAAACACGAGGTCATTTGTCGATATGAGGATCAGAAACAGGTAGAAGTACCCGTAAAAAAAAAGAAGAAAACAATAAACATTGGATCACTTTTTGCCGAAAAAGCTGCTGATACTCTTGGTTCCTTTACTTGCCTGAGCCAACTGCTTCTTCACGACCGGTTCTTTCAGCTTCTTGGCAGATTTCTCCGCTGCATAGAGATCATCTTCCGTCTTTCTCTTGTACGTATAGTCTTGAACGGCCTCTAAAACCGGAGCATCCTGGATATTTAAATGCTCCTTGGCCAAGGGGCAGAGTTCCACAGGGAGGTAGTCACTCAGAATTCCGAAGCAGTACCTATCCAGAGCGGCAGCTGGAAGAATTCTTTAATTTTTTTAAATGTCAAGCGGTCTACGTCAGCCTGACAGTCTCTCTATGTCAACCTGTCGGGTTCCCTTCTGTCTTCTTGTCATCACGAGCTCCTCTCACTCTGTCATCCACTCGATTTCAGTCTGTTTCTCTGAACCAGTCCCTTCCTACAGGTCTTACAAGGAAAGGCTCCCAGGTCAATGTGAAGTTTGGCATCTAACAGGACACCATTCGATAGCCCTAACCATCAGGATTTTGGGATATTTTTCCAAATTAGCTCAATCTATCCCTGGACTGAGATATAACGATTTTAAAATCGAGGTCTGAATATCATTTCTGCGCCAAATGCGCTATTCGGAACTGGACGAGCGTTCGATCCGAAAGCCTGACAGCGAGGCCGAGTAGTGAGCTTGAGGTGTACAGGCCTGTGCGCGCGTATCGCCCGGTCCGGTCCGAAATTCAGCGTGGTTGCCGTTGACATTGAAAAATTTAAAAATGGCGTCTTCACCATCGAAAAGCGCGTTTTTAGGCATGTGCGCGCCGACCGGCCTCATTCGGTCGGCGCGCATGTCTCGTCCTATTCCTATCGCCATTTATTCCAGTTTACCCAAAGCTATGTTTAAAATACTGACCATTATTCAGAATAGACTTGTGAAGAGTCCCCTCCTCAACCATAGCTCCTTTGATCTTTTCCAGCCTCGTCCTTATCCACTCCAGTGCCTTTTCCTCACTGAAGCGGTAGACTTTCGTATCGCAGATGTCTGAAAAGTTTGCATTTCTAGGAATGGGACCCACAGTACCTTTTACGTCAGTTACATAGCTGATTGTCTTTTGTAGCTGGTCGTTCTGGATAAGACATTCCGTCTCACCCGTCAGAATTTCTTCCAGTTCGACAAATTTGTTCTGAAGAGATTAGGATCCATGAGAAGCCGTGAAAAACTAACTTTCAGTCGATACAGGGCGGGGAGAGCAAGGAAGAGAGTGTGGACAGGGAAGTAGAGACGGAAACTACCATCCTCGATCACGTCGTCCCCATAGAACCAGCTCCTGTACTCTGTGCCGGATTGAATGACCTGGAAATTTTGAAAGATTGAGTCTAGAATTAACTGCTACTGTGCGAGCAAACTTTCTTTGCTTTGGGACTACAGACGAACAGAAGGATAGAGAGACAGAGGAACAGAAGGACATAGAGACAGAGAAACCCGGTCGGACAACCTATGTATCGATTGCTTGACCTTCAAAGGAGCCGATAACTTTGAAGCTTAGATCTATTAGGTGAAGTATGGAATATTTTTTTAGCAAATTTTGTGAAAAGGAGTAGAAATGATTACCTCTGCACAGAAATCCTTTCCGACTACATAGAGTACTGCTGTTCTTGTTTTAGGATTAGGTAGACGATATACTGGGAGTCCTATCGCTGTCTCTGAAAGATTCTCCTCAAAACTGGCACCATTTTCTCGACCTACTCGGGGCTATGACGATTTTCACCTGTCGGCTAGCATCATTAACGGGCAGCTTCGACGATTTGGGAGAGATGGAGGGGTCCGAGACAGAATTAGAATCCTCGTCACTGCCCTGGGGAGAGAAAGAACTGGCTCTTGTGGTTACCATCTTCAAACCAGAGTTTGATTTAGTTTCACAGATTAAAAGGGGAGCAAAGGATTGTTAACTGAAAACTGAGCGCGAATTGTGAGAGTCCGATGGAGCGGATTTATCGACCGGTCCTTTAATTTGGCACTCGACAAAAAGATACAAGGAAGCAGAGAGACAGAGATATAAAGAGACATAGATATTGAAAGACTGAGAGACCGCGACAGAGTGACAGAGAGAGATTGAGAGACAGAGGGCCCGTGAAACAAATATATGTTAAATTTTTATTAAACCGGTCATTATGACTCTTCTTGTTTTCTCTTATGCTCGTACAATTATCTCTGGAAGCGGCAGATCACAGGGTTTGGCTGGATTTAAGTTGAGCAACAGAACAGGCAAAATAGCTTTCCAACAAGTATATCAAGGCACTTGTGAGTTGAGAAAGAGAGAGAGAGAAACAGGCAGTAGCTTAGGGACGGCACTGATCTATTGGAAGCGAATTGTGGTGGGAAACGGGGAAGTGAAAAATGCGGAAAAGGTTTGAGTAGAAGAAAACTGTGTACCAGAATAAGACCCGTCTTGTGGGGGGAATCTATACAAAAAACTACTCGTCATCGTCTTCGGCCTTCTGTACTAGACGCTCGTAGCGTTCCTCGTAGGAACGCTTCTCGGCCAGGTAGCTGCTCATGGCTAGGAGAATAATCTGAACTTTATTGGTAACAAAAAGAATGGATCAAACTACCTGGAAGATCAGGAAGCTGGCAAAGAGGATGAGCAAGGTGACCTCAGAATTGAGGAATCTTTCGATGGGAACGCAACGGACTCCCTCACTGCATACCTCCTTTCCGTACCAAGTGTCCTCGACCTTCTTTAGGACCTGAAAAGAGCAGTTTTGGTCGGAACAAAGCTCCTGGAAGAGATACTCAGTGCACTTTTTGACTCTCGTTTTTATTTAGAG
Organism: Oscheius tipulae; assembly: GCA_037178975.1. Lineage (NCBI taxonomy): Eukaryota > Metazoa > Nematoda > Chromadorea > Rhabditida > Rhabditidae > Oscheius > Oscheius tipulae. Next base: position 154,492 of record JASJZH010000004.1, on the reverse strand, counting down.
TTTGTATGAAGAGACAGGGAGACAGACACAAAGGGATAGAGAGATAGAGAGATAGAGAGTCAGAGAGACAGAGGGACAGGGACATATATACCAAGAGACTGAGAGAGATAAACAGAAGGACAGAGAGACAGAGAGACTGAAAGACAGATGGACAGAGAGATAGAAACTGAACCCTATTGGCTCATTTTTTCAGTATCCACAGATAGCCCCAATAAACCTGTATTTGCCCAAACAGTGCAACATAAAAAATTTTAACGCTGTCCATAAGTGCAGCTGTCCAATCGAGCATTCTTCCCCATCCATGGCTACTCAAACAGTTCTGACTCATCCCGACCGGATGTTATTGTTATTCAACACCCTCATCTTATCAGTTCTGACCTGATCCAAAAGAAACTGACCCTTTTCCTGACAGTCACTGTAAAGGCCACAGCGATGAACTGAGCTCCAATCAAGGCCGCTTGGGCAAAGACGTGCTGAAAATTGTGTTTATTTTCCTATAAGACATTGCTTGTTTTTTGTGTTTCTGAAACTTAGAAGTGTGTAATGTTGTGATGGCCACTGATGGTGGGACAACCGGTTTTTTGACTGGCCGCGGCTAGTTACAAAGAGACCTATCGGGGAAAAGTGTTGAAGTTTATTCTGAACAAGTATGTCTGTCAAGAAAACCAGACCCCTATGTTTGCAGAGAAGGCTTGGCAAACAGCACATAGGTTCACGTGAAAAAATCTACTACCGGGTTCTATTTTGTCAAGAGCACACACACGCAATCAATAACATCTGATTGGATTTTTGCCTGGTATGCCTCCGCCAGCTGAATTTCCGGGGCTAGGCGTAGGAATTCAATTAAATGGCCAGCGCGTGGGCACAAAAGTATAGAGAGAAATGTGGGAAAACGCATCAGACTCACATTGTTACTGGACACTAAGGGCAGAGAAAAAGAGACATTCTCTGATTGTTAGTTTCTTTTCTCTGTCTAGCTTATTTTTTGCTTTTTAAGCGAAACTGGAGGTCAAATTCGTGAACAGCGCACTCGAAAATCCTCCCGGTAATATCCGAGGATGCTTATAGTCCATTTCCAACGATTAGCGGCAGTAAGCCAAATAAATTTTTAATCGGGGATCCGAACTCCCGACCCCACGATCCGTTGACCGCGCCACCTGGCATTGCGCCATGGATGCATTGTCGGCGCAATCTTTGCTGAAAGACTAAGACAAATACCATTGTGTGCAGTACTGGATTTCCGCAGTTTTTCTTCTATAACAGCAAAAAACAAACAACAATACGAGTGAATGTCTCAAAATGTGAATGGGGATCAGTCCATGGGTCATTCGTCCCTGGTTGGAGCTTCTTCTTCGACATCGGTAGCGACCATCGATCGAGAGTGAAGATGCAAAAAAGTGGTTTCTATTTTGCTTGAAAAGCATAACGGTAAACTAACAATCACAAAATATCAGAAAAGGGAAATATATGGAAACAAACAAAGCTGAAAAATGACCAAGAAATTTTGAATTCGCGCCGCATTTTCCGAGGCCCGTGATGGGACCCGATTTTTCGTTTTCGAAAAACCTTTAAAGAATTGGCTCACTGCCGCTATTCGTTGGAAATGGACTATAGCTGAATGGTTAGCACTCTCGTCTGGTAATCTAATGACCCGGGTGCGATTCCGGCAGGAGGGCAATACTGTATTTTTACGTTTCCTAATTTTTTGATGGTGCTAAAAACGTTGACGGCTCTAGTTTTTCTCCAAAAAACTGTATTGGATAACTTTTCGACTGATTACTCTGAGAGACAGGAGATCGAGAGATAGAAAGATCGACTCACCAGCGATAGCATGAAAGAGTTGAAGAAGACCAACGAGGTGATGCCCAAAAAGGCCACGAAAAAGAGACAGCAGCCGAAGCAGCCGATCAGGAACAGAGTAATTACATACTGAAAGAACTTTTCCAAAACCGTATGACCAAAGAGTACCTGTGGATAGGAGCTGACTTGCTGAGGAGAAATATCTGATTTGGGAGGACTCACCAGAGCCAAGCCTGTGAGCAGAAGAAGTAATAGAGAACACGCCTGGAATTTTTTGTTTTTGGATCGACCGAAATGTCTCGTCTGACCGAAAATCGCTCTCCCCAGCCCTCGAAAAAATGCTGTGTACCCAACTTTCGTCTCTTCTCTCCCCCCCTCTCCCCTCCGAACCCCGTCATTTGTCCAATTGTGTTGTTATTTTCCGACTCCCTTTGTTCCGGGAAGCTGTCAATCGCAGGGTCGTAAAAATAGATAGAATATCCTTGTGAATGTGCCCAAAAGGCCAAAATTATACCCTCGGCTAGGGGTTTAGTGGGGTGCGAGGGTGGCAATTAATCGACTTCCGCTTAATGCCAGTCGCGCATCTAATCTTTCTAATCCGTCTGCACCCGTACTATCTCGACAAATAGAGGAATAAGAAAAACGAACCAGTAGGAAGAGATTAAGTAGAGCTGCGAGGGCACGGACGCCGTTGGGACGGGGCCCGGGCCGCGGCGGCGGTGGCATCCTCCCGCGCGCTAGCCTCTAGTCCAACCCTTTCTCTGTCTCTCACTCTCTCTCTTTTCGATGGGACGAGAGACGAGAGAGACACGAGACGGCGACGATGCTGAGAGAGACAGAGACCACGCCCACACTGTGTGTGTGTGTTGGTTAGAGTGTTCACTCGAACCCAAACTGACCCCTAGTCCCGAGGGAACTGTCCCCAGAGGTATTGGTGAGAGGATAGACAGATATTGGTCATCTTTGAGGGAGCAGAGGATGTTACACCGTCGGTCAAGCGAAAAATCTGTTTTCAGTCTTAAAACAGTGCTGATGTAGAGTATCATGAATTTCATGTACTCTGCTCTTTGGGTTGTCTCTCTGGAACAAATTAGGCCAAATGATACATCTGGACAGTCCCTCTCTATCTCTCTGCATTTTTGGCTCTCTATCTCCCTGTCATCTACCCGTCTGTCTCTCTGTTTATCTGTCTCTGTGTCTCTATTTCTCTGTCTCTATCCCTAAACAAAAAACACTAGGAAGTCAACCGGAAAGGCTCGTCATATTCCTGGAATTGCTTTTTTTTTTCGGCTCACTTCCCCTCTCAATTACACGAACGTACGACCATTCAGTCGCTCCTGTTTAGTCATTTAGAGTGGAGATCAATGGACCCACGTACACTTATAGGCAGGCATTCATTCGCAATACAGAGGAACAAAAAGTCAATCAAATTTTCGCTGACGACAGTGCATATGTGAGAAGCTGTTGCTGCGGAGGAGAGTGGAACTTTGGAAAGGGAAAAGGTCTCCGGCTAGACCTTCGGGTCTTGAGACGAATTTGAATAATTATCACCAGTTTGAACGCTTATCTTATCTTCCCCGTTAGCTGAATTCCTATTTGAAAAGCTGATATCTTCACCTCAGTAGAAGCCTTTGATAGGACAAAAGTCTTTTTTATTTCCTAATTGTAAGAAAAGCATCCAGCTTTTCTGAAAGCCAGCTATCTTTTGCTTACTCTGCAGATTTGTCCCTCACACTTTCATCGATTTCAGACTGTCGCTATGGAACAGAACCAACAGGATATTGGACTGATTGTCAAGGTTTGTATCGTTTTTCGGAGAGAAAGTACGCGAAAATTTAGGCCGCCGATTTTGCTGCCCGAAAACACAAAGATCAGAGAAGAAAAAACTCGGAGCAGGTGCCTTATATCAACCATCCATTGGGTAAGACATAGACAGAGAGACATAGAGACAGAGTGACAGAAAGATACAGACAGAAACAGATCAAAACTTTTCCAGGAGTTGCTCACATTCTGACGAATGAGGCCAAAGTGTTTGACCCGGCCACAATTGCTGCTGCTATGCTCCACGACACTGTTGAGGACACAGACACCTCATTGGACGAAATTCTTGAGAATTTCGGTCCCGAAATCCATCACATCGTCTCCGAATGCACTGACGACAAGTCTCTGCCCAAGCAGACCAGGAAGGAGCTTCAAATCAAGAATGGGCCTTGTCACAGCCACAAGTCGAAACTGGTCCACTTGGCTGACAAGATTTACAACCTGAGAGATTTAGAGCATCTTGCTCCAATCGGATGGGACGAGAACAGAGTCAAGGAGTACTTCCTGTGGAGTCGAAGGGTTGTGGCAGGATTGAAGGGATCTAACGAGCATCTGGAGGCGATCTTGGAGGATATCTTCAAGAGAAATATCAAGGAATGATGTTTGAATGATAAATACTTCGTGATAAGTGTCTTTGTCTTTGTTCCCGCTTCCCCCGTGTTTGCATCCTTTACCAGTGTATATTTCGTTGCAGTATGCAGTCTATAAACGAGAAACAGACTAACGATCTTTCATTTCCTGAAGGGCATATTCACCTCAACCGGACTTGTAAAGCTTGATTTTCTCTACAACTTTGCAGAGCATGGATTTGGTGAGAAGTTAGTAGTTGTTGTCGAAAATTGGTGTATGAATATCGCGGCACCTGAGAAATGTGCTTATCTCATGGTAGACTACCACAGAAGATCTGTCTCCCTGTTTCTCTGTCATTTCTGTCTCTCTGCGTCTCACTATCTCCTCGTGTTTTGCTCGATTGTTGTGTTCCAAGTCTTGAAAAAGAATGGCCACTAGAAAAAAAATCTCCGTTTTGTAGCAGGAAACTGTCTGTAAAACTCCCCGGTTCCCTTATCACCACATAAGATGAAGTTCTTCTCCTTTTAATCCTACTCACCCATACCATCTTGACTATACGCGACTGTACCTTTTTTCTCTTGCCCAATGAGGCCTTTTATACCTGTGGATCGGATTGAGCCCGTCTTGCAAGCATCCAGTAATTGTATGTTTTCCGGAAATTTGTGTGAGTTCCAAACGATTCAGACGGTCTATGAAGTGCATGTATGGCTGTAGTTGCTAGAACGAATACTACAGAGACGAACGTAAACCGAGCCTGAAGATTCAAGCATGTGTTCCTTTTGCAAAATGCTTAAAGAAGAAGCAAAAAATAAAGACTGAGAGCTAGAAAGGATGAAGCGGACAGAGACGGAGAGACATAGTGACACGGGGATAGAGAGAAAGAGAGACAGATAAGGAGATAGAAATAGAGTCAGAGACAGCTATATAAATTCCACGTATTCCAAAGCGGAATAGCCAGATTTCGTATTTATTATAATTATCTTGGTTTCATGCCAAAACAGCTCTGTTCGGATGTCTGACCAGTACCCCATTCTCGTTCTGAATCTCTCTTCCCAGCTGGTTATCTATCAGTCCATCCACAAGCTCGTCCTCGATGCCTTCCCGGAAGAAGAAGGACTTCATGGCGAAGGGATTCTGTGGCAGAGAATTGTGAATCACGACAGTGACCTGGTGGTAGTCGGGACACTGGTCAGCTGTCGTGTCTAGACAACAGAAGTAGTCGACCTGATTGTTGTAGCAGCAAACAGTGTTGGCATCAGGCTAAAGAGTCTCAATGGTCCTGTAACAAAAGAGTACTCACCTTATCTGGAAGAGCATTTACACAGAGACTGTTCTGATGCGGGAGACATTTTCTGGGTTGGCCGTCTGGTCTCAACAGAGGACGAGACCCTTTAGGACACGGAGGGACGACAAAGGGTAACTGAGTCGTGGTACGGGTTGCCACATAGCCTACTGTAGGTTAGGGTACCATGGAAAAGAGAAAGTAACTAACCGACTGAAAGAACGAGAAGGAGAAGAGAGTTCATGAGACAAGCAACTGGAAGGGAGAGAGAGAGTGAGCGCGACCTGGAGAAAGGGAAAGCATCCCCTCTGGGTCAGATCTTCGGGCGAGAATAGAGAAGCCTTATCGGAACAGTTGTGGATGTTGTCTTGGCACGACTCTTATGCCTCTGTCTCTCTGTCTCTCTAAACTCTTAATAAAACTTTCATTGCGGTACACAAAGAGTTTTTCTCGAAACGGTTTTTAGGACAACTGAATAAATAGAAGTGTCTGTCATTTTGAGTAGAGAGAAGCTGGAGCAAGCAGTGTCGCTGGGTTTTTCAATATATGGTTTTTTTTCTGGATATTGCACGACGATGTCTGTGAAAATAGGGGAAGAATGGACTAGGGCAATTGGCTGGCACATCGAGACGGCTCTTGAGCTATACTGACTTTTTGGAAAGAGGGAGGGGGTACTTGGGCAGAAACCGTTTACATGTTGCTGACGAGGCGGTATTTCTCCTCGAGTGACATGTCCTGGGCACGTTTCTTCTGCTGGCGGAGTCGCTCACGGGCCTCTTTGGCTGACAGATGGAAGATGTCCAAGTCGGAAGAGTCTAGAAATTTTGAAATTAGGTGAAAACACCAAAAAAAAAAATCCGAGGATTCGAATTCGGGACTCTGTTCTTGATACATTGGATTGGTAAATAGGTCTTTTCGCTTTTTGTAAACATATCCTTTGTCTTGTTTACAAAAACGACCGAGCTATTGGTCATAGCACCTCGTGTTGCTCACTCAGTCCTCTACCACCACCATACAAGACACCACTTCCCTTCTTCTTATTCTCTGTTCGTTTTGAACCGGACTATTGATGACCTACCACCATGTCATGTTAAATGAGTTCCTCAAAGGCACGAATGGAGCCCAAACGGCGGCTAATATCAACGATGTTCATGGTCAAGAGACGACGTCTACGAGAGTATGCCAGTTGTAGTTCCATCGCTTTCGGAATAGGGAAAAAGCTTTGAAGATGAGCCAAGGTCAGGTCGATCAACAAGTTTCGATGAATCGCTGCTGCAGCTTGTGAACGAGAACAATCGGCAGACTATCGATGAACTAGCAGAGGCACTGTCTGTCAGATGAGAGGATATCCTTTTTGTCACGCCTGGTGACGGGAGATAAGAAGTGGGTAACGTACGTAAACTTTCAAAGCAAGCGTCAATGGGCAGATACCAAGTCCTGATGTGACAGCCGACCCCATCAAAAGTAGACTCTGTGTTTACTGGGATATCGAAAGAGTGGTGCACTGGGAATTGCTGAATGTTGGAACAACTCTTACGCCATATACAACCAGAAACTTGAAAAGGTTGCCATTGCACTTCGTCAGAAACGGCCGCTGAAATCGAAGGCTATCCTGCTGATGGACAATTTGCAAACTTGCAATTGCAAAACTCACTCGCTCCAAGATCCACGACCTAGGTTGGGAGATTTTACCCCATCCTTATTATAGCCCGGACTTTGCCCCTTCCGACTATTATCTGTTCTGGACTCTCAACAACGAGATTGGAGGACAACAGTTCGATTCCGACGGCGCACTCAAAACCTGGTTGACAAACTTCTTCGCGTCAAAACCCCAGGTGTTCTACGAACGTGGCATCCGTAAGCTACTCGTGAAATGGGCAGACGTGGTAGATTATAATGGTGATTACAACGAATGAAAAAGCTGTTTGGAAGTCAATAGATTTTTGCATTTGAAAAAGCGAAAAGACTTAGTTACCAATCCAATATGAGCAAATGTTTTAACCACTTGGCCACGAAGAGAAAGGGCACCGCTGAAGTAGAAGAAACTATTTCCCTACCGGAAGCATTACTGCTGTAGCCATTGCTCTTGCCATTGTGGTAGTGGTCGTGACTGTGTCCATTGTGGTTGTAGTCAGCATGGTAGTGATCGTCGTGATGAACATAGTGTTCATCCTCCTGGTGGTGGTGGGGGACGACAGAGGCTGGAGGGGATGCGTAGGCGTTGTACTGAAAGCTGACCATTGGAAGTGACATCAAGGAGATCACTCTGTCTCTGTCTCTGTCTCTGTCTCTGTCTCTGTCTCTGTCTCCTGAGTAAATTTTCATCTCATACTACTGGAAATGTCCAAAACATGCTAAAAAAACATGCAGCTAACAAGAAATTAGAATCAAGGAACAAAAGTTAAAACGAACAGCAGGCACAGCAGCCTCGTGGTGCTCCTCAAAGTGATGCGGGTCGGCCTTCAAGGCCGGCTCCTGGTGTCCGTGGTGCTCGATCAGATGGGCTTGTTCATGAGCCACAGGCTCCGGCTCGTGAACAGCCACTCCAGCTCCAACTGTCGGGACAGAGACCTGTCCAAAGACGGCTGCCATAATATCGATCTCACTGTCTGGGACGAGGTCGTACTGGGCCATGGGAGGCTCCTCGTAGTGGACAGCTGTAGAAAGTGGTGGAGCTTCTTCAACCTTGGGCTCTTCCTGTAAAAGGCGGCTGGAACTGAGTGTGAGGCAGACAGAGGACAGAAAGCAGACAGTTTTTCAAGCGAAAGTGGTTGGTTTGTGTGGACACTTACGTGACGTGGAGCTGGAGATGGGGTCTCTTCAAGGATTTCCTCGTCACTGATCTGGATACTCTGTAAAGAACAAGTAAATACAGAGAGACATTCACCAAATCTTCTGCTTACTTTCTTTGCTCCATTGGTCTGTCTAGCTCTTTTTACTTATTTTATGCATGAATAGACTTCGTGATTAGCGCCCTCGAAAACACCCAGGACATGAAAAAAAAGTTTTGTCTTGGGGCATTCGAACCAACAACCCTCGGTGGCATCTGAACTCCAAACGAATGCGTCAACCACTAGGCCACGATGAAAGGTGCACCCGCACCGTCCCGTAAAAACCTGCGCACGATTGGCAGAAAAGCTATTTAGCACTCTCGTCTAGTAATATAACGACCTGGGTTCGAGCGAAAGTTTGTATTTGAAGTTTTTTGATGTTTTTGATGGCGCAGAGCCTGGTCGTGGGCAAGCGATATTGGATCATTTCTTCGCGACAGAGACAGATACAAACTTACGTGAGGACTGAGCTGCTGGACAGGCTCCAAAGCCTTTCTGGCCTTGTCGAAGCTGAACTCCTCGTTGTGCTGCTTGTACCACTGGTCGACGTCTTCTGAAGCGAGGAGAAGGGTCGTGGACATGGGAGATCTCTTGATCAGGGCAACGACTTCCTTGTGAGGAGTGTTAGGATAGACCAAGGTGCCGTTGACACCGACGATTCGCTGACCGAGACGCAGACCGGCGCAGTCTCCAATACCGTCAGCGTCGACGGTTCCGATGAAGTGACCACGTCCCTTCTCTGCGTGAAGATTGAAACCGAACTCGTCGCTCGGAGAGTTTTTGTTCTGAAAAGATACTGTAGGCCTCTGTCACTTTTCTCTGTCTCTCTCTCTGTCTCACTGAACTCACCAGAACACAGATGATTGGAAGAGGATGGTCCATGTTGTCTTGCGGAGGCGGAGGAGCCACAAAGACTGGATCGGCAGGCTGAAAAATCAAAGAATAAAACTCTCTCTATTAGGTCACTTTCAGGACACCCCCACTCTCTATTTTCGCCCCTAGAATGTCTAAAAACAATAAAAGACAGACAAGCGTCCAGTCAGGGTGCCGAAGGCTGAATCATACAGACTGAGAACACGCAGACCCCGACTTTTCGATCGATCAAACTCTCCCACAGTGAAAGGGGCCCCGTTTTATGAAATCTTCACAATAGGCAGAGCCAATTTAATGGGCTGTCGAAGAGGGATGGGAGAGGAAAAGGCAAGGAGGGGAGAGAAGGGAATTGTCATATTTGCCGAGGTGACCTTCTGTGAGAACAAGAGGTAAGAGGATTTCGAGGAGAACCATCAGGTAAACTTTGTCTAGAAAGTATTTGAAAAAATCACAGACGGAGACAGAGAAACAGAGAGGCTGAGAGACTGAAAGAAAAGGAGACAAAGCGACAGAGAGATAGGGAGACAGAGAGATTCTAGGTAAGGATATGTTGATGTATGGTCCAACTTTGCGTACACAGGTGTGTGTGTGTGTGTGTGTGTGTGTGTGTGTGTGTGAGCTGCTTGTGGCTGCTGCTGTTCCCTGTATAAAGCGGCGAGGTGCATATTTGCATGACCATACACACAAGCGGGGGAGACTGTTCCCCACGCATTCCTCTTGGGAAAAACAACAAAGTTTTGGCTACCAAGAAAAGAAGGCCTTTTTGCTGACTTTACTCTCCTAGCTACGTGGCTCCCGTGTCTTAGAGGAGAGATAAGAAAGGAGGACAGACTCTAGGATGTTCGAATCAGAAAAAGGACTTTTTTCTCAGAAAAAAAAAACACTAACAGAATCATGTGTGAATCAAGTTGAAAATAAGTTTTTTTTTCGGCAGGAGAATGGTGAAATGGTGGAGAGAATATCTATGGGAACTGTACTTATAAGGATACGTCTCTGTCTCTATGTCTCTCTAAAAATCCTAACATGACCCCCAGGGAAAACTGAAAATCAATGACGTTGTATCAAAGATAAGAAATTAGAGAAGGGATGGTTGCAGAAATGAAGAAGAACGTGGAATTTTTTGTATGGATTGTACAGAAACCCAGCTAGCGCGGAAGAGAGAGGAGAAAGGTAAGCCATCATGGCTCGAAAAGTGATCAAATCCCGAGGCAGTACGGGTCAGAAACTAACGAAAACTGCTACCCAAAGGTCCATCTCCGTGTAAATTAGAATCTCCTCTAGTGGCTCATCTACCTTCTCCAAATCCTCGAACGTTCTTTGACTGTCCTGAGGCTCAAAAATAGGAATTTCAACTCTGCGCTTCAAGCTTTCCACTTCCAAAGTGAAATTTTCTTCGACTTCTGCAGCAATCACTGGCTCGACGATTGGCTCCTCGACTTTCTTGACAGTTTCTGGCTCGACTATAGGCTTCATAATGGGCTTCGCATAGTTGTTGAGCTCCAGCTTCTTCTTCTGATCGTCATTCATGAACTTCAAGAGCAGAAATCCGGCCAAGAAGACAGCTAAAAGGGCGAGCATCTCGACGACGTTGGACTGGGACTGAGGAGTCCATTCCAGAGTCGAAATGGACCATAACGTGGAGAAGAGCTCGTGAATCATTGTGTGGGCTCGGAAGACGAGGCTGTAGAAAACGTGTGGACGAGACGAGACGGGAGAGAGCTGATTCAAAAGGCCGAAGAAGGAAGAAAGGACAGGGCAGACAAATAATCAGTCGGAGCCCCGTATTGTTTTGTCAATTCGCTGTATATTGTGAACGGTGGAGAAGAACACATAATGTGGGGAGGGGATGCGTCAGTCTTTTTTGCTTCACCAGGAAATGGTGCCAAGTTTATGCAGTCAGTAAAGGAAGTGCAGTACCTGTTTCTGACAAAGAGACAACCCCGATTTTCTGCACAAAATAATGAAAAGCCTGATAGAATAGCGTTCAACACCTCGGAATACCCTTGAAATCAAAAAGTTTGTAATCTTAAAGGTCGTGGTTCGATCCCCAGAAGTGAGAAACGTATTTTTCGTAGTCGCTAAGGTTCTCGAGAGCGCACAATTCTGTTGTTTGCTTTCATTTAAAAATTCAAAATTTATTGTTTTCCGCTAGCATCTATGCTATTTCTGTTTCTCTGTCTCCATATTTCATTATATTTGTAATAAAAAACCAACCTTGCCGGGAGCATACCACGTAGCCGGAGGTGGGCTATTGTTGGCATTAGATCCACGATGACTGGTGTGATCCTATAAAGACAATCCATGAACAAAACTTGACAGCGCTCCCACAGTCAGCGCGAAGAAGAACATTTTTTCTGTCGGAGTATGATCAATAATGATCATACTTTCGAGGTAATCCTTCCGGATTCGACACAAAAAATAGTAGAAAACCTACCCCGGGAACTTTGACAATGTTGGGCAGCTGAAGAGTGATGGGAATGTTGTTCTCCGAGTACCATTTGGCCTCTTCCTCTGTCGCCACGAGCATCTCGCACTTGGTCGGGTCCTGCTTGATGCGGTCGACTACCTGAAAATGAGATTGTTAGACTGTCACGGGATGCATAAAGAGAAAGAGACAGGGAGACAGTGAGACATAGTGTTCATAAGTCCATACCTTTTTGTGTGACTCTCCCACGATAGAATGACCGTTGATGGCAAAGATGCGATCTCCCGTTCGGAGGCCGCCAATATCGGCTACGCTGCCCTTGTCGACCATGCCGACAAACTGTCCGCGATTCTTCTCAGCGTGCAAGTTGTAGCCATATTCCTGATCCGGAGAGGTTTTCCGCAGAGTACAGAGCCTCGGAGCTGGCGCGTTAGGGGGCATGGCTAGAATACCTGGAAGTTATGCGATTTATGGTGGAAAGAAAAAAAAAGGTTTGTTTGAAGGAGTACAGTAATAGCAAAAAGAAATTGGTACGAAAAAAATTGAGTTGGAAATGTCAGAGTGTGTCAAGCTGAGAGACAGAGACATTGAGACTGGCTCCAAGAAAAAAAAAGAGAAATGTCCGGTACGTGTTCTGAGTTTGTTTGCCTACACGAGCATCTTGGCCTCGTTGAGCAAAACTTTAGCCGTACCCTAACGGAAATCTATATGGGAAAATGACCATGGCGGACATAAACTGGTCGGCTTGTGGCGGTCAAGCCTTGGCAGCAAAAAAGTGGAAAGAGAGATAGTGACGGCGAGACGAACACGAAGAACGGGGCGAACTGTTTTGGAGTGAGAGAGACAGAAGGGGCACTTGAGAGAGAAGAAGAAAAAGACCGGAAATTATGCTGTTGGCGACCAGCCTAAGGGGATAAACAGCTTGTTTCTTGAGGCGATAGTTAGACAGTTGCTAGTCATTGCGGAGGATCGACCTCGAGAAACAGAGAGACTGAGAGACAGGAAGACAGAGAGGCAGAAAATTCGAGAGACTCTACTAAAATGGCAACAAGCACAAAGTTATGACACCTTGAGACTCCGGTCGGCTTATCGTCAAACTTTTACGAGCCATCATTTTTTCGAGAGAAATCCATATTTCCAGAGAGGACCTCTATCCCGAGAGGGTAGTTTTCGATTAAAGAGAGAGAGAGAAGCAGGAGGACAGTCTATATTGAAGGTATATTCTGAGGCTAGAGTGAGGCATAGAGATAGAGAAATCTTTGGAAAAGAGGAAAGTAGAAAAAGGCGCTAATACTGCTCCTCTAACAAACTCAAAGGAATCTTTAGAACCCGGGCTTTCCCCAAAAAAAGGCCCAAGATGATTGGTACAGTTTCCCCAGCTTTACACCTCTCCTTCTCCCAGCCAGTACAAGATAACGGTCCAGAACCAATCGATCTAACTCGTAAGAAATGCTGTGCCAACGAACAGCTCCAGGAAGATGACGGCTGTTTACGCACACAGTTCTAAATCTCTCTGTGTCCAAAGTGACGACGCGGAGTAGGGGAGAGGCATATAGCTAAGTCAACAGTGTTCAGATGAGCTCTTCCCTATCAAAACAAGATGAACTATTGGTGTGTTGTTGCGGAGAGAGGGTGATTAGGAAGTGTGATGATGATATCTTCCCGGTAGGTTAGAAGCCGGAATGAGGGAGACAGAGAGACAGATAGATACTGAGAAGCAGAGAAACAGAGGCTCGGAGGCACTGACTGAGACACTGCGAGACAGAGAGACAGAGCCAGAAACTTCAGGTACACCTGGACGAAAAAGTGATCTCGGACCTATTGACTGATAGTGAATGGAAGACTGCGCACTTTTCAGTGCTCAATTTTCGATTTGAGAGCTAGCAGTTCCAGTTGGTAAAAGGAAAATGACAAGGAGCTACAATCCATACCAACCAGAGGTTGATGGTTAAAGAGTATGCTTGCCTGGTGAGACTGGAGACAGAAGCCTAAGCTTTCAACTGGAAGAACGACTGGTTGAAAGAGAGTGTGAAGAGTGAACACAGTAATAGGAAGACAAGAATAGTAACAGAAGTTGTGAGAGAAAGAGAAAGTATGAGTCAGCTCCTTTCTACTACTGTTGAGTGCGGAATAGCTGGCTCGTAGGCGCTGGTCTCACTTTCTGCCTGATAAGGCCCCCTCTCCAAACCCTAATGATGACTCTCGCGCCGCCCCGTAAGAGCCCATCAACGGTGGGAACAGGCTTGAATAATCAATTGAGCCGAACGGCCCGATTGTAATAATGATAATCAATGTTAACTAGCACAGAGACCAAGGTGTCGGACAGTGTGTCTTTTGTTTGTTCTCACTCTGGATTGTGTTTCTCGCGCGCATTGCTCTTCCTCCAGGCTGGCTTCAGTGGTTATCAGTACGGGAGGAAAAAAGGGAAGAATAGAACCCTGTCACTGTCTCTGTCTTGTTTCCCTCCCCATGACCGTCAATTATCTCGCTCAAACTGTGACTGGCTGTAAAAAGCACGAGAAGAGAGAGAGGACGAGAGGCAAAAACATGAATCATCTCGGGCACTCACAGAGATAAAGAGTGTGAGGATAGTAACGACCAGTTTTCGCTTTCAACAGCAGCAGGCAAGACAAGAATGGCTGACAGGTGGGACACTAATTGCAGTTCCCTGGTTAAAGAGAAAGAACACGTACTTCCTTTCCCTAAAGAAGCAGATGGTCTGGAACAGGCGAAAGGAATGTTGGGCAGAAACTTGAGCCCACTAAAGTGAGAAAAAAGAACGTGGGAATGGGCCTGTTTTTGGTCAGGAAGTGCGCACTTTTGAGCCGATTCAAAGAAATATCATAGGGTCTTCGATCCAAACGGAATGGGCAGTCTGGGAGTCATTGAGGATGGAGTGACAGAAAGAGAGATAGACATAAAGACTGAGAGAGAAAAAAACAGAGAGACAGAGAAGCAGAGAGGGTTGTTCAAAGGTCGTGTTGTCTATATAGTCCCCCCCCGGGTCACCTTCACCTGTCTCCGTCTGTTTACCTACAACCGTCAGGACAAGCTCTAAAGCGTCAATCGCCCTCCCTTGTCTTTGTTATTGTCACAAACGAAAAGATGCTCGTCGTCGGGCTAAGATCCTCTCGGTACATAGGGGGAAAACCCAAAGGGAGCGAGAGAGTCGCCGCCTTTCGGATAGGAGCAAACAGGGGGAAAGGGGTGCGTCCTTCGTTGAGTACTTGAGACACGCAGGAGATGGGTATCCATGGAATTTGGGACGGCATATAGTTAGAAGACGAATAATAGTACAGAACCAAAACTATGCTGGAATATGCAAATGCCGAGAACGCGACTAGCCCCAGCGCGCCATATTCCGGCCCGACTGTTACGTAATGGCTCCGCGCCGTGAGAGACAGATCATTTGCCACCTGCCTAATGTGCTCGGCTGCGCATCTAAATCAATAGTATTGATGCGTATATATGGAACCATATGTTTGTGCAACATCACAAAGAGTTCCGGAGAAAGGATTCCCCAACAGTTATGGGCTAAATGTAGCCATTTTGAAGACAATATGGGTAGCAGAGTCAATAGACATTCATCTTTCTAGCACGTTTTACTCATTTTCTGCTCAAATGGATGTCAGATTCGTGTTCAGCGCCCTCAAAAACTCCCAGGAAAGTGAAAATCAAAGCTTTTAGCATTTGCTTGAATCGAACCAACAACTCTCGGTGACGTGTGAGTTCCAAACGATGCGAGAGCCACTAGGCCATTAGATCAAACGGGCTCGCTAGTACTGTCTCAGAAAAAAATCTCTCTCGTAACCTAGTGGTTAGCACTCTGGTCTAATAAACGAAATGATTTCTTGATGGTTTCGATGGTGCTGAACGCGGTCCCTGTCTTAGTTTTTTTTTTGCAGAAAAGCTGTATTAGATCACTTTTCGCCTCTTACCATGCAACAAAAGTCACCCCTTCGCTGATTTTTTGACCCTATCACTTTAAAAGGAAGTAGGAGTTTCGACGAGTCGTTTGAGACAGGATAGAAAAGCCTCAAAACACGTCAACATATCACTTTTTCGGACAGCTTATGATCCATCCTTGACCCGACGACCATAGGTGATGGCTAGACAACGGGGAGAGGAGGATTAACATTGCGGTATTTGTGTTTTCCCTGGCAGAGTATGAGTAAGAGTATTGACAACAGGAAATGCCAAAATATGAGCTTTTGGTAGAATATGAGTCAAGGAACAGAACGGACGGGTAAACAAAAGTTTGGGAAACAGTGACAGTGAGAAAACAGATGCTAATAAGGGTAGTAAGAAATAACCGAACGAAATCAAGAACAGGGACCGAACTTGGCCATTAGTATGTGTCGAGCGACAGTAAGAGAAACAGACAGTGAGAGAGAAATAGCACACGAATTGAACAAGGAAAAAAATACTAGGAATCACCAAAGAGATAGGAAGATAAGCTCAGAGAGTGAGTACTAGAGACTACCACAACTCTAGATAAACCCAGAAGCACCTGTTTGTAGTGAAGAGAGCGAGTTATCAGTTATGTCGGGTTGTCATCCTGGTTCGGATTATCGCCCGACGACTCTCTTTTAATGCGATTTTGCTGCAGGACAAGAATTTCGCTCTGATCAATAACGGCATCCTCCTTGAAAGAGAAAGAAGGACAGGTGGATTACCTTGAAGAACGATTGGGCGCGAAAATAGTGGAATATAGCGGCAGACACTTGATAGCTTGTTGTGAATGAGGAGGAAGATAGGATGGACATAGACAGGGTTTGGGAAAGGTGACGCTTGAAACAGCGACAGAGAAACAGAGATAGTAGGAGAAAACGGGCAAGAAGATGATACGTCTCCACCTATGCTAAAACCGTGAATAATTGTCTAAGAGGCAGGAAAAGAGAGATCTCTGTCCGCATGAGTACATCCTTATTGATACCATTGACTTGGAAAAAGAGGAACGACTATTCGCTGTTCCGTCTATAAAGTTATCGGTCGACTAGGCTGGAAACAGAAAAGGGACGATCACCAGGTCATAAATATTTGTCCGCCGAACTGTTTTAGTCGCTACGGCCGGTAAACATAACTTTTTCCCGGCTGACTTTGCAAACGAGTAATCGGTAGTCCAACTATTTTAGCGCAGAGACTGAGATACAAGGAGACAGAAAAAACAGAGAGAAAGAAGTGAGAAACCGTAATTTTTCAAACTAAGCATGAAAACCTGGCCTCGCAAAAAATCAAAAAAGGATTCTCGCAGGGTGATTCATCTTGCTTGTCCAGTCGACTCTGACAGAGAAGGCTAATCCCGGTCGAACTAACATGCCCCTGCCGGTATGAGAAAACCGGTTATTGTTGCTTTTTTACCCAAGATTGCGTGATAGTTTTGATAGAATGTTGTTTGCACCTATTGACATGTCTCCGGATAGTTGAAATAGCAAAATCCTCAGAAAAGTTCTGGCTGCCACGGAAAGCTGGAAGAAGTGGCGATAAATTGTCTACTGTGAGTCGACGAAAACTGGATCCTCCGGGGGAGCGTGAGGCGAACAAGGACAGTGGCAAATGGCAAATTTGGCTTTGTCTCTGTCTTTCTGTCTCTGTATCTCTGTTTGTTTGTCTCTTTTTCCCTCTGTTTCACGGCCTGCCCATCTTTCTGCCTCTCGGTCTCTCTCACTCTCTTTTTCTATGCCTCCCTGTCTGGCATTCCCGGAAAAATTCTGGTCAGGAAAACTCCGGGCATTCCCAGAAGATTTTTGACCAGAATGATGATTTTGAGATCATCAGTGCTTCGGCGGGCAGATCTTTCCGTACTGTAAGGAGTACGTATATCGGCGCCCAAGTGTATCGTTCGACCGAAATAATACGCTGAAAGTTGGATGGCGAATTCAATCAGGTTGGTTTGTCTTCAAGAGAATCCACGAAATGTTCATCAACAAACGGATTAGTCCAACCCTGAAGAGGAAACTCTGCAGGATGTGTGTCGAGCATTGTTGTATGCGTCCGAAACCTGGCCTACCTGAGAAAAGCACCTATCTAAATTACGAACGGTTCAGCACAAGATGATAAGGAAAATGGTCGGAGTAAGTTTGCTTGATGGAAAAACAAACGAATGGCTAGAGGAAACAGTGAAGTTACCCGACATAAGGAAGGAATTTCTAGAAAAAAAAAGTGGTCACGGGTAAAACAAAAATCCAATTGGAGCGAATTGTTCATTTTTCATATAAAGGTTTGAGGCAGAGTACAGCAATATCATTTGCAAGGCTTGAGGTGGAAGGAACCCTGAAAACACGGAACGGATCCTAATGTTCTGGAAAACAGAAGAGGAGAGATCGGAGGTGGAAGTTACAGAAATAATTTGCTTGAAGATGGGCCGGAACTATCGTTGTTGGTTGGGATTCTGTCCTGGGTGAGGTTGAATCCGAACCTGTTGACCAGCCAACTGTCGATGCGGCGGAATGGCCACGATCCTCGGTGCCACACTACCCTGAGCCCCACTGGCATTGTAAGGTTGATACCGGACTCCGGATGTGGGTTGAGCTGCCCGATAGACCATCTGTGGCCCCCTGGCCACGACTGGACCCTGTCCAGGCACCATCGGTCTAGCATTCTGTGTACGGACGAGGGTCACAGGTGTTCCTGGAGCCCGCACGACCGTCTTCATGGGCTGACCGACTACTCGAGGCGGTCCAGTCACAGGGATGTTGTTGAAGTCGAGATCTGTGCGCCAGTCTTGTAGCCATCGGACCTGGGTGGCGGGACCGTAGCCCTGAAAAGAATTGGGTAAAAAAAACATCTAGTAGCAAGATATAGAGGCAAGGCGATAGGGAGGCCGAGAGGCCGAGTGACAGACATAGAGACATAGAGACAGGAAATTCAACCTTCTCATTCTTGGCTGCGATTCTGAAGATGACAGCCGGCTTGTTCTTTATATTCGACTCGACATGTGCTTCCAGGATGACCTTGTGATCGATGAAGCATTCGGTCCTGTCACCGACGTAGACTCTGGAACACTGGTTAGTTTCCAGAGTACAACACTTCTTACCTCTCAAACTCTACTCCCGGCATTGAAGGACTCGCATTTTGCTTGGAAACAAGCTTCGTCGCTGCGACTCTATCTCCAGGCTTCATCGCCAAGTACACACTGTATTCGACGATGCGCCCATTTGGAATCGCTGGTGGGATCCAGCAGATTTGAGCCCCTTCGGCAACTTTCTGAATCTTGATCTGGCTCGGAGCACCAGGGAAGCCGGGAAGGATGGTCTTGAACATGACGGGGTCAGAGAACTCGCCAATTCCAAGGAGGTTGACCCCGGCAACGCGAATTCTGTAGCCTGTTCCCTGCTCAATCTCGTGAACTTTTCTCTGTAGCTGGTAGGAATCGTGGATGTCGGTGCGCTGAATTTAAACCATTGTTTCTTTGTTTCTCTATTTCTATGTCCCTCTGTCTCTATTGTATCTTACTGTCTGTCACTTCCTCTATGTCTGTCTATCTATTCGTCTCACTACCCTTCTATCACTCTGTCTCTTTTTCTCTGTCTCCAAGACTCACAGTGTAACTCTCTCCCAACCTCGGCAGCTCGCTGTTCTTCTCATAGTATTCTGTCACAGTGAAGGTCGTTCCCTTTACAATAGCCACATCCATCCACTCTTCTTCCACCTCCTTCTCCTCCGTTTCTGGCTGTTGCTGCTCTTCCTTTGGCTCCTTCTCCTCGGCTACATCTTCCATGAAATTCTCTGGCATGTCCTCATCCTTCTTGACAGTTGGCTTCACAGGCTTGGGAGCAGGCTTGATCAGCTTTCGTGGGACTAAATCAGACTTTTGATAAGTTGTCCAATGAAGAATTCACATTGCGTTGGGGGATTCTTGAGGATCTGGAGCAGATACGCTTCGGCATTTTTCACAGGACTCCAGAAGACATCCAGAGCTTTGAGATTGGCTTTGCCGAGATTCAATCTCACGGGCTTGGCCGGCTTTTCAGTCTCCAGATACCAGAAGTCACGGCAGCAGACCTGATTATTCCACGCTTTGCGGTAGCCGTCACGGCCGGACCACACGTAGATTCTTTTTCCGAAGACGCTGGAAGAGTGTCCGGAACGGGCGTGAGGAAATGTCTCTTGGCCTTCTGAACAAGAGTCACTGTCTCTCTGTTGCGACTTGCCCTGATACGATTCGGTTATGGATTCGAGATTGGCGAGTTCCCACGTCCAGGTGCTACAGTTCAAGACACCGAGAGAGCTGGTACATTTCCAGCGGGCATCCTGACGTTGGTTGGGCTGAGCTTCTCCGATCGGAACCCAACCTCCGTAGATATACATCTTGTCGCCGAGGAGAGCAGCGCAGTGGAGAGAACGAGGAAGTGGGGCAGAGCCGAAGCACTGAAACAATGGGAGATGATAGACAGTGAGAGAGACAGAGAGACATTTGCTACACCTGATTGTTAGTTTGTTTTTTCTAGATCATTTTGCGAGAGACTAACCAGTTTCTCCTGCCATTCCATCTTATTCAGATCAATAACCCAGATGTCTCCGAGTCTATTTCCGTCCATACCACCGTACAAGATCATCTCTCGGCGAGTCGCCGTCTCCAAAATGACAGCCGTATGGGATTCGCGACACGGTGGCTGTGGTCCCTTTGTCCGTGGCTGTTCCCAGTACACCACCCCCTGGTTCATATGGGTTTGGGAGACGTTGACACAGTAGAAGTCGTTCAGATACTTGGGTTTGTTGAAGCGGGCTTCCTCCGAGCCGTTTGTGAGCCCTCCGAAGATGTAGAGCATCTGGAAAGGACATGTTTGCTCCCAGTGAGGGAACCTACCCCTTTAGAATCCGAGACCAGACTGTGTCCCAGACGGGCACATGGCTGGACAGCCTGCTGTCCGAGACCTGGTCGCGCTCTAGCTCTCAGTTTCCTCCATTCCCAGCGGGTCAGATCCAGCTCGTAGAGATCGTTCGAGTACCTTTGACCACTGTAAGCTTGATTTGAATGGAGACCTACTGTCCATACTCGATCATGCCGCCGAAAGTGTAGATTCTGCTTCCGGGTCCTTTGGTAAGACCGGAAGCTGCAGTTCCAGGCGGCTTATCGCCTCGAGTGTTTGGAGTTGACCATCGGTTTGTGGCTGGAAACTGTCACTGTCTCTCACTGACACTGTTTTTATCTCTATCTCTGTCTCTATCATCTACTCACGAATGTTGTAGACTGTTATCTCGTCGATGATTCCTTCATTTCCTCCACCCCAGATCAGCATGTTATCGTTGACAATGACCGACTTGTGTCCATGTCGCGGTCTGAAAACTCATTTGTCTTTTCGTTTCTGTATGCCTGTGTCTACCTCGGAATCGCACCATCAGCCGCCACAATTTTCCTCCATTTCAATGGTTGTGAGAGTATTGTGTCTAATATCGGCGGCTGGTTGTACGGTACGGCCATGTATTCTTCCGAAACCGGAACATTTTCTAGATTCTAAATGGTATTTAGGTCAAGTTTTTTAATGAAAACTTACTGTGGCCTGGTGCTGCAGTCCATATCCTTCGTTGCCCTCATATTCATGATGTTCCGAGCTCTCCTCGTCCATTTTTCTGCAAAAACTGCGTAAATTTCAAAGTCAGATAGGGAGAAAAATGTAAATTTGAACGATATACGTCTCTCTCGACGCTGGCGACATTTTCGGTGCTCCTGCGTATCTAATTCAAACATTTTGGCGCGGTTCCAGACATTTTCAAACACACGTCGCGCTTTTCTCCTCTTTTCATTTTCTCCGCTATTTCCTATTTTGTTAGAAATTTTTGGCTATTCTTCCAATCAAAGTGTGTGCAAAGAACGTTATAAACATGTTCACAACATTCTCCAACTGCAAAAAATGATCATTTTTAGCGACAGAAAGGTTAGCAAAACATTTTTGATCGAACGAGATCCGAGACTCTTGGTTTTCTATCCTTTCCAAAATTCCTTTATTTTCTGCCGCAGCAACCTACCTTTACGTAGAACAATAAAAAAGTGAAGGGAACAAGGCAGAAAATTGTATATGTGAAGCGTGAAATGACAGAAATTCCCAATTTCGCTTCTTGAATCGAGTGCTTGGGTTACAGCTCAGCTTTTCGTTAATTTCCACCGCTTTTGGTAGGAGTACATAACCAGAATATTGGAGAAAGTAAAAATTAGAGAATGAAGGAAAAAATAGGTCATTCGTTGCTGAAATGTTGGTGCCTACTAAATGCCTTGTGTCTACGCTGTGAGCCAGCTCGTAGTCTTCCTGCAAGGCTTACTTTGTAAAATCTCGTAATTTCTAGTCTATTTTCATAAAAAGGAGGCCAATATTGGAGATAGGAACGTTGAACAAACCGTAGAACCCTGAAAAATCGTTCTTCTTTGATATTCATCGCTCTTATTCGATCTTCCCTTCATTTTTTCTCAAACCCTCCATTTCCAGGCCAGAAAATGGTCAAACTGGACGACGGAATCATGCTGAAAATGGTGGCGGCGAAGAAGTTCGGCGAGCCGACGAACCCGGTCAACTCAATCGACTACAGCGACGACGGGACAACGTTAATTGCCGCCTTCAACGACGATTCCGTCGGAATATTCGATCTCAAGACCGGCACGAGGGACAAGGCTCAGGTTTGTTGTGATTTTCTATGTCCTTTGCCTTTATAAATAATCCAAAATGCCATCTTTTGCAGGTAAACAGCAAAAAGTATGGAGTCGGGCTGGTCCGCTACACACACAACACCCAGTCTGTTATTCATTCATCCACCAAAGTTGATCGTAAGTATTTTCTGTCTAATTTTGTGTCTTCCCGTGCATAAACCCCGAAAATTCATTATTTTCCAGACCAGCTCCGATATTTGTCGCTCTATGACAACAAATACCTCCGATACTTCGCAGGACACCACGGACCGTGAGTTTTTCTAAACGATTTTGTGTAAAACTGCAAACGTATAACCCCGGAATCCTTTACCATACCATTTTCATAAAAATAGCTCGTTTAAAAAGTTTTATCGCCCGGGTCGTTCGGTTCAAGATGGCGACTAACATGTTCCCAAAACTTTGAAGTCCTGTAACTGTTTGGAGACCCCAGGCCCCTAAAAATCATTTAAATAATCGCTAAAAAAAACTTACAACATAGTACTTTCGCCCCCTCAGTATCGAAGTTTTCAGAGTCACAGCGCTGTCAATGTCACCAATAGACGACATGTTCCTCTCCGCCTCCGTGGACAAGACCATACGACTCTGGGATCTTCGAACGCAGTCCTGCCAGGTTTGTTTTCGAGATCTTTTTGGTTTTTTTTCCCGTTTTTGAGTGTATTAGACCAATACGAATGTCAAAGTGCTCACAAAACCGAATTTCGACCCATTCCTCTATTCCAACCTCATTTTTCCAGGGTCTAATGCAGGTCAGCGGTCGCCCAGTGACAGCCTTCGACCCGGAGGGACTGATCTTTGCGGCAGGTATCAACAGCGAGGTGGTGAAGCTCTACGACCTGCGCTCCTTCGACAAGGGTCCTTTCTCGAACTTTAAAATCGAGCGCGAGGGCAGCGCAGCCGAATGGACGAGCATGGTCTTCGCGCCAGATGGCAAGACGATCATGCTGTGCACAAATGGCGAATACATCCGCCTGCTGGACTCTTTCGATGGAAATGTGAAGGCGACGTTGCGTGGACATCGAAATGACCAGAGGGTCGAGCTCGAGGCCGGCTTTACGCCGGATTCGCAATATGTCGTATGTGGATCGACGAATGGCCAGGTCGTCGTCTGGAGCGCCGAGCGTGGACACGAAATCACCCGACTGCAGGCCGACCAGCAGATTGTCAAATTCACCAAATGGAATCCGAAATACGCGATGATGGCCACAGCCGAGGCAACAATTGTGGGTTTTTGTGCTCTTTTCCTGCCAGAAATGGGTTTTGTTCTTTTCTGGAGATAGACATGGAGAGAGACATAGACTGACTGATGACAGAGACAGAAAGGTAACCAGAGTGATAGTGACAGAGACTGCGATGACGTGACAGCGGCAGACTGTCAGTGACAGATAAAAACAAAAGGAATAGAGATATACACAGAAAATGAAAGTGACAGTGACAGTACAGTAGTAGACTGGAAGAGAAAAAGTAGAGATGCCAGATACAGAGTAATTGCAAAACGCCAATTCAGCACTTCTGGCTACCTCCCGAGGAGATCATGAACTAGGACTTCCGCTCTGACTCCGACGCTACATCCCAAAAGTTCTCTCATTTTCCGGGTATTTCATCCCCAAATCTCTCTTCTCCCCTACCCAAAAAGGACCTGCTTGTTCCGATTCTGTTCACCCCTACCCTTCTTTTACCCACTGTATTGTATTACCAACCCCCAGTATACGATAATAAAGTACTTTATTTTGGATCGGTTTGTAGGATAAAAACTTTTTACATTAACAGTGCTGCAACTGACTCAATCTGTCGACAATGACGCTGAAAGCCGGCCTGGCCACTCTGTCTACGTTGGCGCAGTCATCTCCCAGTCCGATGAGGAGCTCGAAGCCGTTCCGATTAAACTTTTCTGAATTTGCCAATATTTGACTCCCCAGTAGGACGAGATACCTGTCTCTGGAGTGGACGCTATTCTCTGATCCATCAACTTTTCAACCATGACTCTTCGAGGATCCTGATTCCTCGAGATGGCCTCATTCCGAGTGTAGACGACGTATTCATGCAATCCGCAAGGTTTTCTGTTCTCAGAATAGGCTTTCAGACCTGTAAAGAATTAGAGGGGTACGGCTATAGACAGTGATAGAGACAGACAGACACACATAGACAGAAACAGACAGCAGAGAGGGATATATGCTCAAACGTTTACCTGTAGCCAGCTCGTACAGAACAATTCCGAAGCTAAAAACATCCAATTTTGTGGAAAGAATCTTGCTTGAGATGAATTCGGGCGGAAGATAGGCCAAGGTTCCTTTCAGATGACTGGCAATAAGAGGAGACTTCTCCCCTGGTCCGGCTTCGACCTGACCGTCTCTGCAGAGCCCAAAGTCACCGAGTTTGGGCTCCAGATGCTTGTCCAGAAGAATATTGGCTGATTTCACGTCACCGTGGATGATGGCAGTCTTGGCCATGGTGTGGAGAAAGAGAATTCCGCGGGCTGTTCCTTCAGCAATGGCTAGGCGCTGAATCCAGTTTAGGGGAAGGGTTCCTCGCTGAAAATGACTCTGTCTCTGCCAGTGTCACTATCTTTCTGGCCTGTCTCTTTCTGTCTATCTCTGTGTGTCACTGCCACTACCACTGTCTCTGTCTCGCTCTCTTCCTCCGGCAAACCTTGCAAGCTATCCTCTCATCCAGAGATCCATTAGCCATGAACATGTAGACCAGACACGGTTCGGGACCCTCTAAACAGAACCCGTAGATCGGAAGAATATTGTCGTGCCGGTATCTGGCCAGTGTCCTCAGTTCTTGTAGTGACTGTCTCAGTCGCTCCTTCTCCAACTGCTTGCCCTTGGCTCCCTGGCCAGTGATTCTCTTCACCGCCACGTTCAGCTGCTTCCAGTAGCCCTTGTACACGATTCCGTAGCCTCCCTTGCCCAGTATATTGGTGTCGGAAAAGTTGCTGGTAGCATCCATCAGTTCTTCGTAGGGGACAGCTAGGGTATTTTGAAGGGCTGCCATGAGGGGATCGAGAGAGAGGCTGAAAGAGTTGTGTGACTGAGACATACCGAGACAGAGACGGAGACACTCACCTAGAAGACGTCGTCACCTTCGACGACGAGGTAATACTGGTCGACGGAGACAAAATGCTGAAATCCTTCTCCGCCCTGGTCGACAAGGCCGTCTCCGATGTCTTGATGAAAGAAGATGAGCTACCCAGCATCTCGTCCACTGATGGCCCTTCTTTACTCACTGAAACATATTTTTGGAAACACGAAGACCCTACAAAACTTGTCAATAACGGCCAGGCATCTTAGATACCGTGTGTGTATGAACAAAATCCTCAAATCCTCTATTCTATAGCCTTTCGAAGCCCAGATTCTGAGAAGATACCAGCTAGCGCGGTCTTTCATCTTTCTGCAGCCTTCGACATCTTTCATCCCGATGTCGGGCATGCTCATGGCTGGAAAATGTTTTTTAAAAGGTTATTCAGAAAGTTTTGCCACTATTTAGTGATCAAAAACTTTTGTTAAACCTGGAAATCGAACCCACAGTGCTTCGTTTTGTAGTCGGAGCGCTACCCGCCTGAGCCACGCTGACAAGCTTGGCGTCTCAATCGTTAAAATAAATAGCCCTTGATAACCCGCATAGGAAGCTCGCTTCTGGACTAGTAGGTTTGCACGCCGTTTTCCAGTAAAAAACACCCTCAAACTCACCCAACTTCTCCCAAACATCGTTATCTTCCAACAGTTCACATAACTCTTTCATACAGTTGTAGGGCAGCAGATGAATCAGGTCATCCGGACTGATTTCTTTTGTTCCCATTCTGTAAATTCAAGTATTTTTAGAGTTTTGATACCAGCTGGAGAAGGGAAAGGAAGTAAATCGAAGAGTTTGGTTAAAGGACTGCATGAGTTATAGCTGCCCCGCTGACACAGAATCAGCTGTTTTTCAAAAAAGTTCCAAGCTTAGGTTCAAGACTGTCTCTCACTTTTCAGTTCATTTCCTTCCCGTACCGTTAATCCAAAAACATACGGGATCAAAATCAATAAAAATCTGTAGCTTTTGTTATTTTTCAGCACTTTTGTTTTGCTTGTCGCGGGTAGACTCTGTTATCTCGCCGCCTCCCCCACTCCAGTCCATTTCCTGATAAAAATTTGAGCCATTATTTTCCACGAAAATTGTCCTTTTTGCAAGAAAAAATCGAGCTAACATCGTACTTTTCAGAAAACATACAGAGGGTCGAAACAGCAGAGAAGGTGTGAATGAGTCAAGCCGATTTTCCGAGGATCGGCTCCAGGGCCAGGTGAGAAGACTTCTGTTGAAAGTACATGATGAAGGTTGTAGATTGGAGCCGCACGAGGATCCAGTCAGTGGTCTGGAGAGGGTGAGCTCCATCAGCAATATGAGCAGTATCAGTAGGAGGAGGAGAATGGTAAGAGACAGAGAGCGAGAGTGATATAGAGACATAGAGACGGAAAGATAGAGAGACATAAAGATAGGTAGACAGCTTTTTTCAGAACGAAGAGGAAGAGCAAGCTGCCCGCAGACGATCTCACATGTCTCAGCCGGTCGAACACAACCCTCTGTCCTCGAAGTACGAAAGCTTGAACTATGAAGTAACAGAAAACCAGCTCTACAGAGACGAGGAGAGGAGTTCATGGCATCAGGTACTAGTTTCTAACCAATAAATGGACCGTATATCAGATGAATCTCTGGAAGATCTCCATAAACCGATGGGTAGCCTGTTTCTTTGTTGGATTCTTTACAGCTGTAGTGGCCGCAGCAATAGACATCATCGTCCACTACAGCAAAGAAATAAAATTCGGCTTGATCGTCAAAGGATGTGAGTGATTCCTTTTATTTTTTTCAATTTAAGTTACAGTGATCTCACAATGTGACAATGCAACAGATCAGGGAAACTTTGGATGCATGTGGAAGGTGCAATGTGCCTGGATTGGGTACAATTGCTTGCTTGTTGGGATAGCCAGTTGTCTGGTAATATCTCCGTCTCCCTGCAAACATGATCCTTTAGGTTCTTTTTGTCTCTAACGTGGCCGGTGGCTCTGGGATTCCACAGGTCAAATGCTACTTGAACGGAATCAAAGTTCCCGAAATCACCATGTTGAAAACGCTGGCTGCCAAAGCTGTCGGAGTTGCTTGCGCCGTCTCCGGTGGACTAGCCGGTGGAAAAGAAGGCCCAATGATTCATTCTGGAGCTATTGTTGGCTCCGGGATCTCGGAAGGACGCTGCAAGACTTTCGGAATTGATCTGGGCATCTTCACACAGTTTAGGAACGACCGGTATGCTCTTTGTGAGAGACATAGAGTTAGAGAGATAGAGAGATAAAGAGACAGAGACACAAAGACAGGGAGACATAAAACATTTCTTCCAGAGAAAAACGAGATTTTGTCTCTGCCGGTGCAGCAGCTGGCGTGGCTGCCGCTTTCGGTGCTCCAATCGGCGGTGTCCTCTTTGCCCTGGAAGAGGGTAGCAGTTTTTGGAATCAGAATCTCACCTGGCGACTCTTCTTCACGAGTATGGTCAGCAGTTTTACCGTGAACTCGATTCTGGCCTGGTTCAATGGTCAAAGCGGATGGCTCTCGTGGACAGGATTGGCCAACTTTGGTGTGTTTGATGTGAGTGTTGTCTTATGTTTGGTGAATCCAAAGTGTTCAGAACAAGAACTACACTCTATGGGAAATCCCCTTGTTCTTGCTCATCGGAGTAATTGGAGGATGCACAGGAGCACTTTTCAATCATCTGAATACCAGACTAGCAGAGTTTAGGAAAAAGTGAGTCAACTATACTTATACAGAGAGATGGAGAGACAGAGAGACAGGGAGACACCACTGATCTCTTCAGATTTGTTAACACAAAGTTCCAACGGTTCCTCGAATGCCTCATTGTGGCAGCAGCCTCAGCATTCATGGGGTTCTTGACCATTTTCCTGATTGATGACTGCAAGCCGATTGGAGTCAATCCTACCTTGACCGAGGTCAATCAGGTAGAAAATTTTGGTTATTTTTGACTAGGGAATGGTTTAGATGTGGTGCAAGAAGGGAGAGTATTCGGCGATCGCAAATCTGTTTTTCAACAGCTTGGAAGACAATGTGAAGAGTCTGTTCCACAGTCCGATCAGTGAGTTTTTTTTCTAGAACTTGAGAGATAGAGACATTTGCTCCATCTTATAGTTTGTTTCTTTGCCCTATTGTTCTGTCTAGCTCATTTTACTCATATTTTTGCCGAAATGGAAGTCCGAAGTGTGATCCGCGCCATCAGAAATCCTTAGGAAGTGAAACCGTCTCAGAAAATTCTTACCGCGTGGCCGAATGGCTAGCCCGCTTGTCTAATAATCCAAAAAGCTTTATTGTATCACGGAGACGAAGAGACACTCAACGTTTCAGATTCCTACCGCCCTCTGACTCTTCTCATTTTCTGCATCGAGTACTTCTTCCTCACACTGTGGACTTTTGGAATCGCCGTTCCCTCTGGAATTTTCATTCCGGCCCTGTTGACAGGAGCTGCTTGGGGTCGACTTTTTGGTATTGGAGTCGGGAAGTTGTTCCCTAACATTGTAGGATACCCCTTGTAGGGAAATTAGTTCTTTTTAGACAGGCATCGATCCAGGCAAGTACGCTCTAGCCGGAGCTGCCGCTCAGCTAGGTGGAATGGTCCGGATGACAATCTCATTGACAGCCATCATTATGGAAGCTACCAAGGTAGGGGTTTACAAGAGACATAAAATTTTTTCTTTTTTTCAGGACATAACCTTCGGTCTGCCAATCATGCTCGTTTTGATGGTCACCAAATGGGTTGGGGACATTTTCAACGAGGGTCTCTATGACACCTACATAGAACTTTTTGAGGCTCCACTGCTCGGCTGGAATCCGCCGAAAATGAGCAGGAATATATTGGCAGAGTAAGTGTAACAATTATAAAAGTTACAGTATTCAGAAATGTGATGAGAGCTGATGTGATAGCTCTGGAGAGGACGGAGAGAGTCAGTCGGATCCTGGACATTTTGAGAAGCACAACTCATCATGGGTTCCCGGTCGTGGACAGGATAGAAGAGTCATTAAATCAGACCACACTTCCGGACTATGGGCACATCAAGGGATGCATTTTGAGGGCTCATCTCTTGGCTCTTCTCAAGCATCGAGTCTTTGCGCATAGCAACAAGACCCTTACTTTGATGGAGCTCGAGGACTCAGATCTGTGAGTTTTTCTCTGTCGCTGTTTCTCTGACCCTCTTAGACAATCTAAGTTTTAAGTAAACTCTCCGACATTCACATTTCTCCTGCCGACGAGCAGAACTGGATCGACTTGGAGAGTTACATGCATCTCCACCCGCACCGTGTCCCTCTCCAAGCCAGTCTACCTTTCGTCTTCAGGCTGTTCCGTGGTCTTGGCCTTCGATATCTAATGGTCATCAACGACGAGAATAAGGTGCTTTCTAAACTTTTCCTTGAATGAAAACGTATTCAGCTACGAGGAATCATCACCCGGAAAGACGTGGCCCGATTCCGGGAGCGAAAATACAAGAAGGGCTGGCGAGTTGAGGAGCTGTACATTTCAGAGGACAATTCTCATTGAGTATCTGTGATTTATCCCCTTGCCAAAGATTTTTCTCACAGACAGTGATACTTACCTATATGTTACTAGAATCTTGGAAAACATGGAGCGGGTCTCATGGAATACAGTTTATACATTTTACGACTTGTCATTCAGAATCGGTACTGGGCTTCCAGTTCAATTGCACTGGCTGGCTTTTGCATAGTAGTGAAGCCTTTTTTCAGAGGAGGAGGGGAAGAGGATGTGAGCTGAGAACGGTATCATTCCTACAAAAAACTCTTACCTTGAATCTGTTAACGAGATTGGCGATCACTAGGAAAAGCTCCATTTTGGCTAGACCCTCGCCGGGACAGGCTCGTTTTCCCAAAGAAAAAGGCATCATCTCAGGGAACTAAAAATTGATTTAGGGTAATATTAGAGAGGCAAGAGCCAGAAAGACAAAAAGACAGAGACAGTGAGACAGAGAACCAGAGACGGAGGGACAGAAAGATCAGATCACTTACCGTTTTGACCTTCCCGTCTTGCAAAAATCGCTCGGGCTTGAACTTTTCTGGTTCAGGAAACAGTTTTTCGTCGTACATCAGGACACCAATATCTGCTACGACAGTAGTTCCTTTCGAGAGCTGGAAACATGGTGTCTCTGTCTCTGTCTCTGTACTCACATAGTACCCGGCCACCTCAACATCCCTCGTAGTGGCATGAGGAATGTTCGAAACCAGTAAGTTCAACGCTCTTTGCATTTCCTGGAAAGCCCGTCTACTTCCATAAAGTAAAACAATACCATGATGACGGCTGAAATGTACGGTAACTTCGGCTTGTCGTTCATTGTCACATGACGGGACGAGCCAATAACTTGGTCAAGTTCTCCGTACATTTTGGACAGGACTTCTGGATTGTTCAAGAGGTATGCCACTCCCCAGTTCAGAGTGGAGGTGGTGGTCGAGAGACCGGCTGACCACAAGTCAAGGACGGTGTTCTTCAACTGGAGATCGCTAAAAACATCTGTATCTCTGTCTCTCCCACATTCTCTCACCAGAAACTCTCAAAGTCTCCTTCAGCCTCTCTTTTTTTCTGTTCCTTCAAATAGGCCTCCACATAGTCAGTCGAGTCTTCCGTTTCGTAGTCGAACTCCTTCTTATGTTGCTCAATCTGTTGCTCGAAAAAGCCGAAGAAGTCGTCTCGGAACTTTAGGAACCTGTTCCAACATCTTATTTTGGCTAAATGGAAGGCTACCTGTTCCAGTATCCTCTGAAGAACGGAAGTTTCCTACTCCATTCCGAAAGAGCCAGAAGGAACATAACCGAGGAGCCATTCTTCTCCTGGTCCTTCAACATGGTGATTAGACGGGACATTTCTTCTCTTTTATCCTAAAGACTCTCATTTTTCTCTTCTCCGACTCTCTCACTCCAATGAACCGATACCCGAACAACATTTGGTTGATGACATTGGCTATGACTCTTTGGAACTCTTCCTGGATCTCAACTTTTGGATTTTCAATCAGTTTCTGGGTCAGGTCATCAAGCTCCAGGAGAATCTGGACATTTCATAGATTACTGTGTAGAACAACAGTGTTACTCTTTCTTCCATCTTCATTTTACCCAAGCCGAGATCTCTCATCTGGTGAAGCGCAAATCGTCTATGATCTCGCCAACGATCACCAGTAGACTCAATGATTCCGTAGTTTCCACCTGGAATAATATCTCTGTCTCTGTCGCTCTCTCTCGTTAACCTCTAAAAATATCATTCAATCCCTTGAAGTAGTACTTGTCCGTGTAGCTATCTCCATCCTTCACAAAGGTCTCTTTCATGAGATCAAAGTCACAAATAGTCACAAAAGGTGATCTTCCTGCGATCACAGTTACTCAATATTGAGAGAGAACATACCCATCCACCAAGTATAAACTGGATTGTAGTTTTTCTTGCATCTGGCCCCGAAAGTATAGCCAGGATTCTCCCAAATCAATGTGTGCAAGTTGCCGATCAATGGGAGCGGAATCGGACCTTTACAATTGGTGAAATTCTCATTGAATCTTACCAGGAGGAAGGTTTCTTCTTTTCCAATAGAATTCATAGACTAGCCATATGGCCAAAACTGCCAGAATAATCAGGTACATGTTCTCTGAGAAGGGGATATAGAGCACGTCACGAGTTGCAAGTGGTGCGCC
This sequence comes from Oscheius tipulae, assembly GCA_037178975.1. Classification (NCBI taxonomy): domain Eukaryota; kingdom Metazoa; phylum Nematoda; class Chromadorea; order Rhabditida; family Rhabditidae; genus Oscheius; species Oscheius tipulae. Next base: position 122,534 of record JASJZH010000004.1, on the reverse strand, counting down.
GATTGATCAGAAAGCAATGGCGGGAAGGCAAAGGGGGAGGGCGAAGTTAACAAGAGGCGGAGAGAGAGAGAGGTCAAATGATCGAGAAATCAACAGCGTTTGCGGCCTTTCAAACATTGTCCGGTTAACTTTTGATCGTTGTACCTCACCATCACTTCTGTTAAAAAAACTCTAATAGAAAACTTCATTTTAGGCAAAAAAACCGGTGCATTGAACTGGATTACGACGACCTTAGTCGTCAAAGTCCGTGGCGACCCTCTTCCTCCTGGTATGGTAGCTATGTTTCGGGGGGGAGAGAGTCGAGCTACTCGGAGTGATTGGACTACTGCGAGCAGGACGAGGCGATGGGGAATACTGTCGGACGGACTTGAACTTGAAGGAGTCAATGCGCTCTTTCAGTGGAGGAAAGCAGCTTCTCATCACGTTCAGCCACTGCTCCTGCATGTAGTCGTTACTGTAAACGGGTTGTTACTTCTGTAATTCCCAAAACTGACTTGTTTTCCTTCGGTCTCCCGGAGATCTGATGTCGCTGCTGCATATGATTCTTGACATGAGCTGACTCGCTGCTCGAATAGTCACACTTCGGACAGACGAACTGCTTTATCTTGAAATGTCTCTTCGCATGAGCCAGTAGAGAGCACAGAGTGTTGCGATTCGTCCATTCTAGGACCTTGTCGCAGAGCTGAAATTGTGGATTTGTCCATGGTTCAGCCAAGGTCTTTCTGTCTCTTTGTCTGGCTGTCTCTCGGTCACTCTGTATTCACCGGATTCCTTACCTCACAAAGAACCTGATTCTTCGTCAGGCTGTCTGGATCAACCTTGCTCCTTTTGACCATCGGAGAGCCGATTTCATCGTAGTCGTCCAGCTCTTCCTCAGTCTTTATCAAGCCTTCTGTCACGCTAGGAAAACTTGGGCGACCTCTCATAGGAGCGGCCTTCTTGAAAACTTCTTCGTCGGTGTCGTCGTTGGAACCAATCACTAAAATTGAGATACAGTGAAGGTAGAGAGACAGAAACAAAGAGACAGAGAGACGGAGACTTACTAGATACAATACTGGGGAAGAATTTGTAGAGAAAAAGGCTCATGTGAGTTCCTTCCGGCACCAATTGAACCTGCGCCTCCCCAGCTTCAACTGAATGAGTTCGAGTAGTGTGCCTCTGTATTTTATCCTAGAAAATGAATCAGCTGAAAGAAAAATGAACGAAAAACCTTATCAGCGTTCACGTAATCACACAGAGAACATTTGAAGGCCCGACAGATGTCCTTGTGCTGGTCCAGTAGATGGTCAACCAGCGGTTCCGTCATGGTTATGCCCTTTTGCCCCGGAATGACAGAGATGGCCTCTCCACACTCGAGGCAACTATGAATGTGATCTAGAGAAGTTGTACCATACTCATTGCGATTTCGCACAATTCCTTGCTTCTCCCAGTCTATGGAATTGGCTGCGTGGGGCTGAAAGTCATTGTTTTGCAAAAGAGAAGGAGGGAGAAAGCACCTGAAGCTGTTTGAGCTGCTCCATGTAGCCCGGAAAGCACTGTTCCATCAGCAGACTCCACATTTTCTGCATATCGGAAGTGAGATTGTCCACCGGACTACTAGTACTGTCGGCATGGTTATTGTTCATGTGGAGTCGGACCTGAAAATGAATGACATCTCTTCCTATCCCTGCCTTTTTGCCTCTTTCTTTCTGTCTCTATCTCTCTCTCCCTCTGTCTATCTATCTGTCTCTATCTATCTCTCTGTCTTTTTCTCAACCAACCTTCGCCATTTCATTATGTTGATAGGTACAGTGAACACACTGGTACTGTTTGATGGCCGAATGTCGACGGACATGATTTGTCAGGTTTGATAATCTCGTGCACATGATGCGATTGTCACAGAGATGACACAGTACATGGGTTCCATCATCTGCTGGCAACGGAGCCGGTGGATGTTTGTAATCTTTCCGGAAGATGACACTGCTGACTCGACTGGGCACCGAACCATTCGAAGTACTGGCCTGATTCCTGTCACTGTAGTCATTGGAAAAGTTTGTCGAGGAGCTCGCTCTTATAGAATCCGTCGGAGACAAGAGGTCCTTGGCCGTGAGTGGCTTCGTCGAGACAACTTTTGGTGTAAAGCGGCTCTGGGTGCTGGACACAGATGGTTGTACGACCCGGTAGGTCACTCCGCCACCTCCACCTCCCAAAATCCTTGGCTTCTTGATGTCGGAAGCATTGTAGACGATGCGACGATAGACTGGAAGCTTCGACTGGGCAATACGGGGTCCCGGAGGCTCCCTGACTTGGATGGCTCCCTCATCCAAAGTCGGTGGCTTGTCATCTAAATTTTCAATTATAGTTAGGCTTTTTACCACGCCTGAAAATCGATTGAGACAGAGAGACGCTTCCTCAAACTTATTGTTGGTTTCTTTTATCCATTGGCTGTCTACTCATTATACTCATTCTAGGCATAATGGTGATCAGATTCGTCTTTAGCGTCCTTGAAAACCCTCGTGGGTCCTACAGCAAAATCCACTCCTTTCATGATTTTTCGGCAGACAGAGACCGAGTGAACAAGTTTTTAATTTACCGTTTTCGAAAATCGACTGAGTTTCGTCATCGAAGGCAGAAGCAGCGGTGAGTATGGGTTCATCTCCACTGGCAGCAGCCGACTGGACTTGACGCTGGAGAGCCTCTCGGAAAGAGTTCGGAACCGGAGATTGTTAGAATAGACTAGGAGATCCTAACCTGAGCACTGGTAGCAATCGGACCCTGAAGAATTTCAGGCTCCGAGCCGTCAGACTCCATCTTCTCTCCCATTTCTGACGCATTCATCAGAATCGCCCCATTCTTCTCCTCATCTTCGAAAATGTTCATGGAGCCTTGACCGTCGTCCTCATCTCCACCCAGGAGATCCAAGGCGCTGATGGCTCCCTCCTCTGGGGGATCATCCTCTTCATTTTCTTCCTCATTGTCATTATCAAGTGGGGTCAACTTCTTGGGAGCCTATACAAATGTTGGACTTATAGTGAGTAAGAATCACCTTAAATTCATAGTATTTGGCAGCCTCGTTTGTTAGATACGCATTCCCTTTGCTCTTCTTAACCTTGTCATTGAACAGTTTGTTCATCAGCCCGATCTCGACAGCTCTGCGATTCTGGAAAGCATGGTATTACCTCTGTCTCTGTCCGCCAAACATACCCTCATGTACTCCTCATGCTGACACCGAACTTTGTTCTGGACTCCCTCAATCGAATGCATTGTGTTTTCCATAAATTGTATGAGCTGACTATGCTTCTTCAGATACGCCGAATGATCATCCGGATTTTCTCGCGCCGCCTAAACTTCCTCGTTTGAAACTGAAAAGACCTTCAAAAGCTACCTGCTTATGAATTGCTTCGGTTTTGTAGAGGCAAGTATCAAAGATGCTCTGAAGAAGGTCCTTTTCCAATTGCCGGAGTCTTCGTGTATGACCATGCTCTGACTGTTCCTTATTAATGGTTTTCTGCTGTGTGTTATGTTGTTTTTTCACGTAATCAAAGTTCATCGGATTCAGTTCACTCCCAAAACTGATGTTGAGCTTTTTCTGAAAAGAAAAAAGTTGTTTTCATGATTGAACCACTATTTGTCTCTCTGTCTCTCTATCTCCGTCCCTCTCCGTCTATTGTCTCTGTCTTCCATCAAATATTTGAAAAAGTATATGTGAGATCCTTACCAGTGCTCCTTCCATTAAGTGTCTCTGCTGTTCCGATATGATAACATGGTAGAAATAGTGGCGAGCATTGACCACCGGGAGAGGGCGTGTTGAGGAACCGGGAAAGTTTCTAGAAAAATGAGAATGTCAAAAATCTCTAACCCAAAACAACCCACATTCGAAAGTTCCCTGGCTCTCTCCCATTTCCAAACCTTGACGCTGAAAAACCCCCGTTCGACATTCCTGAATCGAAAGAGAACTTCATTTCTTTCGGGCCAAGAGAAAATGCAGAAAGCAATCGATTTGACAGCGCGCAAAAAAGCTAAAAATTTGAAAATTATGTGGAATGCGAGACGCGAGACCGCTTTTATCGACCAGTGGAAGGGGTCCTGCCGCGAATGGGAGCACGGTACGCAATCTTGCGTATCTGGAGAATTTCAGAAAAGTTAAGGTTTTGCTTTTGCTTTTTTATGATAGTTTTATGCTACCTAACTATGTGAAAAAATGAGAAATATACGGCAATATGGTCAAAAAGTACGGCAAGCCAGTTACGCGAACCGCGACGCGCCAGACGGACCAGGCACATGTCCTCGATCAAATAGCGCGCCAATTTGAAGAGAGCGGGTCATTCAAATAATCTCTATATCTCTTGGCTGTGAAAGTGGTAAAACTGCTGAAAATTTGTTATTTCTCGGCAACATAGCTGCGATGTTCATGGCTCACAACCGGCTGCAATAGAACTAGACTGGAGGAGAGGCAAATTGAAAAATGCACAAATTTTTGAGGACAAATGAGATCAAGGAGGGCAAGACATAGAACGGTGAGATCAATAAAATGAGGGAATATTACAAGGGGCCAGTGTACTGGAAATTGTATGGATTGATAGGGTCCAACGGCTTCTTATCCAATTGGTGGGATGCTTGGATGTTGGCGGGAAGAGGTTGTGATCTGGAAGAGTCAATAAAAGCAAAAGGACATAGAGAGACTGAAAAATATAGAAAAAGAGCGATAGAGTGACAGAGAGCCAGAGGGGCAGAGAAACAGACAAGGGATGGGACTGAGAGACACAAACACAGGGAGACAGAGACAAAGAGACAGAGAAACAAAAACGGAGAAACAGAGAGACAGAGAGACAGATAGACTAAGAAATTCTTACGTTGCTACACCATGAAGAGAAGAGGTGAGTGGACTGACGGTAGCTCCGAACCGAGGTGTACTCATCATTTGAGGCAGACTGGCAGAGGGGAGCTGAAATTGATGTCATTTTATGATTTCTATGGTTATCAAGCGGAAGAAGGGTGTTCGAACTTACAGGAGCCTTCAGATTCCAATTGAATGCAGTTGGAGCCGCTCTCTGTTGACAGGCCGGCTGCCAGGAACTACTGTAGCCATAAAACGAGCTCGCATCGTCGAACTGAAGCGTTTTATGATCTCTCTGAATAAAAATGAGTTGCCTGTGTTTGCGGATGAAGGAGAGACTGATGGAAGCCGGATTGAAGCCCTCCTATCCCAAGACCGGGCTGGATTCCCATAGACATTGAGCCAAGACTGCCCATACCTCCACTACCGGCCAGACTCTTCGGATCGGTGTAGTTTCGTTCTCTCTTACGCCACTTGGCACGACGGTTCTTGAACCAGACCTGAAGTCAAGAATTTCTTTTACTTCAACCACCATATCAGCCTCTCCACTCTTCGGCACCAATCCTCCCGAGGGAGGCGGTGCTAATCATGTCTTTGAATAGGAAGAGTATAATGGCTTGTGATGGTGTCGCCTAATTGAAACCGGGACTAGAGAGTTAACGTGTCAATGTTCTAATTTGATTCATGATCTCTCTGTCTCTATGTCTCTTTGTCTGTCTCTCTCTATCTCTCTTTCTCTCTGTTTCTCTGTTTCTTTGTCTCTCTGTCTCCCTGTTCGTCTACCCCTCTGCCCCTCTGTCTTTATAGACTCACCCTCACTCTCGGCTCTGTCAGACTAATCCATATAGCAATTTCTTCTCTAGTAGCCATGTCCGGGTATCGGTTTCGTGAAAACCAGTTCTCCAGTTCAGTCAGCTAAACTGTTTATGAGTTTTGGTGAACAGTCTCTTACCTGATGACTTGTGAAGTGAGTCCTCTGTCTCCTTGGCTTTGTCGCCTTGGTGGAACTGCTTGGAGATCCGACTGGACTGTCGTCTCGTCCATCTGAGTCGTCTTTGTCCAGCTCCACTGAAGATGAACTTTTTTTCTTTAGAGACAGTCCTCACTTTTAGGAAGTTTGCCTCCCAAGATACTTTCCGAGGCGGGAAGTGGGACAGAATAGTGCTCGAAAGAGGAGCCATAGACGAGACTGTCGGTAACAGGATTGCCGAGACCTGAAACTTTAGGTTCTGCAGGAACGTTCAGTCATTTAATAGTTTGAAACAGAGAGACAGAGAGGCAGAGGTTATCTTTTGAAAGAAGCTCCCTACCAAGTTGTAAAAAACAAAGACTGACCTCCATCGAGGGCCGCACAGACCAACTGCGAGGGAAAAGCTGCCTGATCCATAAGGCCTTAGTGTTGAGCCAGGGGCAGCTTATGAGTGTTAGGATTAATTGTAGGAATTTGATCCCGTCAAGGATACACGGCCAGAACAACGAGGGCTTACTATGGCTTTTGGAAGAAAGGAGGTGGAGGATGGAGGACTACGGTAGAGGGGCACGCCCATCTCAGAAATGACAGCCGGCGGCTGCTTGGGAGAAGAGTCAAAACAGTGAGCGGAAAGGATTAGTGGCGAGAAATGATGGTGGAGGATGGGGGAAGACGAGACGAGGGACACGTTCATTAGCTTTCCATTTTTGAAAAGGCACGATAGATGTATCAAAAGAATCTAAGAGACAAAAACAGAGACAAAGACTGCTTGACTTTCCTCATTCCACTCTCTCAATTCCGGACATCTCTGTCGTTGCACCCTATCTCCTCTTCCCGATCTCCGCCTTTCCTTTTGAGCACTTTGTGCGGTATTTCGCCGTGTGCTCACTGTGGCGTAAGGCGGCATCTGTTATTGCAGAGCCGCGCGGCTGACAAATCGTCCAGACAGCCATCTGCCAGCTTGCGTAACCTTCGAGTCGGGAATACTGTACACGGGAGGGGAATCCCAAGAAACCAAGAGTTTATGTCAAAAAGGGTTCAGGTTACATGGGCGCACTGCTGGTGACCATTCCTGGCCAGCAGCGGGAGTCTCTTGAGAAATAAACAGCAGGCGGTCACTATCTGAAAACGTATGAATTAAGTGAAAATGCTCAAAGTGTGTCTGTTTTCTACAAAGAGGGCTCCCTTCTGGCCGTTATCAGCTCTCGTCTGTGTCCATCGATTCGACCGCTGGCTTCGGTACTCTGCCGGCGTGAATTTTTTGGGAAGAAAGGTGGTGATAAGACCTTTTTCTTCTGCTCCGCTCATTATTTATCGTCTGTACTAAAAGATATTTGCATCGGCTATTAAAATGTAGCTTTTGGCACGTTTTCTTCGAGATTCACAGTTGACTCCATCTAAATATTTCGCAGGGTGTTTTTTGTACATCTTATTGTCTGTTTTCTACTACTCAGGCCTCTAATCTGTCACTTTATCTCTCTGTCTCTGACTCTCTGTTTCTCTGTATCCGGTCTTTGATTGTGTCTCCACTTTCTGTTTTGAGCAACTACCACATAAACCAACAGATGCTCTGAACCTTGCCTCTCCTTTGCTCTCGCCGGGGCTGATTCTAGGTCCAGTCGCTCACTTCTAAGTCTCTTATCATCTTTTATTCGACTGAAATTTCAACTTCTATAGGGTAGTCAGCCGAAATGTATCCCGGATTCGATGCGGATGACATGGTCAAGCGTGGCTTCTTGTCTTCGCTCATGCCTTTCAGGAGAAAGTCTCTGAGACCGCAGCAGCCAGAACAAACAGTAGGTATGCCCAGATATCGAACTCTCGTTAGTTGGAGGTCTGATGGCTTATTGAGAATTCACAGGGATGGCAGAGTTGGACAGAGAGACACAGAGACAGAGAGACAGAGTGGCAGAGAGACGGACTATACCGTCGGCCTTTACTTTTTGATTATGGTTTTCAGCTCGTCCTTCTGTCCATCATCCCCCAGTTTATCACCAACCTTCTCCTATCCCTGTTCCTGTCCCTGTTCCATGCCCTCCTCCACAAATAGTGGTAAATCCGCAAGAACCGCACTATGTTCCTCCTCCGATGGAAAGGACTCAACAGGACATTTTCAGAGAGATTGTGACCGAATGTGCGCAGCTGGAGAGAAGTACTACGGTAAGCGCATTTTTTGCATTTGGACGCGACGGGATGGTTTCAAGGACATGGTGATGTGCCTCCTGGGGGCAGGGGGAATCATTTTTCTAGTCTTATCTGAAGTAGCCAATAAATTATCAGTTGGGACCTACTAGAAGAAAGGTGATTTCTCGGAAAAGAAAGAATGGGAAGGGAATCTCTCGGACTTTCTTTCACTCTGTCTCTTACTATAATCAGTTTTCAGACTACTCCGTTCTCCGAGCTGAGCTGTCCAACCTCTCCCAGGACTCCTCTAGCGCCATGCCCTTCTCCCATGGCCTTCCCGATGGGCCCGATCCCTTCCCCCCTTCCCCAGATGTTTCCAACCCAACTGTACGATCCGATGATGTTTCCCACTCATTTTGCTCCTCCTCCGCCTCCATATTCTCCAGAAGAGGGAGGTTATATCCCACAGCACGGCTACCCAGTGCCGCCAATCATGGTCAGCCAAGATCCACAGGTTTTGTCATTTCGTTCAGGTTACAACAATATCATTTCAGATGCCAAACGCTGTCCTTCTTGAAGAGGTCGTGAAAATGGTCGTGACGGCCATGAGACAGTCGTCAATCGACGAAGGACAGAGAGAAAGCCCGGAAGAGATTCTCCGAAGAAAAAGAAGCCAGAACAACGAGGCAGCGGCTCGTTACCGAAAACGTCAGAGGGCAGCTCGTGAACGGGCCGAGGAAGAATTGAGCCTACTGAGCAAGAGAAATGACGACCTACGCAGTACTGTCGACCATATGGAAAGTGAAATTGAGCAGCTCAAACAGCTCGTTCTGCAGAATAGGCAATGAATTTTGAGGGGCGTGAAGGAACTCTTTCCGCAACACACAGGGTACAATGTTGTATATTATCGGTTTTAGAATGAATGATACCAAACTTTTTTGATACCCAACAGACATACGGAGAGACAGAGACACTCATTCTGCCTTATTATACTGAACTGTCTAGCTCATTTAAGTCATTTTTTTTAGTGAATGGGGGCCAGATTCGTGGTCAGCGCCCTTGAAAATCCTCAGACGGTAGAAAAAAACTAAAAAAAGAAGTTTTGTCTCGGGGGATTCGAACCAATTACCCTCGGTGAAAATGTGAATTCCAAGCAAATGTGTTATATAACCACTAGACCACGGTGGATGCCGCACCTGTACCATTTCGGGGAAATCCGCGCATGTTTTGAGTAGGTGGTTTGTACTCTCGTCTAGTAAAATAAAGACCCGAGCTTGATCTCGGCCGTAATAAATGTTTTTATTTTACGTTTTCTTATGTTTTCGATGGCGCTGAACTCGGCCATTGTCATAGTTTTACTCCAAAAAGTTTTCTTGTATCACTTTTCAGCCTCGTAAGCGTCCTCTTACATCAAATCCACCTCTTTCTTGATTTTTCGACCCTTATACACAATCAATCATCATTTTGTCCCCCAACAACTGTTCAGTCTGCTTCGAAACTCGTATTTTTTTGTAGTTCAACTAGCCTGCTTCTTGTACTATTCTGATGACGTGAAACAGAGAGAGCAGATTCAAAGAAAATTTCATTTCGAGCAGGATAGAATTGTAACATATGGCAACGCAATGTACAAAAAGACAGTGGCAGCTCCGTTTCAGCCTACATGGGACGGAAGGCGTAGCAGGTGACATCGTCGTTGCTGTACTGACAGAAAGTCTCGGTATAGGCCACGTAGGAGAAGTCCCCCTTGGCGCAGATGACGTTGAACTTGCCGAAGAGCTTCTCCTCGGCAGCCTTCTGGATGGCTCTCTTGGAGATGGTAGGATCGCGGGTGATGTTCTGTAAAAGGTCTCCATTTCCACTGTGCCTCTTCAACTATTTCATCTCGGGTGTAAATTAGCGCGCGCGTCACAAACATGCCACAGAAGGACGCATTAAACGGGCAAAACACGACACGGAAAGCGAAAAGGTGCTGACGACCTTGCCACACAACAAATCCATCAAATTCGCTTAGGGAGAAAGTCTGGGACCGAGAAACCGGAAACCACACAGGCAGATGAGGGCGTGCAGGGTGGAGAGGACGGGTTTGAGGAGTGATGAACTATTTTATGAGTGCCTCTGTGACCCAAGGAACCTCTTTACTGGGTGACGAAGAGACAGAGAGACAAAGAGGCAAAGAGACAAAGAGAAAGAGAGAAAGAGAGACGGGGAGATAACTTTTGGATAGACCGAAAATCTTTGAGCATATGCAAGGAGAGAAAACATACTGGTCAAGATCTATAAAAATGTCCTAAGTCTGGTTCAAGACTATACACTATCTGCTGGTTTCCCGTTGCAAATTTGTAAAACTTCCGACTCACATCTTCCATGACAGCCTTCAGTTTCTTGGAACTGCAGGTGGCTTCTTGCTCCTCGATTTCTACGGAAGCGGCAGAGAAGATCTGAATAATCCTTACTCTCCACTTCAAATTTTCCATTACCTTCGAGCCGTGAGTCCTATGACGAGCACGGTAGCGGCAAGGAGATCCGCATCTGCAGCAGCAGTCGTTGGCTGGCTGCTGGACGTACTAAAATGACTTTGTCTATTGAAAAATTCAAAAGTTTACCTGGTTAAAGACCGGGGCCGGTGCGTAACTCTGACAGGGAGTCTGGTAGACGGGAGGAGGTGGCGGAGGAGGTGGACACATCGGAGGAGGAGGTGGTGGGGGAGGAGGAGGACAGAGAGGAGGTGGGGGACAGAACTGTATGGTTTAGTATTTGAAAAGTGTGCTCTTACCTGTGGTGGACAGATTGGAGGAGGAGGACAGGGAGGTGGTGGTGGTGCACACATTGGTGGGGGACAGGGAAGGGGAGGGGGAGCCATTCCACAGCATCCTCCTGAAAAGTTGCCGTTTACGGAGACAGAGAGATAGAGGGAGACAGAGAGACAAAGAGACATAGAGGCAGAGAGACAGATAGACACATGAGACTGAGAGTCAGAAAGATAGAGAGAACTATTACCCAAAGTAACTTACCGAAAGTAGCGATAGCTCCCTGTGCTAGCGAAATCGCTAGAAATAACTGAAGTTGCATCCTTTCAAAGAGAAAAGAGATGGCATGCCTTCGAGCGACAGTGTCCGCCTTTTATAGCCAGCCCGGAACGGGTTAGCTGTGCTGTTGCCCCTGGCCTCCTCCTTCTAACTCAGACAGGCAGAGCTTCACACAATTAACACCCTCGTGACGCGTCACAGAACAGAGGATCATCCGCCTTTTGTTGGGTATCTGGATCCGAAAAGATGTTTTGAAGATGGGTGAAGACAATTTTACAGTTCCTGGTCCTCTGTCTCTCTGTCCTTCCCTCTTCCAAAACCCTCTCTAGTTTTTTCCAACCTCAAACTCGACTGTTCTTTCACTAAAGAATATCTAGGTTTGCCACCCACTAAGTGCGTTCTTCATCCTCTCGCCCTGACCAGCTTTCAGACAAGCAGCCACTTGAAAAGGTCACAGCTTCTGTCAGCAATTCCAAGGTCTCTTGCCCTTTGTTCAGGCCGGGAATGTCCTTGCCGCAGGGTGTGACGGGATTCATGAGTCACGAAATGGCCTTTGAGAAAAAAATACAGTTCAGACGTGACGTAGAGGTTATGATGATGAGTCACAGAGCTGGACTATCAACTTAGGCAAGCCAACAGACAGGATCTGTGATAGGATCAGTTAGTTCTGTACTCAAACTTCGACAGTCTGATTCCTAAAAGAAGAGTGTTTCGGCTTTAGCAGTGCTCTCCTTCTTTTCGCTTCCCTCCACGTCACTCTAGGATGTCCACACGTCCTAGAGAGAGAGAGAGAGAGAGAGGAGCAGCCCCAGTGCTCTTCTTTTTCCTCTCCTCTCGGGCCCTCTCGCCAGCCGTGTGAGCCAATCGATTGCCGGCCGCTCTTTCTCTCTCTCTTTTCCTGCCAGCTCTCTCCACCTATTGACAAACAGGCTCTCTCACTCCCGTTAACTGCCCGTGGAAAAGGGCAGAATTAATTTTGTTCCCGGGTTAATCTCTGAGTATTGGGGTCTAAATTGACATACTGGTCTTTCTGCAAATTTCATTCAGAACTTTGAGACTGAAGCTGTTTTTGTCCGCCGCCTGACACTTGACACTTGAACTGTTGCCTCAGACATCGTCGGGACGTTTTCCTATCATTTTCTTCCTAAGCCGATTTGTTTTCCTCGATCTTTTTCTTTTACTTTCTTCATTTTCTTGCAAAAACAGGAAAACATTCATTTGTTTTCCTCATCGGTTTGTCTAGCTCATTTTACTTATTTTACGCGTGAATGGAATTCAGATTCGTGATCAGCACCCTCGAAAACCCCCAGGACGTGCAAACCAAAACTTTTGACTTGGCGTGATTCGAACCAGCAACCCTCGAAGACGTTTGAACTCCAAGCGAATACGTTAACTACTAGGCTATATATACGGTAGTCGACGCACCTCGGAAAAACCCCGCGCACCCTTGATCGAATGGTTAGCAGTCCCGTCTAGTAATCAAAAGATCCGGGCGATCCCGGACGGAGCCAAACTTCATATTTCACGTTTACTAATGTTTTCAATGGTGTTGAGCACGGTCATTGTCTTATTTTCTTCTAACTACCCTGAGATACAGAGAAGACTGTTAAGAGCTTACATGCCTTCCGCATGCTCTTCAGCTGTTCAAACGGTAATGTCCAAAAACCCTGTCTATTTACAATTTCGTCCCAAAATCGATTCGTTTTGCTCTGTGCTGAAATCCCGACTGTCTTTTATGGCTCCGCTCCCGTGTCCCCGTGCTATCTCTCACTGTGTAGGTGTCTCGCTTCCCTCAGCCAAACAGCTCAGATAGTTCATATCAGGTCGACCTTCTATCAGAGCTTCTTCTCGAGACCATAGGCTTGATCTGGCTCCGACTTTTACCTGTATACCTGGATTTGGGGCATAGCCAGATAGAAACACCTCACCAATATCAATCCTTCCTTCTCAGATTATTTCGTATCAGTCGGCTTATCCATCTCCGAGATTCAAGGCTCGAGATATCGTCACCAGGGCAACGCGAGGACGATGAGTTCGTCTCGTCTCTTTCCCTACCCGTAGAGAATATGCTCATGAGCGCTCACGCAGCAGATTCACGGCGCCGGGGGACGTATTAGCCGGCGCTCTGAGCCGAGATCAGAGTCTCGGCAATTTATCCGCCTCATCTTCTCGACCAGTCTCTCATAATCTCTTCCGTTAGAGCTAATCTCTCTGTCTCTCTGTATCTCTGTCTATTTGTCTCCTGATTCTCCCCTACTTTCTCGTTTTCTCCTCCTTTCCATTCCGATTTGCCCATCCCCTTTTCCATTCTCCGTTTCATTTCTAGCAGCTTATGTGACCGGTTTCCAATACTTTCTCTCTGCCAGTCTCTCTATTTCCTCTGCCAAGTCAGAAGGGTCATAAATATCCGGCCCGGTCATGCTATAGTCCTTATCAGACCGTTTCTCCCTCTTAGCGATCAATCGCCCTGTCCCCCTAAACTTTTGCATTCTTTTCAGTCAACCAGGAGGCAAAAGTTAAGAGGCCAAAACAGTCCCGGGAACCTGTTCTGTTGTGGTATTGACAATTGTATGTCTCTCTGTCTGTTAAATTGAGCGCAGCGGGCTGTTTTGCAGCCACATTCCTAAAAGATGGTCACACTTTTCTGAACGTTTTTATCGAGGGTTCAGTATTTTTAATTGTCTGAAATTGGTTATTTTTTCGCTCCTATTTCCTGTTAGAACCTGTCCTAGCCAAGCGTCCAGCAGCCAGCCGACCGTCGGATAGTATTTGTTTGTCAGTGTTGCTGTCCTTATCGATTTGTCGTCGTCGGGGAGCGAGAGAGAAGAGAGAGCGCCCCCGATTTGGTCCACCCCTCTCCTCCAATCCTAATCCATTTATCCCTTATCGCCTCCCTTTATCTCTAAATCTAATTTGAGTCTGTATACGTAGTTTTTTTCGCTGACGTCAACCGGCTACTGGTTCTGATAAATGGCGAGCAGGGATCATGGGATTCTACACGTTTCTGTACTTTTGTACTTTGTAACCAGTAGACATAGAGACAGAGAGGGCGGGGAGATAGAGAGATGGGAGACAGAGAAATAGACAGTGAGACAAAGATACAGAGAGACAGAGAGAAAGAGATCGTCTAAAACTGTTCCCTCTGGCTAGTCAGACACTCCTGCTTTTTCAGTTCAATTTTTACTCTCTCCCCTCCAGTGCCCGTTGCCAATTCGTCATCTACACGCATTTCATAGCAACACTCTCTGCCCTGCTTGCCCGCTCCAGCTCTGTCTCTCTGACCCCTACCGCACTCTCTAGCTATCTTTTCCGTCGTCTTCCCGCGCGCTCCGTCAATTCAAAAATGAATAATTCCATTCATAGCACAGAGACCTATGCATGGGCTTCAAAACCCTAACCATCTGAGAGAGATTTTCTCCTCTTACTCTGTCTCCCACTCCGTACTAAAATTTTCTTAGTTTCCTCTGGCAGCGACACCTGGCTTCTCATTGCCAAGTCATTGCTCATTTATGAAGCCGACGGGGAGAGAGAGAGGGCACACAAGTTTCTAATTGCAGCTGGGAGTCAGTCGCTCTGCAGCATCACATGAGCCTTTTGGCTAGAGTGAGCTAACGACATTTCTGGTGTCTTGACGTCGCCACTCGGGCCCCTTATTGTTTTAGCTTGGACACGGGAGGGATAATTGGTTGAGGGCGATATTAGTATGCTAGTAAACGAGAAACTAACCAGTTGACCACACAATTCCGATGCCGGCTGACCTGGACATTGACTTATCTCAATCTATCTCCAACCGCGTCACTGTGTATCAGGCACTTATTTGGAGACAAGTATTCCTTGATCAGATCTCGCTTGCGTGGCTCAGTCGGTTAGTGCTCCGACTACAGTTTCAAGCAAGCCGTATTTGATTTCCACCTTGGCTAAATCTTATTGCATGGCATCGAAAACACCTTCAGAGTTTTTTTCTCCAGCTTTTTAGCTTTCCTTTCTCGCGCGGCATCCCAATTTGTACGCCGCATCCAAACAGTTTCACTATCAAAGTCTCTTCATAATCTGCCATCTGGCTCTTTGGAAAAAAGCCTTCGGACTATAGTGACCTTTTGCGCGCAAACGCGTGCTCTGGGATGAGCAGACCAGCTGCCATCGCGGTGCCCTTTCCGGCCAGAGGTGCCTTGAGAGCGGCTGCTGCTCACAGAAGAGAGAGAGCTTGCCTCCCTCGCATTGTGGGTGTGTCGTCGAGAGGGAAGCAGGAGGCAGGGGGCCTGGGGATCGATTTCGATTAACTTATTACAGCCCCCGAGGCGCGCTGTTCGCTATTGACTGCCACACAGCATTCAACGGCTCTTCATATGAGCTTTCTCTTTCTCTCTCTCCTTCTCTTCTCCATCTATGTCTCTTTATCCACCCCCTCCGTGGCTTCCATCTGAGCTGGAAGAGGGGGAAGTTCCGAAGTTTTGCTTGATTTTTGGACTCTTCTCCATAATTGGACCCTCTTTCCCGTAACAAGCTGCTCTTAACTGTTGATAGTGTATTTTCTCCAATCCCCTTGCATAATTTTACACATGTTATGCATTTTCAAATCCTCGAAACTATCCTAGAAATGAAATGTATTAAGGTGAAAGATAGAGAAAGAGAGACTGAGAGATTAAAGACAGAGAAACAGAGAACAAGCTGTCATTGCCGGGGTATCCTGTAAATTAGACAAACTTTGACAACCGAAAACCATTTCTCTGGAGTTCTTGATAACCCAGAACATCAGTTCATTTCTTTCCAGCTCGTCTCTTTTTTAACCTATCCATTTCTGTATTTCCACACACTTTCAACCTTAGAGAGTACCATATTTTACCTCCTTCAGTGACGAAAAAGTTTCTCAAAAAATCATAGCTTGTTAGATTTGCGCGCTCTCGCCCCTTTTTCCCACTATCTTAAATATCTTGCTTGAGGAACTTTCCTGGTTTTACTTGGAATTCTGGTTTTCAAAATGTCCAAAGGTATCGATTCGAATGAAGGCTATTAGTTCTCCGCTATCAGTTATCAGCACAGCAAGGCAACCCGTTTCTGACCGAGTCAATATGGGTTTTATGGAATTTTGTTCTCGCACTGCCTAATCCAGCCTCCCTCCTCCTAATTACAAAGAATCCCCTGACGCGTAGCCATGCCAGTCCTAATCCCCAGGGCATCCAGGGACACTCTCTCATATGGTCTTATCAACAGGTGCTTCTGTTTTGTTTAAAGCTCTGTAGATTATTTTGGCCAAAACATTCTGTTCCTATGTGCTAAAATAGTGTTCTGTTGTTTCTGTCTT
The DNA here is from genome assembly GCA_037178975.1 of Oscheius tipulae. Classification (NCBI taxonomy): domain Eukaryota; kingdom Metazoa; phylum Nematoda; class Chromadorea; order Rhabditida; family Rhabditidae; genus Oscheius; species Oscheius tipulae. The sequence goes on along the minus strand of JASJZH010000004.1, from coordinate 106,296 downwards.
CCTGTCTCTGTACCTGTGTCTCTTTGTCTCTCTGTCACCTCTGAATTCAAAACTTTTCCTTTCTTTCTCACTTCAAAGTCATCTTTCACTCGTCCATAACCTTTATTTCCCTGTTTGATTCCCGCTTCTCTCCTCAATGTTACAATCAAATCGCATCCCGTGTCGCGAAACAGATTTCGGTGGCTCCGGCGCAGGTGGCTTCGATTGAGAGGCCGAGAGGGAGAGACTCCCTCTCCCGATTAATGGCTTCTATCTATCTCTATGGCTTCTTTCCATCCATCTCTCCGTGCTTTTTTTCTCCTTTCTCGACACAAATGTATATTTTTTTCAGAGAGGTCAGAAAGAATTCTTTTGAATGAAGTGAGAAGCTGTTGGAGCCTCTACGGGTAAATATAAGAGCAAGCCTAAAAATAGACGAGATAGGAGAGAAGAAGACTAGGAGAAGGAGACAGTTAAATGGCTTCTACCTCAGCCGGACAAGGTGAGGGCAGTTCTGGTAGGCTGAGAGGCATAGAGACAGAGACACAGCGAGACAAAGGATGAGACAAAGAGATAAAGCGATAGAGAGACAGAGTCTCAGACTTATGACTCTCTTACTATCAATCAATCGCTCCTACTTCCAGATGCTGCGGCTAATTCGAACAATCAGGCAGGAGCAGTAAGCGGAGGCAGCGAGCGAAGGCAGTTCACCGAACGTGTCGTGAAAAGTAGGTATTTCACTTGTGATTATGAGCTTCGCTAATCATGTCTTATGGCGAGGAAGCATCCTCTTCCCCTTGTGAGACGTTTTTCTGCCGAATTTGTCAGCAGCAGACGGGAGAAAATTGGTTTGGGACACGGAGAGAGAAGGCTAGAAGACCGGGGGAGAGAAAAGATGAGACTGGCTATAAGGGACTAAAAAAGTTCAAACACTCTGTCACCCTATGTCTCTTCGTCTGTCTTTTTGTCTCCAGCAACCCCTAAAAATACAGCTGCTTATGTTGCGAACGCCGTTCTTTTGTAGTATAAATAGTTCCCAAGAGAGTCGCAGGCAGCTTATAAATCAAGTCCACATCTCGCAGTCATTATTCCACCACTCGGCTCTCACTTCCTCCTTCCTCTCTTAGGAAAAAAGAGAGCACATTTGTTGCACACACGAGGAGAGACTTATGGTCCCCGGAATCGATTTCTTCTTGTTGGCCGACGAATTAACCACCCCCGTCGTCCACTGGGAGCTCTCCTTTTAATTACGCGTGTGTTGCATGCTGAAGGACTGAAAACGGAGGGCTGGGGGGAAGAGTGTCAATTGCCGGCGGTAGAACTGCAGTTGACATTCGGAAACTTACTAGTTACTCACAAGGGGAGCCTACCAACTTTAGATGGTCTTTGGCAACGAACATTGACCCGTTCGATAGCCCTTGCCAGGATTCTAGGTGCCAGTCCAGTCGAATCACCTTAACCTTCCTTCGAAGGGCGCGCTTTCTAGTGTCGAGACGGTACGGGAGCAGGAACTTCAGCGCATTATATTTCCGAGTAGAAAGAGGTTAAGCGAGTTCGGCAGTACCTTTGAGAAATTATTTGGGACCACTTATGTGATTGTGCTCTTACACCCGCGCAGCATCGTCTTACGTCCACAAGGCAGTGAGTGTATAGAATTACAGAGTTTTGTGTGGCTTGGAAGAGATTAGAAGCAGACTATGTCAAACTTTTCAGGTGTTCATTTCCCAGTCTCGGAACGGCTGTCAGTCGAGCAGGTCTACGACAGACGAACGGCAAAGCCTCGACATGAGATTCTCAGGGAGCATTTCATCAAGGTATGATTTAAAGGATCACTGACATTGCGGGTGCATGGGTGCACAACGGAACAGCGTTTTCAAATCGGGTCCCGCGACGAACTTGCCTGAAAATCAAAGAGCATTTTTCGCAATCAAAAAGCATTTTTCGATGCTCGATACATTTTCATAATTTCTAAGTGTGTTTAATCGGCTCAGCATCGCAAACTACCCGAAAACGTTTACTTCGACGTCGAAAATGGCAAGAAAAATGTCGAAAACTAGAAAAATGAGAGAAGGAAAGCTTTTCCTCAATTCTCTTCATTATTCTTATTTTATTTGACGTCGAAGTAGACGTTTGTGGGAGTGTTCGACACGGAGTTGTTTAAACACACTTAAAAGTCATGAAAATGTGTGTGTAAAGCACAGAAAAATGCGAGAGATTGATTTTCAGGGGAGTTCGTCGCGGGACTCGATTTGAAAACGTGCTCTGCCGTGCACCCACGCACCCGTAATGTCAGTATTCCTTTAATAGAGAGAACATTCGTAACCTTATTGTTAGTTAATTTTCTGTATCAGTCTGTCTATACGTGAACAGAGGTAAGATTCGTGATCAGCGCCCTCGAAAACCCCCAGGAGGTAGAAACAAAAATATTGTTTCGGCCGGGATCGAACCAACCCTTCGGTGACACGTGAACTCCAAGCGAATCCGTTTCCTAGACCACGATGATCGACATACCCGTACCGTCTCTGAAAAATCACCGCCTGCGTAGCCACTGGTTATCACTCTCGTCCTGTAATCTAGAAATCCGGGTTTGGTCCCGGCTGGAACGAAATCTCTTATTTTACGTTTTCTAATCTTTTCGACGGTGCTGAACACGGTCCTTGTCTTATTCTTAGTTTTTTTTTTCTAAAAGCTATATTGGTTCACTTTTCGTAGAGAGACAAACTTCTTTTAGGAGGGAAGGATAGAAGAAGAGGCTGCTATCAAAATCATCCAGGAATGCACTGCCTTGTTCAAGCAGGAGAAGACGATGCTCGACATCGAGGCTCCCGTGACAGTTTGCGGTATGCTTATTCTTGTAAAAGTTACCAATAATCTTGAAGGTGACATCCACGGCCAATTCTACGATCTCATGAAGTTGTTCGAAGTTGGCGGCAGTCCGGCTACGACGAAATACCTCTTCCTCGGTGACTATGTCGATCGTGGCTACTTCTCGATCGAGTGCGTGCTCTACCTCTGGGCACTGAAGATCTGCTATCCCAACACGTTGTTTTTGTTACGAGGCAACCACGAATGCCGTCATCTCACCGAATATTTTACGTTTAAAACTGAATGTGAGTTCCCATTTTCACTACTGTCTCTGTCTCTCTGTCTCTCAAACAATAGACCTTTTCCAGGCAAGATTAAGTATAGTGAGCGGGTATATGACGTATGTATGGAGTCGTTCGACGCCCTCCCTCTGGCAGCCCTGATGAACCAGCAGTTCCTCTGCGTCCACGGTGGTCTCAGTCCAGAAATCCACACCCTGGACGACATCAAGAAGCTCGACCGCTTCAAGGAGCCTCCTGCCTTCGGTCCGATGTGCGACCTGCTCTGGTCGGACCCGCTGGAGGATTTCGGGAATGAGCGGAATGCCGAGCAGTTCAGTCACAATTCGGTTCGTGGCTGCTCCTACTTCTACAGCTATGCGGCCTGCTGCGACTTTCTGCAGCATAATAACCTCCTCTCGATCATTCGAGCCCACGAGGCGCAAGATGCCGGGTAATTTCCTTGATTTTATAGTTTTTGAAAATGTGTTTTCAGGTATCGAATGTACAGAAAATCGCAGGCTACGGGCTTCCCTTCACTCATTACCATTTTTAGTGCTCCAAATTATCTTGATGTATATAACAACAAAGGTAGGAAATGTCTCGTTTGGTTACGGTGTTCTCTATTCAGCGGCCATTCTGAAATACGAAAACAACGTGATGAACATTCGACAGTTCAACTGTAGTCCCCATCCTTACTGGCTTCCGAACTTTATGGACGTCTTCACGTGGTCACTGCCATTCGTTGGAGAGAAAGGTTCGGAAACAGAGACAGCGAGATTGCAAACCTATCTCTTTCAGTGACTGAAATGCTGGTACATATCCTGAACATCTGTTCCGACGACGAGCTAATGGCCGACTCGGACGACACCTTTGAAGGTACGCAACTTAAATGGACTAACCAAACAGAAACCATTCGTTTTTCGATGATTTCCCTTTATGTTTTGACCTGGAAATCACCAAAAATCGATGCGAAAGATTGTCGTGGCCAAAGAAACAAGACTAAAAAAGTTGTAACCAGGCGCTCCTCTCCTGTATTGACCGTGCTCCTTTTCCAAAAAAAAAAGTGTTGGAGGAGAGATCCGGTCCGTCGTGTCCCTCCGTCGTTTTTCTCTCTCTCTCAAGCATGAAGCACAGTATTCTCTCTCTGTACCATATAAAACTGGCATGGGCTGCGTTTGGACAGATTTAAACGAAATGATCCGTTGTGTGCTGGATGAGATTTCTATTTCGACCCTGAACTTTTTGGAGAATCTTAAATTTGGCACGACGCAGCATTTAAGAGAGCTGAGCTGTATGAAAAATTGATGAGGCAAAAAAATGCAAGGAATGGCCTTACGCGTAACAAACATGGCTGTGGCTTAGAGTTCGAGAGTTTTTGGTCACTGAACCACAAAAGCCTTAATCGGATCTCAAGTTAATTAAGTGGATACGCAATTGCGTATATGCATACTTCTGGTTGAAGACGATTTTTTTCGAGTCTTCCACATATACGCAATCACTTACTTAGCCCGGGACTCTTACAATCAGAATTTCTCGAACTCCAAGTCATTGCCGTAGCTTCTGAATGATGAAAGCTCTCTATTTCTGCTAGTATTCGAATGTTGGACCTTCTCTATTGTCTCCTTTGGCCCAGCTTTTGCTTGATTCGATCAGTAATTTTGAGGGGCGAATGAGAGACAGTAAGCATCACAATATTCGAAAATTGAGCAGTCTGATACAGTTGGAAGTCGCGCGATTGTTGTTAAAATAGTAGAAAAAAATTGTTAGAAGAGCTGTTCACTCATGTCTAATTTCACATTTTTCATGTGCAGGCGGCGAGGGTAAGTTCAGACTTCAAATCTCGCTTGAGCCTTCTGTCTTTCGTCCTTCGCTTTAACACTTTGTGTTCTCTGCTTTTTAATTTCTCTACTCGTTTTTCTCGGTCTCGCCTCTCTTTAATGCACTGCTAACACACTTTGCACACTTTTCATGCACGCGTGTGGGCTTACTTTGCAAGCAGAGCACGAGCTGGGAGATTCTGTGGTGGAAATTCATCTTTTTTGAACAGACAGAGAGACAGAGAGACGGAAAGACAACGAGGCATAGAGACATAAAGACAGAGAAACAGAGAGACCTTACTATTGGTCTGAACCACAGATGACCCCCTACTCAATGTGGCAGAGCTATCCGCCAGCCATAGGGAGGCTGTGCTCTAACACTTTTCGCCGTTGTGCTGCTTGAACTTGAGACCGCTGGCTCTTTTACGTGGTGTTCGTCTCGTTGTCAAAAACACCATGAGGCGAAAAATAAAAAAAATCAAGCGCTGTTTGTCTTGTTTTCTGTTCTAATGTCGGATCGTTTACACTTTTCTCTCTATATATATTCGGTCATAATTTCTTAGTCATTTTTTGTGCTACCTGGCTTTCATTTATGGCGGGAGGGTTTCGGTGGTGGCAGTGTGTTCGAGCAATCTTCTGTTCTTTTTGCCTTTTCGAAGGAGGAGAAGTGGGGAACCTCTTAGGACCAAAAAACTGTGATCAATCTTCGAAGTCATTCTTTTCAGGCTCCAGTTGTAAAGTTATGGTTTTCCCGGCGCTATGACTAAACATAGGCCAAACAAAATTGCCGCGGCAGCTTGCACCTATAGCGCAGTGCCGTGGGATCAGGATTTAACCCCGGACCTGCCTTTTTTTGGCTTGGTGTCGCTATTCTTTAGAGGCAGACTACAAAGCTGACTACTGTTGACAAAAAAAGCCACTAAAAAACCGTTCCCTTCTCCACCTTCTCTATTCTTTCTCTTTCTCTTTATCCTAAGTTTGAAGTGTGCTTTTATCACTCCGCTTGCCACCGGTCCCTTCCTGGCTTCCCACACAGGCTCTTCACCAATTCCTTTCCGTTTTCAGGTGGTGTGCCGTCGGCGCGAAAAGAAGTCATACGCCATAAGATTCGAGCCATCGGCAAAATGGCCCGTGCCTTCTCCGTCCTCAGGTACCATTATCCCCGTTCTTTTTGCCTCTGTTAACAGTTTTTTCGTGCTCTTACAGCAACATTTGTCCCCTCACCTTTGATGATCTTTTTCCTACTAACAAATATTCCAGAGAGGAGAGCGAGACAGTGCTGGCGCTCAAAGGCTTGACCCCGACTGGAAATCTGCCTGTAGGAACTCTACAGGAAGGCAAGAAAGGCGTCCGGGAAGGTATACACATAACTTATTAAAAACAAGATCAAGTGTCCTGACTTGAGAGTTGAGTGTCTTGAGAGCTAATAAGAATTGAGTGTTTTTGCTTATTTTGTGGCTACAAAAACAGCAGAAACCACTATGTTTTCCTAGGCACGAAAGCGAGACAGTTATCGAGCTCAAAGGTCTCAATCCGGGTGGAAAATTGCCGCCGGGCGTCTTGTCGGGAGGCAGCAAGGCACTGGCCGAGTGTAAGTTGAAGATATCGTGAAGTTATTTCGCTTTTATATGGGATGGTCAATGCTGCACTACCGCACTCATAGATTTTTGGTGCGGGATCAGACTGCATTCTTCGGGTTCACGATGCTCTCCAAGGTTGCAGAGTCGAACCTAAGTCTCTTTTGATTTGTAGTCGGAGCGCTAACCGATTGTTTCCATGGGGGCAAAGGCGACGCTGACTTCCCTGAGATACTGAAACTGTTAGTCAGCCCCATCATAGAATTAGTCAATCGCTTTACGATCGCTTTACAAGATGAAAGAAAGTCTTACAAATGTGTCAGTATACCAGGAACGAACGGAAAAATGATTAAAATGTCTCACTTACATAGCATACTACCGATTTTCAGCTCTGGGAGGCTTTCAAGCCGGCCACAAGATTCAATCCTTCGAAGAGGCAAAGCGTCTGGATCAGATGAACGAGCGTATGCCTCCCACGATGGCCACGCCGCCTGGTCAATCGCCATCTTCGTCACCTCAGCCGCGACGCAACGGTCCCTAGTGTTCATTTCCTTACAATATTCCTTTCTCTACATCTTTCCCCTTCCCCTCCCCCTTAATATACATATAATATTATTTATCTTTCGCTCATCCCAGCTTATCTCTATGAAACGGAAGCAGCCATCCCCCTCTTCAGACTTTTTGCTCGTTCCGGTGTCCTCTCGTCTCTCTCTCACTCCTTCAGCAGCTAGAGATTCAATCTTCCCAAGTTTTATTCTTCAGAATATAGCCATTTTCCATTTTGACTTTATAAATTTGAGCGCGCGCCGAAAGTTCCATGTCTTCAAAACAAGCACAAGCACAAAACACTACTTTTCTCTCTCTCTCTCTCTCTGATTCTAATCGAAAGACGACGATTTTCTTCCCTTTTCATCTATTGAATATATATATAAATTTATCTCTTTCTACTTGTTATCTCTTCCCTTCACCCGCACACACAAAACCTTTTTCCCGTGTTTGTAAAGTGATCATAAAGAATATTACTGTGAATATTTATTACCAGTACTTTGTCATCCGGGGGGTGGAAGCTGGCTTGTAAGTTAGCCGAGGGTCAGGTAGGATAGAGAATCGGGCTGGGTTTTGGCCACGACGGATCGGGGTGTACAGTAGCCGCAGCTCTGGGCACAGAATTCCTTCATGATCTTCTCGAAGAAGAAGGAGCGACAGCGGTCAAGCCATCGCCAGCAGAGGTTTGTGCGGTCGCGACAATCTGAAAACAAAAGATCTCTGTCTCTGTCTCTGTCTCACCATCTTCCACATTGTTGACGACGACAACCGGTGATGGATTGGAGATAACTGTCTGTGCCTGTGGCAGAATTATTGGCTTGACCCCCAGATTCGAGCCTACAACGGCCTGTGGTCCACTCTGATCTCCACACTGATACATCAGGTTCATTTTGAGCACATCGACCTAGATGTTCGTCAACAGTCATAAAAGTGAACTCACGGGGCTGAAGTCAATGGCCGCCCCGATAACCGAAGTCATTTCTGGTCTCTTGGCTATCATCGTCTCAAACCCATTCTTCGAAAATGCCAGGCTGTCGTAGTGCATAATCGAGTAGTAGTCATAAGCCTGGCCGTAGTAGCTGCTTTCGGAAAGATCAACCTTCCCAAACTGGTCATAGGCTTCTGAATCTGGTGGCTAAGACTGATCTTACAGAAAGAGAGAAACCTCTGTCGATGTTGTGCCACAGGACACTGATGTGTTGGTCACGATCCCATCTCTCGTGTTCATGGTAGAAACCGACGGAATGCATTAATTCATGGATTGCAGTATCATACTAGAAGAATATAGTTTAAACAGACTGGAAAGCATCACCTGCATGCATCCATCGTCTAGGGAAAGTTCTTGACGACCACCGGCTCTGCCAACGTCGGAATAGCATCTGCACTCAGGATATTTACTCTCTGTGTCTCTGTCAATTTGCCTTATCTGTCTCTCTGTCTCATCTGTCCCTCTGTCACTTTACCTCTCTGTCTCTCTGTTTCGCTGTCTCTCTGTTCCTCTGCCCGCTCACCCGTCAATCTTTCCAATATACAGATAGTCGCTGTCAAAAGCTGTTCTCGCCTCAAACCTAATGCAAGTCCTTCTGTGATATTCCTGAACCTTTTATTAATTTCGGGTTTCCCAGAAGTCTACCTGAAAACTCCTTGCCAAAACAGCCCTCTCCCTCTCATTATACTGTGAACTGATCACGTAGGGTATTCTCCCATTCGGCCACTTCTTGACTCCACTGATAACTCCGTTTCGTCTTGTCCCGTTCCTTTTTGTCTTCTGCAAAAATATTCCCTCAACTGTACAGGTATCATTGGCATAGGGGGACCGGTACCTATGAAACCAGTTGGTTATGCAATAACCGCTGGTGGGGATAGACTCTCGGCAGACTAGGATTACGTACAGGTCGGACATGTTTAGTTCATAAAAAAAAGACGAGAGTAGCGAAAGGAATCCTATTTGGAAACCAGTTTTTTATCTGTTTTCTGTATCTCTGTGTCTCTGTTCCTCTACTGTTATTACTCCTTTCTTGTTGTTGTCAACTTTTGTTATCAGAACAAAGGCTCAACTTTCCCTCTCTCTCTCCCAGATATCAGATCCCACAACAAACCAGTTCTATTTAGATATCGTTTTTGTGCGCCACCGTTCAAAATAAAGCAAATCGGCTCATAGGGATGCGCAGCAGTAGACGGGAAATGGGAACCGGAAGACAACGTCGAAAAAAGCACCAATCTCCAGGCAGCCTTTCCTCGAATATCTCCTCTGCTCCACTGCTGATGGGACAGGACTACCGAGGCCGTCGAGCTATCATTCCCCAAATTGGCGCCATTTTCAAAGTCGGTCCCGGAGAGAACAGTGGCATCATCTGAAAATATTTCCATGTTTTTTTCGCGCAACATTTGTCTCAGCTGCGCTATGCCGAGAGAGCCCGCGTCTGCAAACGACCAAAAGTGCCGGTTTTCCGGTTTAAGCTGCGACAAGGAGGAAGCGGCGGACCGGACGACTGTGAGGGCTCTCGAAAAGCGGCAATGATATGGACACCTGTGTGTGAGACAAGTGGTCACTCTTGTCGACTTTGGCGCTGGAATGACAACGCGTTTTGTTCTTTGAACATCTGGTAGACGAGCCCAGCAAGCATCCTAGCTCGAAAATATAGATTATCCGCTGGACCTCAAAGCTGAATGCTAAAGTCAGCAAACTCTCATGTCAAAGCTGACTGCGTTAAATTGTTCTACTTTGCTCGCCCGAAGGGAGACCGTCCGCACCTTTCCGATCACTACTATTGCCTGCCAAGACAAGCTTCCTCCACAGCTAGCCTATACCAAATTGTAGGATTTGATAAGGGGTAAAACTTTGCAGAACATGGCTAATTGTAGGCTTAAGGAACAGTTATAACCTCTGATACTTTTAAACTATGCTCTGTTTCTATTCCCTTCTGTCATCTGTTCTAATCCTTTCACTCTCATTTCTTGACCTGCAAACAACAATTTCTGTAGCAAAGTAACTGACAAATTGGCAATTAAAGCTTCAAACAGACAAACAGACGCATGCTTTTGAGCATCTCTCTACTACTAAAGCAATGATGTCTGTCTGTCCGTCCGTGTTCACGAGCAAAAAGCTGGCAAGCATGTCAAGAAATTGTGTGGTCCAGAAAATGTTATTGCCGATAGGAGGTGGCAGTTCAACTTTGGATGCGCTCTAGAACTTCGATTTTGCCACATTGAAGCCATTAGGAGTCTTTTGTTACTACAAAGTGGCGCAGCCGCCAATGCAAACTGAAGACAAACAGAAGGACAGTAGGTTTAGAACTAAATTGAAGGACCATCGGGCACAGTTTTAAGTCGATGGGGTGGTCGAAATAGAACCGCATTTTGATTGTTGTGCTTTCGGACAGCTCACACTAACGGTACTGGGATCAAAAGTTTTCCTGGCAATTCTGGACAATCACTCTCATCTGACTATGCCAAGTCAGTTTTTGAAGTAGAAAATTTCCATGAACCACTCACCATCAAGCGGTCGAAGGAAGTCCTCCTCTGTTAGAAAAGACGACGGTTTGGGCAAGTCCGACGCTTCGGTTGTGCTCAGAGCTGAAAACTTGACTTTAACATGATAGTAGTGGCAGATTTGCAGCAGTTTCTCAGTTCGGAACACCCTGCTAATCGCAATGATGGGCCAGCTGTCATTGTTTGGCTGTTTGTGCAAGCAAATCTTTAGGACGGACTGGTATAATTTCTCTTACGAACAGACTTACTCAGGCAAAAAATGAAAATAAATATTGAAATCCATATTGAAAGCTTCTTCATTCTATCCGCATTTTCCACAGCTCCTCTCCTCCTGCCCGTAATGTTGACGAAAATTCTCCGTTAGTGGAGAGTAATAAGAGAAAAGGGTAATTTTAGAACAGAAAAAGGCTAAGGAATTGGTCTTTCGCCCTGTCGGTGAAAACCGAAGCGGGACAGAAGAGCGGGGAGAGTCGGGAACGACGGCGTTGGCTGCCTGGGCGTGGTCTGCCGGAGGCACAAACCAGGACAGGATTTGACGTGTGGCGAAAGTGACTCACAATGGCAGAGGAGACAGGGCGAGAGAAAAGAGGAAGAGATCAAGGAGGAAAGCTGGGTCTTTGCTCAAGGTCGGCGAAAGTTTCTTGGACTGAAAAAGAGAAATAGAGAGACACAGAGACAGAAAGACTGCGAGACAGGATACGTAGAGACAGTGAGACAGAAAGGATTAAAATTACCCTTTTTTGCCAAAATACTCGGTTTGATCAAGTTCCATTTTCCTCGAGTGACCAAACAACGCCACACACTTTGCACTTTAGGCTGCTCTCCTTGTGCTTCTGTATTGAAGAAAAGGCTCCTTTCCCAAAAGAAAAGGCCTCCGTCCGGTCCATCTGCCGGTTTCCAATTTCTGGCGCGCACTCCCGAGCTCGGGCATCGCCTAGGACAGCGTTTTTCTCGCGCGCATCTCCCTATTTGCTCTTCGTCTCGCCCAGAACAGAGCGGTCAACAGCAGGGGCATGTTCCTTTTCTGGTCATCAGTGTAGACTTGGAAGAGAAGAATTAAAATAACTAGCACAGGAAGAGACAGAGACCATCCAGGTTTGCTGACCATGAGACTTTGGTAAACGTGTCCAAACAAAATGAAGAATCCCTCAAAATTTCGAGCCCGAACGCTAGCTGCTAGCTATCCATTATTCAAAGGTCTTCTTGCCTGTCAAGATCCTATTTGTTAGCAGACGTCACCCTGCCCAAAAATTGATCTTTGTCGTTTTTCTATACAGCCTATTTCTATGTCAGAGCCGACGAGGATTCTCAACTTCCTAAGGAAAAAATCCAAGAACATTTATCGGCTCAACGAGCTCCAGAACATACTTCAGAGCGGCTCTCTTTCTCTCGATGTTACAGCTTTGATATTCATGAACAAACACAGAGACCTTTGATCACTTACAGCCATCTTCTCTTTTCCATAATTGTGCAAAATTGTTTCGGTGCTCCTTGACTCTCATTGGTTATGAGGTAACAGGCCGGTTTTCGTCTAGCAGAATTGTCATGTTTGATTTTCCTCCAGTCTTCGTCGTTGCTATTCTTGGCTGTGGTTTTGTGGTTTGGAGTACTGTAAGAAGAATACTGCTTGTCCTGTCTCTGTTGCCATAGACTGGAGACTGGCTTAGTTTCTGTTCTTCTTTGGTTTGTGTAGCCGTAGACGTTAACCACTAGGGCGCGGTGGACGGCGCACCCGCACCGCCTCGGACCCGAACACGAACCGAACAGGCAGTCACATTTTTTGGTCCGATCCGAACCCGAACCGAACAGCGCACTTTCGGTATGCGAACCGAACACGACCTGTTCGTGTTCGCGAACGAACAGTTCGCTAACATGCGAATATTGAGCAACATTTTTTTACTGTAGCAGCTACACAAAAAACGGTTTAGCCACAGAAAAAATAAAGAGATTGCTTACCAGTCTGAAGCAAATGGCTATTAACATTAACGAACAACAACATGTTCAATGTATCAGGAGAGAGACGGTAGCGGAGGTCCGGTGTAATGAGTCGAGCTGCTGAGAACACTCTTTCGGCTCGCTATTAGAAGATGCACACGACATCCAGCTGGCGATTTTTCGAATGTTCGGAAATCGGGAACGATTTCCTTCATCTTGCCACAAGGTGTACGGGTCGAGATTTTTGTCTGGACGCCTGGGGAAGGATAATTCAACCAACTACGACGAAAGAATAATGTTTTTAATCAAAGAGCTAACGTTTTCGTCCATTTTTCGTTTTTCGCTTGCTGCCATTTCGGGATTTGGCACCACTCTATTTCTGGGAGCGCAGACAAAGGCGTCGAATACGTCCGGAACACTAGAATCAGCGGGAGGAGATGGTGGAATGACATCGTTAGTTTCTTCACCATTCAGAAGCGTGTGGTGGATTTTTTCAGCGAGAAGTTAATGAATACAAAGGCTTCCAGCAAAATGAAAGACAAACCTTCGGATGAACCACATTGTACGTACCTCGGAATCTGGGATCTAGAGCAGTGGCTAGTTGCAGATTTTCGTCATAGTACTTGTCAAACGGCTTTAAGTTCATCAGGAAGTGATCTAAATTTTTTTTTTTTCACCTGAGCTTTATGAGCGAAGGTTTCTGGTTGCGAGCTCGCAGTGGCGAAGAAACTCTGGAGAACTCTCGCAATAGGGATAATCACGCTGGGTGGGGGTCTCAAAACGGCTTTGGATGGCAGTGTGTGCTTTAGCAATTGGTTTGAGCAGTGTGAGGATGTTCGCGTATAAGTATACTCCATTCGCTTCCTTGAATCATCAATCTTTCGTCTCCTTGATCCACTTGGAAGGCAATAATTCCAGGCTTCGAAATAATGAAGCTGTCAATCATTGCATAGAGACTTGACCAGTGCACTGGTGTTGCCTGAAAAAGAGTTACATTTAAAAAAGAGGTGCAAAGTACCTTCGACAGCCTGAATTCAGTGTTAGAATGAGATGGAAGTAACTAACAAGTTGAACATTGTGAGCGAAGCAGTGAAATGAAGGTCTCTTGAATAATTTGGCTAGCTTATTCATGGTGCTTTCTCCGTCCTCATTAAGAAAGAGACATTGTTCGTGTCGATTTCGTACTCTTCCAGCAATTTCTCCAGAAGAACTAAGTAATCATCAGCAGCATGAGTAGCGAGCATAGGTTCGGCACCAAGAATCATCCAGCACAGCTCAAATGTAGAGCTATGGATGCAATGTGCTGTAAATTGAGCGATACCTGGGATTAAACAACAAGATTTACTGGTGACAGCCATAAGACTTTGTTTGCAGTCTTTTGAAGTCCAGCCATCGAGCGTGAGGGAAAGGGCGACATCCTTTAGCCGTCGTTGAATATCCAGTCTTTGGAATGTTTTTATCACACAACAGGCAACTGAACTTGTCATTAGCGATATGGAGTGTATTTCGACATCCGTGCTTAACGGGAGGCTTCTACAATGCACATGCGCTGGAAATATTGCAAAAAAAGGAAAAAATTGAGCAAAACAACAAAGAAATGGGAGAAAATCAGGATAAAATTCGAAAATCGTGGAAAAAAATTTGAATGGCGCGAAGGCGGCGGAAATCCTTGCGGGACCCAAATGTTCGGGTTTGTTCGGTCGCGGACACTGAACATTTTCATTTTTCCTGTTCTGCATGCGAACCGAACACGAACGTTCTCGGCTGTTCGGAACACGAACACGAACTGTTCGCCCAACTCAGGTTTGATCCAGGCCAAATGAAATATTCAGATTTTTCGTTTTCTAATGTTTTCGATATTGCTGAAGACGGTCATCGTTTTCTTTTTCTCTAAAAAGCTATACTGGGTTAATTTCCTGTCCTCACTTTTCCGTTTCGTTTGGTTCTTTCTGCAAAACTGCACGTCCATCTTATTTTTACGACTCTTGCACTCTTCATCCATCATGTTTTCCACCAACTGACCAGTCTGCACCTTTTGGAACTCGCACCATTTTGTAGTCCAATTAGCCTGCTTCTTCAACTGATTATCCCGTTTGTCTCGCTTATTCACCTAGCCAGGCATGTCACGTTTTTGCAGGCTTGGATTATATAGCATATTAGTTATTTTTGATTTTTCCAGCTGTCGGACAAGGGTGTTCGCAGACGGAAGTAGACGGCGAACTTTTATAATTGACTCGGAGATTTCAGTCACCGATGTAATTTATTCCTCATAGGCAAAAGTTAAAATTTGCTTAGTATCTCTGTCTCTGCCTTTCTGTCTCTTTTCACACCGTTGTCTAATCCTTCTCCCACATTGCTCAGTATATTCTCCAAATTTCCTAGTCGCGCCGCAGACCATAAGCCCATCTCTTTGGCAAAAAGGCGGGCGTGGTTTGTTCTCGTCTGAACAATCGGTCTCCCGGTTCATCCACTTCAAGTGACCTTCTTTCTCTATTCGTACTCGCTCGTCATCAGTCAACAATTCCTCCTGTACAGTCTCGTTTCCACCTTTTTTCCCTTCGAAACCCTTTCTTCCGTTCTTTCATCCCAAGACTTTTTTCCGAGACTTTTTCCTGGTAATACTATCCTATTTGTGTGCTCGTACGCGCGAAAACCAACAGATACTTTGCAGGAGAGGGCCGAGATCTCTGATCGGCCTCGTCTGTTTTGTAAATATCTCGTGAAGGTTTTGACATTAGACCTCTCCGTGTGCACATTTTAATGAGACAAAGGAGCTTGTTTCTTCAATTCTCGGCAAGAGGCCAAATGGTCCTTCGGCTGTCTCGGGGCATAATTTATACGCACAATGGGGAGAAGGAACCAAAAAAGGGGAGCTAACGATTCCTCAATTGGAAAGCATGAGTCTTTTCCGTGTTCCTAAAACGATAGTTCTGCTACCATATTGACAAAGTATAGAGGACAGAAGTGAGAGACAGAGACAGAGAGAGGCTAAGAGAGGCAGAGAAACAGAAAAAGACAGAAAGACAAAGAGATAGAGAGACAGAGTAACAGCAGAATGCAGTAACCATAGTTCAAAAACAATTCTCGGATCGTCACCATTTCACTTCCTGTTCTTGCAGTCTCTTCTACTTCTGATGAATGCATCGGAGCCAGCCTGATTGCTGTTCAATTGAATCTGTGTTCCCGCTCATCATTATTAGTTTCGACTAATTAGATGAGAGTCAATTAAATGGATTGTACGTGGTCTTCTCCGCACATTTGGGAAGAAAGAAGTTTTCCCACGCCTTTTTGTCACCAATTTCCTCGGTGAATGCGGAAAAAAAGCACCTGTATCTTTATGAAGGAGGACAAAAAGGCTTGCTGACCCTAAGGTCTGTTTCAAATTTCCGGCCCATCCGTCGTCGCCTCGTCGCTACCCACAATCACGCGGTCTTCATCTGTTTGCTGGCTGCTGTTTGGTTTAATCGAGAGCACATTTGACAGTCTTAGTGCCGAGAGCCATCAGAGTTAATCCAACTCTCGCCTCCGCCCACGTCTGTTTTACAACCGTGTTCTCTCATTTTACAGTAGGAGTTTAGTGGGTGCTTTCCAGGACGAGGAATTTGTTCCGAGTAGCTACTGCCGCTGCGAAACATCCAAAGGGTAAACTCTACCTTCGAGTGCTTTGTTCTGTTTTTCGAAGTCTTTAGCCAATCTGTCTCTCTGTCTCTTAATGTCTGTGTCTTTCAGTCTTGCCTACCTTTACCTATTTCGGTATTATCACCTGTCACAAAACATTTATAGGTCCCTTCTCTTTGATTTTCCCTCCTTCGACCCAATTTCAGCTTCCGCTACAAGTAGAAAACATATCTCTAGATTGTAGTTCTGTCATTTGTTGACTACAATTACCAGTTCGCAACCCAGCATCTGTGTCTGTAGTCTGAAACGGAAATTCCACACATTTTGGAGAAGTCCTCTGATAGGCAACGAGTCCCAAAATCCCGTTCTCTCAACTATGGGAAAAGTCTTTTCACCTTTTTTCAGAGCGACCTCCAATCTGTTTGTTCCTCAGAAAAATAGGAGGATTAGCATCTTCCCTTGTTTACCTAATGAGCTTGACTGGGAAAAGAGGACACGAGGTCAATTAGCTAAAAGCGGATTGTGTCTGATGGGTAGATGAGAATCGGTCAAAAAGCAGTTTTTCATATATTATTATTTCAAAATCGTCGGGGATTCCCGTCACAATTGGTTTTTCTAATCTTTGCTGCTATTGACTCAATTTTAGGAGCTGAATCAGAGAGGGAGAGCTTTGTAATCTTATGCCTCACAGGGTGAGAATCATAAAAGTGTTCAAAGTTTCACCCTGTGAGAAAATCTGGAATAAAACATCGGGAACGAATCTTGTCTTTTCAGAGAATCAGCGGCGCTTTTTGAACTATGAAGGTAAAGAAACAGGGAGAGAGTCTCATTATTTCGTCTCACTTATAACTTCAAAGTTCCTCTTTCCGTACATAACATCATTTTTTGGTAGAACCGAGAGCAGCACCTGTATCCCTGCAGGCGCGAGCGGCCTTTTCTAATTAATTCCCACACGTAATTATTAGATTTAACTGAACGTCAGAAGTTTTGATCCACTTCCTCTCGAGAAGCCCCAAAATTTTGAATCTGCCCGAATTAAAAGCAAGCCGTTTATGCGGAAAATAAGCGTAGTCTTCTCGAAGTTTGAGCTCAATTCCTCCAGCTTTTTAACAGGTTTTCAGTGGAAACAGGTCAGATTGACCTGGACCCACATCACTTTCGACGAACCCAGAACCCAGTTTCTACATTTTTCCCATTTTCTATGTGTTTTGCTGACGAGTGAGAGTTAGTCACGCAAGGGAGCGTTCACTGAATGTCGGTCGAGAGGAAGAGTGCACCGGGTCATTGAGACTACAAGTCTTGATTTATAACTTCTGTACACGGGTGAGAATTGTCAGATGTTTTCTCACATTTTCTAAAGAGCCAAGGCTTCTTCTCTAGAGGTCAATTTCTCTGTCTCACTGCCTCTCTGTCTTTCTGTCTCCTCTATAAATACACCAGCCCACGCTCACCATTTAAAGACATCTTCCTTCCCATTCAGTTAATTTTCCACCTCCATAAACTCATACACCTCACAGGAGTTATTTTCTTGATAAACCTTGAATCTTTCGACACCCTTACCTGAAACCTAATAGTTGCGTCTCGGTGCCATCCAATGTTTTCTTTGTCTTCGTCCGCAAATAACAACAGGTGAGAAAATGTTTCTAGACGCTGTCCTCATTGAATTTCTAAGTTTTGCTGCACTTTTTGCGCAACTTTCTTCGTAATTCAAGTTTTGAGTCAGACCTTTCCTTCACATGTGATCCCAGCTACGTAGATATGAGAATGACGATTACTGTCGAAGCGGTTTACAGGTCGAATTTCGGATCCGGTTAGGGGGAGAAGAGGAGTTTTAGATGTTCGTTTTTGCGCTTTTTACGTATACAAAGAGGATTAGATGGCTGGAACTTACATGACTACGCTGTTGTCACTGTCACAGAAGTCAGTGCTTAGTATACAGTTCAAAATTTATGCTACTCTGTATGGAACGTGCCCAAAACATCATTTTCTTAGGACCCCCTTGTTGATTTTACCCCCCCTCATTATTCCACATGACTCTCCCCGATCTACTCATCCTTTGTCATTTCTTCCCCTTATACTACCTCATAATTTTTAATCTTCCAAAATCCCGAGTTAGCAGAAAAGAAGATCCCGGATGGTAAACATTTAATCACAGAGCAGTGTTTCTTCTACCTTTTGCCCTTTTCTGCTAAGTTCTAGTGTTGTGTTTAGATGGATTCGAACGAGTCAGAAGCAGACGGGTTCACAAACAGTGGGACTGAAGCAGCTCCGGACATGAATATGCTGAAAGGAGTCATGACCATCGTCTACATTTTCGTCTTTTTCATTGGAACACCCGGAAACTTGTGGATTATCTATAAGTTGGTCAGAGCAAGGTGGGGATAAGGAGTGGGTTCTTTTGAAAGTCAAAGAGAGACAAAGAGAGAGAGAGAGAGAGAGAGACAGGGAGACAGTTTCTCAAACCCCTTTTCAGACTTTGGAGCTCATCCGCCGCTCATCTCACAGTATCCCAACGTTCCCGCATCTACATTTGTTCTCTGGCCTGCTCTGACCTTCTCCTCCTGTTAACACTTCCCTTCACAGCCAGCTACAACTACAACGGTACATGGATCTTTGGAGAGATGGTAAATTCCTTTCTTTCACTGAAAAAAAACATTTAGATGTGCTTCACAATTCTGACAATCGAAATCGTGACAAAAATCTTCTCAGTAGTGCTGCTGACAGTCATGAGTCTGGAGAGATACTTCATCGTCTGCACGAGGTACTATAAACTTACAAACAGACAGCAAATGATTTTCTAGGCTACGAAACTCATTCCAGTCATGGATGTCCTGTATCCCATTGGCGCTGGGCACCATTTTCTGCGTAGTGGCTCCATCTGTTCTTCACTTTGTGCATATAACTCATCACCAGTTCGAGGTCCCGGGAATGGTAACTTATTCATAGAAATTCAATGAAACTATTGCTTCAGGAGCTTCAAATAACCATCTGTATTCTGAATATGGACGAGTTGACCTTCAACATTTACGCCAGCTACACGTTTATTGTCGGCTTCGTCATTCCGTTTATCATCATGGCCTTCTGTTACATCATGCTCGTCCGTCATGTGAAGCAGAAGTTCAAGAACAGGAAAGGTGAGGCTTTGGAATTAAGAAAGAGACAGAGAGACAGAGAGGCAAAGACAGAGAGACCGAGAGACCGAGTGACAAATGGAGAGAGACAGAAAGATAGAGAGACATAGAGTTAGAAAGAGAAAGAGAGAAACAAAGACAGAAAAACAGAAAAACAGGGAGACTGGTTCAATTTGCCAATTTCAGTAGCCGTCCAGATGCACAAAAGCATCAAGGAGCCCCGCTACATGTCAGAGATGAGAAAGTCCATTTGGAGAATTGCCGTATTCCATTTCATCTGCTGGGCCCCATTTTGGACCTTCACGATGGTTCCCCATTACATGCAACTTTTTCGGACTGAATCTGACCAAGAGATGCAGGAGAGGCCGCCTAATTGGTACGTGTACTGTCGTCTCTTCGCCAACTGTCTGCCGTACATCAACGCTGCGGGTAAGAGAATATAGTCCAAAATTTCCAAGTTGGCATTTTCAGGAAACTGGGTCCTGTATGCCGTCCTCAATTCTGATGTTCGCAAGCACATTTATCATCAGCCCAGGAAGGGCAACAAGTTCGGATTCCAGTCGCTTTCAACTGTCTAAATGCCAACTTTTCTTCACTTTTTCGAGGATTTAACCTCGACCAACACACAAGAAACGGGACTTCTATACGCTTATAACTACTTGCAGCTCAAACTAGATCTCGCTCCATAATAAACTGTTTCAATCAGAGAGAGTTCTGTCTGTCTCTGTCCTCTTCGAAATCCTTAAGATCTTTTCGCCTGCCTTATCTTCTTTACGGCGCCAGAGAAAGCTTTCAATGGACGAGCTGATAAGAATTCCGGGCTCTCTCTTCCCGCCGCATCGAGTACTCTTCTCCAGTTTTATTGCTCAAATTCCATTGGAATTTCGGTCCTAACCGTTTTCAGAAAATAAGAAAAACGAATGGTCTCTATTGGGAGCGAAGTTCGGATTGAGGATACTCCACCAGTTCCGGTAAGTTGGTAAACATTTCTGTAAAAAGACCATTTTCTCTGACATGTAAACATAAATAGAGAACAAGGTTACAAAACATGCCTTTGCAAATAGAAGCTCCCTTTACCCTGACATAAACGGAAATACCAAACATTTCATTGCGTTCTTTCCCCTCAAAACATGTCAAATAGGGGGACAGACCCAAGGAAGACGAGAAAGACGAGATCAGCTGTAACCAGCAGTGAAACTTGGACCTCTTAGGTCATTATTTAACTAATGATCCAGTCCTGTGCACTGCCAGAGAAGTCAAAGTTCGGGAGACAGTCCAAAGTTGGCTGGCCATCTCTTGTTGGCAAGTTGAGTCATTTTGGGAATAGTGGTGTTGAGAGAACGTTGCCTCTGTCACGGTAGCTCGACTGGCGGGAAGCATACGAACAGATTGAAGTGATAGAAACAGGGCACAGTTCAAAGGGATCAGATGTTATAAATATCACTTGAGCCCCCTAGGGACGATAGTATTATTTAGAAGACTGGGGTCTGTGTGTTTATGGAGTTTTTCGCAAATTCAACTTAAACAAGCCAGGTAATTAGGAAGAAGCCACTTTTAAGCAAAGAGTCTACAAGAGACGTTGTTCTGTAGCCAAAAGTCCAACTAAGAGAATTTCAAATAGTACAAGAATCTGTAAATGGGGACAGGCTGGCAAGAGAGGAAGGCAACAGAGACAGGATTCGAAATGTATAACCTAGTCTGACAGGTGTCGTAGGCTTCTGGTAAGTCATAAAAATGCTATCTTGTCATTGAAAAGTTCGCAAGATTACAGTAGAGTAGAGTCGGCTCAATAAAGAATGTCTGAAGCCAAAGACAGACTGGCATGGAAACTTATACAATTTTATTTCATTTCATCTCTTCTTCCCCCCTTTACGTTAGTCTCAAAAATTGATCGGTATC
The DNA here is from genome assembly GCA_037178975.1 of Oscheius tipulae. Classification (NCBI taxonomy): domain Eukaryota; kingdom Metazoa; phylum Nematoda; class Chromadorea; order Rhabditida; family Rhabditidae; genus Oscheius; species Oscheius tipulae. The sequence continues at coordinate 85,216 of JASJZH010000004.1, read as the reverse complement.
CATTGACTTCCTGATAAGGTAGGTTCTGTTGTAGCTAAGACGCCCCTCACTCTTGTGAACAAACCGTTAAGATACCAACACACTGTTTTGCAGGGCATTGTTTCTGCCCATTTTTAGTGCAGTTTAAAGACGACACATTTTTCCTTCTTATCGCCTCGAGTGTGGGCGAATCCCTCATTAATCAGTTTTATCAATCAAACTTTACGGGAGACCATTGCTCATTTCGGGAAAAAATAACCTGTATTCAGAGCATGGAGGAAGCACGTCGAGAGTTGGATGCTGCTGTGCTTCAGTCAAAAAGACATTGCTTGGAAGCAACAAAGGAGGTCGTTTTTGGAGAAAACCTAACCAAAAGGAAATTTAGGGTGGAGACCATCTTATCAAGAGATACATTTATGCTGTGACAATGATGAAGAAAGATCGGTTCTTCAGTCTGGTGAGCCTCTCTTTGTCTCTTTGTCTCTTTGTCTCTCTGTCTCTCTGTCACACTGTTTCTCTGTCTCTGTACCTCTCTTTCTCACTTTCTTCCTGTCTTTATGTATCCCTGCAGAAACCATTTTACAGCACTCTGGTCGTCGAAGTCGTTCCCTCACTCGCGTTTATGTGGAACAAAGAGAAGATCGAGCCGTTAGTTGTCCTCTTTACAGTAATAACACAAAGCTTAGCACTCTGTCAACCCTTCTCTCCCTAAGAAAACGGACTACGCTGAGGAAGAAATAGAGTAAGATCGGGTGGTTCACAGAGACAAGTCTGAAATTTCAGTGAGGGAACTGTCCGTCTCGAATGGCACGAGACGGTTGAAGGAAGAAAGGCCGATGTGGCTGAAGATGACAAGACAACAATTGAGGAGCTGGAGAAGTGTCTTCCCGCCGAATACCATCAATGGGAGCATGACATTAAAATTGAGACAGAGGTAAGGGTCTTCGAGACGATGCACAGTTCAAGAATGAACGAGGACTTTTTATTCTGTTTGCAAGGCAATTCTCACACGAGGCTGATAGCTGGAGAGGAAAATCGATGTTCAATGGCATTCGTTTTATTGAAGTTCCTTTTTTTCATAGACTCTGCTGCTTTAGAGACAGAAACAGAGACAGTGACAGCCATTTTCAAAACTGCTCAGACAATCAAAGCGTTCCTGTCTTTCAGGAAAAGTCCTCAACTCTAACTTCTACAATCTGGCGAGTTGGTGACCATCTGTTCAGTTACCAGGAACCTTTCGACCTGTCCGTCGAACTTCCAGGCAAGGTTCACTACTTTTTCACTGGCGATCATCTCCCCGAAAAGTAGTTTTCCATTGGACTGAAAAATCATAGATATCTAGGCGCCGTCGTTACAATTCTCTGCCCAATCTCTTGGTAGCCGGATTGTACGACAGCTCTGCCAATCTGCTTCAGGAAGACCACTCGAATCACAGTTTGTATGGTCACGGCTTCCGCCACATTGGTCACACATTTCTGTCAAGAACCATGGAAAACTTGGGTCAGGATCGCCTCCAAATGGGTGTCAGACCCTCTCTTCAAGGTGTCGTGGTTGGAGAGAACGGAGAGATCACTGTCTCTTCTTCTGTAGGTTGTCTTGTTTTCTGAAATCAAAAACTTTCAGAGTCTGTACCATCCTATTCCGATTACTGTCTTTGCGAAAGGATCCAGAAGAAGCCTTCATGATGTCCAGTTTGATCAGAGCTTCCATCAAACTATTGGCTCGAGAGCACATGAGACGTACTACGCTGCTCCTAGTGAACTTTCCGCTACAGAAACCGAGAGTCATCTGTACGCTGAACCGGACACTCATAGCCATGCAGTGAGTACATGTCACTCTATCTCTCTGTCTCTCTGACTTTTCCAAATCTGACAAAACTCATTCCAGGACCATATCAATGAGTCAACCGTCGTTCAGCCTCCTAGTTCTCACCATGAGCACAATGCCGATTCTTTCGATCAAGTCTTCAAGACAAAACTCATCCATGTTGGGGAAGCCATCAAGGAACTTGTTCATCATGAAGAAGAGCCCATCTACCATCATGTCTACGAGGAACCCATCTACGACGAGGTAGCCAAAGACGAGCCTCAATCGGATCTTCATTATGCTACGGCAGTGATTGCTGTAGGAGGCGATTCTCATCTGTACAAGGATGACGAGCATATCTATGAGGACATCGATGTTCATGTTATTGAGAGTCAAGAATATGCTGAGCCTCATGTTTATGAGTCACCGAGGGATGCCGTGGCTGCGCAGGCAGAGAAGCAGAACGAGTATGCTGAGGTGGCAAGAGAGAATATTGCGGAGAAAGGTGGGTACAGGGAGACAGAGAGACAAGACCACGACCAGAAACTTTTAGTAATCTCCTCAGTATCCCAGTTCTCAACAATCAAGAACAAGTTCGAGACTCATTCTGAAGAGCCCCATTATGACAAGATCATAGCTCCAAGACGTAAAGAATACGGTAAGTCTTTAGAATTTATTTCTAGCAAAGATACTTTTAGATTTCGACGAGAATTGCAATCACGAAATTCTGGAGCGCACCCCAGAGTTTTCTGAGAGACAAGTTCTCCGCGATGTGAAACCCTACGTCGGATCGCCGACTTTCAACAAGCTACAGAAGAAGTTCTACCCGGAAGACTTGGCTGCCCGTCAGGCCCAGTGGGACAAAGGAGAGACAGTCGACTCTTCGGTTTTGAACTCTCCGACCACGGTTGTGACCAACAATGGAGTGACAGAGACCGAATACCGAGCCTATGACAAGAATCAGTATGAGGAGGCTCAAAACTTAGTCGTGCAACTAAGTTCGCCAGTCGACCAACAGACCGCCCGAACAACTCTGGCTATTCGTCGAATGAGCAGAATCAATCATTGGAGTGAAGATGAGCTTGAATCGGTGAGTAGGGTCCATCTCAGTGTCTCTGTCTCACTCTTCTCTCTGTCCGCCTGTCTCACTGTCTTCTGTCTCTGTCATTTCGTCTTTCCGTCTCTATGTCTCTCTGACACTCTGTTTCTCTGAAACAGGCTTCGCTGTTTCGCTGTTTCTTTGCCACTTCAAAAAAGTTTCATTTTCAGCCAAAGAGCAAAATTTTGGACGAATACATTCCACCAAACTCGCCTTTCGTCAAAGTTTCCTCGCCTCTTGGATCGCCAAGATCCATCTCAGTTTCTCCCACTCCATTGAAGGTTCAGGTGAGGACAGAAAAGAAATCTTCCACGAGGACATGTATTCAAGGCTCCTCCTTCTCCACTGGCCTCTCCTCGCTCAGCGTCCGTCTCTCCCGTACCAGTTCATCGTCACGAGACTGCCAACATCGTCCTGACTGGTAGAAAAACTTTCTTGCAATCCTATTTCCAGGCGGAATTTTCCGTCCTAGACACTTTGTTTTTGATCCCTGTCGCATTTCTCCTAGTCCTTGGACTGATGCCACTAGTTCTGTTCCTGCTTGTAGCCTGATAAAATTTCTGGTAACTTGTTGTGCCTGCCTCTCGACTTCCAATCACTCTCAATCAGTAACGTGTACTGTCTGAAAACTATGATCGGAATTCGTTGGACTGACACAAAAGTAAAGTATGATAAGCTAAGCTCTTCTTGCGTACTGTTTACGTATTTTCTTGATAAGACCCTCCTTTTTTGACGCAGTCATTTTCAGAGCGCCACTACGCTCGACCAGCTGATCTCCATCTGGAAGTAAAGTATGATTCTCCGAGCAGAAATCCGGTGTCCCCAGTGGAAAGGGTCGTCTCTTCGGAAGTCAAGACACCCAGCTCACCGATTGAACTCTACCAGAGTGGCTTTGTGGCTGAGAGGCGGAAGATGTTCGAAAAGGGAAATGCTCCACCTCTGCCGGGATACACGACCGTTAAGAGGACTGAAGTGAGGCCATACCAGAGAACGGCAGCTACTGTGAGACTGGAAACCATCAGAGACAGCCCAATGGTAACCAAGGTCGGTTTTTGAAGCATATGAGAGAATCTGTCTAACTCATTTTACTTTTATTTTATTTCGAGCCTGAACGGATTCGGGATCAGCATCCTCGAAAGCCCCCAGGTAAAAGGTTGGAAAACAATAAGTTTTGTCTCGGCGCGATTCGAACCAACAACCCTCGGTGACATTTGAACTCCAAGCGAATGCGGTAACCACTAGGCCATTAGATCGAAGCGGGGTCACTCATAGCATCTCCAAAAATCCTTCACACGTCACCTACCAGCTATCACTCTCGTCCAGTTATCTAACGACCAGTTCGATCCCCGCAGATGAAAAAATACGTTTTTCTACGCGATTCCAAGATTTTCGATGGCTCTTGAACTCGGCCGCGTGATTCATTTTTCTTCAAAAGGCCATATTGGGTCACTTTTTGCCTCTCAACCGTCCTCTACAACAAATCTACTTCTTTTCTGATTTGTCGACCCTTGAGAGTGAGAGACAGGCAGTCTCCGTTCCTAAAAAAAATTCCATTCCAGAAATACGAGAATGTTCCCGAACCTCAAGTCAAACTTCGAAGAACAACGATCGGGGCCGGGGTGGCTCCAGTCGGTCCACCTGCTACAGAAGTGAATGAAGACGTAATCAGAGAATCAACCGTATCATTATCATTGTTTCAGGAGAACTCGAACCGTAGGAAATCTGTGCTCGAGATGAGAAAGGAATACGAGGCCACAGTGAAGAGTCAACCAGTCAGCACCACACCCTCTCCTCAGAGAAGTCGAACCAATAGTCGAAGAAGGACTGGAGAAGTTCAGATTGGGTGAGTTTTGACTTTTTCACTGTTAGTTGCAAGAAATCAGAAGTGGAGTGGCTCTGACAGCTTCACCTCCAAAATCCAGCAGCCATGTAGAAGATGAATCCTCCCAGCCGAGGAGGACCGTACATAGGACTCTCAACAAGACTATGTGAGTTCGCTCAAAAGGGAGCATTATTGTGTTTCTAGGCATCAGGACACATCTTATACTGCTAGTATTGGTGGAGGAGTTTCTGTCACTCTGTAGGATCTGACTCCTGTTTTTGTAATTTTCTTCTTTAGGGAAAAAAGCCAGGAGAGCCCATCCACTTCTGCCGCTAGTGTAACTATCGGATCGAGAACTGTGGTCAGGTAACCTCAGTCTATCTATCTCTCTATTTCTCTGTCTCTCTGTTTCTCTGCTTCTCTACCACTGCTTTCAGATCAACACCCGCCTCAACTCCTGTGGCCAGTGTTCGAATCGGGGCTGGAGCCGTTCCAACCAGGTAAGGTCACTTCCCTGCAAACCTTGTCCCCTTCATTGCGCTTTGACAACTCCAAAAGGGAGCTGAATTGAGCTGCGGAAACTCGGCGCCAACCTAAAAAAAAAAGCGAGTCCTGCCGGAGTTTGGCAAGCATAAATCAGCCTCCGAGACAAACTTAATGTGTTTATTCGTCTCCTCCGTTTTTTGTTCTTTTTTTCGGAAAAAAATCGAGTTACTTTAAACTCTCGCCAGCTTTGGGTCTGCTCGAGTGAATTAGAACAATTAGGTAGTGTTGCCGGCCTAGAGGGGAATAGATGTGTGTGTGTTTGTGGCCTGCGGGATCGATCCGAAGGGTCTCTGCCCCCGGCTGGTCATCCCGAGTGGCCAGCCGAGATGACCCCTTTAGAGAGACGGCTGGTGGAAGTGAGAGAGGCCAATGCACTCTTGCCGAACTCCGCCTCTGTTAGTCCCGCCTAAACAGCACCCTTTTACTCCAGGCAGCATGGGCTTTCTTCCAATTTTCTCACTAGTTCTTTTACTCTCTTTCACTATTTTTTTCTATATTTTTATTTGCTTCCGTACTTTGTCTCTGTCTGTCTCTCTGTCTCGTTTACTTGCTGAAAACTTTCCTCTTCCACCCTCTAAGCCACGATTATCGAAGGTCAACCTCTCCCTCTATCCCCTTTACCTGTCCCATAACTAGTTCCTTCCGAGCCTCCAACAATTGCGCTCTCTATACAACGACTATTGTACGCAGTGGACAGTAAACATTCTTCCCGTTCGAACTCTCTGACTAATGTTTCGATCATGAAAAATTCAGCTTTCTCTGCGCGGTTGCCCTCTTCAATTTGTAATCAGCTCGCATTGATCGAAAGACGTTCCCTTCCCACAAAGATTCATAAGATAGCCTCTCGCAATAGTTTTTCCAATTGCTTCATGGACGATCGTAAAAAAAAGACAGAGAACGGTCAGATTCCGACTGATCCTTCGCAAATATATATTCTCTAGTCGCCCTTGCTAATTCTCTCCTGGCCCTCTTCTTCTCACGAAGCAAACAATGGAGCGCAGAAGGCAATGATGCGCCTCCTAGCATATTTCATTAGTCTTCCGTTCTTTTTTGATTAGACTCTTTCCTGTTGTCTTGGGCTATCGATTTGCTTGTTATGTGTTGGCTTCGAGGGTTATGAGGCGATAATCTGGGCAGCTTAGTAACTGCCGCCAACTCTCTTCCGCTGATAGCGACGTCACCAAGCAAGACCTGGGGACGTTGGACTATACTTTGCAAATCTGTTCTTAGCTCTGTCTCACTATCTCTCTGCCAATTTCTTACTTTTTTTCTATAATTTTTCATAATTCGCGTACCGCGAAATCTCAAATTTCCAACTGTAAATATGTTTACAATTTGCTCTCTGGCGGAGGAGGTGAGGCACATCAGCCATGCAACACGAGAGCGAACGCGAGAGCGGGAAAGAGAAGGAGAAACGCAATATTGTCGATGGGGGGAGCCCGTTTCTGGTAAATAGACACATGCCTGTTTGTCCAAGCCATTTATGACTTTCGACCGTTTTCTGTCCAAAATTTGCCATGAAATTGATTTTTGGTTCTCAATGTTTCAGAGGGCCCCCAGCCAAGGCCCTTTCCCGCAATTATGAATAACATCTGCACAAGTGTTTCCTGTCTGCAGAGGCTTTTGAAGGCAGCTTTGTGCCATTTTCTGTCTCCCTGTCTCTTTTTCCATGCCCTGTCCCTCCATTTCCTTTGCCATGCATCTTTTATGTCTCCAAGGCTCGGCCCCTATCCTGTTAGTTTCAAACGATTTTCGAGAACAGTTTTGGAGCTCATTTAGCTCTGTTTCGGTGTCATTTAACTGGCTGCTTCCTGCTGCCGGAGTGTTTACATTTGCTCCCGGCCCTAGCTTGAGACAACATCTGGCACCCATTCCAAGAGACAGAAAAAAGAGAACGCCTTCGTCAGTTTAGTTGGTAGAAGGTTCTTTGGTTAGAGTGGACTCGAACTCTTCTAGCTGGTTTCCTTGTTCTGATACTTTCCCAACCTGTCAAGCGCTAATCTATCCCAGTCAACATCTCATACCATTCAGGGTACGGCAAAAAAACTTTCTGTGCAGAGTCTGTACTGCGGACGTTCTAAAAACAACCTAATTGCTAATTTGATCTCTCGATAACTCTTGACTTGCCATCTTTGGCTCGAGTCAAGGCCAAAAAGCTTTTTCAGCTTTCCTCAATTAGTACCTTACTTTCTCTTTACTTTGTCATCTGTTTCAAGTATGTGTGCGTGTTGTGCGTTTGTCGGAGAGAGAGAGAGAGACAGCCAGCCGGCAGCAGGCCGTTCAATCAATAGCTGTTTGTGTACTTGAGAGTGAAGTCGGGATGCATTTTTTCACTGTTTACACCACCTGAATTTTCTCCCCTACTCGGATTCTACTGCCCGGAACCTCATTTAAATGTTTACACCCGGGTCTGATTTCTGGTCCACAAGCCAGAATATTTCCATGTTTATCACCCTGTTGACAGCCTCCCAAATTTAGGCACACTTAAAGTTTATGTCTGCCTTCTTTCGGATTCTATGACAGCAAAAAGATTTCAGCGCAGCACCGCCTACTCCCGTCGAAGTACAACAAGTCGTTGTTGATTTCCAGCCTGAAGCTAAACTCATCGAGGTGCGAAGGGTGCTGAAAGATGGAAGACAAGTGATTGTTTTAGGTTGAAGACGTACGAGAATCGACTGCTGCTGTCGAAGAGGAGCCTACTCCGCTACAGAGAAACGGAAGCGGACGGCGGTAAGTCTATCTCTCTGTCTTTGCCTCTAACTCTCTGTCTCATCTCCACAACCAGATTCTTCCAGATCCTGGACAGTAAAAACCTACGAGAACAACATCCGTTTCGACAACCAGAAGTTGAAGGTACCTAGCCCTATTTTTATCGATTTTACCAATCCTTTAGATAATGCCGGACGTGGATTTTGCCACCTCCAATGGCCATCTTCCAAATGGAATTGAGAAGATGAATGGCGAGGAAAACGCCGTTCTTCGGGACTGGGATCCTCGTCCATTGGTCCGGGCTCTATATGAGGTTTTTTGACGAATAGAGCCTACAGAATTTCCTCATTTCAGGTCAATTACGAGCCACGAATTGAGACGAAAAGAAATAGATTTTTCACAATGGAGGGACATGTCGAGGTCCCGTCACAAGAGACAAATACCCTAGCCGAGCTGGAAAGAGAATGGAAGAGCCAGTACATGAGGGCAAAGGAGGGCAGATTACAGGTCTTTGCGGTAAGAAGCAGCCGATAGTTTCCGAAACCGGTTTTCTTTTCAGAGTCACGGTGCTGATGATGCTCCAGCAGAAGAAATTGTTCTCTCTGGCTGTGATGTGGATGCTAATCGTGAAGAAAGAACTCTCATCGTGCACGGAGGAAAAGACAAAATCCGAATTTTGTTGAGGTTCGCATTTGTTTTCTTTGGACCGATTTACGACAATTTCTGTTTTGAAGATTTGGGAAGATGTTTTTTCCGCTTGCTGATTGCTGGAGTGGGAAGTGGGGTGAAACAGTTGAAAAGAGACAGAGAGCAAGAGACAGTGAGACACATAGGCAGATATAAATTTTAGGGTACCGTCAGCAGTCTTCGACAAATGGCGTCAAGCTCTCCTTTCCCACTCAGCTTCTTCACAAATTGACGCCTATGTGAAGCCGGTCCTTCGGACAATGGATCACTTGAACGAGAGAGTCATCATCATAGAAATCGGGTCCTGCTCGGTTCGAGGCGGTCGTCTGACCCAGGAACCTTCCCTGCCCCAGAGTTTCTTCCCAGCCATCGGAGTCAAGACGGATGATGGTAGGATAATTGTCGGAGAGAACGCATTCACTCCCCAAGTGCGACATCGAGGCGAATTCGTCCGTCCAATCCAGGCATCTGATCCCGCTGTGGAGAGGTATACCATGGATCAGGAGGTAGTCAGAGCCTGCATGAGCAAAGTCGTGCATGATCTGAACATTGATCCGACTAAGTACAAAGTTCTGCTGTCGATTCCTCAAAATATCCCTATTGTTCTTATCAGCGAGCTACTCTCAATCGCCCTTCAGGACATCAGGTTTCAGGTAAACTTTTGGTTCACTTGAAAATTGAGGCCAAACATTGTAGGGAGCCGCCATCACCCGCCAACCTTCCCTTATTCTCTATGCCTACGACGTAACAACTGGAGTCGTGGTGGATATCGGGGATCGACTGAACATTGTCCCGGTCATCGATGGCTACGTTGTTGACTCGGCCATCTGTTCTATTCCTTACGGAGCGACGCAGATTCGCGAGGCGTTGAGGAAAGATCTCTGTGCTGCCAACAAGGGACTCTACAGCTTCCAGAGCCCAATTGAGAAGCTCATTCTGAGATATGCTATGGAACAGGTGGGTTCTCTCTTTGGGAGCCTATAGAGTATGACACGAGTGACAACGAGACAGAGTGGCAGAGAGACAGACAGACAGATAGATAGATAGACAGACAGATAGAGAGACAGAGAGACATGGAGACAGCGAAATTTTCAGATCTCCCATCAAAATGTAGGTTATCGAGTGTCAGAGCCTGTTTACACCCTTGCCTTTCTAACGTTTCTATCAGTTTTTCTCTAATGGTTCTAGGCTACGAGATTCCTACCCGAAATAACATTTTTATATGTTTTTGTCTCGGAAAAACGATGTGATTAGAAAAGTTTTAGGCCTGCTATGTGCCTGAGGATTACGGAAAGGAAGAAAAGGCCGGTGTGAAGGACGTCCACGTCTCCTTAGACCAATTCGATCCCACTCCCCAGATGCCCACTAAATTTAACGTAGTTGTCATATCGAAACTCAGCTCACTACAAAGTTTCAGATCGACAGCTCACGGTTCACCTGCACCGAGGGCTTGTTCAGGCCGAAAAAGTGGGGTCTCGACACGAAAGGACTGCACCAACTGGTCCATGAGGCCGTTCAGATGAGCCCAATTGACAGCCGAAGGAATCTGTACAGGAATATCTTCCTGGCTGGAGGAGCTTCTCTTCTGCCAGGATTGGCAGAGAAGTTAGAACAGGAGCTGGCCAATATTGTTCCCAACTCTATTCATACGCAGGTGAGCATTTTTGGGCATATTTCTTTCCTTAAGGTAGTCACAAAACAGGAAGATTGTGGCATCCGAATAGAAAAAAAAACAATGAAGGAGGCCTTAACTATTTTGGCACGAAAGTAAAGATGAAAACGACTGCAACAGTGACACGCTCTTTGTCTCTCCGTTCCTTCTTCTGTTTGTCTCTCTGTCTCTGTCTCTCAAGATATAAGCAAGTTCAGCTGGTTTACCAGGTAGTCCCTGGGACTATTTGGGAAACAGACTTGGCAGAAACCAAGAGCTTAGCAGGATGACAGAGAGAAATGTTGAGACATGATGACTGAAATATCTTTAGGTCCACATCTCTCCGTGGCGTTACAATGCTGCCTACCTTGGAGCCCAGGTAGTAGCCAGTAGTTCCACCTTCGAGGACAAGTGCGTCACTGCAGAGAATCTCCAAAAGTTCCTTTTCAACCTCTCCACGTCCACCTTTTAGACGCCTCACCAAACGGACTAAAAACTCTTAGCTTCACGCTACATATTTCCCCGAGCCTATATGTGTACAGATTCAGTCATCTCTAGATTTTTCATCCAATCCCCTTAATTTTTTTTCAAACCGATTGTGATATCGCCCACTATGTCTATTCAGCAGCTAGACTACTCTAATTCCGAGAATTTATGCTATTTTCCTGTACTGAATGAGCAGCGGACATTCAATAAAGCTTTTATTTCCAGAGTACTAAAGAGCATTGGACATAGTGCAAGCAGCTCTTTTGCAGAAAAAGTCTCCGGGTCCAGTACTTGCAACGCAGTCGTACGTTGCAAGTACTGGACCCGCCATTCTCGTAGGTCGGATTTACTATTAAAAAAAATAACGGTCTTCGAGTGCACTTACAGAAGTTCCTGTACCCAAATGGTAACCAAATATGTACAGATTGTCTTCGTTGTCCTTGTTCAGGCCGATACAGGCACTGGAGCCGAAGGGGCCGACCTTATACGGGACCAGGTCGCGAAGTGTCGTGATACTTGTAGCATAGCGAACCAGTAGTGTTTAGACTTCCAGTCTTCCAGTCTCCCTGCTCGTAGTAGCCGTCGAGAAATGTTGAGTAGCCTCCATACCCAACACCCTCAAGGGGCACTTAATTGAAATTATAGCCCTATGCATAGCCAACAGCATACTGTATTGAATGCAGTTTGCTTGTGCTTGTTGTGTGAAGCAGTCAGAATTGTGCCTGTTGAATTATAGAGGTAGATACCGACTACTGGACGTGCACCTCCATTATTATATTTCATCTATTATACATTCTACTGTTCTGTGACAATCCGTACTGGGACGTAGAATCAGCCAACCAAACAATTCGTCACTACCACTCCGTAATAATGCGAATAAGATCCTATGCAGGTCATTTCAGCCAGTAGTCTCCACCGGCAAAAGTCGCCAAAGCGAAGTTGTCGTTGGAATAGAGGGATTGAACCAACCTTCCACCGGCTCTTTTGCAGCGATTATAGGCATTCTCGCGGTTATTGAGTCCGAGGTATCAAAAAACTCTTATTTGCGTCTCTCTGTCTCTCCGTTTTTCTGTCCCTCTGTCTCTCTGTCTCTCACCTTCAAACAAAGATTTACAAACTGTCCTCCTGGAGCCGAAGTCCATCCAGAAGAACATGTCTGTTGAGCTACGGCAAAAGGAAGAAGGAGCGAGAAAACGAGAAAAGCTTTCATGCCCGAACATGATTGATAAGGCAACTAGCGTTCCTTTTATGCCAGCTGCCTAGCTTTTTGATCTAACCTCACTGATCCCTTAATCAGTGAGCTTCTCGGTAACTGTCAACAAATTGATCCTTTACGGCCGAGGAGTAGACAAACAGCCGTTAGGATGATATATGGCACAGAGTAGCTGAGCTAGATAGACGGAGTAGAAAGACAATGATATCGGTATGTACTGTGAACCTGGTCTTTCAGTCTCCCCGAGTCACTGTTTTTCACAGGATTCTGTGTTAGAAAAACGTTTATGTAAATGAAGTCTTCAAATAACATTGTGATGTGTGTAATAGAAGCAAGTCTCTTGCAGATGAATCCTCCGATTCCCGTGGTACCGGTGCAGGGATCAGGGATCTACTTTCCATTGGCATCCATAGCGATGCAATCGTAGTTGGAGGCACTGTTACCGTACACGAGATTCACTGAAGATTCTTGTTCTTACAAAAGTTATCGGTAATCTTACAGAAGTTCATAAAGCTGTACTCGTTGTTCTTGCTCAAGCCAATACGGGTGTAGGTATTGGATACGAAGGGTTCGACTTTGAACGAGACCAGATCGCGAAGGAAATGGTTTTCCTGAAAAGAAAAGAAAGGAAGAATTTCTGTCTTCTCTGTCTCTGTGTCTCTCTGCCTCTCTGTTTCTCTATCTCCCTATCTCCTCTGTTTCGCTGTCTCTCTCACCTGCTCCAGAAAAGAAGAAGATAGATGACCACCCTTCTTCTGATAAGTGGCTTCAGCTGTCATGGGCCTAAATGTAACCTACAATAGGTAGTGCAGAGTATTGTAGCCTGTTGAAAGAAGTTGTCCGAATTGTGCCACAACCCTGTGGGATCTCCGAAAAAAACCCAAGAAGCACTAGACTTCTTGTGATGGAGCGTGTGTCTTTTCGAATTCGCCTATCTCGGATCGCAAACTGTTAATTATTCTGCCTATTTGGAACAAAGAAGTCTGTAAACAAGATCATCTATTACCTGCTCAGTACTTAACTTTGATTAAAATCTTACTGCCGTTTTTCTAACTGTCAGTATCTTTTCCCCTAAAAGTTTCGAAACCTGGGCTCTGGGCCCTCAAAACGGGCTCAAACATCTAACCCAGGGTTGGATGCCAATTCTTCTCTACACTACTTAGAGTGGGAAGAATCGGAAGACCTGAGCGTATCTACTTTGAACATGCGACTGTACATCTTCACACAGTTCCTGGTCTAACTGTTACCGTAGTCTATGTCAGAGCATATGCTAAAGGAAGCAAGACGATGTTTGATGTTTGTCATTTCTTCTTCATCATCTGTGTGTAGCCTTCTCTCCCATCCCAAGGTCCAAGTTTACGGCAAGATTTGGGGTGATAAGAGAGTTCAAGAAATGACACCAAACACCTCTAACTTCCCCCGGCGGTAAATTTTCGGAAAAACTGTCATTACTATGACTGAATGGGAGAAAACAGTCAATAATTGCCGGATCACCTAACCTGCCAACTCGGCAGTTCTTATCGCAGTACCCAGCTCTCCAGGAACACCCGTTCTGCAACATTATTGCCACAAAAAACGTTGAAAAAATGCCTTCTCTGGTAGTTCACGGAGCCGGTTTTCTTTTCCTTGATGTGATTATGAGCTTTATGCTCATGGCTACTAATTACCATAAGAAGTTGAGCTGGATAGAGCTCATTCTTCCCACTAAAGGGTATTTTCTCCTTTTGAATTCTTAGACAATCCAGTTCAGTCTGGTAGATCTGTTTCTTTGTTCCCTCATTCGAAAAGTTTTCTTCTTCAAACTGGTAAAGAGTTTGAAAAAAAACTCTCTGAACGAGCTTGACAGGTTCTACAGGGTGAGTCTTTTGCCTGAATAGTTACTTTGAACTTTAGCCATTGGTAACGTGTTCCATTTTCTTCTTCTGTTACGGTTTGGTAAAAATTCTGTTGCTCACAGATGGTCTTCCTTCAGGTATGGTAGTAGGGCACGGTCTCACTCCCTTTCTCTGTCTCTGTTATTTTTTCCCATCTTCAGGAGATTTCCCCCTAATAGTCGACATGCTCCTCATTATCTGGAACTTTTTGGCCACAATCTACCTCGACATTTTCTATGTCAATTGTAAGAAACACGTGGAGAAACGTTACAGCGCCTTAACCAACGAAGTTTGTCTCATTTTCAAACTACCATGAAACTTCAGGACGAGGAAGAGGACGAGATCTTGTACCAGAAGACCTTTACAGTAATTCGTCGTCTCTCCAAATACTACAGGAAAGAATGGAAGTTGAACATTGTAGGATTGTCCTTTTTGACAGTCTACTCTCTCTGTAAGTGGTCATCTTCCCAGAATCCCTGAATTTTCAGCCAAGGTGTTCATTCCCTACTACACGGGCAAGATAATATCGTTGATCGTTGAGACAAGGAGCTATTCCGACCTGGCACAGGCTATCGGAGTTGTTGTTTTGACAGCATTTCTTGGGTACTTTCAACTTTCTCTCAGTGCCTAGAACCATAGAGACTGAGAGACATAGAGACAGGGAGAAGGAGAGACAGAAAGACAGAGAGAGCTAGAGAGAAAGAGAGTCAGACTATTCAGATTTTAAGGGCATTGACCGGGAGTGCAGCCAGAGCCTCGTTTGAGTACGTAGAGGCCAGAATAAATAGAGAAATTCGGAAAGATCTGATAAGTTCTTTGGTTATACAGGAAGTTGCCTTCTTCGACAAGAAACAGACAGGTAACTTGTTTGGTTGACATGACTGACTCAAGTTTAGGTGAAATTCTTTCAAGGTTGACAGCGGACTGCCAGGTCATATCTGACACCGTGGCCAATTGCGTCAGTACCATGCTAAAGTAAGATGTTCGGCTATTCTGCAAAAAGAGAACTTTTAGAGAAACGGTCATGTTTATAGGCTCAATGACGGTGATGATGATGCTCAACTGGCAACTGGCCACAGTAACGCTAGTCATGGTTCCTGTTATTTTTGTCTCTTCGAACTATGCGGCGAAATTCTACGAAGTAGGGAAGGCATCAAGCAAAAAAATGTGAAGTTTAGACAGGAGAAGTTGCCATGTTAAACACAATTTCCAAGTCAAATGCTGTCGTGGAAGAGGTCAGTGAGGCAGGGCGACAGAGAGGCATTAGCGAAACTTTTTTTTCTCTATTGGTCTAGTCCATTTTACCCATTTTGAGCCTAAATGGAGATCAGATTCGTAATCAGAGCCCTGAAAAACAATAAATTTTAATCCGGCGGGAATCCAACTAACAACCCTGGGTGACATACGAACTCTAAGCGAATGCGTTAACCACGAGTCCAGTGGACGGCGCAATCGTACCGTCTCGAGAAAGTCTGCGCATGCTTGGTCGATTGGTTAACATTTTCGTTTAGTAATCCAAAGAACCGGGCTCGACCCCTGCCGGAAGCAAATTTCATATTTTAAGTTTTCTAACTTTTTCGACGCTGCTGAACTCATTCACGGTCTTAATTTTTAAAAAGCGATTTTTGAGCCTTTTTCCCCTCAACACCGTCCACTTACAATAAAAGAGAGATTCAAAAATACTAACTGCTTCTAGGTTACAAGCAGCATGAGAACTGTCCGATCCTTTGCTTGCGAGAACTTTGAGTCTGACCGTTATTATACTAAACTGTCGGAGACGAACAAGGCCACGAGGAAGCTAGCTGTTGCTGCACTTTGCTTCTATTGGGTTTCGGAGGTAACCACATTGATTTTTGGTGCCTGAAAAATTTCTTAGTGCCTCCAAACTTTGAACTTGGTGGCAGTGCTCTGGTATGGCGGGCATCTCGTCCTACAGAAGCGAATACAGCCCGAGTTTCTTGTCTCCTTTCTACTTTACCAAGTCCAGACGGGCGACAATATCAAGACGATGGAGGAGATGTACGCTATGATCATGATGGCCGTTGGGGCCAGTAGACAAGTACTTTTGTCCTGTTCAGAACTAAAACCTTTTTCAGGTTCTGAGTTATATTGACAGAATACCAAGAAATCAGCCTCTGGGAAGAGCGAAACCGTACAGAATGGAAGGGAGAATCGAGTTCAGAGCCGTTCACTTCAGCTATCCGTCCCGTCCGGACAGACCGGTTCTTTCGGTAGGAAGCTGACACAAATCCAACTTTACACCTTTTTCAGGACCTTTGTTTTGTGGTGAATCCTGGAGAGGTTAGTGTCGAGAGAGACAGAGGGTCAGAGACATAACAGCCTCAGTAACTTCAGACAGTCGCTCTGGTCGGTCCATCTGGAGCCGGCAAGTCGTCAATTATCGGTCTCCTCGAAGGATTTTATCAGCCAGAATCGGGTCAGGTTCTAATCGATGGAATTCCAATACATGAGTATGATTACCACTATATTCATCGGAAGGTTTCAAACTTTTGTCACTTTTTTAAGAAAAAAACATACGTCAGATGGCTCTGGTTGGACAAGAGCCACTCCTATTCTCTAGTTCGGTCACAGAAAATATCCGATACGGGTGTCCTGACAAATCGGAAGGAGACTGTGTCCAAGCAGCAAAACTAGCCAACGCTCACAATTTCATTCTGGAAACTACAGACAAGTACATGACAAATGTAGGAGAGAGAGGCGCCCAGTTATCGGGTACAGTTGAAAAAAAGCTCTCAACTGTAAAATTCAGGAGGTCAAAAGCAGAGGATAGCTATAGCTCGGGCTCTGGTGAGAGAACCAGCCATTTTGCTTCTAGACGAAGCCACTTCTGCTCTGGATACAGAGTCGGAGCACCTTGTCCAGGTACAAGACGGTGCTGTTCAACTAGTAGGATTTAGGAAGCCATCTACAACAATCTGTCTGGGAAAACTGTCATCATCATTGCGCATAGATTGTCTACTGTAACAAGGGCTAATAGAATCTTTGTCGTAAATGAGGTGACAAACAGAGAGATAGAGACAGAAACTTTTCAGGGTCACATTGAACAAGTTGGCAGTCACGAAGAACTTCTGGCCCAGGGCGGCTTGTATGCAAATCTAGTGCGACGACAACTGATGCTAGACGGTCAAGAAGAAGGTGGCCCTCCCTCCGTCCTAGGGTAACTATGTTTTTACATTGGAAACAACAAATTAAGATCAGACAGACTGAGTCCATCTAGTGGAACTTGGAGAGAAGACATTTGATTCCATATAAACTTTTATACCTTCTCTAGCGTCTTCTCTTTGTCGTAATACACCAAGATGTCCCTCAGCAACTGTAGCATCTTTTCCAGCACAACTTTCTCGTCCTAAAAGTTATTTTCCTGCAGTTTTCCTCTCCTCACCGGTAGTCTGCCCTTCATTTCCGGATCCTTCAACCAGTCGTCATAGACGCCTACTAGTGTCCCAATGATTTCGAGACAGTGAAAGGGAAAAATGTGAATGTACGACATTTTTAGTTGGTCGAGAGTGAATGGCATAGGCCCTTGAACTTTTGCGGAGAGAATGGCATAGTATTCTTCCAGGATTCGGTCGGTGTTCTTGACTCGTTCTTCTCCAGGTAGGGCAGAGCAGATAAAGGAACAGATGTCTATTGCTGGGCTGGAGAATGCGGGACTCTAAATGTGGCAATTGTTGGTTTTTTTGGGTTGGTCTACATCCCCACCCCTGGGGATGTAGACCAAGACCTGGGGTGGGGGAATGAGACCTTCCCTTTTTTGTACTGTTTTCTTCTAAAAATGACCTGCCAATCAATTACAGCCTCCAGATAGTATTCTTCATCCTTCTTGGACCATAGAATGTTAGTCGACCATAGGTCTCCATGGCTCAACAACGGAATCATTCCTACTTTACGTTGCATTGAATGATTGATTAACTTGCCAAGTTCCTCGCAAAGATTGTCCAACTTTTGAAAGGCCTCTTTCGAGCAAATATCAAATTTCACTTCATCCAATCTGTCACACAGTTCTGGATAATCTCGGCCCAAAAAGTCGCGAACTTTCCTAGACATGTAGTTTATGTGCTGAACGTTTCTTCCTGGAAAAGATATTCTTAATAAATTACGTGTTCTGTGAAGTAGGTTCCGCAAACTGTTGAGAACATATTCTTCGAAATCTTGTCCTTCTCCTCCTCGCTCATTTTCAATGTGACACAGTTTATTTCGGCAATTGCTTGGAGAACCTAAGTTGTTAAACTCTTCCTTCATAAAGCTCGGTACCTTTGTGACATCCTTTAGCTCTATATTGTCGACAATGTGCAGTTTTTCCAAGCGGTCGAAGAAGGGGAGAATCAGAAAGCCTTTGAAGAGATTTTCTGGGGAAAATTGACGGCTTGTGATTATCTGAAAGTTTATCTCTGCCTCCCTGTTACACTGTTTCTCTGTCTCTCAATCTATCGTTTTCTCTGTCTCTCTTACCTTCGCAATTTTCAGCTCCGGAGTGCGATACTTTTCAAAAATAGCGTAAGTTGTACACTCGTTGTCGTGCATGTTTTTGTACAACACTTGCATTTTCTCCGTCTTGGCACTCTCTTCATCGTATTCCATCAAGGGCAATTGGGAAACTATCTGAACAGTTTTCTTCAAAAATACAAGTCTCTGTGCTACCTTCACACAAACCTTCTGTGGAAGTTCATCCCCATTTTCCAGCCAATCGGGTTCGATCAACGCGATTCGCGATAGGTACCCCTAAACTGCTTATGAGGAAAAGAAGAAGAAGATCCAACAAACTTCTCCTTCTCCAATTAGTGTTGCCGTCCGATTCGGGCCCATTTTACAGGGGATTCCTAGTGCTTTTGCTAACTCTTCTTCTACATCCTCCCATGTAACATGAGTCTCAAGAAGGCCAGTTCCTTTTTGGTAAAGAAACATTCTTAAAAAGTAAGTTATGAGATGTGAATAAACACAAGATTGTCTCTGTCGCTGCTCAGGCCCGTAAAAGAGAATGAGGAGTGAAGGAGAGCAAAAAAAAGCCTTGGAAAGAACAAATGATCTTCTGGTCGACGCGACCTGTGGTTAAAAGCACGCGAGAAATTGATTAAACATTGCACAACCGAGATGGCCACGTCGTTATTTCGTCATAGTGACCATGTCCTTCAAACTCGAACATTTATTCAATTTTGTATATTGTGCACAATTTTGATCCGAAACACGAGTAAATTGAATAGTTAGTTTCAAGTCGGCTTAACATTCTCCTTGTTGTGGCGGAAGATTTTAGTCAGGGAGTCTTGGACCTGAATCGATTTTCATCAAAGTTTACACCTGAACCCACCAAATTGCCAACATTGCTACCAGGATTGACCAAGTTTGTGATGTGGTGGTAGGTCCTTCCCTTAGGTGAAATCGCCAGAAACTGGCTTCTGTAGTACGAGATGGCTTCTTCGCTCGTGTGAATCTGTAACCTTCTTCATTTCAAGCTTCCCGTCAAAAGTTTACATGATTTGCCAGCCGCTCAAACTTCATGGCCAGCGACTTTTCCTCGAAAATGTCGACCCGGTTCAGGAAAATTATGATCCCTGCATTAGAGAGGAGTTCATGTGCCAGAATCTCCTTGTACACCTTCAGAGCCTTGTCCTTTAGGTATCCCTGAAACATGATTTTTTACTGAGGATTCGAGACCAACATCAATAAACTCCGGGTCACAGAGTTCTGCCAAGTCCACCAAGAAAAAGACGGCTGCTGTTCCTTTGTAGAAGTCGGACCAATAGCGACGAGCAATGTGATGTCCTGGTAGCTCAAGAAGTCTGAACAATTGAAATCTCGGCTTTGTTGAATCCTGCTTGATTTAGCCGCGCAAAGCTAGTAGAGAGATAGAGAGAGAGAGAACCAATCTATGCGGGAAATCACCGCTAGACTAACAATAGGGATAAGCGCTTCTGTAGATGTTTCCGAGGCTTTTATGGACAGACAAGGGGTTTCACCATCCTTGGGATCCAACCCTGTTGTGCTTTGTTTGTAGTCAGGACGCTAACCGACTAAACGATAAGAGGAGGATTTTCAGATTTTTTAGGTTTTTCGCATTCTTTGCATTTTTCGATGCTCTACACACCTTTTTTTATGACTTTTGAGTGTGTTTAATCGACTCAGCGTCAAAAACTACCCCAGAAACTCCGAAGACAAAAAAGGTCAGAAAAATGTAGAAATTAAGAATAAGAGGAGAAGAACAGTTTTTCGACTGTGTTTACCAATGTCTGTTTACCTGAATCGGTCGTGTCCTGACCGTACCATGTAGTCTGACAGACCACATGTTGGAGCATACGAGAGTAGCACGTCCAGTTCACTGGGAACATAGCCTTGTCCCAGTATCCTCTCAGTGTTTTTCAGGAAACTGAAATTACTTTGGTCTAAAATGGAGGGAAAGGACAAACTATTGGTAGTTCTTGAGCATTTTTGGCATATGACGATTGGCAGCTACACAGGCCTCGTGGAGACCGCTACGGAACAGTCGCGTCAGAGATTCCTGGACTGAAGAGTTGAGACTCTCGCGGTGACGGAATTCGGAGAGGACGCGGAAGTCTTCCTGAAGAAGATCACAGGTTTTCTGTCGAAGCTATGGGACTGGACAGACAGTAGATGTCAATGCTATCCCAGTAGTTCTCTGTCTCTCTGTCTCACTTCCTCTTTTCCCACTCGGCAGTGTTTCCTAGAAACTTCAAGTGTTTCTCGCGTACTCACACTCTAATATACGTTTCAAAGATCGGATCTCAGGTGGAAGAGGTTGCAGCTATACGTCATCTATTATTGCCGATGGGGAAAAGGGGGAGAAATAGATGTTCCTGTTTGACAAGACTCACCATATATTGTGGCAACATTTCAATCTCCAACTCGAGGATCTGAACCTCCAGCTGACGATAGACCTGTATCAAATACTGATGAACAGTGTGAGTGTAAAATTCGAGCTCGAGATTTCCTGTCCGGCTGTATTTTCTGAATTTCGGCTTCGGTTGAATAATCTGCGAGTGTCCTTACACTAGCTGCCGACAAAGAGTCGTTTTTCCACTGTCCATACATCCTAGAACGAGTATTTTTGGCAGCAGCTCGAGGTCGTCTGTACTTGTCGAACGGAAGAGCACTTTGGAACCCAAGGATGACGGTGAAGACCCCATTTCGACATTCAAAGGCGAAGAGAATGGAGTCACTGGAATGAAAACTAGTTGGGATTTTGACATGAGAGGTAAGTTCTGAAGAAGAAGGCAAAAGATTTGGAAGTTTATTGGTGTCATACTTAAAAGAAGCTGAGAAACAGGGAGAGACAAGGAAAACGAAAAATGGATTTGCTCTCCTGACTCACATTACTCTGCCTGGAAAGTACGGTCGAGCGATCATACACAACGACATTTACCGCCTGCAATACGGTGACAGTTGCCTGCTATAGCAACGAATCTTTTGTGACAGACACGCGCTCTTTTGAAAGGAGACGAATGAGAATCCCATGGAGACGGGGGTGATCCTCCTCTCACCCAGAAGAGGCGACATCCTTGCCACGCCCATCCGAGCTTGACTGAACTTTACGCAAGCCGATAATTGTACTTTAAGGATTAAAAGAGGATTAGGGCAAATAGAGCACGGGTGATCTGACCAATTTTGCGAAACTGGGGAAAGAAATATTAGTTTGCTGTCACAGAGATAGAGAGAGACAGGAAGACAGAATGATAGACAGACAAAGGGATAGAAAGCAGAGGGACAAAGGTACGAAGGGACAGAGAGTTAGAGACAGAGACACAAAGAGACAGAAAGACAGTGCCACGATGGGACAGGAGCCAGGATGATAGAGAGACAGAGAGACAGCTATCTACCGTGACCTCTGGAGCCCCAACTTTCGAATTTCTAACTTCCAGAAACCATGTGTTAACCCAATTTTACGGCGATTATGATCACAAAGCTCAGTCGAGTGGGCGCTTGAGGATGATTACCCGCGAAACTGGTTATCAGTAAGTGAGAAAAAGAGGAGCTGTTCGAGAAGAAAATAATCGTCTTGAGCACAGGAGAGAACGTGAGCTATTGGAGGCTTCTAGGAGTTGCTTTCGTAGAAAAGAGGAAGGGGTTATAAAGTGTTTTGTATTGTGGGAAACTTCTGAGCAGCTTTGCAAAAGGTTAGCTGACAAGGGAGAATAGACCTCAAGTACGAAACATACAGCAGGAGATCAAAGAAACAGTAATTCCTGCTGACCATAAGAATCTGTCAGCTACTGTTTGAAAACTTTAAGTTCACTTATAAGCCATATGTTTTTGAGAAACATTGAAAAATAGTTCTTATTGACGGCTCAAAACAGCCCCAAAAGCAGCCATAATCCGGCAAAAGCTAGCAGTAAAGGAACAAGGCAGCTCTGTTATCCCACGGAGCCGAGTGGAGAGAAATCAGAAATCAGGGAAGCATAGAAATGGCCAGTTCCTCTGTAATCTGTTTGCCAGGCTCAGACCTCCAGCTATAGGAGCCTAATTGGATTAACAACAAAATTTCGAGAAAGTACTTTTGTCTCTTCACATGAGACTGTTGAAAAACGCAGAGAGGGAGTCCGGAGGGAATTGGAAGAAAAGTTTCGCTGGACAGCCTAATTGGAGGCTGTCTGGGTGTACACAGGGAGAATGAGTACAGATTCAGGACAGAGAACAGAAGTATTGTGTGCAATAGACAAGTGAATAAAAGGGGAGGAGCAGAAAGACAGAAAGACAGAGAGATAGGGGGACAGAAAAACAGAGAGGTTGAGAGACGGAAAGACAAAGGGAGAGAAAGGCTCAGAGACAGAGGACAGGGAGACAGGGGGACAGAGAGAGTTTTGAAAAAGGTTTGGTTATGACTGACATCACCGAAAAGTTATACACAGGAGACACATGCTCAAAACAGGATGACGCAGACCTTGTTGTAGCTGTTTAGAACGGAAGTTTTCCGTGAATGCGCATAGGACAATATTATTGATATTCTGAACTTACACTACTATGAAAATGAGGAAAATATAGGCTCAGGAAAAGATGGAAAAGCGCAGGCTGGTCACATTATCACGAGATCAATTAGAGTCGACGTAGAAGTGTCACGAGATTGGTATTTTGAGAGGAAAAAATATGGGGAAGGGGGAAAAGGCTACTATCAACCAGATTTTATAAATTGATGAAGTTTACGGCATTGACGCAAATGTATGCTGGCCGATAAAATAGTTAATTAGAAAAAAGATAGAGGAGATTAAAGATTAGGGAGACAGACAGAGATGGTTGCCTCACCACTTCCCATCCATAGCCTGTCCAAGGTAAAGTCAGACGTGTATATAAGAATCCAATTATAGTCTAATCAAGCCTAATTGTTCTGTTTCGACACCGGCAGACTTGTGAGGTGTTTGAACTCTGTTTGCAATCAGTCAAGCAAACCTTTTTAGGAACGGCAGGAACCGCTTGTACCATTCGAGATTATGGATTATGTCGTTGCTCAATGTTCATATGGTAAAAAACTGTTTGATATAACTACCAAGCCGCATTCTTGAACCTTGTCTCTTACAAATGAACCCTGTTATTCAGTAATTTCCGTTGCAGTAGGCAGGCAGCCGCTTTCCGTTGCTGTTCATAACGAAACAGTTGTTCGCAGAGCCACCATTGATGTCGTTCTGATTCATTGAGCTGGCCATTTTTCCGCTTCTTGGCGGTAACTTACGGGACCTGAGAAACAATGTTTACAACTTACCCGGAGGAAGATTTCTTCTCTTCCACTACATCTCGTAGAAGAGCCAGAGAAGAATCGCAGTAAACAGAATTAAGTACATTCTATTTGAAAGCTAGTTCTAAAACTGAGCTTGACCTGAAACACAACAGAATGCTAAGTGGAATGTTGAAGTAGCGAGGAAATGCTCTGAAAGGCGGCAACTTATTGAGAAACGTAGTACCAAGAGATCTTGACAAAACTATCAGATTTCCTTATATATGTACCTCTCAAAAGACTAGTGACCCGGGAATTTAAAAGACAAGATTAAAGATCTTTTTTTCATTTCATAATGGATACAGTCTACCAATTGTCTGTGCTGACCGGTTTCCTCTTGCAGATGAATCCAGCAATCATGTAGTTGCTGTTGCAATTGCTAGGCACCCATTTTCCGTTCGAGTCCATGGCAATACAGTTGTTGGCCGAGCCTCCGTACTCATCAATGGCATTCACTGAAGTGAGATTTTTTTCCCAAAATAAGCTATCAACTTACAGAAGTTGCGATATCGGACAGGGGCCCAGTTTGACCACCGATAGTAGACGGCATTGTTGTTTTTGACCAGCCCCAATCGTACAACTTGGGCAGTCTGTCCAATTTTGTAACGGATCAAATCGCGAATGAACACGTTCTCTTCAGGAATGGAGATCGTGACAAGATGGGCTTCCTCTGCTTCACAAGTGGCTGTTGCCGTGGCTAGGTTAACAGCGTCGTTGTGGTATTTGTAGCAATAGGTTTGCGGGTCCTGAGGAAAAGCCGCTGCGAACTCGTAGGTTTGAAAGGCGTAGAAGTCATCCACACATTGTCCCTCTAAGGCCAACGGGACTGGAGCTAAACATATGGAAAGTCATTGAAACAGAGAGACAGGGAGACAGGGAGGTAGAGAGACAGAGTAACAGAGACAAGGAGGCAGATAGACAATGAAACACGGAGAGGCTGAGAGACAGAGAGACAGCCCGACTGTACAACAATGCTTACCTGTACTTCCAACAGGAATGGGAGCCATTGAGCAGACAACTTTGGCCAGTTGATTGAAGCAATCGGAAGTATGCCACAGTCCGGTCGAGTCCACATATGCGCAGCTTCCGCCAGAGAAGTCGTCACCACCTAACAAATTTGTTTGTCGCCATAAACTGACCGTTATAAATCCATGATCCATTGTTAAACAACAGCATACAGGAGCTGTGCAGGCCACCGTACGTTGAAGCAATATATGGGATACAGTTGTCCCCCTTCCAGAAGTTTCCACCGTTCACGAAGGCCACATAGGCAGCGTTTTCGGAGTAACTCGTGGGATTTACAACGCTGGCTCCTATTTTGTTGCACTTTTGGATGGCATTCTCCTTGTTGTCCAGTCCGGAAAGTACCTGGAAACAGGTTCCCGTTTCAAAGTTTCTGTTCCTGCCTGAAGACAGTGTCTTCCATTGTCAGGAGCAAGAATTGATGTGAATCCGCTAGGACACGTTGTTTGACCTCGGACAAGCGGCAGCACCGCAAGGAACAGTAGAGACTTCATGGTCGAATGGCGAGATGCAAAGTGCGGAGTTGGTTCTTTTATCCTGGACTCGTCTGTCAACGAAAAGCTCACAAAGTCATTCAGGGAAGCATCAGTGAACGTGCGTCTTTTTTGATCTTGCTCTTATCTGTGCCATGAAAAAAAGATCAGTTCCATTAAGTGTTGAAGAAACCATGGAGAGCTGCACTTTGATTTTTCAAAGAAGCCATGCTTGTCAAACTGAAAGAGTTTAGAAGAGCTAAAATGTTAAAGTTTCACATCCATCAAGCCACTTTGAACGCTCGACCTTTAGATTCCTTGGACCCGATAAAGCAGTGCTTATCTCCAAGGAACAAGGGCTTGTTTTTGTCATCCTATCTTTGTAGTTTTCTCCCGCATTAAAAAGACAGAGAGACTAAACTAAACCGCAACGTTTGTCTAACAAAGAATTAAATAATAGTCATCCTATTTAGTTTGTAATTTTCTCCCGCACCCAACTCTTTACGAGGAGCCGTCGTCTTTCTGAATACTGGAAATTAAAACCTGTTCAAATATCTAAGGCATGACAAAACTGTGAATGAATATGTGTATAGTAGAAGTCTCTCTGTCTTTTTAATGCGGGAGAAAACTACAAAGATAGGATGACAAAAACAAGCCCTTGTTCCTTGGAGATAAGCACTGCTTTATCGGGTCCAAGGAATCTAAAGGTCGAGCGTTCAAAGTGGCTTGATGGATGTGAAACTTTATCAGTTTAGCTCTTCTAAACTCTTTCAGTTTGACAAGCATGGCTTCTTTGAAAAATCAAAGTGCAGCTCTCCATGGTTTCTTCAACACTTAATGGAACTGATCTTTTTTTCATGGCACAGATAAGAGCAAGATCAAAAAAGACGCACGTTCACTGATGCTTCCCTGAATGACTTTGTGAGCTTTTCGTTGACAGACGAGTCCAGGATAAAAGAACCAACTCCGCACTTTGCATCTCGCCATTCGACCATGAAGTCTCTACTGTTCCTTGCGGTGCTGCCGCTTGTCCGAGGTCAGCTCACTGTTTCTCCGACTGAATGTCCGAGCGGCTTCACATCAGTAACTACCTCAAATGGGGGAAGTCTGTGCCTTCAGGTGAACAAAGAGGGTTGATTATAAGAATCTCTCCTTCCAGCTACTTCCCGGCATGGACAATAAGGAAAATGCCATCCTGAAATGTCAGAGCATTGGAGGTTACGTTGCCGACACATCCAGCTATGCTGAAAACGCTGCCTTCGTGGCTTTCGTGAATGGTGGAAATTTCTGGAAGAGTGGAAATTGTATGCCGTACTACGGCTATTATGACTTGGGACCCAGTCCCGAAAGCGATTGTTACATGTACTTCAACAATGGTACCAGAACATATAATGGTCGGTTTTTTCTTTAAAAAAAAGAATAGGCAGAATATATCATTCAGGGGGTAACGATTTTTCCGGCGGAAGCTGTGCCTACGTGGATTCGACCGGATTGTGGCACACCGCTAATTGCTTCAATCAGCTGGCCAAAATTCTATGCCAAGCCTCGCCTGTCCCTGTTGGAACTGGAGGTACGGCCTGTCTCTGTTTCTGTCTCTGTCTCTGTTTACTTCTGTAAAGAATTTTTATTTAGATCAAGTTCCCATGGCCATGGATGGTCAGTGTGTCGATGACTACTACTCCTTCCAAACCTACACTTTCCAACTCTACGAATCTCAGGGATCGAAGACCTATTGCTACAAATACCACAACGACGCCGTGGATCAGGCCACAGCGAAAGCCACCTGCAAAGCCGAAGGTGCTCACCTTGTCACCGTCTCTATTGCCGAAGAAAACGTGTTCATTCGCGATCTGGTCCGCTACAAAATTGGACAGACAGCTCAACTTGTACGATTGGGACTCGTGAAGAACAACAACGAAGTTTTCTATCGCTGGAGCAATTGGGCTCCGGTGAAATATCGCAACTTTTGTAAGTTGATACCTTGTCTTGTGTGAAAGTCACTTCAGTGAATGCCATTGATGAGTACGGAGGCTCGGCCAACAACTGTATTGCCATGGACTCGAACGGAAAATGGGTGCCTAGCAATTGCAACAGCAACTACATGATTGCTGGATTCATCTGCAAGAGGAAACCGGTCAGCACAGACAATTGGTAATGTTTAGTCCCTCCAAAATAAATATGGAACGCCTTTACGTTTTTAACACTGAACACAGAGAAGAAGAGAGCAAACGAAAGACGTCTGTTATCGAGGTGACTTCTTCCATTTTCAATGTTTCTTAAAGCGATAGTCCGGACCTTTTTTTCGAGCATGATTTTTGATATGGGCATTGTAGACAAAAACTCGCTGATTACGGAGGCTCCTTTATTGTTTTATCACCAATTATCACCGAAGTATAAGCCCGCAAAGTTGCTACTCCAGAACAAAAGTTACCATTTGCCGAGAAGCTTTCTCGGCAGAAATTGTCAGCCTTGTCTCGACAAGTCACGCGCTTTTTGGCAAATTAAGGCTAGTTTCAGAAAAAAGAATATTCAGTCGAACTTGTAGCAGGGATGTTGCTCCTTTATTTCTAAACAACTACTCGGAATAGATGTTGAATACATTCCAGGTGCTTCAGAAACGAATCTACGCTGGTTCAGGGCGTTCAGTAATCTTCTCCGCAGTTTGAACTGTCTAGACTAGTTTTGCACCTAAAATAATTCCCAAAGTTACTCTTATGAAGAGGTTGTTCTCGTTTTTACTGTGGAACAGTTTTAACTTTAATATGGTACTTCGAAACTAATGTTACGTTGCATTTCTGACTCAAAAGCGCTCAACCTTGCAGCTCGAATAAGGTGCGAAAACTAAAAGCCAGTGCAATCTTGACTTGCTACGACTTTTCAAATCACCTGATTTTTAACTTTTGCGAACTAGAAAAGGGTCCGGGCACTCGCTTTAAATTGTTCATTCCGAGCAGGAGTGGGCGAGCAGTTCGGCTCGTGCTCGTTTTTCGGGCGAGCAGGAGCCCTTCGGTTCGGTCACCGAGCAATACATTTCTAATTACTTGTGTTCGGATTTTTCTTCCATACTGATTTTGACTCGTGCGTCACCTAACTTTTATGGGTTGTGTCAGGTTATTTACATGTTAGAAGCATATTTTGGAGAAGCTGTAGTGGGAGAAATATTGAAATCTTGAGCATTTTTCGTTTTTTACTGCTCATGCTCTGTACTTATGCTCGCAAGCAGGAACCGAGCGCTCGTGCTCGGCTCGGTAACCGAGCATAAAGTTTTTCGCCTTCTCCATGGATAAATGTTAACATTCGGCCTATGATAAGGGACAAAATTTCGCCGGTGGACGTCTCAACTCATCGGGAGCTACTACACAAATTAGAATGATAGAATTTTGCTATGGCCAGGCTTTGGGTTTCAATATAGAATGTGCAAGTGGACATGGGGCTTTTACAGAATTGATCGCGAGCCTAGTAGTGTGATAGTTTAGCACAGTTCCACCACATAACAAAAACAATATGGCTATAGCTAAAATGTTATTTTTCTGTTAGAGAGCACACATTTTGTGGTCGCGTTGTAACAGCTCTCTGCCCTCTCTTTCTCTGTATTGACATTGTTGCGTCGACACTGGTCAGGCAGCAAATTGATAGAGTCGTTCCTAAACCACTCCTCTTTTGGAGAGACAGTTGTGTGACAATCCTCTCTTCTGTTTCCCCTCCCCAACCTTTTAAAGGCTTATCTTCTCTATCTCTGATATCAGTCTAGCAGTGATTTTTGACCTTCTCGAACACACTCTTGTTCCAAAGCCCGATCTCAAATTTGCCACCTGCTGGGCGTGCACCCAGGCGATGTTTGTACAGCTTCTCTTATCAGTTGCAGTGAAAAGCTCTCTTTTACGCATTTCTGTCTTCTTTTGCCAAGTTTTAGTGTAGAAGGCTTAGGATGTTGTGAAGTTGGGGTGAGTAAACTTCGTGTTTGTTCATGCTCTTTGCTCTCCTAGCCCTACCCCTTTAATTTATGACCCCGCGTGACTCAAGCCTGCCAGGCTCATCTTTTTCCCCATTCGATTTACACCCAGTTAAGGAAATTTTTTTTAGCAAGAATGTTCTTGGTTCTGTTCACGGTGATTCTACTTTGGCTCTTTTATGAGATGTACTGGAAACGGAGAAACTTTCCACCGGGTAAGAAGACATAAAAGAAACGGAAAAAGTATGCAGGGCCTACACCCCTTCCCCTTATTGGAAATATTCACCAGTTCTTCTGGCACCAGCCTGGCTATAAGTTCTTTGAGAACAACAAGAAGCAATTTAATCCAATCTACACTTGGTGGCTTGGTGAGTCTTTTGTCTTCCTGTTTTCCTGTCTTTCTGTTTCTTTATCTCTATGTATTTCGGCCTCTGCCTCTTTGTCTCTCTTTGTCTCAGTGTCTCTGTCTTTCTAGCTCTGTAGCTCTCTGTCTGACCGTCTCTCTGCGTCTTTGTCTCTTTGTCTAGCTGTCTCACTGTTCATTTGCCTCGCTGTTTCTCTCTCTGTCTTTGATCATTCCGCGCTGACTCCTCGAGGAACCTCCTTTAGGCCCATTTCCAATCGTCACATTCTGCGATATTGATCTTATGAAAGACACTTTTGTGAAGGATGGGGACTCCTACACAGACAAATTTTACTTCAAAGGGATGAACGAGGCTTTTCGAGGTTTGTTTGGTTTCCTTTCAAAAACCTCATGATTCTGGGTGGTAACTATGGAATAGTCGAATCTACAGGAGACCGTTGGAGAGATCACAGACGCTTTGCTCTGCACCAGATGAGAGATCTCGGCTTGGGAAAGATGAAAATGGAACAAAGAGTGGGTATTTGTCTTGCAGTACGAAAAGAAAAGGTATAAGATTCTCCACGAGGTCGATGAACTCACAAGCCGGTTCACTGAACTGGGAACCGTAGAAATCCAGACAGAACTTCAAACAGCTATAGCCAATGTCATCAATCAGATGATGTTTGGCTACCGGTTCGAAGGGGTGAGTCTGTTCCTGTCTGTCTCTGTCTCACTATCTCTAACTCTGTATAGCACTATCTTTTTGTCTCCCTGTCTCTCTTTTCCTGGCTTTCTCAAAGAAATCTCCAGGCTCGAAAAATGGAGTTCGACGAATTGATGGAGCTTCTAGACAAACAACAAACTTCGGGACAAGGCGTCCTCTTCATTCTTCTGATTTTCTCATGGACAAGGAATTTGCCCTACTTCAAGTCTCACTGGAATGAGTAGGATGCGATTTGAAAGATACTAGAGCAGGAAGTTTCAGATTCATGGTCTTCCGTGACAAGTTTTTCGGCTTCTTTGAGAAACAGATTGAGCAGCACAAGAACGAGTTCGACTACGATGCCGAAGATTCAACGGACTATGTGGAAGCCTATTTGAAGGAGAAGAGGAAGAGGGAGGCTGAAGGCGATTTTGAGAGTTTTTGGTTAGTGTTTAAGAGAATATATGAGACAAATACAAGCCCTTAGTGACCTCCAGCTGAAAAATATGTGCTTTGATCTCTGGGCTGCTGGTCTCAACACGACTACTTCCACTCTTCAATGGGGAATCGTCTACCTTCTCAACTACCCACACGTTCAGGTTTAGGCATTTTTCCTTTTAAAAATGGTATAATTCCCAGGGAAAAATGCATGAAGAAATGGACAGAGTCATTGGATCTAGTCGTCATATTACTATGAACGACAAACCGAATTTGCCCTATACTTCAGCGGTCATAATGGTTCGATTGAGAGATTTTGTAAATAATGAACATTTTTAGGAGGTCCAAAGAGCCGCAAATCTTGCCCCGACCAATCTTCCACATTGCACTACTAGAGATGTGGAAGTAGCCGGACATTTTGTGCGTTTTGGCAAGTCAGCAGACAGAGAGATAGAGAGACAGAGAGATAGTGAGACAGAGAAACAGAGGAACAGAGACAAAAATTGTAAACCAGTTCCTTTTTAGCTTCCAAAAGGTACAACTGTGACTGCTGATATCGGAGTCTATCTCTATGACCAGAAACTGTTCCCAGACCCGCAAAAGTTTGATCCAGAACGGTTTTTGGATAATGGCAAAGTCAAACTTGTAACGTTTTACATTTCATATCAACCTTAAACTTTTAGTACCCTGAAGTGATGCCCTTTTCTCTCGGAAAGAGAGCCTGTCCTGGTGAGGGCTTCGCCAAGATGGAACTCTATCTCATCATTGCCAACCTGGTTCATAGATTCAAGGTAAAAAGAGCGTCTAAGCACAAAAACGTTTTAAGATGAGTGCGAAGAATCTGCCAAGTCTGAAGAAAACATTTAAGAATATTCAAAGACCCGATACACAGATTGATGTCGAGATGGAGTATCGTTTCTAGGCTTTCTGTATTCACTAAAACTGTATATATCCTCTTCCCCTCCCGACTAGTCACTCTCAGAGGCATTAGTCACTGTTCCCCTTTTCTGAAGAAGGAGTCCAAGTTTCGTGTTTCTTCCGCATTTCAGGTTCTTTTCTATTCGTCTCTCTCAGCAGAGCTCAACCAATAAATGGGGGCCTCTGAATGGAACTGTCCGAGAGGGAATGCGCGCCGTGGTGTCCAGCTCACGCGTGTTCCGGTCTGGGCCTTCTGTTGACAAACAAAGCGCGCCTCCACCGGGCCGAAGTGTGAATCCGGTGCCGAAGGAGGCAAAAAGGACCGTCTTCGGCGGCTACTTAAACGCGACGGCACGCCTCGTCAGACACATCTGGGCTCTGCTCGTCTCAGAACAACTGCCCGAAAATGAATACTGCTCTCTGGTAGGTCTCGGCACATTTGCTACATCTTTATATAATTTCCACTTCTTCAAATTTCTGTGAAACACTTCTTAGTTTCTCTTTCCAATTTAAAAATGCTACCAGCTGCCGACGGCAGCTACACAGCCCTTTGGGGGGGGGAACTTAGAACTGATCACAAGTGGCTGCGCCGCTTCCCTAGTAGCAGTTTGCTCCACAGTTGGCTTGTTCCCTTGTCTCTTGACATGAAATGACTAGTCAGTGTTTTTGGGTTTTAGTGCAATTGTGCTGACACTATGACAGGCAGACGGACGGGCGGACACCATTGCGGTTTGATAAAGAAAGATGCTAATTCAGTTTTTAATTAGCTTTGGAAGACTTTGCAAGAGTACATTCAGTAGATGCTGAAAATTCGAATTTCAGTCTCTTCGCCGTCTTCGCCAGCTCCCTTGCTCAAGTAGCAGTGAACGGACCCTTCATGGGCCGTTACTACGTCCCAGCAAAGCCTGTTCTCACCCCAGGCATGGCACCTGTCGCTGCTCCCGTCCTTGCCCCGGCACTTCCTTTCGCTGCTCCTGGTTTGTCTAGTTCAGAGTCAAAGCTCAAAAATTTCTTCTTTCAGTCCTCCCACTCGCCGCTCCCCCATGTGGAGCTCCTGCCTGTGGAATGGCTCCGGCTCCTCTGGTCCCTGCTCCTCTTCTTGCCCCTCCCGTCCCACCAGTCGCACCAATGGTTCCGGCCTTTGCCCCCGTCCCTGCCTTTGCTCCCGTTCCTGTAGCCAGACCCGTGTTTGCCGCTCCCGCCATCCCAGTTCCTCGTCCCGTCTTCGCTCCTGCCCTCCCTGTCGCTGCTCCCGTTCTGGCTGCTCCAGCTCTGCCCGTGGCTGCTGCTCCTGCCCCCTTCTTGGCTCCTCCTGTGGCTCCTCTCGTGCCCGCTTATGCTCCCTTCGCTCGTGCCGCCTACTTCATCGGCTCGAACAAGAGCAAGAGTACTTAGAAGAGCTTGCTGACAGACTTCTAGCGAAGCGACAAAGACCTACACAATCCGAATGCGATCGAAATCTCACACTACTTGTTGTTTGTAAGTATTTGACGATAAAATATTTTGCGATATATCTTTCTTTGACATTCTTTAGACCTTCCGCTAATTTTGAACAAGTCTCCTCGAACCCATCAGCGATCTTTCAGAACAGCTTACATCCTGTTTGTCTTGCGCTTTTACCAAAGGCAACCCGAGCAGGCTCAAAAGAGGAGGAACCGTCTGACCGCCGTGGGATGGTATTTGATCATTTTACTTGCAAGGAATGCCAGTTAAAAAGTAGGAAAATCGAAAGATCTAAAAGCGTTATCGATTTTTAGAGAACCAATCACGAGATTCCTCACTCAATAGTCAAAAAGATGGACCCGGACCATGGAGCTTACCACGCCACGGAGTTTCGATGTGAAGACTACGAGAGAAGAGAGAGACAGAGTTGGGGTATTCCAATTAACGAGTAAGGGGACTTTTATGCTCTCTGTCTATCTGCCTCTCTGTCTCACTGTCTTTCTTGAATCTCGAGCTTTTAGTGTAATGATCTGCGGCCAATTGCCCCCGTCTCCTGAGAAGCGCTTCAACGACCTGTTCAACTACTATACTGGCATGGATTGTGATCCGTTCTGGAAGTCTGACAAAGAAGTTTTCGATTTTGAACCAGCAGAAGAGCTATGGGTGGGTTTCTCGGAAGCAGTATCTGCATCCAATGATATTTAGATGAATCACGGCGGGATCAACTGGAGCAATGAAGACCAGGTGACTTAGTTAAGATCTCTATCAATTGTCTTAGCTCTCCTTCGACAACTATTATTCATATGTCGAGAGAGTGATCCAAGATGTCGTTGAGACGGCAGTTGCCGAGGCCCCGAAAGCCAGAAAGCGGGGTCGCCCAAGAACAAAACATCTCCAGTCTGTGAACCCTTCCCGAATGGAAAAAGGTCTTGAGACCCCAAAACCCTATGAAGAAAAGACTTGCTTCAACAATGAAAATATGATGATGAGCAATATGAAGAATCCTGGACGAGGATACTTGGAACCGTTAGCCAAAAAAATTGTCAAGCCTCCTTTGAAGTTTTCTCTTGTGGCCGGCTTGAGCATGATCAATGCTAGCAAGCCACTACCAAGTCGGGAAGTGTACAGATTTGTGAAGTGAGTTTTGAAAGAGACAGAGAGAAAAATAGACATAAGGGCAGAGAAATAGACAGATAGAAAGACAGGGATAAAGAAAGAGAGAGAGAGATTCGATCATTTTCAGACATTATTTCCCTGACGTTGTCCAAGGAAAGTACTGGAAAAACAGCATCCGTCACGCTATGTGCACCAGTGATCTTATCTCAAAAGTCCCCCTACAAACGCCTGGAACCAACTCCGGCAACGAGTGGACGGTAAGCCCGGAGAAGCGAGGTCAATTCCTGGAAGCAATCAGAGCTTTTGAAATAAGTTATTCTGATCCTGCCATCTATGGAATGAGTGATCCTTGTAGGTTTCTATTCTAGCCTTATAACCAATTTTACAGCTCTCTGGAAATCAATTTGTCAAGGAAAAGAGGGGCTGCCGGCCCCAGATATCTTTGTCGACCTCGAGGAACCCAAGCGAGCTTCAAGACCTAAGCCTGGATATCTTGAATCTGGACAGCTACAACAGGTGATGCTTTTGTCTATTTTACAACCAGCCTTCTCAGAGAGATCCGAACGTGAGACCGGAAAAAAGACCAAGACAGCCGAGTCAGGTTCGGTTCCTGACCAAACGAGCAGCTCATGGGCCGCTGCAAGTTGATGCTAATCTCGAGGCTTTGATTGATCAGCTCCCGTTGGTATGTTCAATTCATTTAAAGAAACAGCCCCGATATTTTCAGAGCCCTATTAGCATGGACAGCTGTGACCTCTTCTACGAGTCACCGTTGAGCTGTCCGAGCCCTCAGAAAATGGACTTCAGTCAAATGAAAGGGTTTGTAACTTGATTTGAAAGTATCGAAATGCGTTTTCAGTCGTCCGGATTCTCAACTGCCAACAACGTTCCCCTTCTTCTCTTTCGAATAATCAGTCTCCTCGAGCAAATATTGCCGAACCCTGCGCTATTACCTCGGTGTCAACTCCAAATAACACGTTTCTGTGTTTTTATCTAAAACCAGCAGCCTACGGCTACTTCACAGTCGTTTGGACTTCAATTAGGTTTCTAGTTGAGCTACCAAAAATTGGGCGAGATTCCTCTACAGCACACAACTGACTTGCCACCTAATTGCCAATAATTCTAGACTTGCCATCTTTGCTCCGTGGCCTCGGACAAACAAACAGACATGCAAACACACAGAGTCAACCACAGACACCATTGCGCCTTCATAGTTTAGATCAGTCGCTTACGCTCCTGGCGGAGCGAGCCGGTACTCTTTTAAACTTTGACCCTCTTCTTATTCGTCCTGTCCACTGTAATCTGAGATAAGACTTGACAAAAAATGCCACAATTATTGTCAAGTGTTATTCGAGATTAGAGTTGACATGTAAGACTTTGCCAATTGTAAAAGTAGGATAAAACCAAAATTGGATCTCAAAAAAAAGTTTTAAAAAAAAAACTTCGCCGGATTCGAGCCAGCGACCTAAGGATTTCTGAGCTGGCTACAGTCCTCCGCTCTACCAACTGAGCTATCGACGGAATGACGTTGCAATTTTCGCTGAAATCGCAGTCAGACGGGAAGGACGATCCAGAGAAAAGTCAAATCCTTCTACAGAAATTTGTTAGTGGAGAGTCTCGGATGATCATAGTTTCCTAGATCTTGACCAATTGCCCTTCGACCTAAACGTTAGCAGTCCGTCCTTCTCTCTTTGTTTATACATAAAAGCACCTGCAGCAATGAGAGTGAGAGAAAGACCGCTTCCGGTCCCCACGAGTTTAAAGATTTTTTACGCCAATTTACATAGTAGAGTGCTCTGTTTCTGTCTTTTAGACTGGACTCAAAACTTCAGGGCCCCGTGGTGAAATTGTAGTTTCTGGGAAACATGAAAAAGGTCGAGGAAAAAAGATTTATTGCACAAGTACGTTTAGTGTATTGTATTGCTGCGAGAGGACAAATGGGTAGGTTTTGGAGGAACAGTATGAAGGAAAGGCACGTGAAGATTATAGTCAGAGAGAGACAGACAGACAGACTGTTTCAACTGCGACCATTGATCACTAGAACCGTACGACCGGGGGTAGTTCCTGATTTCTAAAGTAGTTCCTATTTTCTACCTATGCTCTATTTGCGTTCATCTCATTACGCCCATTCATTTCAATCACGTAATTTCATAATTAGAGACTATGTACTCCTTCACCCATTACAAAAATATGATCTGCTCAAAAATTCCCCCTCCGCAAACATGTGATCTGTTCTTTCTTACTAATTCTCTGTCAGAGTGTGTCTTTTAGACGCCACGCCTCCTTCTCCCAGTCAGTCGTCCCCCTCTTCATTGCTAAACAGAAAGGGAGGCGGAGTTCGCGAGCTTCATTCTTCCTTAGAAAATGATAGCTGATGAAGGGACGTGTCCTCTTCCAGAAGACTTTTCCAGTGATGGACTACACAGGTTGGTATTTCGTTCTCTTGTCTGAGTAGCTTTCTATATCTACGGCACCATAATTCCAAACCAGAAAACTGACTTTTTGAAACTTTGTATAACAAAAAAGTGGAAAAGGACTCTGCTTGGCCCTTTGCTTCCGCCACTTTTTTACCTTATCCCTCCGAACAGCTGTTTGAAAGCTATTGCCCGTCCAGTTCTGCTTTCGTATTTCTATTCAAACAAAAGTACGTGTAAGGTAATTGGCATCTTACACAGGTTCTGCTCATGCACTTGAGATCGTACTCCTTTGAAATTTTGCCTATGACCTTCTCTACCTTACCCGTCCAATGGGGAATTTTCTCTTCGGACGAGGAAGATCCAGAAGAGACTTGCTTTCTAACAAAACCTATTGTAACCACAACGAAGCCGAAGCTGTGTTCTTCTTATTTTCCAAACTCCATGTTAAAACCTGACCGCTAAAGTTTCCCTTTCATTGTACTGCTTTCGCTGTTACTCTTTTTTCACTACCCCTTCTCTTTTCAAAAAGTTGGGACAAGCTTCAAAATTGTTTCAAGGATACTTTCAAATCCGATCCTCAAGAGGTTTGAGAATTCGTATTCAGTTCTATCCAATCCAACAGTTTGACTCTGTCAAGGTAGATTTCTCAGATGACGTGCGAAAACCTGGCAGCTAATAAGCAAACAATCGTAGCTGCGAGTCGAAGGCACTTTAAAGGGGCACGTGGGAGTGGGCTGACCACGCGGATTCGGTCAGTTTCTTAATTAGAATATGGGTGACATTTGGATGGAAGATAGAGCCAGACTAAGTTCCTGTCTCCATTCTGCCATTTCTATTTTCTTCCCAAAACCTGATTATTTCCTCCCTTGTTCTCTTTCTAGTCAATCACAGCCGCTAAGTTTTTCATAAATTTGAAAATCCAATTCTGCGCC
Source organism: Oscheius tipulae (assembly GCA_037178975.1). Lineage (NCBI taxonomy): Eukaryota > Metazoa > Nematoda > Chromadorea > Rhabditida > Rhabditidae > Oscheius > Oscheius tipulae. The sequence goes on along the minus strand of JASJZH010000004.1, from coordinate 47,850 downwards.
AGGTGTCCAGCAACACCTGTCCTTTCCTAAGCCTGATCCGTCGAGTAACAGGTTTAAGCTGTGCAAGGGTATAAGTTAAAAAAAAGAAGCTAAAAACAGTGGTTAAGTTCGGTCGCATAATCCCCATTAGTGCCATTTCAGTTCACCTAATGCGGGATAAAGAAGGGATTTGGTCACATCGCTTATTTAAATCCAAATGGGGGCTTCTTTTGGAGAAAGTGGGAGGGATGGCTCATGGGAAACCTTTAAACCTGTAAAAGTGACGAGAACTTTAGGAAAAAAGAGAAGAGATGATTAGTTTTGAGTGGGGAAATTTTTTATGGGGAAGTAGAGATTTGACATCATGGAATCTCCCCTGTCTCTCTACCTCTCCGTCTCTCTATCTCCTTGTAACATTGTTCAAGAGATCAGTTCTCTCTGCGTCATTATTCCAATTCTCCTCTCAAAAGCCAAATAAATGATCATATCCCATCTCTCTATCTACTCTCAGTGATCGATTTGAATAATTCATCTCATAACTCGGCCTGCGTTTTCCCTCCCCACGCCTGCCTGTGTTTTCGCGCTGTCGAAGAAGATTGGTGTTGCATATATTACATATAGGCTAAGGAGGCCAGGAGGATGATAAACACAACGGGAGGGTAGTTTAGAGAGAGTGAGAATGACGAGATGACAAGTGAGACCAGTTGCTTCTGTAGATCTCTAAAGACTATATCTTTGTCCATGACAATGTATGCGGCTATGCAAGAAATAACTTTTTTGCGTGATCTCTCTCCCGCAAAAAGACGTGTCTTATCTTCCCAGAATAAGGCAGTTTACACGCGTCGGAATAAAGAATATGACCTCCCGGAGTGAGGATAATTGAACTCTTGAACTATGTGAGAAAAGATGCTGAAGCTCCAGGTGCAAAATTGTTTTTTGTTATGATTTTTTGGCGGGAAAAACGACCAACAGTAGCAAACAAACATTATTTTTTCAGCTTCCTCATCGAACTCCATCGAAATGCTTCCGCTATGGCAGTGCACGGGGAAAGAAAGACAATGGAGGTCAGATTACAATTCACACTTTCCCAGTTCTGGACGAGATACACGCGAGACCTTTGAGCAGCAAGAAGAAAAAGATTAAAAGTCAAAGAATTATCGAGATGGAGAAACAAACAGAGAAAGAGTCAGAGAGGCAGAAAAACTGAGAGACAGAGAGATGGTAGACCAGTCCCTGTTCAGATCCTAAACGCCGAAGATATTCGCTGTATGTGCAATTCAGTGGACATCTACACATCAAATAACCTAAATTTTGGCGTCAGCTGCATAGATTTTCCTTTCCAACATGAAGTAAGTTTCATTCTTCCCTCTCAAACCTAATCATTGCCCTTTCCAGATCTGGGTTCAAGCCTTCTACATCACACTATTCTCTATGACAATTTTAATGGCTCTGGTCGGAAACTTTACAGTCATGTGGTTGGTTTTGTTCCATTATTTACATAACATGGTCGAATTCTTAAATCTCATAGATACCTCTTTTACACCCTCGGATAGAAAGTTGCTTTTGTTCAGACATGTACTTCCCTTCTCTGATTCAGTTTTTCACAGTCATTGCACACACAGCCCAGGTGCTTCGTTAATTTTTCACGCCGAAGAGCAAATTTGATCAGAGAATTCTGACGAGACAACAGGTTGTAAGACGTCAAAGCGAGTCATGTGGGACTACAGGAAGTCTTTCAAATGATTTTGAAGATTTCTCGGAAAATGGCATTCCTGACAACGCCCGCAAGTCGTATTTCATTAGACGTAATTCAGACAAGAAGAGCCTTAGGCACAGACTGCTGGCTAATGTTATTAGGGTACCCAAAGCATGAGATCTTCACCGCTTTGAGAGAGAGGGGGTTATTATAAGCGAGTGTCATTGCCTTGAGGAATGTTTGACAAAATCGGAAAGAAACAAAAGGATGCGATTCGTGTTCCCACCTTTCCATTCGAATGACCGTTTTCAGGATAGTGTTGCGGCACAAGACGATGAGGACCGTCACAAACTACTACCTTTTCAATTTGGCCATAGCTGATGCCACAATTTCCATCTTCAACACAGGCTTCTCGTGGACTTATAATTTCTACTATCAGTGGATGTAATTCTCACCGGCTCTCTCTCTCTCTGTCTCTCTATCTCGCTGTTTTTCTGTCTTTCTGTCTCTCTGTTTCTGTCTCTTTGTCTCTCGCCTTTCTGTCTCTCTGTCTCTCTATTATGCTTACCAATCTAATTTCCAGATTTGGCTTGTTCTACTGCCGAGTAAACAATCTTATGGGAATCACACCCATCTGCGCCTCTGTCTTCACGATGATTGTCATGAGTATAGAGAGGTAGCGCTTACTTTTTAAATCAAAAACTGTCTTTTTGCTACAACCTAGAGCAATTTTCAGGTACTGGGCCATAGTGCATCCCCTTCGACGCCGTCCAGGAAAAAAGGCCACAGTCGCTGTCATTTTTCTGATATGGTTTTTGGCGATACTTTGTGGAACGCCTTCCTTCATCACAGCCAAGGTGAGTTTTCCCAAAATGCTCTGAACATGGCTCTAAAAAACAGGCAGCAAAAAGTCCTGTTTCAGTTAGAAAGACGCTACTTTTTCAATGGAGACACCCTCTACGAGCATGTGATTTGTCTCTCGGACGCGTATCCGGAAGGCTACGAGCGACTGGGCAAAGCGTGAGTCTATTTTACTCTGTTCAAGACGAGAGTTCAGATATGCGACAGGTCTTGTCATAGTCCAATACTTCTTGCCACTGCTCATTTTGTCTTGTGCCTATTTCCGAGTAGGGACGGTTTTGAGAAGAGGCGAGTGTGTGGGAGACTCGATGCATGTCAAAAGTTTGGCAGCCAAAAGGAAGGTGAGTACGGAAGAATGATGAATAAATTTTTGACAACAATAGGTATGCCCTCTGCCGAGTGAAACTATCCCGGACAGACCCAGCTTGACTTGCCAACATTTATTGTGCTCACAAAGTTATAGACATGCTAGATCCCCTTTGGCTTTGGGTTCCAACGGACAGTTGATGCCTCAATCGTCATTTTGCCCTTGTGTTGAATTGTGTGCGCGCTTTTGCCCTCTTACAGTCTAGTCTACCGTGAATGTTCAACAAACTAACTTGGCTCGACCGGACTTGTCCCTTGTAATTTCTAAAAATGACCAGCAATAGCCAATCAGGGACATACAAAGACTTTTGGGATTTTAGTGACAGAGACAGATTTACAATACAAAAGTTACAGGCAGCCTTTATGCTGGCTCTAGTTGTCTTCATTTTCATGGTCGTCTGGTTTCCGTACAACACCTACTTCATTCTTGGGGAATGGATTCCCAAACCGGACAATCACATGGTATTCTTACAATCCAGAGATATTAAAAACTCACTATACAGACGGATCTATACATTTACATCAATATTTATTGGCTGGGAATGAGCTCGACACTTTTCAATCCGGTCATCTACTACTTTATGAACAGAAAGTGAGTCGTCTGACGAAAACTGGGAGGAAAACTTTTGTGTTGCAGATTCCGAGTCGGGTTCCGCTATGCCTTCCGTTTTCTGCCCTTTATCAAGACGAGTAGAGCTGACTACAAAGCCACTTTGAATAGCAATACTCGCCCTTCTATCATGCCAGCTCACACAACCCATACCGCCTCGGAAGTCTGAGGAAGACAACGATATTTTAGAACACGGGTACCTTCATGTGAATGAGAAGCAATGAAGACAGTTTTTGGGTCTCTTTCGACAGTTCTGTAAACTGAAAAAACTTTGATCATCTTAAGTGGACCTTGACTACCAGATAGAAAGACAGAGAGACAGAGCGACAGAGAAACAGAGAGACTGATACAGGGACAACAAAAACACACTGTTCCTCAGTCTATTACTTTTTCCTTTCATACTAGATCCCTCAAACTGGTTCACATCTCCAGACAAGGCAAGGTTACTTGATTTCTTGACTTTTTAGGGTAGCGAGAGAGCAATGAGATTATGTTTTTTTCGCAATCAAAGTTCTAAGCAGAGATTGACGATTGCCTCTAATTCTTTACTCGCTTTCTTCCAATGCGAAAGTTTTTTTTTTGCATCTGCTGTTCCCAGAGCAAGGGAAGACATCAAAGTTTATTAAAACCGAGTACATACTTTTTTCTTCTTTCAGGCCAGAATTATTGAACATCCTGTGTACAAAGCAATATTCTTCAACTTTTTGCAATCAAAATCACCTGCTTGTTCTCAGTCCTAGATCTTTCGTTCGTCCTTATAGCACAGCATGAGTAACATCACTTGGGAGCAGTATATGGAGTCGTTTATTGAGCTTTCGGAGACTACAAACATTCCTAATCTAAATGATGAAGAGTACGTTTCCCTGTCTCTCTCTCCCTATGTTTATTTGTCTTTGCTCTGTCTATCTGTCTCTTTGTCTCTCTGTACTATACCAAGTCATTTAAAGGTGTGTTTGTTGTTTGGTGACAAACTTCACAGCTCCCCTAACCACCAGTGTTTATGGCAACCATTACCAGTTGGTTGCATACATGCAAATTCTTTTCGACCTTATCTTGCTGCTTGCACAAATAATGTTTATCAGAGTATGTTTTCAAACGTTCAAGCCTGATAAGAAACTGAGGGAGCCCATCCATATTGCGGCTGGAAATCGGATTTTTCTTTCACTCTTCTCGTCCTGTTAGCTTGCAATGCCGTTCAGTCGTACACTATCGATGCGCTCGGTGTCTTCTTCAGTATTCTCGCTCTGGAAAGAACATTGGATTGGGCGGGTAGATCTTAGTTATGCCCCCCACCAATGTCAATTGAGACCCCCACCGATAAAGCCCCCCACCCCTGCAATTTCACCCCCCACCTATGTCAGTTTGTCCCCCCACCTGCATGATGTTTACAAGTACCTACGTGATTTCGTTTCGAAACACCAATTCGGCAATTTTTTTTGGGGTTCGAAGATTTTCCTCGTTTTTTTTGTGTTTTTGTTTCTATTTTTGTTTTTCTTTCATATTTCTTCGATTTTTTATTGACTATTGAGTTGTAGGGGTTATGCAAAATGTGAGAACCATTCCCGCATTTACGGACAGCTTCGAGACAGAAGGAGAAGTCGTCCTCGGCATGCAGCAGGCCGGTTTTCTCCACAAGAAACAAAATTGTGACAAATGCGGCGAAGAAATGTCTTTGAGACGTCGTGGAGAGTCGTACGAGGTATTTTTCCATGTTTTTCTTTTTCAAATATCTGCCCCAAATTTCAGTGGCGCTGTAGGGTATCAAAAAGCCGTGATTGCTCTGTGAAATCGGTGAAGGCTGGGTCCTTTTTCACGCGATCTGCTCTTCCGCTGCGGAAGGCAATGCTGCTCATTCTGATGTGGAATGAGAAATTCACTAGCTCGCAGATTGCTTCCCAATTGAAAATTTCTAACAATACGGTGATGGATTGGAGAAATTTCTTGCGCGATCTTTGTATACGGTTAGTTAGCAACTATTGCTTTAATTTTTTTGTTTCAGTATTGCGGATGGCTACCCGAAAATTGGAGGCAACGGACAAATAGTGGAAATTGACGAAAGCGCACTCCATGGTCGCAAATATGGTCGCGCAACGAAAGACAAAGAGATTGACTGGGTTTTTGGAGGTCAGTTACTTTCCATTTGCTGCTAGAAACAAATTATAGGCTATGAACGAGGATCTGGCCATGTTTTTGCTCAATTAGTTCCAAATAGAACGGCAAAAACCTTGATGGCTGTTCTCCGTAAACACGTTGACATGAGGAGCACCATCTACTCGGATTCATGGAAAGGATATTCGAAGCTGAATCGCGTCTTTGCATCGCACATGCAAGTTAATCATTCAGTGCAATTCGTAAAGTAGGTTTTGTTTAGTTTTTTTTTTAAAATTTGAGATGTTTAGTATCGTGAACGGCGTTGCAGTACATACAAACAGTATTGAATCATTCTGGAAACGAATGAAGCAGCCTTTGAAGATAAATAACGGAACAAGTGATGTCCTTCTGGCCTCCTATATCACAGAAACTGTAGTACGCGAAAACGAGGGGGATTTCTTGGCTGCTATCTTTCGTGAGATTGTCTCATTCAAGTCTTAGAATTGCAATAAAATTGTTTTATCAAATACTTTTTTATAATTTTTGGGCTTGTTCAAGCCTTCATAACTTTGTTATGTTTCCATTGCACGAGTCTTTCAGGTGAAAAAAACAAGTCACAACTTAGTCGTTTTTTCATGTCAAAATAATGCAATGCCCTTGATTTTCTTTTTGTCTTTCCTTTTTTTTTTTTTTAGTATTTCTTTTTTTGCTTAGGCTTAGTGCCGCTAGAGAAAGCAAACTAAAACGAGAAAACCCCGATTTTGGGGATTAATAAGAATGGACATCTTAGATATGCCCCCCACCTGTCAGTCGAGTCCCCCACCAAAAACGAGGGTAGTGGGGGGCTTGACTGATAAAAGTGGGGGGTGATTCTGACAACTTTCCAAAAGGTGGGGGGCGAAACTTTTTTGTGGGGGGCAAAACTGGGGTGGGGGGCATAACTGCGATTTTCCCGGATTGGGCCAAGACTCAACATTACTTTAGAGTATTTTCTAGTCATCTGGGAAAGAAGATACGTTCTAGGTGCTGGGCTCGTTTTACGGCGTCCCACAGTTTTCTATTCTAGTCATCAACCCGCTGCTGACAATTCATCGCTGGACGTTTTGCCTTGCCATGTTCAAAGCAAAGCGGTTGTTGAAGCCGGCACTTAGCAAGGTTAGTTTGGAAAAATACCACATACAGTGTTCCATTTCTAGGCAGTTTTCGGCCTCCTGCTGTTCTGTCAACTCAGTCTCAGCATTTTCTGGTCCATGGACTACATGGGGATTCGTTACATGCCAATGATTTACACCTTTGCTATTCGAGGAGGCCTGCCATATACTTGTGCCATGCTAGAGTAGCCCATACTTGAAGCAAAAACAACCTCGGTTCAGAATCGCGGATCAGAGCAATCTTCTGATTCCGATCAATGCGAGCTTGTATGCTCTATTGGTTATTTACATTTTGATCAGTAAGAAAATTGTAATCCGAGGAAATGCCGAGATCCTATTCACTTTACAGGTTCGTCTTACATTTAGTGCTTCCAACAAAAATAACAAGTCTTTCATTTCCTGTCTCTTCGAAGCAGGTCTTTTCGGCTATTATTATTTCGTCTCCGCTTCGACAAATGACTCTGCTGTATCGTGGGCCTCCAGAACTGCTAGTCAGCAGCTGTACATTGGCGTAAACAGTATAATTTATCTCGTCTTCAACAGGTGATTTTCGTAACAGAAACAGCCACGTCACACTTCCTGTGTCTGTCTCTCTGTCCCTTTCGGTCTCTCTCCGTCTCACTGTCTCTCTTTCCCTCTGCCCCTCTGTTGCTATACATCTCTGTTTCTCTAACTCTCTATCTCTCTGTTTATCGTGACATCTCTCTGTCTGTCTGCTTCCTTATAGATATATTTTCTGTCATCAAATTGTGTTTCCAGGGAGGTGAGAGAGAAGGCCTTCACATTCAGACGCGAACCAGGAAATCACATTGTTTTCTCCATTCAGAGTGTCAATTAAAAAGTTTTAAGTAGAAAGTTTAAAGTCTATTCCTCTGTAAAAAATTGTTTCATCCTATAGCTCTCCACATAGCCAAAGCCTATTCGTGAAAATATTTCCCATAAACTGCTCTATAAAGTTGGTTCTCCTGAGAAATGTTTGAAAGTTATGAGGCTGCTATGACTGTTATAAGCTTTTTGTTACCAGGATGATAGAATATTCTCCACCGTATAGAATTGCCGGCTCAACACATTGTGTGTAAAGTTACCTTTTGTATTATCTTCTGGCTTTGTAAAAGATGTAATTGCTCGCCTAGAAGAACGTTGCTTCCTAATTGCTCTGCTGAAATTGAAGAAGAAGCTCTACCTCGACAGTGTGCAAGTGGACTACCTTCTACTTTCCATCACCAACTAGAGGGCAAACATCTATTTCATCTACGAGGAACGCCTGGGAACGCGTAGACTAGCCCGTACCAATGACCCAAAGTCGTTTTCTCACTATTGGATCTATTAACACCAGAACATTGCTTCAACCGCACGACAGATTGATTAGATGCTGGTGGAATGCCCCAAGTGAAGATTGGAAACGAGTCATTCACCATCATAGATAATTCTACGATTTGGAACAGAATATATAAATATATTCTGGCTGGTGAAAAGTGAGAAGCTCTACTGGGGGAAACAGGCGGACCATTTTGAAGTGATAGGGAAGGGCGAAGACTGTTTGATAGAAAAAAATAGAATCCAGTCTAAGTTCGAGTGAATCAGGTTATAACTGTTATTGAGCCCATAGGACCCAGTCATGCCTTGTTGCAGTGAAGGCTTACACCAGAAAAAAGGAAAAGAATTCTGGAAACGATGCCTTCGGCGGATAAGACACCATCCGAAAAATATCTATTTTTATCGACTTTTGATTTTAAGACTTTTGTTTTCCACTTGCACCTGTGTCATGCAACAATTCTTATCAGGGTAAGACCAGTAGTTTTTTTTTAACTGTAAGCAAGATTGTACCTACAAAGAAAAGGCAGATTAGTCAATCATACTGGTTCAATAAATCTACCTATAGGACGCCCAACTTTCCATGGAACGCGTAATTTTCGAAAGTATGGGACGCCTAAGAGCCAGGAGAGGCAAGAAAAGATGCTAGTAGAAAAAGATTCCCAATGCCTAGAACACAAAAAAAGCATTTCTGATCACTTACAATGCGTTTTTGTATGATTTCCCCACCGATAGGAGAGGGAGCATACAATCCATTGACGGTGACTGGCTCATAAAGAATGACGATAAAAAACAAGCTGTATAAAATTGGCCTTACTCCGAGAAATTGGCCAAGGTCATGAAGTTGTTTTTTATCGTCATTCTTCTTTTTCTGTCACTCGGCGTTTCCTTCTCTACCTTGTCTAAAATACCAAAGAAAGAGGTATAAGTATGCTAATGTGTTCGCAGATTTTTTTTGTTTTCAGCCGCTGTTCGGGTCGTATCAACAAATAATAGCAATCTTGAGCTCATCCTTACAGGAAAACAGGCAGGAAAGGGAGAGGGTTCCGGTCGTTGGATAAAAACACGATTGCATCCAAATTAAATATTTTGTTTTCCGTTTCTTTGTAACATAGAGTCTATACAACAGTCAATCTGTTAACTATACCGGTTGGAAACGTGGGTCTTGATGGTAAAGAGACGCTGGCTACGCCTAGATTTCTCGTTTTCAGAGAAAAGGCGTTCCTCCGCACCTTCCTTAAAAAGGGTTCTGATTCACTACAGATGGGTCTTACTGATTAAAAATGAGGTATATGATGCTGCTGCAAGATAGATAAATAGACGTGGAAAGAGTCCTCGTTAAAAATAGAAGCCAGTCGTCTGTCACCTGTGCATCCGCAGTCGACCAGTACAGAAAACAGCCGAATTCTGTTACCATTATCAAAAGGGCCTAGAAGTTTGTTAGAAAAACTTTAGTGGACCTACTTGTAGAGTCATTCTAATCTCTGAGCCTTTCCTTATTTTGTAGTTTTTGTTGCAGAACAAAATACCAAAAATGATGAGGTAGAAAATCGGATTGATCACGATGATCCAGTCGCTTTTGGCACTCAGTCTGGGAAGGATGCGAAAGCATGGTATCTTTCTCTGTTTGTCTCTTTGTCTTTCTATCTCTCCATCTCTCTGTCTCTTTGTATCTCCTTGAAAAACTCACTGTAAATAAACGTTTGTGAGCCACGTCCCGGCTTTTATTGAGTTAGCCAAGAAATTCGGAACATATCTGTAGTATCCAATATCTGTTGTTGTAGCAAAACAGAAAAATAAGTGACTTATAAGCACTAACAGGAGCAGAATCTGTTTGTATCTTTCATATAAATCATTGAGAAATTACCTTGGCTAAGACTGGCGTGAATATTCTGTCTCCTGAGAAAGGGAAAGCAGTGTAGATAAAGCGATGTGCCGTCAGAATGAAAGATAAAACTATGGTAGTAGCATTGGGGACGCAGAAAAGGGAGCCGAGAAGCTGAGAATCTATTTTGAACCAGGCGTCAACGACGACTTTCGCCGCATTGACATTTAGAATTGACAATAGGCGGCAATATGAAGTTTCCATGCGTCTCCCATTAACTAACTGCCTGACATGCCAAGATTTGCCATCTTTTGGTTCGTGTTGATGGATGGACAGACAGACACAGTTGCGCTTTAGTAGTAGAAAGATTGTCCTTTGTGCGCACACTAATTGTTGGCAAGTCAAATCATGTTCGAGTCAGTTTGAGAGATGGATTCGACAGGGTTCAGAAAAATTTGTTTATAACGGTTGCTGAGCCCCTAAGAGCGATAGTTGTTTAGGCTAGCTCTAGCAGTATTTTGAGGAAGGCTCTGTTGAGCAATCTTGAACAAAATACTGTCCAAGATTGCTCATCTTCACCTTCTTGAAGCGTCTCTCCGTTACTAGCAACTTACTCTCCACATGTACTGAGCACTTTTCCATGCTTCCGTATCCACATCACTCAAGGCAACCGCGACACATTCAACAATAAGCGACTGACTGGCCGACAGGGCCATGGCAATTAGGACCGTGAACGAGAAGTTCGAGTTCCAGCCCATCAGAGACCAGGCTCCTTTGAGAAAGATCAATTGGCAGATCAGTAAAATGATGTTGAAGAGGAAAATACAGATCCTGGCCAGATTATGATGCTCACCATATGGACTCGGCGGGAGAAGGTAAAACGTGTTGATTGTTGTAGCTTCCATTCTACAATGTTATATTCTAGCAAGGGGGTAAACTTCCTCTGCTTGAAATTCACCTGCTTCGATCGAGGTTCACTCTGCGTCGGGGAAGAAAACAGTCGAGAGCTTACTCGGCGGAGTAATAGGAACCTCAAGATTAATAGGAATTTCAGTATTGCGTTCGGGGAATTTTCCTCTGTGCAGACGTGCCTGCAAAAAAAGCGTTTCCCATCGGCTTCAATGGGAAAACGTGTGGGAGATCAAGATCTCTGGATTTTGAATAGCTGTCGTCCAGTTTGCGGCCTCCTATCGGGTCTATAAACAACCGTCCATGGGTCACATTTCAAAATATAAACTGTCCCCTCACACTGCGCACGTACTGCTCAACAGGAAATGTCCTCCGGACTGAACCTATGGACTCTACTTGATCTCGTTCTATTCACACCGAGCAAGTTGGACTTTGCTCATAGGACTTATTGGGAGGTTTGCCTTTTCCAGCAGCCCTTGCCTAAACAGTGACCAGACTGCTCTCTTAAATGATATTCTGTCACCAGGAGGCAGAAACAAGTACGACTATTCGGTCACTTCTCTCAAGCCTCCGGTCAATGTAACGGTTGGACTCGCAATTGAACATCTTCAAAATTTGGTTTGTGGATTTTGAAAATGAAATAGGAGTGGTTTCAGGATGAAAGATATGGAGTGATGACAATGCATGGAACTCTTATGGTGGTAAGTTAGAATAGACAGCGGGGAAATAGAGAGACAGAGAAAGACATAGAGACTGATGCAAAATCTTTTCCTCAGAGTTGGAGAGATCCTCGTCTAAAATGGAACTCCACTCTTTACGGTGGTATCAACAGTGTTTCGAAAACGAGAAGATATCTGAAAGCTGCCAATATGGAACCTTTCATCCCGAGACTGTATGTGACAGAAATGTACGCCCGAACATCGGATCTCTTACAATCCGAACCCACAAGGATAAGTATTCGGAATAATGGACAAGTTATTGTGTCTGTAAGTGTTTGTCTCGCTAAATCGAATAAGAAATCTTGTAGGTCCGATACCAGATCCGTACTACGTGCCATCTCCGCTATGACAAGTATCCCAACGACGAGCAAAATTGTTCTATTACCATCTACACTCCGCAGCCGATTTCCCAGTGAGTGACCATCTCTATTATATTTTTATCGCACTCTCTGTCTCTTTCGTTCACACTCTGTCTCAAAACATTCCCAATTCCAGAGTGAACCTCATTATGCTGGGAACAACCAAACGACCACCGTTGAAAACTGGAACAAAAACACCAATCTATGCTGGACAGTACCAGTTGATAGTCGTGGAGCCAAAAACTCTGTACCTTCTGCCAGGTTCTTACAGGATCGAGAATCCGAAAAAGTTTGATACCAGTGCAAGCAATACTGAATGATTTTAAGATATCCGGCGACTATCGTCCGCTCAGTGGGATTTCTAAACTTCATGTTCAAGAGAGTTGATGTCTTCTACACGACCAGAATGGCCAATCCGGTCTTCGGACTCTCTGTGTGAGTGAAGCTGAAGGTTTTTTAATCGTTCTGGCCGTTCCATGCCGATTGTGAGCATCGCAAAGAGCTTTTGGAAATTTCACACTTCCTCATTTGCAGCCTGGTCTACCTTCTCTCCCTCGTGCACAGTCGACACGTCATCGCTTGGCTCTGTTTCTGCATGGTCTCTGAATGCCTGGCTGTCTCTCATCTTGTTGACAGCCTTCCTATCGACTTTGACAGTATGCCGGCTATCGGTTTTTGAGTTTCTTTTCCTTGAAAATGCCATGTTTTCAGCCTGGATCATGACGCTCACCATGATGAACACTGTCTTTGTCTTTTGCTGGCGCGTACTGTACATGTACTTTGAGCAGCGTCCACAGCACAAGTTCTCCCTGCAGCGCATGGCTCAGGTCGAGTACTATTACAAATTTGTCATTCCCATTTTGATCCTGTACAACTTTTACATGGTCTACTATTCGTTTTTGTAAATCTCTTCTAAAAAAACATTCAGTGTGTCTTTATTCGCATCATGCTCGCTCCTTTCAAACGGTGTTGATGGCCATAGAGACACCGCCCATTCTCTTCTCCAGACTCATGTTGTTGTAGCCTTTTCTCAGATGGAAGATGCCTAAAACGGAACATTTCTTCAGCTTCCGAAATACCATTCGGACCCTCACGAAGTGACGACAATCCAGTACTTCTCTTGGCTAATATAGTCTGTTCCCCAGCCAATGACGTTGACAGCGTTATCGGCAACATTGTTCATCGGGCGAGGGCTCGGGATTTTTGATTTAGACGGACAGGTTGTGGGGTAACCTCCTTGTAAATTCCTCCAGAATAGTCCATGAAGTCGTTGTTGGTATACATTCCGCCCGCAAGTGGGACGCGATTGACGTAAAGAGCCTCCATTAGCTGACATTCACCATAACCAGTAACGGTTTTCTTGACTGAAAGCAACAGTCATGTATCTGTCTCTCTGTCTCTCGTTCTTTTCTCTGTCCCTCTGTCTCTCCTCTACATACTCTGTCAGACCCTAGTCTTTACCTGTAAACAAACGTCTTATTGGATTGGTAACTAAGTCTTTTCGCTTTTTCAAATGCAAAAATTTATTGACTTCCAAACAACTTTTTCATTCGTTATAATCACCATTATGATCTACCACGTCTGCCCATTTCACGAGTAGCTTACGGATGCCACGTTAGTAGAACACCTGGGGTTTTGACGCGAAGAAGTTTGTCAACCAGGTTTTAAGTGCGCCGTCGGAATCGAACTGTTGTCCTCCAATCTCGTTGTTGAGAATCCAGAACAGATAATAGTCGGAAGGGGCAAAGTCCGGGCTATAATAAGGATGGGAATCTCCCAACCTAGGTCGTGGATCTTGGAGCGAGTGAGTTTTGCAACTGCAAGTTTGCAAGTTGTCCATCAGCAGGATAGCCTTCGACTTCAGCAGCCGTTTCTGACGAAGTGCAATGGCAACCTTTTCAAGTTTCTGATTGTATATGGCGGCCGTAAGGGAAGTTCCAACATCCAGCAATTTCCAGTGCACCACTCTTTCGATCTAAACTATGAAAGCGCTATGGTGTCTGTGGTTGACTCTGTGTGTTTGATTGTCTGTTTGTTTGTCCGAGGCCACGAAACAAAAGCAAAACAAAAAACTGTAAAAATTTTTGCTGTTGTTGCAACTAATTGAGTCACTCAGAAATGGGACGACGAATTTTGCTACTACCAACGACAGACTGTAGAAGAAAGAGGGAAGAAACAGAGGGACAAAAAGACGGGTATAGGGAGACAAAGAGACAGAGGTAGTGAGAAACGGGGAGGCAGACAGATCTGAGCTCAAAACATGACAAATCCTTCAATTCCTGAGAGCCACATGTTTATCAACACCTCATCCCTTTGAAGACAGGTGCATTCTGGGCGGCTGTTTAAGTATTCCCAAAAGTTTTGTCATCAGGATGCTGATGCACTAGAGCCGTGTTCACAAGGAAAGCAACAAAACGAATGTCACTTTTTCTTTCTCTTACAAAGCTATATAAAGTTTTTTCTCTAAATATGCAAGCTCTAATAATCTTCGGGAGCTATATAAAGGCAAGGAAGCGAGGAAATTCTATATCACGATGTTGATCCTCCGAAGGATCGTGCTCTTCTTCACCTGTCCCATCGTCCCTGCCGCCGAGCCGTATTGTCCCGATGGCCATATCCTGACCGATCCGACGAAACACCGACAATCCCTCAATGGATCTTTGTGTTCGCTCGGAGGTGCTTTGAATTCTAGCCAGTTGACTGCTACTATGAACGAATGTGGTCTCAGCGATATCGAGGAGCCGAATACGAAGAAGTCGAAGCGCAGTAAGATGCCCGATGCCGAGCGCAAGGCAAAAAGGAACGCAGCTGACCGACTCAGAAGAGTTCGAATGAGCGACGAGAAGAAGGTAGCCGAAATGGAGAGGAAACGACGAGAGAGAGCTTCAGAGAGCGAGGAGACAAAGACCAAGCGCCTTAAGCAGGTATGTCCTTAATTCAAAAATGATTTTGTTTCAGGCCCACTCCCATCGCAAGACTGTTCTCTCAAACGAGACAGTATTCGAAAGACGGGCTCGCCTAGACTGTCAAGCCATCAGGCAGGCTACGAAACTGAGTCATGAGACCGAAGAAGAAACCCGTCTGCGCCAGTACTTTGATTCAATGCGCAAGATGGAGATGCGATCCCATGAGACCGAAGAACAGAAACGTCTTCGTTTAGACCAGCACACCCTCTACCAGACAGAGTTTAGAGCCAATGAGACTGCTGTAGAGCGACGTACCCGACTCGACATGCAGCTACTCTATCAAGCCGAGTCCAGAGCCAACGAATCTGTCGAGGAGACGACCGATCGTTTAGAGAAGAAGAGGATTCATCAGAGGGGAGTTCGGGAGAATCAGACTAAAGAGGAACGCGAAACGCGGAGAGCCTTTGATGCTCATTATCAGGCCATGAAGATTGACAAAGAAAAGAACAAAAACAAAGGTAAATTTTTTGTCCTGAGCACTTTTACAATCAATGTTTAGAAAGAAGTAAAAGGCTCAAGAGCAAGCTCTTCGCTCACGGGCAGTTCCTGTCCAATGAGTTGGAAGAGGATCGAGCTGTCAGGCTGCTTAAGAAGTCCTTTGATCAAGCCGTTTCCCGAGATGATGAAGACGCCGAGACCCGAGCTCAACGCCGTCTGCGGGATCATTTGGCCCACGCTGCCGCCCGTGCTCAACAGCCACCACAACAGCAGGCTCAAACGAACCAGGACAGACGAGTGGACCGCCAGAACCGAAACGCCAACAACTACGCTGCTCTGTCTGACCCCAATGCTCCTCATCCTCTGCCTCCGCCACCGCTTCCCTATTTCATTGGACCTCTGGACATCTGCTGTTCTCACTGAGGCGCAGTCTTCTTCCCGACCGAATTCCTGCGCAAAGCTGATGGCACATTCAGCGTCTGCTGTCATAATGGATCGATCACACTGGCCAAGTTTGAGAACTACCCGCCATATCTCTGGCAACTCTTCGAAAATCAGCACATCGCCACCCGGAACTTCTACGAGAACATCCGACAACTGAATTCGTCTCTCGCTGTGGCCTCGATGAACGTCACTCTTCAACCTCTTGGCGGACGAGGTCCATTCGTGTTCAAGGCTCATGGCGAAATCTGTTACCAAACTTCTCCTGCTATTGCTGCTGACGGTTCTGCTCCCACCTACGGCCAACTGTTCTTTGTCGACGAGTCTGTAGCTGCCCAAGCCCGAATTGATCATTCCGCCAACCAGTCTATCAACGCAGCTCTTCTTCGGGAACTTTCTGTCTTTATGAGGAGGGAACACGAGTACGCCCGTGGGTTTAAGATGCTGCAAGAGGCTTACATCGAGGAGGAACAAGCCGCCCGAGCTGACCACAGGCCCATGCACCAAGTCCGACTAACGTACGAGACCCAAGTGTCGGATTCAAGACGCTACAATCGTCCCCGTGTTGCTGAGGTAGCCGTCGTGTATGTCGGGCCGAATGGAGAGCTGCCGTCGCCCAGAGACTACACCATCCGAGCCAGAGGAGGAGGACTCCAGCGAATTCCGATTATCAACAAGGCTCTGGACCCTTGCGTCTATCCCCTGCTCTTCATTGGCGGCGACTACGGTTGGCACCCGGAAAGGAAGAGAGAAGTCGTTCAAGGCCGACAACGTGTCCAGAAGCAGCTCACGCAAAAAATGTATTACTCCTATTACCTTTGCTATCGCAACGAGTTCAGCCCCATTCATCGTGCTCGAAGGCTGTTCCAGCAGTTCTGTGTGGGAAGCTGGGCAAACGTCGAACAATGTAGACTGGACTGGGTCAGAAGAAGCCAGAGCACTCTTCGCTCAGAGTACTACAAGGATCTTAGGGACTTTGTTGCTGATGGATCAAATGGTGTTGCGGGACAGCGTGTTCTTCTCCCAGCTACCTTCACCTCCTCTCCACGCTTCATGACAGCTGCCTACCTAGACGCGATGAGCATCACGAGTCACTACGGCAAGCCAGACCTCTTTCTGACCATGACGTCAAATCCAAGATGGCCGGAAATCCAGCAGAATCTGCTTCCTGGGCAGTCAGCATCGGATCGACCGGATTTGGTGGCCAGGGTCTTCCGAATGAAGCTGGCCGAGCTGAAGAAGGACATCGTCGAGAGGAACATCTTCGGCCGGGTCACTGCCTACATCTACACTGTCGAATGGCAGAAGCGAGGCCTGCCACACGCGCACTGGCTCATCACTCTCCACTCGGACGACAAACCAAGGACAGCCGATGACGTGGATCGCTTCATTTCTGCCGAGATTCCTGATGCCGGTCCCCTCTTCAACCGCGTCTTCTCTCACATGATCCACAGGGATTGTGGTCCAGGATCTCCCTGTTGGAAGGATGATGTCTGCAGTAAGCGGTTCCCCAAGGCGTTTCGAGCCCAGACGGACATGGATGTTCAAGGATATCCGGAATACAAGAGGAGAAACAGCGGAACTCAGATCCGAGCCGGAGAAGAAGCCAATGCACGCTACTACGACAACAGGTACATTTTTCGACCCATCTTTCTAATTAAAATTCTGAAGATCGGTTGTCCCTTACAACGCCTACATCCTCCAGAAGTATGACTGCCACTGCAATCTGGAAATCTGCACGGTCCTCCACGCGGTCAAGTACTTATACAAGTACGTGTATAAAGGATCGGACAAGGCCGCTCTCCGACTGCGACAGGAGCGCCGCGACGCCAACAATGGTCTCATTGACGAGGTATCGGAGTTCCTGGATGCTCGCTATGTCTGTGCCCCAGAAGCTGTCCATCGTCTATTTGCCTTCGAGACGCACGGCAAATCCAACACCGTCATCGATCTGGCAGTTCACGAGGAGAACCTGCATACGGTCACATTCCAACCTGGCCAGGAGCAGCAGGCAGCCGACAGCAATCGCCAGACGACGCTTCTTGCCTTCTTTAAGTTGAACGAGGAAGCAAGTCGCCTAACTCCTGCTCAACGTGTTGCCCAGTTCGGACACGACCCCTTGACCAGCTATTACCACCAATTCCCGGAAATCTTCACGTTCAAGAGGGCTGACGGTGTCTGGAAGAAAAAGGAGCGCTACAACAACAACATCGGAAGAGTGCACACGGCTACGGTCAAGCAGAGGGAGCGCTACTGCATAAGACTGCTCTTGCACAACACGAAGGGAGCCACTTCGTTCCAAGCTCTGTTCCGAGTTGATGGCCGACAGTTCAACACTGCCGAAGACGCTGCCAAGGAAATGGGACTGATCCAGCACGACAATCATTTTAACCAGGCCATGGAGGATGCTAACCTGTTCCGGATGCCTCATGCCTTGAGAGGTGTCTTTGCCAGTCTCCTAGCCTTCGATGAGCCGGCCAAAGTGGAGGATCTCTGGAACAGATGGAAGCAACCGATGTCCGAGGACTATGTTCTTCGTGGAAGGACAGTTCAAGATGCTGAAGCTCTGGCCTATTATCACATTCTCGAGATGTTCCCGCTGTTTGGCCAGCTTCTGACTGCTCCCTTCCCGCGTCCGGCTCCGATGAACGATGCCAATGTCGATCACGAAGCAGTCGGTAATCAGATGTACGACTTGCTGAATTCGAGACAGAAGGAAGCCGTGGACTCGATTCTTTTGGGACGCGAGCAGTTGGTCTTTTTAGACGGGCCAGGAGGCACTGGCAAGACCTTTTGTTACGAGACCCTGTACCATCTGCTTTCTTACCGAGGAACAAAGGTCATCTACAGCTCCTGGAGCGGAATTGCGGCCAACCACCTTCCCGATGGCCGAACCGCTTGCTCTCTCTTCAAACTCAATGTGTCCCAAAACTGCGAAAGCAGCAGTATGAAACCGAACACGGAAGATGGACGAGCTATGAGGGATGTGGATGTATTTATTCTCGACGAGTGCAGCATGTTGTCACTCTCAGTAAAGTTAACAATTTGCTTCGAGAACTTTTCTATTTTTAGGTTATCAACACCATCGACCAGGTCTTACGTGATTGCTCCAATGTCATGAATGTCCCCTTCGGAGGAAAGACGATCCTTCTTGGAGGAGATTTTCGTCAAGTTTTGCCTATACCCAGCAAGAATCACACTGCCGACGCCTATGCCTGTTCTTTGAAACTGTCTCCCTACTTCCAAGAAACGAATCGTTCACATTTCCGCCGTTACCACCTCTCCGACAACATGCGAGCCCAAGGAGAGTCTGCCGAGTTCAAGGAGTTTCTTCTCATGGTTGGGGAGGACAGAGTACCAAAGGACGAAGAGGGAAAAATGGAAGTTCCTGTCCATCTGCGAAGCTCCGGCGATTTGATTCAAGAAGTGTTCCAAGGGAATTTCGACAATCCGGACCACCTCAACTTCAGGGCTATTCTCTGTCCGACCAATGCTCACGTGGACAGGATGAACAAAAAAATATTGGATTCCATGGCCGGTTAGTCAAACTCTTTTCATATAAACAACTTTGTTAGGACAATCACGCGTCTTTCTCAGTGTCGATTCAATCGTACAGGAGACACAAGACCGGCTACAGTTCACCGACGAGTTCCTGAATTCACTAAACCCGTCTGGACCCCCGCACCACCTGGAATTGAAGATTGGAGCCATCGTCATGCTCATTCGGAATCTCAACGTCCGAGATGGGATGTGTAATGGCACTCGACTCCAAATCGGCTAAGTTCGAAAGAAGGACTGCCATCCTCTGCCGCTTCATCAACGGAGCCCGAAAGGGAAAAATGGTAATCGTGCCAAGGATCGATTTGAACTCTGACAAGAGCCGAGGTAAGCAATTCAGCGTTTCAAATATCAAGAATACTCCTTAGGTATGAGCTTCATTCTCAAGAGGCGACAGTTCCCGTTTAAACTCGCATTCGCGATGACTATCAACAAGAGCCAGGGACAGTCCTTGGAACGAGTTGGCGTCCATCTGCCTATCGAGTGCTTTTCCCATGGACAGTTGTATGTCGCCTTCTCCCGTGCCAAGTCTGCTGATGGGTTGAAGATTCTGATTCCCGAAGGAAGAACGCGTACTACTAACGTAGTAGATCGACGCGTCCTCTAGATGATCACCATGGCTGCACTTTTCCTTCAACCTGTTCCACTTCTCTTCATATTCTTCCTACTCCGTACTCCCGACGAGTCCACTCCTTCACATTCTCCTGATGTTTCCCTCTTCCTGGCCCAATCTCTAGACGAGTCTACTTTCCAGGCCACAAGGATCTGTAGCTGTCTCCTTTCTTCAAATGATCACTGCAGGCTGTTCAAAAAGCCAGGATAGAAAACGCCGAACGTAACGAAGTAAAAAACAACAAGTTATACAAGAAGTAGTGCCGTCGCCAGACGGCGAAGCCGGCTGGTATCCCAGTAAACACAAAGTCTACTTTTGATGGGGTCGGCTGTCACATCAGGACTTGGTATCTGCCCATTGACGCTTGCTTTGAAAATTTACGTACGTTACCCACTTCTTATCTCCCGTCACCAGGCGTGACAAAAAGGATATTCTCTCATCTGACAGACAGCGCCTCTGCTAGTTCATCGATAGTCTGCTGATTGTTCTCGTTCACGAGCTGCAGCAGCGATTCATCGAAACTTGTTGGTCGACCTGACCTTGGATCATCTTCAACGCTTTTTCCCCAGTCCGAAAGCAATAGACTACAACTGGCATACCCTCGTAGACGTCGTCTCTTGGCCATGAACATCGTTGATATTAGCCGCCGTTTGGGCTCCATTCGTGCTTTTGAGGAACTCATTTAACATGACAGTTCGAAGATGGTAGGGTGGTAGGTCATCAATAGTCCGGTTCAAAACGAACAGAGAATAAGAAGAAGGGAAGTGGTGTCTTGTATGGTGGTGGTAGAGGACTGAGTGAGCAACACGAGCTGCTATGACCAATAGCTCGGTCGTTTTCGTAAACAAGGCAAAGGATATGTTTACAAAAAGCGGAAAGACTTATTTACCAACCCAATAACAGGACAGCTCCTCTTTTGCAGGTAAGATTGTAAGAGCAAGTGTTATAGTAGTTCTCTGAGTTCTTGCACGGGTAGCAATCGCCCTATGAAAGCTTTCTCTTTCACCTGCTTCCAAAAAATCTACAGCTCCAACTCGGTTGGAAGAGCCTCATTCGGAATGAAGAGGAATTTTGGGACAATAAATGAGACGGGCAATCCCTTGGCCAGACTCGTCATTGCTGGTTTTTTTAGCGCAAGACTCTCCATCTTGAATGGCCACGATGATGAAAAAGAGGAAAGCCAAAACCCGAATTATCGAGGGGAAGACTAGCCTTCCACAGTAGACAAGCTGTTAATTTAACGAGAGGCATGGGAACAATCTGTCTCAAATGATCGAAACTGATCTGACATGGGAAAGTTTCATGTAAATGAGGTTGCGGAGGAGATTAGAGAAATGTTCAGCAGGGCAGCGAAGGCTTGACGGAACTTGGTAGCAGACAAAAACTCTATATTCATTATCTTGTCTACAAAAACTATAAATAAAATAATTAAAGGCACTGTAAATTGAAAAAAACAAACAATCGGGGGAACTTGGTATACGATATTCTGCCATTTTACACGCATTTTCATAGCATTTGGTCCTTTAATTTGTGAAGAATAAGGCTCAGTTAACATCACAGACTATATAAAAAGCTGACCAGATAGATAAGAACGACGGGAATGGACAGGAAGAGCATTACGAGTTCGATACCTGCGAAGAGACGAGGTCGAAGGAGCTGGGCCCGCATTTCGGAGACCAGTCGATCCACTTCTTCGTCTGAAGGTGAGGTGGGGTCATCGGGGAGAAGAGTCGAGATGGGACCGAGAGAGTACATGGAAGAATTGAGCAATTTGGCCATCTCGTGAAGATCCAACCAGCCTAGTTGTTCTCCCTCTTCACCCCTCCCCTCGAGCCCCCCGGAGCCGCAGTCTGGGGATAGCGGACAGCTCGTGGCGGTTGGTAGGTCTGAAAAATGGGCATCTGTCTGGTCTCTGCCTCTCAATTTTTCTGTCTCTCTTTCTCTCTGCCAAGCTGTGAATATGTTCATTTCCTTCAGAATACTGTCAACACCCACCTCTCCCCTGCCTGCAGGCTGCTTGTTACTGTTCCTCTTATAGGCTTGTCGAGTATCCCGATCAACCTCGACCTCTTCCAGCCGCTGAAAACTTTTGGTATCAGGTATTGTAGAACGTCGCTGAGTGTGTGCGAATTGTTTATGAAGAAGAGTAAAACGGGTCAAAACAGTTGTCGCTTACCTGGTTGGCTTGAAGTTTCTGCTGAATAGCCATTCTCAGGAGTTGGTTCAGCGTTTTCTTTTCCTCTTCAGCCTTTCTCAGCTCGTTCTGCATCTCCTCCACCTGCGCTTGCAGTTCTTCACAACGAGCTGTGAACATGGCCCGGTGGCTGGCAAAGGTGGCTGCATCTTCCTTGAGCTGTTTCAGCTCACGTCTTTGTCGCTCGGACAGTTCCTAACCAATTTTAGTATCAACTCTCAAGCTGATCTTACCTGATTCGCTCTCTTTTCAGCCTCATATTTGTCCCTCAAAGAGGCCAATGCAGCTTCCGCTGTCATCTTGTTCGACTTCAGTACTGTCCGAAGAGTGGAGATTTGATCCCTGAAGTGTTATGTATTTTAGTTTGGTTCTATATCTGAGGATGTTCTTCTCGGTCAATCTTCAACTAACCTTTTTGTGCTGAGAAGACTTCGGAGCTTGACGTTTTGCATGGCAATATCGTCATTCTCTGCTCCGGTATTGGCAACTGCTTGATTCAGAGCCTGTTCCGTAACCCTTTTCACCGAGGAGAGCAGCTTTTTTAAACTGTCCATTGTCTGATTCATTGGGCTGCCGTCTAGAACATTACGTTGCAAACAAAGTCGGAATAAAAACCTGAGAGGATTCTCTGTCTGAGATCAGACTCCGAGGCGATTTCGCTCACCTTGCCGCTCGTCAGCTTCGTATCCACGTCCTTGATGAAAGAGGGTGCGAGAACCTAAAAGGCTCTGGATTTCAATTTTACGGCCAAGCCTCAAAAACTGTCAGAAAACTTACAACCCTGTCAGCGGTTAGAGGAATTCCCTTTCCTCCTGACGTATCAGTTTCAGTGCCACTTTCTACGCCTTCATCGGCAAGGGAAACTTTTGGAATGTCCTCTGCATTCTCTTTGGCTAGTTGTCGGAGACGCTTCACGATCTGAAAAAAATCTGCCTTTCTCTGTCTCTCTGTCTTTTATACTCACATCGATAATGTTCTTATCCGTGCTCAATCCCTGACTTTGAGCTGTCTGATGGTAAAACTGATAGAGTTGATCAGAAACTTGAATCATTGTGTCCTAAACAAATGTGTTGGAATGGCATTTCAATGTCTACCTGAGCAGCAGCCATTTGAGCTGTCTTCTCTCCTGCCAAAAGAAGAAGGGTCCTAACATCGTTTCTGAGAGCATGAGCTTTTTTGTCCGCCTGAGGATCACTGGCTCCATTCTAAAAGTTTTGTTACCAAGAAATTTGTAACATTTTAAGTCAAAGGGTATAGGCAGCGATTTTTTGACTCACCTTTAGGAGATGATCAATTTTCTCCAAGACGACATCTTTCTGTTGTCGGGCGTGCATAAAGTCGAGTTCTGGAAATTGTGTCGCTCTTGACGAAGACACAACTTGACCGTACCTCCATTGTGATTTATATGCAGTTTGCTCATCAATGTCGTAACCAAGTCGATAGCTGTCTTCTCTCTTTCTCTCAACTGTTCTGACAGGTTCTCATTGGCGGATTCGAGATCTCGAACCTAAAAGAAGTTGAACAGTTGAACAAGGTGGGTCCGACAGAACTACATCAAATTTAAATGAAACCACGTCGAAAAAACGTTACCTTAGCATCACTGTTGGTGTTGCTGAGCTCACTAAAGAGATCGTTGGCAGCCGGCTTTGGTTGTACTTCTTCACCGTCCTGAAACATGCTCATATTTGGACGCCGAAACTTAGCAGAACACTGCTGAGCCTCGAAAACCAAAAAATGGCGGTCTTTCTCTCAAAAATTTTCGGTTGTACTTCGCCTTGCTAGGGCGAATCCAAGTTCGCTAGGACCAGGTCGATATGCTAGGACGAAACCTTTTTGCTCTTCGTGAATAACACCAAACTCTCTAGTGTGTAATGTATTCTTGTCCGAAATGTGCCTCGTCCTTGCAAGGTGAAGTGTGATCTTACTAGTACAAACTGGTCTGATTATGTCGAATACGATTTTGCTCTTTAGAATAGCACGATGACAAGCTTGAATAATAATTCGTCCTAGCAAAGTGAAGTCGAACCAAATTTTCTTATACAATTGACTGAACTTTCTTATTAACCAAATTTCTCGATCAAATTGTTCTTTCAACCCACCCCTCCCAGTCGCTCCAATCCGGCCAACATATCCGTCAAGCTATGCATATGTTCGGCGTTTCTGGCAGCTTCCAGCTCTCTTTTCAGAGCCAGACGAAGCTCCCGTTCCTGCTGAGCTGTCTGCAGAGCTTCTTCCACCTGAAACATGTCATTTTGTGATAAAGGATGTCAGAAAGAAGATGCAAAACTACGAACTAGATACCTGTCGGTCGGCGATGTTCTTGAGCGATTGCATTTCCTGAACGGCCATGTTTAGCAGATCGATCTCGTCGATATAGCGGTTGTTATCCATTTTGAGAGCCTCGTATTCGACCTGGGCTCCGCGAAGGTTTGCGACCGTTTTCTGCAGAGTGATGTTCTCCTCCTCGAGCTCAGTGTACTCTGCGAGCATCCGTTGTTCCCTCTCTTTCACTTCCTAGGAAATATGTTGTCTGTTGTCTCCTTCAAAACTGTACCTTCAACTCAATTCGGAGTCTTCGTCTCTCTTCGTCCAACTGCTGACCAGATTCTGCAGCTGTCGAATGTTCGGCCTGAAGACGCTCCAGCTCATCTTTTGATCTTTTCAACTCGGCCTCGGACGAGCGGAGTTCTCCTTCTAAAGTGCTGATCCTCTTCAAGAGCTCCTGCTCCTTGGCCGAAGATTCCTGAGGCAAAGATTTGTGAAACTGTTTAAAATTTTGGCTGAACCATCCATTATCGAAAGGTAGTGTAGTCACTATTATTGATCAGGTTTTTTCGCTGTCTCCCTGCCTTTCTTTCTCTCTCTCTTTTTCTGTCTCTCGGGAACAATCGTAGAAGCAGCCACTTCTCGCTGTTTTTCAGTTGCATTGTAACGAATAAAATAACCATAGAAAACAGCTACCTCTAGCAGTGATCTCTCATGTTCCAGTTCTGTAGCGGTGGCAGCTTTGTGCTGATGACGGAATTCTTCCAGCGTTTGATTGGCCTTCTCGATATCCACTTTGGCCTGGTCATACTGATCCTGTAGATGGGCTACTTTCACCTCAAGCTCAGTCTTCTGCTCATAAAGAAGCATTCCGTATTCAGCCGCCTAAAATAACTCACAACTAAACTTTCTGTCTCCTTCTGCCAGTAACATCATCTCTCTGACTCTCTGCCTCATACCTGGAATTTTTCGGCATTGGCCTCCTCTAGAGCTTTGGTCAATCTGACGACCTCTACCCTGACCCGCTCTAGATCATCACCCATTCTGAAAGTTCTCTTGAGCGAAAACAATGAAAACGAAAAAGGATTAAATTGAGTATGGTTGACTTTCTGACTCATCTAATGAGAAAAACTCTAGTCGGGAAATGGCGATTGTATTCCGGTGGAGGAGAGTTGGGCAAACAAAGCATAAGTCAACTGCAGGGCGTCGGCCGCAACGGCTGCCGACACAGGCTAAATTTGGAATCTTATCCTCTCTTTTAGAAGGGAAAGAGGAGGAAGCTTAAGATGTGACCATACTTTGTTGGATTCTAAAAGTTTATATGCTTATAACCCTAAACGAAGTCATAAACGGCTTGAAAAAAAGAAGTCTGCCTTCAATTTGAACTCAAACTATCAAATAACAGGGAATGTTCGAGCAAAAAACCTTTGATTTTAGCAATCGAGTGCTTTATGCTCCGTATTTTCGGCAAAACGGCGGCAAATGGCATTAAAAAGATGTCTCTCTCCTCTAATAACCTGCAAAAAAGTAAAACAAATCATGATGTTTTCGGTCAAGTGAACCGCGAGAAAGTGAGTGATCGGGAAACAAAAGAGAATAGAATAATGAGCCCTTTCTGGAAAGTCAGCCAGTCCGGCAGGGAAATGAAATGTGTCAGAACGGGCTGGACACATCTACATACATATTAATATTCGATAGAGACCAGTGGAGGCGATTTCGTAGGAGCGTGTTGGCCACACGGGAGGGGTTACAAATCGATAGCGGGGCTGGTATGTCACACAACGGCCGCACAAACCGACCACCACGACCTGGTCAAGAGGGAACAGATGCTGACGGTGACAGAGTGACAGAGAAACAGAGGCAGAGAGGCAGGGAGACATAGTCATATAGACAGAGAACAAAGATAGAGAAAGACAGAGAGACAGTCATAGTAACAATGTGTAATTTAAAGAGGGAGAGAGTTTTCAAAAAGCGGTCTCTATGAACGGCGCCTACTGATGACAGCTGGCTATGTAGAAAGGCAAGAACCGGCCGACTTGGAGACAACAGTGACCACCCGCTGAACGGCGCTTCGAGAAATCGTAAATCGCTCACTTTTCTTGGTCCAGTGTAGTCCGAAAAGTGTCTTTTGCACATAAATTAAACGGCATAAAAGTACAGCAGGGGGATTGGGACGCGAAGCTAAGACAAACAAGTGGAGCTAGAGGAAAACAGGTGACGCGAAACAAGAAGTTTACAGAGACAAGATTCTTAGATATGTTAATTGGTCCGAGAGTTCAATTGCGGTTAAATACTCCAGTTTTAAACCTTTTTGAGTAAAGTTGAGTCTCTAGTCAATCGTTGAAAATGGTAGCTGGCCTTGAATCGGGATGTTTCCTTAAAACGGCGAGTAGAGATAGACACTTGGAAACAATATTTATTTGCACAAATACTTTTAGAGAAACAGAGATACAATAGAGCCACGAACACCACAAAAGTACAAACATCAAAAGTTACTATCACAGTAGTTACTCGGGGAAATTGAAAAAAGCAGGCGAAGTTTTTGCTATTTTGACTAGAAAAGGGTAATCTAAATGGCATCGGCTGGCGGCTGCGGACAGACCATGTTGTAGAAGTACTCGGCCTTCCAGAAACTAGCCGGTTTCCATTGACACCAGCCTTTAGTTGTCACCGTTCTAATGTCCTCACTGCCGGTATAATGAGGATCCAGGACGAGAAAACGACAGTCGCCGGTGTTGTCGTCAAAGTCGACGCCGAGAATGGTGTGAGCCAGTTGCCCACCGCCTGAAACAATTGAATGTAAAGAACTACTAACGCGTTAGATGACAGCCATTTTAAAGTTGAATTTTGGCGGCGGGAACTTCAAAAATCTTGAATACCAGTTTCTTATTGCATTTTTCTGTGCTTTACACTTATTTCCTCGAGTATTTTTTTAAGTATGTCCAATCGATTTGGCGTCAAATTCCATCCTAGATCCGTCTACTTTGACGGAAAAATTAACGAAATGCCTGTTTTTACCTTGTAGGGTTATTTGCTCACTTTCCTCGGTATTTTTTCTGTCAAAGAAGGCTATCTTAGTGTAGAATTTAGCCCTGAATCGATCAAACACACTTAGAAACCGAAAAAATGAGTGAATGGTACTGAAAAATGCAAAATACGATTTCTAAGGACGTCGTGGTGGAACCCGGCTTCTACAAAAAGCGCGCCGTTTACCTGTAATTTTAGTGAATTCAAAGTTTAGAATATTTACCAATCATGACCGGACTTCCAGCCGTGTCGAAATGATGAGCCAGCTCCCTGGCCTTCTCCGGAACCTCGGCCCCGGAGCCGGTCGTGATGAACTTGCTCTCGATGGCCAGTAGTTCGTCGAGAACGAAGCCGATCTCGGTCGAGCCAATCCACTGTCGGCTTCCGATAAATTTTTCCTCCTTATCCCCAATTTTCACCAAACACTGCTGGATTTCTCTGTGTGTTGGCACAGGCTTATCACAGAAGCCGTTCAGCACAAACCAACTCCAAATAGTCTGAAGACTTCGATAGGCACACCCCCAGCCTGCAAATTGCTCAGGTGCTCTCTCCGACTAGCTCGCAATCATACCGTTGTCATCAAAATTGTCCTGCATGTAATGATGGTAATTGTAGGGTCCTTTCACGACGGAGACTTTTCCAAGAGCCTTATAGTTACTGATCGAGGAATGGGGTGTTCTCAGCAGCTTTGAGGCAGCCGCTCCGCCGAAGGGAATCTGCTGAGCTAGACGGAGGCAGGGAGTGAACGCACTTAGATTTAGCAGTTTGTGCAGACGGACGCGGAAAGATTCTTAAAGTTTAATAGTTATGCAAAGAAGGAGACCTACTTTGACCGGCTGTGGGTAAATCTGGCACCTGTAAATGCACCATTGTGCTCCAGCCGGGAGGGTAAAAGACCGCCGAAGTAGTCTTGACCAGTTCCTGCTAAACTTTCGAATTTCACAGGCAAAGCCAGTGTCCGACCTTTTTCTGTATTCTGGGAATGTTTGTCCAGACTATGGCCTGAATTCGCCGCCTCAATCCCTCCTGGAATCGCTCATAAATGCGATTCGAATCTTCGCCACAGAAGACTGGCACAACGACTGTGAACACGGCAGAATAAGCAGTGTACTTGGTCCCATCACGAGTTATTCGAGCAATCGGGACCATCTTCTGATCTTCCGAGTCATTTTTCGTGTTTCTAGTCAAGTTTTGATAGGCTGTGAATTCCATTGAATCCTAAAAGTTGACTGATTGCCAACCAGTTATTCAAAAACCTTAACCTTATACTGTACAGTTCCCTTGGCATGTTCGTCGAGCACTTTCGTCACGACTTCTTTCTCTGGCTTTCTAGTTAAGACGATACCCTTGTCCTGATTGATGAAAACCATTCTGTCCAGCTCATCAAAATAGCGCTTCGCACTCGCCTTCAGATCTTCAGCTTCGGCTCCGACACGAAGGTTGAACTCGATTCCGACGCGGGCGTAAAGAGAGAGTCCCTGATTGGTAAACTGTGTCGCATTGAGCTGTCCGTTACGGTCCAGAAAACTGGATAGGTCTGCTCGTTGAAGGATCTGTAAGTACTCTTTCTCTTCCCCTCTTTGACAGCGTTTAACACTTCCTAGCGTAGCCACGGACTTCCTTATGAGACAGAAAACTGACCTCCTGGGTCGCTGAGAGCTGGAAAATTGAACTATCGAGACTGACTGGAGGAGTCACAAAGCCGTCAATCGTCAGGTTTGCGACGAGTTGAAGGTCTGAAAACTTGTTTTGAACTTTTTGTCAGCTAATAACTTTTCTTCTTGCTTTTTCTCAAGATTACCTCGAGGCCTCGAACTTTAGGTAAAACAGAGACTTGAACGGTTTGACACATGGCTCTTTCTCAGCTTTGAAGAGATACGACTCGTTCTATAAGAGAAGACGCTGCGAGGACAGAGACAGAGACCTACGACCTGGACAAATGACTCGAACCTGGCACTACCTTAATGGGCCTAGCCATGCTCAAACTGAACCTACCGGCAGACATGATGCTGGACAGATATTCTGCTGTCGCGCTGGTCATGTTATCTGCTGTCAAGAAGAGCACTTGAGTGATTTCTTTGGTTTGCGTCCGACCCCAAACGAGGCCTCCATATGCTTGCTGACCAATTGTGTCTTTGTGCCAGAGGACGAAATTCTTGTAGCTCTGAAAAGGATCATAGCTAAAATGAATAAAACTAGTTTTTCAAAAGTAGTAAGAAACTGTAAACTCACGGCAAACATTGCGGCCGTGTCGATGTCCCAAATCTCCTCAACTACCGTCATCTATATCATTTTTACGGAAACATACTAGAAGTTCAAAGAACGAATAGGGAGATTGAACCCCAAAAAAGAGATTTATCACAAAAATAGAACTATTTTATTTTATGAGCTCTGAACTCACTAACCGGTAAATAGAGACAGGGTAGGGAGTTGGCCTTTTCGCATCGAATCAACTTTTCAAGGGGCGGTTTAGAGAAAGTTCTAATTAGCTGGGGATATAGGATAAGAAAAAGTCGGCTTTGATGACGGTGATGATGCAGCAGAGAGACGACCCGAGAACAGCACTGAAACGAACGGTTGAAACTAGTTCTATCTGTCTGAAGCAGTCTGGCGGTTTGTCTTATGGGTTTGGCAGACCAGGGCTCGATCCATTCTCATGTAATAGCTTCTTGTGAAGCACCTTTTTTAGTTGAACTATGAGAATTTTAAATCATATTTAGAGGTTCCCGGCCTTTAAGCAGTTTCAGGCAGTCTATGTTTTTGCGCAAAAGTTGGTGCATTGGTAAAAAGCTTGCTCCTGAACTCTGTGCAAGTGCTCCTGATCTCCCTTTTATAGGTCATTGGGAAATTGAATTCATCCTTTGCTCCTATGGCTCAGTCGGTTATAGTCCACTTCTAACGAATAGCGGAAGTGCGCCAATTTTTTAAAGGTTTTTCGAAAACGGAAATCCGGGTCCCATCACAGACCTCGAAAATTGCGGCGCGAATTCAAAATTTCTTCGACATTTTCAACTTTGCTTATTTCCATATTTTTCCCGGTAATGCATCTATGGCGCAATACCAGGTTGCGCGGTCTACGGATCGCGGGGTCGGAAGTTCGGATCTTCTGCTCAAAAAACATACACTCACCTAAAACTTGACAAATCTTCGAGCAACGCGACTGCCTCCTTTGAAAAGAAGAAAACCGACAGCTCCGTAGAAGGCGGCCTTCATTGTATACTTGAAAACCAGTCCGGCACGACTTGGTGGTGAAATGCGGATCAGCTCACCAATGTCGATTTCGCTCTGCCAATTGGCTACAATGCCGGGAGTGTGGCCGATTCCGACCACAGCGACAACCTGCAAATTGATTTAGGTGTGTGGAAAATAAGTGTCGCCATGGAAACTCGTATCAATTTTCTCATACTTTCACCTGTTATATGAGCTGCAGGTGGAAAGTGAAAATGTGGAGAAGCATAACCACTGGACTAGAAGGTTCGGATCATCCATTTTGTATACAAACAGAAGAGACTCACTCTTAGAGGCTGCCACTCGACCTGATGTCCATGTGCACGCAGCTGTCTCCAAGAAAGGAATTTGTGCTCCGTGTTCGAGGACATAATATGCTGCAGGGAGTACGTCATGTACTGATCTCGTTCCTGGACGAAAATCTGAAAAGACAAAGTGGGGAGTGACTGACAGGGTAACCTCGCTCAATTTAGGGAAATCTCCAGCCATTTCAGCAAGAAGCTCTTCCAGAAGATCCTGTCGCTTGCAGCGTTCTACTTCTTCGGGTGTGATGGTGCTAAAGTGGCTGAAGCAGACATGGAAGAAAAATTTGATCTTTTGCCACAGAGTCAGGGCTCCGAGAGCGCGTTGAAGAGTGATGTGGATCGGGCGGTCACCGAGGACAAGACGACATAGCTGTGTCTGCATGACAGCGCGATGTGCCGCACGAAACTCCCCTCCAGGAGCCATGGAGAGCTGCCGCGTGATGTGAGCCGACATGCTGAGCAGCATGACATGAAGGATACCTTGAACGGCTCCACTCTGCTTGATGATGTTCCGCATTTTTTCAATGCTGAGCTCGCTGGCTTCCTTCAACAGAGTCTGTTCATCCATCGAAAGAATAGAAATTCTGCTCGGACACAGCTCGACCATAACGATATCCGGTTGGACAGCGCGAATCGTGTTGACCACGTCTTCTTGGCTCTCCTTGCTGAAATATCGTAATGTAGTGAGAACTGTTGGATCTTTATTATTTCAATATTTCGGTGTTTGGTAGGGTAACGGTTATACATGTTCGACTCGACTCGATTCCGAGTCGGACTTGAAATGGACTCGAGTCGGGCTCGAGTCGAACTTGAATCAAAATGCGCGGCAACGCTGTTTCTACTGCAGGAGATGTCGTCGTTGTTATTATTTTTTATTTGTTTAAATATGTATTTTTTTTTTCAATTTTCTTCAAAAGTCCGATCTGATAAGGCTATGGATGAAGCTTCTGAAGAAACTGAAGATGAAGAAGTTGTAGAATCCGACTATTCGGACGTAGATATATTTTCGAATCACAGTGATTCAGAGTATTTTACTGTCCCGATTTTTGTGCAAAATGCAGCCTATACGAAAGATATAAGTTTTCCTCGACTTCAGTCGGACTCGATTCGATTCGACTCGAGATTTTCGACTCGGATCCCGAGTATAGTGACATTGAGACAGAGAGACATAAGAGACAAAGAGACACAAAGACAGCGGCGTGTCTACTGTAATTCAAAGACTTTCCAATAAGCTAGTTATGATGGACGGGTTATGATGGACCCTCATTGTTGAATGAGCTATTTTAATTCACCTGAAGTGAGCAGTTCCAATGAGGTAGACCTTGGCATTAGAAAAGGCATCTTCCCAGTCATGCTCATTGCACTGTTCCGGACAGGCTGGTCTCGGCTTTTCCTGCGGCCAGCTCAGCACTTGAACAGTGTCCTTTGGTAGCTCGGGATTAAATGTTCGGGGGCGTCCGAATAGCCATCCGTTGAAAATCCTGTCCTGAAAGAAGACACTTTCAATAGTTTGCCAACATTCCGAAAACAGCTAGAAATTAAATAAAATGAAGGGCTCACTGAATTGTCCACGTCGTCCGGATCGACGGCATCGACCTCATCAAAATCGTCCCCGACATGTTCATCGAAGTTGCTAGCCGAGTCCGCGACACTTATTATTGACTGGTCGGCAGCTTCTGATGCTAAAGATAGAAGAGTTAATGTATAAAACTCATGAGTGAAGTAATGAACCTCCTGCCATGCTCCGTTGGTCAACCATTTGTTCCTTCATTTTAATAAGATCCTGAAAAAATTTCTCAAAATCATGTTGCCTTAAACCTCGAATATTCAACAAAAATGTACCTCTTCAGTAAGCTGTCCTTCAGCTGGAGCGGCCGGGGGAAATGCATCCGGTCCAGGTATCGGTTCGGACATGACTTCAACTAGAAACACACTTTTTGTTATCAGTATCAATTGAATTGGGCTGACAGAAAGAATGAATAGTGGTGGGTATTGGAAACGGCTGTTCCATGGTTGCCACATGCTTTTCAAACGAGCTGCAGCACATTCGTTTCGAGACCCATGTATCGGCGCCTAGTTGATAAAAACGGCACAAAAAACTTTGCTGATCTGTAAGTGGTGAATATTGGACTGTCAGAAGAACTTTTGGTACAATTGTTGGGGCTCAAGTAACAGTAATGGTCTGTTAGACTTTGCTTCCTAGTTCAGTAAAATTTACAAAAGTTCATTAAAAAAAGAGAGTATATTAAAATCCTTGAAAGTTTCTAGTCATCCTGACCCCGTACACATGCTCTGCTTTGCTTTTCTTCGTTCTCCTAGTCAGCAGTTTTCCATGGCTCCCCCAGAGACAGTTTTCAGTTCAGAGATAAGAGAACAAGATAGTGGCCCATTGTGCTCTGCTTGTGAAATCCTGTTGTTTAATTAATGCGTCTTTTCAGGGTAAAATGTTGACCAGAATCTTCCAACAATGGTCATCCAGGAGAGCGCTGAAGAGGTTCTACAAGAGGCAGAATGGATTCGTTGATGCGACTCTAGAGGACGAGGAATGCTTGAAGGAGAAAGACGTTGACCAGGAGAAGAGTGAGAAGGATAAAGCCCAGAAAGAGAAGGTAACTTATCCATTGATTTCGGTAGAATTCTGGGATACTTGAACAGACACCACCCTTCATTCAATCTTTTTTGTCGCGAACTTCCCTTCACTCCCAATCGAGTTTTATGGTGTGCTAAACCTAATTTAATGTTTCTACCTATGTTTTAAGAACTCAGCGTGTGAAATAACCCCATTGGAACGAGAAGCTGCCAGATACCTATCGGAACAATGTATACGGGAGAATGAGTAGTCTATGAAAGTCATCTGTTTCTCCTAGGTATTTGGCAGTTCCTCATTCCAAGAGGTTATTTTACACCCTGAGTTCGGAAAATATAGATAGAAACATAAAAAATAAGTTCAAGACACCGAAAAACACGATTTATTGTGTCTCAGGAAGTTCGGGTTAAAAATTTGGAGGAAGGGTGGTGTCTGCCCAAGTATTATCGAATTCGTTTAGGTTTGGGACACTCGTCTTTCAATCATCACCATTCTCATCAATATAGTCATGATTGCTGCCAAGCTGGTTGCAGCTTACCTGTCTAATTCCTTAGCAGTAATAGCCAGCATGGTCGACAGCGCCATGGACATTGCTTCCGGGGTCGTTATTTGGTTTCATTATTGAAGTTTACTAAGTAACTAAAATTAACTAAGGTACGCTTGCCGACAAATAGAGAAGAGCAGTAGACGAAAGTATCCTGTTGGGCTTGAAAGACTAGAGCCTTTGACTGTTTTGATCGTTGGGATGATCATGATTTTTGCCAATCTGATCGTAATTGAGGAAGCTGTGGTGGAAATGGCTACAGACTCTGTGAGTACAGTTCACTCCAAAGAAGCTTGCAAATTGCAGATGGATCCAAAGTTCGACATTTCTACCATCGTTGTTCTTTGTTTTGGGACCGCGATAAAACTTGTTCTGTTCCTTATTTGTCGTGTTCGAGCCTCCACTGCTAGTCAGTGTCTGGCTATCGATCACAGAAATGACTGCATTACAAACATGGTTGCACTGGCTGGAGCTCTTGTAGGATCAAAGTGGTGGAAGTACGCCGATCCTATCTTTGGAGGCTTCATCAGGTATCAGTCGCTCACCTCAGGCGCACCGATACATTGCTCCTTTTGCATCGTTTTTGATTTTTATAACTTAACTTGTCAGAGCCTGCCAAAGAGAACGCTTGACAGAAAAGGCTACCCAAAATTTTTCAAGTGTTATTCGGGATAGAGTTCTGAGACTCTACCGCTAAAAATTGAAAAACAGTGGCACAAAAACAGTTAAGAGAATAATCAAATACAATAAGAAGAGACTTTTGGGCACAGGATAGTATTTGACATGGGTCGCAGACGGACGCTTTTTACCAATTGTAAACATGCGATACAAAAACAAAACGACATGGTTTTTCCATCTGTCTTCCTCACATATTTTCGGTTAAAGGACTGTCATCAGGGTTGCAAAACCAGGCAGTCCGGGATATGTTACTGTGGGCCGGATTGCCCAACCCTGCCGTCATCATGAGAGTCCGGCGTAACGCGAACTTGTATCGAGTTAACTTCCTTGAAAAGTAATTGACTGAGTGTAAAGAA
This sequence comes from Oscheius tipulae, assembly GCA_037178975.1. Classification (NCBI taxonomy): domain Eukaryota; kingdom Metazoa; phylum Nematoda; class Chromadorea; order Rhabditida; family Rhabditidae; genus Oscheius; species Oscheius tipulae. Next base: position 12,770 of record JASJZH010000004.1, on the reverse strand, counting down.
CCGAATTTGAAAAATTCATGGCGGGACCCGGCTCTACAAAAAGTGCGGTGTTTATCCGTAATGAGACGGTTTTATTATACAAACTTTGTTTCAGTGGACTAATCATCGCTACCTGGTTTGGCCAGATCCGTGAGCAAATCCCCATGCTGATTGGTCGTGCAGCGGACAATGAGCTCATCAGTAGGATCACAAAAATTGCGGTGGCTCACGACGAACGAATTCATTGCATCGACATGATACACGTGTATCACTTCGGGGCTAATCATCTCGTCGAAGCTCATGTGGTTGGTCTTGCTCGGTAAACGCTTAAAAATTCATCTAGGTATTGCCCAAAGAAGTTTCATTGGAAGAAAGCCACGATATAACCGAAGGTTTGCAGAAGAAGTTGGAGCGGTTGCCATTTGTGCAACGGGCATTCGTTCACGCGGACTATGAGCTGGATGGAGATGAACACCTTCTTGGTTGAAATATAATAAACACCGACCTAGCATGCACTAACAATTACCATGGCAAAAATTTCAACTGGTCAATTTGAAGCGGATCTACATATCTAGTTCTACATATCCAAAAGTCTCTTTGTGTATGTCTGTCTGAATCCCCAATTGCCACTTTGTCACAGTTACTCTGTAACAGCAATTACTGTATGCAAGTCAATCCAGTCCACGTTAGACAGCGTGAGAGAAGGTGCTCTTGCCGCGGTAGCTCGGATGGTGTGAGCCATACGAGCAGGTTGAAGTGGGAGTGAAGGGGCAGGACAGGCTGACAGAACGGAAAAGAAACATGGAAAGGTTTAAAGAAATGAGGTTATACTGTCACTTGAGCACCATGCACGATAGTATTACTTGTGTAGAAAAGTATTATAAAAATATATGTAATAAAGGGCAACAGAAAGCAGATGATAACAGCGACAAAAAGGAGACAAATACAGAACAAAAAAGTTTCAAGACAATCTTTCCTATCGTGCCCTCGGGCCAGTTTTTATTGGGTTGGCAGCTAAGTTTTTTCGCTTTTTCAAATGCAAAAATTTATTGTATTTCTAACATCTTTTTCATTCGATGTAACCACCATTATAATGTACCACGTCTGCCCATTTCACGGGTAGCTTACGGATGCCACGCTCGTAGAACACCTTGGGTTTCGACGCGAAGAAGTTTGTCAAGTCCGGAACAGATAATAGTCGGAAGGAGCAAGATCCGGGCTATATGGAGCATGGGATAAAATCTCCCAACCCAGGTCGTGGATCTTGGAGCGAGTGAGTTTTGCAACATGGAGGCGCGCGTTGTCCATCTGCAGGATGACTTTCGACTTCAGCGGCCATTTCTGACGAAATGCAACGGCAACCTTTTCAAGTGGCTGACTGTTTATGGCGGCCATAAGGGTAGTTCCAGCATCCAGCACTTCCCAGTACACCACTTCTTCGATATCCCAGAAAACACAGAGCATAATCTTTTTTTGATAGGTGTCGGACCTGGACCCACCCATTGACGCTTCCGTTGGAAGTTTACCTACGTTACCCACTTCACATTCCCCATCACCAGGCGTGGTAAAAAGGATTTCCTCTCATACCTGGACAGGAGAGAATGGGCGACGGACATGCGCTGCCACTTCTGGGTCTCACTGAGATCATGCGGCAACCAAGTGCCCAGTTTCTTCATAAATCTCAATTGCTTCAAATGATGTTCCACTGCAGCATGACTGACAGACAGTGCTTCTGCTAGTTCACGGGTAGTCTGGCGATTGTTCTCGTTCACGAGCTGCAGCAGCTTCGATTCATCAAAAGTTGATCTTGGCTCATCTTCGACGCTTTTGTCCCCAGACCGAAAGCGATAGAGCCACAACTGGCATATCCTCGTGGACGTCGTCCCTTGGCCATAAACATCGTTGATATCAGCCGCCGTTTGGGCTCCATTCGTGCCTTTGAGGAACTCATGTCGCAGATGGTCAGGTGATAGGTCATTGATGGTCCAGATCAAAACGAACAGAGAACAGAATAAGAGGAAGGAAAGTGGTGTCTTACATGGTGGTAGTAGAGGACTGAGTGAGCTACACGAGGTGTTATATCAATAGCTCGGACGTTGTCGTACACAAGACAAAGGACATGTTTACAAAAAGCGAAAAGACTTATATGCCAACCCAATAGTTTACGAGTGGAGTAATATCTTTTATTAACCTTCGCTTAAGGTCGTTTAGCTCTCATCACTCTCTTATTGGATCCTTGATCATTCTTCTTCTTGTTTATTCATCTGAGGATTGAGTAAACTCCAAAATGACCCTGAGAAAAATGGTTGTGGAAATGTAATTAACTGATGGCTGTGAAGAGGAGAGGTCGTAAAAGGCCATATATATAAGGGTTGGGCTAAGCCTATACCTAAACTTTATTTTTTGAACTGGATATATTCGGAATAGTCATATATTTTCTATATGTTGTGGCATGCCTGCTCTTCATTAATCAGGATCCATTCTCGCTGTTGTCGTCGATGTCTCGCTCGTTTACACTACAAAATCATCTCTCCATCTCGTCTTCGGTCGACCTGTCATCCTTCTTTATCTCTGCGGCGTCCATTCGACTATTCGTTTTGTCCATCTGTTGTCGATCCAATTGGCTACATTATTTCACGGCGTCTTACGCGCGTTGCCAGTTTTTCAAAAGCCTACGATTTCAACGTGTTCACGTGTTGCATTCTATACTGGTTCGATTTGGCTTGGTCTTCTCTTTTCCTTACAAAGTTCCACTTTCTTATGGAACATCTCCCTCTAACAGTTGATAAAAAGCCTTATTGAAACATTCCCAGGCAGCACGGATCCTTCTTGAGATTTCAAGGGCTGTATTTTTGTCTTAGGCTTAGGCTTGCTTAGGCTTCATTGCAGCTTTGCTGCATATACTTGGGCTGAGGCTTGTAACGGAGGTGACCACAAACCGAATTTTGGACTTAGGCTTCATTGCAGCTTTGCTGCATATACTTGGGCTGAGGCTTGTCACGGAGGTGACCACAAACCGAATTTTGGAAGCTATACCCATAGTACCATCTTGTAGCCCAGAAAAACTGAACCAGGCCCAAACGTCGGATATACCCGTTACCGTCGAAAAATCGATATTTCGTCAAAAATAAAAAAAATTTGAAAAATTTGAAATTCAAAAAACGCGCAAAAAGCTTAAGCCTAAAGCAAAAAAAACGCGCGCGAAATTCAAAAAATGCGCGGAAATTTAAAAAAAAACGCGCGCGAAAATCAAAAACACGCGCAAAATTTCAAAAAACCCGCGCGCACCCACGAAACCGCGCAAAATGCCTAAAAAGCACACAACAAAAACCGCGCGCACACGCCCACGCACGCGCGCATACTCACGCTCCGAGCTGGCGAAGCCAGCGAGGAGGAGCGTTTAATTAGAACGTTGGCGAGCCGAAGGCGAGTCAACGTTCTCATTTTATCGCGGACTAGCGCACGGTTTGAAAAGCTTTCAATTGGTAAGGTAAACAGAGAAAGACGGATAGTGGGACAGAACGTCTGACCAAGAAACGAGAAATAAAGAGAGAGAAAAAATTGAAAACATCTTCAACGCATTTTCTTCGAGCTGCCTTTGGCAGCGAGGGACGTTCAATGAGAATGTTGGCGAGCCGAAGGCGAGTCAACATTCTCATTTCATCGCGGCATCTTTGCGTCACCATTCAATTGTACATCAAAACAAAAGGCGAGTCAACATTCTCATTTCATCGCTACTAATTCTAGTATGCTTAATTTTGATTACGATTGAAACAGAAGATTATTAGATAAATGCTCGACCCCGTTGTCAATTAAAGGATAGGGAAGCTGAAATTTGAATCTGGCGTCGTCTTATCTAATCTGATGACCTGATGACCCGCCCCTTTATGTTGACCTAGTACACTATAAAACGCGTCGCTTATTCTTATCTATTTTATTCAACGATCACCGTCCGACACACATATTACTCCTTTCTTATCTCTCCTGTTTCCGCATTCTCTGAATATCTTTTGTTTTCAGTTGTTTTGTGTTGAAGGCTTATGAGTGATCAACAGCAGCTGAAAAATGGAAATGAGAAGAAGGAGAAAGTTGACGAGAAGGGTACCCCTAGAAGAAAAGTAAGTATGACATTATATTCTCGTATAGAAATCTTTAATTGTAGATTGGAAGACCGAAGAAACGTGGATTTGTTAGAAAAAGCCATGCCACAACGAATCCGGAAGCAACTCCAAAAAGAAGAAAATCTATTGAAGAACTGTTCGACGTTGAAGACATCCAGTTTTCTTCTCCAAATGATCTGAATTCTTCTGCCGAACTGCCAAGTAATGAAGATGTTCGACCTTCAAACCAGTTATCTCGAGGGAACGTAACAGGTCTGAGGGTGAGATTCTATTCAGGTCAAATTGTGTTTACATACAATTTCTAGAATGGATGCAGTTATAATTCTTCGACAGATGAAGATATGACTCCGGAATCCCGAGTACAAGCATCGGTATGCCGCTTACAACAGAAAGTGAGCCGTTATCACATGCAAGATAACATTATTTCATGCTTACAGACGTCGGCCAGAAGTTGGTCGTGATCTGGAGTTTACTGCACAGACAGTATCTCAAAGGAAGAGAAAACAACGTGTCATAATAATTGAACAGCAGCGGATGGAAAGGCTGACAAAACAAATCTCTGACATTTTCCATGGGAAGACACGTGACCACGAGGAATGTTTGAAGGATATCTGGCTACATTGCGAAACGTGGTGCATCAAGATGGAAGAGGGCTTTCGACCGACTGAAAAAGATCCTTCAAAGAGAAATGTCGTTTGTTCACAGAATTTGGAGTTAACAATCGTCCACAACAGCAGAAGGAAATGTATGCCAGCATCTACCAAGATGTGAAGTCATTCATGCCCAGCTAGGCTTAGGCTTAGGCTCTTAACGTTTAGGCATAACCAATATTTCACTATTGTCTACGACTATTGTTTTTACATATAGTGGCTATGTTTTTATCTTTTTAAGTTATTTCATCAAAACTTAAGTGGTAGTTTCTCACTTTCTATAGTGCCTGACGATTTTATACCGTCGAACTAAGCCTTCAATTTTCTTTTAAACATAGGTTTACACTTTAGTGTGTGACTTTTGTGTTAGCAAGACTTTTTGCACACAAACTCAACAAGAATTTCTCTGGCCTAAGCCGAAGCGAGAAAGCTATATGAAAAGGTTGGCATCGAAGCTAGGCGCTCGAATACAGCCATGTATAATGTGTGATTTTCGCGTAAATTATAGGAATACTCATCCAAGCTCTTCGACGACGCAAAAGCCTGGGAGATGGCTCGCAGATGGACGAGGATATTGTAGGCTCATTGAAGCTAAGTTGGTTTTTGCGATTGACGTTTATAACTTACAAATGCATTTTTCTAGGAGGAAAATCAGCACGCTAGCTTCCAAGGTCAGCCGTCGGAGTCGAACAAGTAGAAACTGGGTGAGCCGTTCGCATACGGCAACATTGTCGATGACAAATTCAAGGCTAATGTGAGTTCTTTCTATGCTGATATAACACTATAGATTGCGTTTCTAGATCAGTCTCAAGAAGCTCTTGAAAAAATAGGACTGTCGTGGAGGCTTCGTCGAGTTCCGCGACCTCGACAAGAAGCAGAACGTCAAGAGTCTGATTTTCGACGACCAAAAAGCCCGCAGCCTTTTTTCGACAATGTCTGGTTGGTGATTTTTTTTTGGGCATAAATACCAATAAACTATCGTTTAGGCTCGCCATTGCTCTGTCAGGATGTACAGAAAAACAAGGTCCGAAGAAAATGATTCTTCTTCGAGGGGAAAGCCCTCTACACCTCTCTGAAGAAGGATCGTTCCGGCAGTGCTCAGCATCTCAACTGTCTTGACAATGTAATCCTCTAACACTTTAATACAATTGACCTTTCTGAAAAAAAAGACTTGAAGCCACACACACCAAACTAAGCCTTTTTTTGCCTAATAAAGATTTCGATCCTTCTGAGTCCGAGAGTCCACCACAAACACAGCGCCGCGCCAATCAACGAAAAATTTCACTTTTGTCTTAGCCAAAAGCGAACTTTCGCCTAAGCCTTATTTTATCATCCCTATCCTTCACGCGGTAAAGTCATAGACGTTCATGACTTCACTTCTGTCTACTACCTGCTTTTTGATCATGATTGACTATTGTGGCTTTCTATTTCTTTTACCACCTCTGCGATTCAAATTTTTCCCAACAAATTCAAGTTCAAATTTGGCGCTCATTTTTATTATTCCTACCCTCTCCCCGGTAAAATCATGAACGTTCATGACTTTTACATCACTTTTGTCTACTACTTGTCTTTTGATCATGATTCACTACTATGACTTTCTAATTTTCAAACACAAACTATTGTATTTCAAATTTTTGGCGCGCATTTTTGCAACAAAAATTTAAACTCAAATTTGGCGCTCATTTTTATTATTCCTCCCCTCTCTCCCGGGTAAAGTCGTGAACGTTCATGACTTTTACATCACTTTTGTCTACTACTTCCTCTTTGGTCATGATTCACTATTGTGACTGCTTAATTTTTAAGCGCAAACTCTTGTTTTTGGATTTTTGGCGCGCATTTTCCCAACAAATTCAAATTCGATTTTTGCGCTCATTTTTTATCATTCCTACCCTCTCCTCGGTAAAGCCATGAACGTTCATGACTTTTACATCACTTTTGTCTGCTACTAACGTTTTCTTACTTTTCTAGCACCCTCTAATGCTCTCTTCCATTTTGCATTTGCTGCCTTTTACTTTTTCAAAACGTCCAACTTTTACTTTGGAGCATGACTATTGTGTAAGGCTTTTGTTTGCATCCAACGAAAATGTTACGGGGCTTTGAGTGAGAGGAGAAACATCTGTCTTCAAGACATCACGGCTTTGGCTTGTTTTCTATTGGGTTTCGGCTAAGCCCAGACCATAAATATGTTGTTATATTTGTGATTTTCGCTTAGCCACTGAACAGAAAAGCTTAGCCACATCTCCTTCCTACACTGTTCACTTTTGTTTACTACTAATCCTATTCATAGACTAAGCTCTGTAGCGCGATGGAAGAACACCACACCATCAAGAAGGCCCTATCGCAGACTCGACCACCACCACCAAGCCTAAGCCCACAGCAACCAACAGCTACCAAGAAGGCCCGTTTTGGTGAGGCTTTTTTAGAGACTATAGCTCTAAAAAAAAAAAAAAAGACAGACACATAATGATTTTAGCAGACAACATCATGACCATGCTGCGCGTTCGAGGACACGAGCCGAGTGCAAGTCGTGACCCGACCAGAGATATCCAAGTTGCGGACCGTGAGCGCCTTCTCTTGAGCTCCAACTGTGACCACTTTGTTGCAAGCTTCCGCGGCTGCTTCAACAAGCGCCGGGAGGTGGACGATACGGCTCTCCCTGGCCAGCTTCTAATGGTAATTGTTTATTCGGCTCTTTTTTGGGTTATTTGTGACTTCCGGTGTTTCTAGGATCCTGCAGAGATGGAGGGCGTGCTGAGAGAGCTGCTGGACGGTAACCCCAGCCGTCGTGCCTTCATCATCGGCCGCAGTCCGGAGTCTCTCGTCACCGCCGGGAGAAGCTTCTGCCTCTTCTCGGCTTACGTACGCCACATCAATAAGACAGTGACGATGACAACGCGGGACATTCTTACTTACGTCAAGGAGCAGATCAATCAGGAGAAGCTGCGCTATCTTATCGCCGACTTTGGGGACTGGTACGACTCGATTCCGAAAGTACGACTCTCCCACACGAAGCTCCTCTACTGTAACATGGACGAGGCGAGAGCCGAATCAAAGAGACGAGCACAGTCGATACTGTGGTGGCCGGTGCGATGCTCGCATTCACCCTCTTCGACTGCCTGTCCATCTCAACAACAAGACGATGTTTGGCTCGTCAAGAGGTCAAGCGGGAGAGGGATCAGAGGAATAGGGCCAAAAATGTTGAACAGCTACAGCAGGTTACCGATGACAAACTCCCGTGTGGTCTACACGATCTGCTCACTCGATTCGACCAATGCTCATCTGCCTTTAAGACGCCTGCCGACGTACAATCTTTTCTTCTTGGAGTAACGCTAGCCAGTCTCGGCCTACGAGCCCGTTCTGTCACATCGGGAAAAAGTAATTCTGTCACTTTTGTCTTATACAAATGTGTTTCTTTCATTTCAAGAGTACCTCGAGAAGCATACGACTGGGGAAGACGTGACAGAAATGAACATGACGACGCTTTCAACGGAGTGACGGGAGTGCATCTGCACTTTGCCGGTCTCGCGGGTCGTCACGTGCGCGTCTGGCGTCTCAAGTCCAAGCCAGAAGATCGAGGACCACGTCTCAAGCTCGAAGTCACCATTGCTCATGACAAAAGTAAGGGATACGCAGCTCACATGCCCACTCGCCTCGGCTTGAACTGGCCCAGTGAGAGTGTGGCCTCGATGACGGAAGACTGGCAGATGAATGGTGCCCTTGCCGTGATACTTCTCTGCTGTGCCGCTGGAACCGTTCGCCAAGAGGATCTCTTCTCGGCAGTGAAAGAACCAGCAGAGGAGGGCCAGCGTGTGCTGATTTCAGCAAATGACTCTTTGATAGGGTACGCGTCTAATTTCACTTTTGTCCACTACAAAATACATGCTTTCAGGGACAGACCGCTGTTCTGTGCGCACAAACTCTCTGGCATTCTCGGCATGCTGGACCGGGAGAGACAACTGGAAACTGTGGGTGCTGCCGTGGAGCGCCTGTTCGACCGCCTTCAGCTGCCCGCCTGCTTCTACACGATCAAAAGTCTTCGTTGCGGCTTTGCGCTTGACAGAGTCATGGGCTTCCTCTGCACTCTCCCCGATGAGCAGGCTGTAGACAAAGAACAGATACGCAACGCTACGGCCGACTGGTCCCGAGATGAGGTCGACGTCTATCTGAGGTCTGTTTAGGCTTGAAATCTCTTGTTTTATCTCTTGTTATATTCAGGCACATCCTCACTTCGCTTCAACACCACGCGGGAGCTCAAAATAAGGGACGTGTCGCCGACTGGCTCGAGACAATTCACACGCTGTCTATTCACGCCCGCCTACAAGATTACAAATTCGTCTCTTATGAAGAGTTCTGCGACGACCCGAACTGCGACATCGAGCGCGTATGTCATGATTTTAAGCCAGAAGTTTAATAGAGCAGAACAAAATTCAGAGTGAAGCAAAGATGATGCGATGTGCTTGGCGATTAAGCAATGCTCGTCAATGGAGCGGCACTTCTATTAGAACGCAGTCAGCTGCGCAGATTCGTCACCGTCTCTCAGACCTCTCAGCTCGCGTTGTTGATCTTCGCAAAACACTGGCTCTCTTCCAGCAGGTGATGGGCACGTCCGCAGCCATGACGACGAGCGTCGCCTTTAGTGAAGCACTCGGGTATTTTAACCTTAGGCCTCTAGATGTTGTCTGTCTTTAGTGAGTACTACGCGTCGGCGGTCAGTCAGTCAGTCACTACTACTACTACTACTACTACTACTACGAACGCAGAGTATATGTGTCCCGTATACCAGTGCGATTTCACGTGCCCCGTTGCCGAAGAGGCCAATACTCATTGGAAGAAGGAGCATCATGCAAAGCGCTCATCACTTTTGTTAATGTGTCCTTGCAACTTGGCCTATAGCAGCTCAAAGCCGTATGTTTGTTTGCATAGATGTAAAAATGCTTCCAGGCTTACAGGTGCAAGTGGAAAGCGTTGCAACATCACGTGCGGCTGAGGCACTCGAGAGCAGCAGCAGTTGACCTTCAACTTCTTGAGAGTCGTCAACAGGATTTGACCAACACTACCTTCTTTAAAATAATTTATTTTGACGAATAGCTAGCTAGCAATTTTTATTGTTATATTGTTGCACGCGATAAATTTGATGTTGTCTGTTCTTAAAAAAAAAACAGACTATGGCTCTCCATGATGACCGTGTCTTTGACTTTTTATCCATTTCACTTTTGTGTATGACTAAGGTGCTTTTAGAAGCAGATGGATCCGACTCAACCACAACCACCACCACGACGGGGCCTCCAAGCCACCAAGTCTGATGTCGGCCATGCTCCGCCGCTAGAAACTGCCTCGTCGTCGTCGTCGTCGTCGTCAGCCACTGTCGCCGCTACGAACCTCAGGAAGCGCAAACTCAACGGTATTAGAGTGGCTTTTTGACTGCCTAAGCCTAAAGCCTAAGCATTAGTTTAGATCTACGCACGGCTCTAATGTCCACTTTGCGAAATCAGGGCCTTGCCATGCCGAGTATTAGTTGCCGCGATCCGGCCACCAAAGTACCTGCTGCAGAGCGCTCGGATCTTCTCTACTTCTCGAAGCTTGACCACTACATTGTCAGCTATAAGGGCACCTTCCGGATGCGTCAATCTGTCAACAATCCGATGTTGCCCGCAGAGAGTCTCCTTGTATGTCATTGTTTCGTGTTGCGTTATCAACAAAAAAAAAAATTCCAGGATGTGGAGGAAATAAAAGCAGAGCTTTCTCGCACTCTGGAAAAGAGTCCGAGTCGCAGCGCATTCCTGGTCAATCACAGCATGAGTATCATCAAAAGATCCGCCGAAAGCTGCTGTCTGTTCTTTGCCTTCGTACGACAGACTGCTGCTGCTGCTGCAGGAAAAGCGGATGTCGTCAGCCTAAATGCGCGCCAAATTCTCGACTACATCGGTGCTTTGAGGGACAAGGACAACGGAGAGCCACTTGTTAGGATGGTTGGGGACTTCTACGACTGGTACGCCAAGGTCCCGAAAGTCCGCGTCTCGTACTGCAAGCTGCTCGACTGTGATATGGACGAGGAGCGTGCCAAGACGAAGGAAGTCAGCACATTGATGTGCGTCCTCGCTGGTCTCCTGATAACTCTGACGCTCTTCGAATGCCTCAACATCAGCTCGAACAAGTATCCCGATCCTCTCCACGTGCGCATTCGAAACGAAGTCGGCATGCGTGGCAAGAAGGACAATGCTATTCTGATGCAAAGTGTGTACGAGGACAAGCTCTCCTGTGGCCTCCATGACCTCCTCTATCGTCTCGACCATGTCACACAGTCCACCACTGAGGAGAAAGCAACTAACCATCTCGGCAGAGAGGCTTCCGATTCCGTCAAGCCTTTTAAGACGCCCGTGGATGTTCAGGCTCTGATGCTTGGAGTCCTACTGGCTGCTCTTGGACTTCGGCCGCGTTCTGTGCGCACAGAAAAAAGTAAGTAAGCAAGCCTTTTTGCATTTGTGTTAGACTAATGTGAACTTTTGCTTTAGTATAAGACTAATGTGAAACTACAGAGTACTATCGCAGCGAGGTTGACGAGGAGGGAGTCTTTTTGGATTTTTCGGGCCTCGCCGGTCGACACGTGTTCGTCTATCGACTCAAGTCCCAGCCAACGGATCCGGGTCCTCGTCTCAAGGTCGAAATAGTCATCGCCCACGACAAGGTTACCGGTTACAAAGCTCACGGACCGACTCACATCGGCATGTATTGGCCTTGTGAGAGCGCGACCTCGATGACTGAAGACTGGCAGATGAATGGAGCCCTGGCCTTGATACTACTCTGTTGTGCCGCTGGGACTGTGAAGCCGAAAGACCTCTTCTCCAGAGCCAAGGAGCCCGAAGAGAACGGCCAGCGTGTTCTGATCTCCTCCTCATCGTCGGAGGAGGGGCACATGGGGTTAGCGTAAGCCTTTCTTTGCAGACTGCAGCCGTCTCTGTTTTTAGTGACATGCCATTGCTTTGTGCACACTCTCGAGTTAGCGGTCTTCTGGAACGCGAGCGACAGCTGGAGAACGTGAACGCCACCATTGAACGTCTCTTCGACTGCCTCCAGCTGCCCTCCGTGTGCTTCTCGCCGAAGAGCTTCCGCTGTGGCTTTGCCCTCGACAGAGTCCTAGGCTACCTCTGCACTCTGCCTGACGAACAGACCGTCACCAAGGAGCAGATTCCGGAATGCCGGTTACACAACAAACACTTGGCACAGCGGTATCGTCGACGTCTATCTGCGGTATGCTTTTGGCCTAAATTTTTTCTTTCAAAAAAAAAAAAACAACATATTGCAGACACATAATGAAGACCCTGCCGGAGCACGTGGGCATGGAGAATAAGGGTCGCGTCAGAGACTGGCTCACCACGATCGATCGCGTCTCAGTTCAGGCTCGCCCCGACTACCAGTTCGAGAGCTACGAGCATTTCCGACGCCGCCACCGCCGCGACGACGACGACGACGAGCACGGCTGTGACAGTCGCCTTGACAACAGAGAGGTTAGAGAGGTTGGCATTTGTTGGTGACTAATGTGTGTTTGTTGTCAATAGATGAACCACGACGAGATGTTAGCCAGCTGGCGACTGTGCAACGGGCTTCGGCTGGAAGAAATGTGCCCCTGTGGCCAAGACTGCCGAGCAGATTCGTGAGCGTCTTACTACACGTGCCACCGCATCGTCAATCTCAAGGCCACTGTCCGACTCTTCCAAGATGTCATGGGAATCAAGTCACGAGCTACGTTTCTTTTTCGGAGGTCCTTGGGTATGCGTGTTGTTTTGTATCCACATAGCTCTTTTTTTAACAACTTAAGGAGTTACTACAAAGGCTGGAAGACTGAGAGAACGGGTGCCTTTGAGTGCCCCGTGTGCGACTACGAGACTAAGAGCCCCGCTGAAGCTAATACTCATTGGCGCGATGAGCACAAATCCGAGCGGGCCCATCTCCGCTACACCTGTCCGTGCCACAGTACCCCGGAACGCATGTCGGTTTTAGAATTTTAGACCATGGTCAAAGC